>CM067336.1:43847500-45047500 GCA_034376525.1 Nicotiana benthamiana
CGGGTTGTCCTAACCCACTATGATCGTCTTCCAACCAACTTGGATAGTATGGGGTATAACCTGCATGGTACCTGTCTTGTTCTACATAATCCTTTCCTAGGATGATTTTGCAGTGCCACATGTGCTAGGCCCGACACTTGTGAGGGCTATCATCATCTTGAAAGTCGGTCCTGAAGTGACCCATCTTTTCGACCCTTTGTACAACCTGCTTTCTTCCTGCCTGCCTTATGATTCGGAGAGGGACATAAGGATAAGTTCCCCTTAGATCGATGAGTATAAGAAACGGTGCATCGCGAGATCGGACGATGAACTCTTTAGTAGGGGACCACTCAAACATCCACTGCACTTGGTCTTCCTTCAGATTTTCAAACAACTCTACCCACCTTTTAGCATCTTCTGGTTGAGCAAACATGTTAGGCATATAGTTCATTCGCCTTGGCTGATGGAAGGCGATATGATCATCCCAATCTCTGCGTAAAATCTCTTGCCGTTATTCACCCTTTTGGAGGTGCTGCATGAGCCAAAGTTGTCGCATCAACTAGGCCCTTGGCCTCATATAATTATCAATATAATACTGCTGCGGCGCGCAGCCCGATCCCATGCTCAGTCCAGAATCACATAAGCCCTTCGGGCACAATAATATATAAATGTTCAGCCCAAACCTCATTAGAAATATAATTTAAGTTTCAAGTTTGAGAAAAAATGGTTGAGTTTGGAAAATAGTATTAAATACCACGACTGAGTCCAATAATATGTAAAAATGGTAAGAAACTAGTAATAGCAAATTCCCGAAGGATTCAATCAATTGGCACGGAGAAAAAATATAGCAATCAACTAAAATTATAATAATAATAAGGAATTTCAGTTAAATAAACAGTATATTCATCTACCGAGACAGACCAAGTCACAATCCCCAATGGTGATCTACCCTACGCTCGCTACTCAGTGTGCAAGTCACCTCAATATAGCACTACGATGTGCAAAGATAACATTTACATCTATTACTCACCTCATCCGGCCAAAATCCTAGCTTGCTATGCCCTTACCTTTCAAATCGACCTCCTAGTGCGTCGAATCTGACCAAAACCACAACGAATACATCAAAATAGGCTAAAGGGACAATACTCAATCGAAAATAATCGAAAAACACAAAAAATCTCGAAATTGGCAAAACTCGAGCCCCGGGCCCACTTCTCGAAACTCAAAAATTCTTATACCAACGGGTTCCTTATCTCTTCACGAGTCTATACATATAAACAATACCAAAATCGAAGTCCAAATGACCCCTCAAATCCTAATTTGAAATATTAATACTCAAGCCCCATTTCTTCCTCTTGTTGCTAAGTTTCCACGGATTTCAAGGTGAATTTTACAATAAAATCATGTTTTTAATTTATAGGACTTACATCCAATCACTCCCAGTCAAAACTCTCTTTACTTCCCGTCCAAAAGCTCTCAAAGGTGCTCAAAAATGGTGAAAATAATGCTTAGTTCGCAGATGAAATATTGTTAAAACCCCTTATGTGCAGGCCCCTGTTTTTCCTCTATGTGATCGCAGCCCCACTCTTGCGATTGCAATGCACAAAATCCTTAAACTATGCGATCGCACACCTACACCTGCTATTGCATTGAATAATTTTCCATTCAAGCCCAGGTCCACTTAACACTATGCGATCGCAACCTTTGCTATGCGATCGCATTGAACAACCAAGCAACCCCTGAAAAACCCTCCTATGCCATCGCAGAGCACCTCCTGCGATCTCATAGAACAAGTCTGCAACAGGGACCTGCAATTTCTGCAACATCCTAAGTCCCAAAAACCTTCCGTTAGCCATCTGAAATCACCTCGAGGCCCCCAAGACCTCAACCAAGAGCACTAACGCATCCTGAACCATCATTCAAACTTGTTCCAATCATCAAAGCACATCAAACAATGCTAAAACCATCAAATTACATCATATTCAAGCCTAAGTTCTTCAAAAACTTTCGAAACACGCATTTGATCAAAAACACAAACAAAACACTTCCGAATGGCATGAAATTTTTCACACACATCCTAAATCACCTAAAAAGTTTCAACAACTCTCGGAATTTCATTCCGACCCTCGGATCAAAATCTCACCTAGCAATCGAAATTCGCCAAAATAGTAACTTTGCCAATTCAAGCCTAATTCTACACCGGACCTCCAAAATCACTTGCGATCACACTTCTAAGTCACAAATCATCCCTCAAAGCTAACCGAATCATCGGAATTCACATCCGAGCCTCCTAGCACATAAGTCAGCATCTGGTAGCTCGTGTCCTCACCATTTGTGAGAGAATAGAATAATAGAAGCTTAGTTCTCAGTTCAACAAAGCTGCATGACAAGAATTTTATTAACGTGAAGTTTTTCTAAAGGTTATGTAGCCTCTCGAGGATAAGTACAGACGTCTTCGTACCGATCCGCGAGACTTTGCTACACCGACTCATGACTCGCGAGACCAAGTAAACTAGGCTCTAAAACCAACTTAAAATAACACTTGTCCTCGAGCGATCAAGAAACATACCTGAAGCCTCAAATAGGTGAGGGTATCTACTCTGTATCTCCCGCTCGGTCTCCCAGGTAGCCTCCGCCATGGGTTGACCTCTTCACTGCACCTTCACCGAAGAAACATCCTTTGACCTCAACTTCCGAACTTGACATTCCAAAATGGCTGCTGGCTCCATATCATAAGTCAAATCATCCTCTAACTGAACTGTACTGAAATCCAATACATGGGACGAGTCTCTAACATACTTCCAGAGCATAAAAACATGAAAAACTGGATGCACGCTTGACAAGCTGGGCGGCAAGGCAAGCTCATAAGCCACCCCTCTAATCCTCCTAAGTACCTCAAAAGGTCCAATGAACCGCAGACTCAATTTCCCTTTCTTTTTTGAATCTCATAGCACCTTTTGTGGGTGAAACCTTCAGCAAGACCTTCTCACCAATCATATAGGATACATCTCGGACCTTCATGTGTGCATAACTCTTCTACCTTGACTGCGCTGTACGGATTCTATCCTTAATCACCTTTACATTCTCCAATGCATCCTGAACCAAATCTATCCCCAACAATCTAGCCTCCCCGGGCTCGAAGCAACCAACTTGGGATCTACATTATCTCCCATACAAGGCCTCATACGGTGCCATCTGAATTCTGAACTGGTAGCTGTTATTATAAGCAAACTCTACAAGCGGAAGAAACCAATCCCAAGACCCTCCAAAATCAATAACATAGGCGCGTAGCATATCCTCTAATATTTGAATAGTATGCTTGGACTGCCCGTCCGTCTGAGGGTGAAAGGCTGTGCTTAATTGTACCTGAGTACCCAACTCTTACTGAACTGTCTACCAAAACTGAGAGGTAGAATAAGTCAACTTCGTCAAGGGCGATGCACTAGAGGAAAAACCTGAATAAATTGACGATAATAGCCTACCAACCTAAGGAAACTACAAATCTATATGGCTGAGGACGGTCTAGGCTAACTCAGTACCGCCTCTATCTTCTTTTGGTCAACCTGAATCCCTTTGCTGGACATGACGTGTCCCAAGAAAGCAACTGAGATGAGCCAAAAATCACACTTGGAGAACTTTGAATAAAGCTTCTCCTCGCTCAATCTTTGTAATATAACTTGTATATGCTATGTTGTGCTCCTCCTGACTATGCGAGTACACTAGAATATCATCAATGAACACTATGACAAATGAATCCAGATAAGGCTGATCCACCAGTTGCCCCAGCTCAGGATCAAGCTCTAGATGCAGACACACCAACATCACCAGTTTAGGCACCAGCGGTGCCTATCGTGATTCCGGGTCTTCAGGAGACCTTGGCACATATATTATTAGTCTGCACTGGCGTAGCTCAGGCAGTTTCAGTTACCACAGTAGCAACAACTACTTCACAGGTCAGGGAGGCAATCAGACCCCTGCTACACGCACACCTGAGCAGGTGGTGCAGGGACTACAGACACCATAGGAACCTCCAGCTCAACAGGTTGCACCAGTTCAAGGCTTTGTATGAGCAGAGTCGTCTCGAGAGGTTCGATATACTCCAGCCTCTAACATTTAGTGGTGCTGAGGGCGAGGATGCCTAGGGATATCCTGATAGGTGCCAGTATATTCTCTGGATGACAGGGATCCTTGAATTGAGTGGTGTGGCATTTACCACCTTTCAGTTTACCGAGGCTGCTCTTACTTGGTGGGAGGAATTTGAGAGGCGTAGGCCTATCGGTGCAGCACATCTGACTTGGCAGCAGTTCTCCGCTCTTTTTCTGGAGAAGTATATACCTCAATCCCGTAGAAAGGAGTTGCGCATGCAGTTTAAGTGGTTGACGCAGGGGGGTATGATAGTGACTAAGTATGAGATAAGGTTTTCACAGTTGGCCCGTCATTCTATATGGATGGTTCCATCAGATCATAAGAGGATAGGAGATTTGTGGATGGCCTTAACTACCATCATCGTTTTTTGATAACTAGAGAGAGTATTGGTGCTTCATTTGAGGAGGTGATGGATATCACTCGTGAGATCGAGTCAGTTATCCGTAGAGATTGAGAGGAGAGGAAGGCCAAAAGGCCTCGTGGATCGGGCCGTTACAATGGTGCTCCTTCGAGGGGACAATTTCAGTATGGTAGAGGTTGTTCCTTCAGGCCCGCTCAACCGGCCCATCTAGAGTATCGTAGGAGATTTTTAGGCCGTGGTCATCATGGGTCCCAGTAGGGCCAGTCTTCGTTCTGCGCCCTCCCTGCTTAGAGTTCATCTCATGCCCCATCAGCTTTGGGTTCTTCTGCGCCGAGTGTATTTGCTAGATACTCTAGTGCGAGAAGTTCCCTTCAGTCCCCGTCTCCAGTACCGAGCAGCTATTATGAATGCGGAAAGTTTGGCCACTTGAGGAGGCAGTGCCCTCAACTTCGTGCCGAACAACCACCAGCACCACCTACTGAGGCCACTAGAGGCTGTGTACGCGGTCATACACGTGGAGGAGACTACCTAGGAGACAAAGCGGGAGATGCGAAGCAGATACCCTCACCTATTTGAGGCTTTAGGTATGTTTCTTGACTCACTCGAGGATGAGAGTTTATTCAAGTTGGGGAGGATGTGACGACCCAGCCCGTCGTCACGTGAGTTACCGCCCCATTTTCCATATTTTCTGCTTCTTTATGCTTCATTATGAGTGTTTCCTATGAACGAGTTGATTTGGAGTTAGCTGTTATAGTTCATGCCTTGAATATTTGGAGGCACTACTTATATGGCGTATCTTGTGAGGTATTCACCGATCATCGTAGTCTTCAACATTTGTTCATGCAAAAGGATCTTAATTTGAGGCAACGAAGATGGATAGAGTTACATCAGGATTATGATATCACAATTCTGTATCACCTGGGGAAGGCTAATGTAGTGGCCGATGCTTTGAGCCGAAAGGTGGTAAGTATGGGGAGCTTGGCGTACATTCCAGTTGAGGAGAGGCCATTTGAAGTTGATGTTCAGGCCTTGGTCAATCAATTTGTGAGGCTAGATATTTCATAGCCCAATCGGGTATTGGTTTGTGTGGTTTATCGGTCTTCCTTGTATGACCGTATCAGAGAGTGTCAGTATGAGGATCTTTATCTGCTTATCCTTAAGGACAAGGTTCAACATGATGATGCTAGGGATGCGACCATTGGAGATGATGGTGTGTTGAGGATGCAGGGCCGAATTTGCATGCCCAATGTGGATGGGCTTCGGGAGTTGATATTGGAGGAGGCCTATAGCTCGCGGTATTCCATCTATATGGGTGCCACGAAGATGTATCAGGATCTTAGGCAGCATTATTGGTGGCGGAGGATGAAGAGAGATATTGTGGAGTATGTAGCCCGATCTCTTAATTGTCACCAGGTGAAATATGAGCATAAGAGACTAAGTGGCTTGCACCAGCAAATGGTTATTCCCGAGTGGAAGTGGGAAAGGATCACTATGAATTTTGTTACCGGACTCCGACGGACTTTGAAGAAATTCGATGCTATTTGGGTGATTGTAGACAGACTGACCAAGTTCGTGCACTTCATTTCGGTTTGTACTACTTACGCTTTAGAGCGGATGGCAGAGATTTATATTCAGGAGATTATTCAGTTGCATGGTGTCCTAGTTTCCATCATATCAGATCGGGGCACTCAGTTTACCTCTCAGTTTTGGCAGACATTTTAGCGAGAGTTGGGTACTAGGTACAGTTAAGCACAACCTTTAACCCTCAGACGGACAGGAAGTTTGAGCTCACCATTTAGATATTAGAGGATATGCTACGCGCATGCGTTATTGATTTTGGAGGGTCATGGAATCGATTTCTACCACTTGCAGAGTGTGCCAATAATAAAAGCTATCAATCCAGCATTCAGATGGCAGCATATGAGGCCTTGTATGGGAGACAATGTACATCTCTAGTTGGTTGGTTCGATCCTGGGGAGGCTAGATTGTTGGAGACAGATTTGGTTCAGGATGCATTGGAGAAGGTGAAGGTGATTCAGGAGTGATTCCGTACCGCACAGTCGATGCAAAAGATTTATGCGGACAGGAAGGTCCGAGATGTATCCTATGTGATTGATGAGAAGGTCTTGCTGAAGGTTTCACCCACAAAAGGTGTTATGAGATTCATAAAGAAAGGGAATTTGAGTCCGCGGTTCATTAGACCTTTTGAGGTACTTGGAGGATTGGGGAGGTGGCTTATGAGCTTTCCTTGCCACCCAGCTTGTCGAGCGTGCATCTAGTTTTTCATGTTTCTATGCTCCGGAAGTATCTTGGAGACCTGTCCCATGTCTTGGATTTCAGTACAATTTAGTTGGAGGATGATTTGAATTATGATATAGAGCCAGAAGCCATTTTGGATCGTCAAGTTCGGAAGTTGAGGTCAAAGGATGTTGCTTCGGTGAAGGTGTAGTGGAGAGGCCGGCCCGTGGAGGAGGCTACCTGGGAGACCGAGTGGGAGATGCGAAGCAGATACCCTCATCTATTTGAGGCTTCAGGTATGTTTCTTTACTCGCTCGAGGATGAGCGTTTGTTTAAGTTGGTATCAGAGCCTAGGTTACTTTGTCTCATGAGTCATGCGTTGGTGTAGCAGAGTCTCGCGGATCGGTATAGACACGTCTGTACTTATCCTCGAGAGGGTGCAGAAACATTAGAAAAACTTCATTCTTGAAATTCTTGTCTTGCGGCTTTGTTGTACTGATAACTAAACTTCTATTATTCTATTCTCTCACAGATAGTGAGGAAATGAGCGATCATACGTTGACTTATGTGCTAGGATGCTCAGATGTGAATTCCAATGACTTGGTTAGCTTCGGGGGATGATTTGGGACTTTGTAGTGTGATCAAAAGTGATTTTGGAGGTCCAGTGTAGAACTAGGCTTGAATTGGCAAAATTAATATTTTGGCGAATTGCGGTTGGTAGGTGAGATTTTGATCCGAGGGTCAGAATGGAATTCTGAGAGTTGTTGTAGCTTTTTTAGGTGATTTCGGATGTGCGTGAAAAATTTCAGGCCATTCAGAAGTGTTTGGTTGGGTTTTTGATCAAATGCGTGTTTCGGAAGTTTTAGAAGAACTTAGACTTGAATCCGATGTAATTTGATGGATTTAGCGTTTGATGTGTTTTGATAATTGGTAATAGTTTGAATGATGTTTTAGGATATACTAGTGCTTTTAGTTGAGGTCCCGGGGGCCTCAGAGTGATTTCAAATGGCTAACGGAAGGTTTTTGGGACTTAGGATATTGCAGAAATTGCAGGTCAGTGTTGCAGACTTTTGTTCTCTGCGATTGCAGGAGGTGCTCCGCGATCGCATAGGAGGATTTTTGAGGGGTTGTTTGGTTGTTCAATTCGATCACATAGCAAAGGTTGCGATCACATAGTGTTAAGTGGATCTGGGCTTGAACGGAAAATTATTCAATGCGATTGCAGGTGTAGGTGTGCGATCGCATAGTTTAAGGATTTTGTGCATTGTGATCGCAAGCCTGGCGCTGCGATCACATAGAGGAAAAAATGGGCATGGACAGAAGGGTTTTATTAATATTTCATCCGCGAAGTAAACATTATTTTCACCATTTTTGAGCATCCTTAAGAGCTTCTGGACGGAATTGAAGAGAGTTTCAACTGTGAGTGGTTGGAGGTAAGTCCTATGAACTAAAAACACGATTTTATTGTAAAATTAACCTTGAAATCCATGGAAACTTAGCAAAAAGAGGAAGAACTAGGGCTTGAGTTTGAATATTTTAAATTAGGATTTGAGAGATCATTTAGACTCCGATTTTGGTGTTCTTTATATGTATAGACTCGTGGCAAGATAAGGAACCCGTTGGTATAAGAATTTTTGAGTTTTGGGAAGTGTGTCCGGAGCTCGAGTTATGCCAATTTTGGGATTTTTGATGTTTTTAGTTTATTTTTGATTGAGTATTGTCCCGTTAGCCTATTGTGACGTATTCATTGTGGTTTTTGTTAGATTCAACGCACGAGGAGGCCGATTTGAATGGCAAGGGCATAGCAAGCTAGGATTTTGACCGGCTTGAGGTGGGTAATAGATGTAAATGATGTCCTGAGGGCTTGAAACCCAGATTTTCACATCATAGTGCTATATTGAGGTGACTTGCACACCGGGTAGCAAGCGTGGGGTAGAGCACCATTGGGAATTGTGACTTGGTCCGTCCCGGTAGATGAATATATTGTGTATTTAACTGAAATTCCTTATTATTATTATTATTATAATTTGAGCTGATTGCTATATTTGAGTTTCGTGCCAATTGATTGGATCCTTAAGGGATTTGCTATTACTGGTTTCTTACCATTTTTACGTATTATTGGACTCAGTCCTGACATTTAATACTATTTTTCAAGCGCACCCATATTTTCACAAACTTGAAACTTAAATAATATTTCTAATGAGGTTTGGGTTGAACATTTATATATTATTGTGCCCAAGGAGCTTATGTGATTCTCGACTGAGCATGGGATCGGGTTGCGCGCCAAATCAATATTATATTGATATTGATATGAGGCTGAGGGCCTAGTTGATGCCATGAGATGGCCTATATTGCGCTTGGGTCATAAGGGGCCCCTCTCGGAGTCTACACACATCTAGTAAGCACCGTCGATGATAAATAAAGGGAGAAGGCTCCACGCCGCAGCGGGCACTAGAGAGTACCGGACTATGTGTTGCATTTCATATTTTCATGTCATTTACTTACTTATCTGTTGTAGCATTTCCATAATTATTGTTATTGGTTTACTGATTTAATACTATCTGGTTCAGCTTGCTGTATTTATAAAATTATTTTGTGCCTATTCAGGATTTCTTATTCTCAACCTTTATTTATGTTTATTACTCACTGGGTCGGAGTACTCACATTTCTCCCTGCACCTTGCATGCAGATCCAGGTACATATGTGGCTGAGAGAGGATTTCTCTACCAAGTAGCTTACTCGGGAGTATCAAGGTAGCTACATGACGTCCACAATCCTGATCTTCCTTCAATGTTATTTGCTTTATTTTCGCATTTCTTTAGAATGACATATAGTAGATTGATACTCGGATATTAGAGGCTCGGACTTGTGACAATGGATTCTTTGGGTTGTGTTGTTGTTTTATTACTTGGGATTCCGCATGTTTTAGTTTTATTGCAGACTTTCAGTATTATGATTTAGTAAATTATCTGTACTAATTAACTCATGAACTGTATAAAATGGTTAAGTTTAGTGGATTGGTAGAGCTTGCCTAGTAGTGTGCTGGGCGCCATCACGATTGGGGCTGGGGTCGTGACAACAAATAAGTCAGAAACCCTTTTTGAGGGTAAATAGAGAGGGAAAAATTAAAGACTCGAATAGTTTTTATAAAAAGGGATGAAAGCTAATAAAGGGAGGGGGTTCCTAGGTTTATATTTAACATGGATCACGCCAATGTAATATCCAGTAATCACTCCTTGGAAGAGGGGCTACGTGAGATATTAGTGCATCGGTCATCATCTCCATAGTCTACCCTTCCCACCCCATAAAGGTTGTTAAAAGCACGAGTTGGTCATGAATGCTTAGTGTGTGCCATTACCCGTCCCGTCCTATAAGTCCTAGAGGTTACTTAGGACCACTATTCCTACGTGGTAAGGACTAGGCCGATTCTTTAGGTTTAAAGGACAAAATGCTAGGCGACATACATAACAAATAAAAACACACATAAGGGACACATAAAGGCTCACAGATCCCTCTACAAGTAATCACATAATTAGTACATCTCAAACACAGCTAAGGTCTCAAAGATGGGAGTTTAAAAAAATAGGAGTATTGAAGCTAAAACAGTAGGTTTCAGGGAGATACATTTTTAGACTTAGCAGGGAAAGCAGAAAATTCAATTACGACCAAAAGACTAAAGGCGGCAGTGAGATTTCTAAAAATACAACTAAAGACTGAAGTAAGATTCAGAGATATACGACAAAAGAAATCGTAAAAAAATATTTTGAAAAATAGAATAAGGACATTGAAAATACAATAACTTGGGAAAATGTAGGATAGATGTTTTAAAATAGCATAATTCTGGGCAGAAAGGATTACCAGTGGTTTAAAGACATAGCAGAAAAAACATCAGTGAGAGTAAGAAAATACACAATTTCCAGAATTGCTTCAAAAAATAGGGCAGGAGTTTTAGTAAAATAGAGTGAACTTCAGAGAGGCAAAAACTAGAAGTCGAGTTTAGGATGTTAAAGGAAGTTGATTGGTCCTAAGCCGGTAAAACATGATTAATTGATTTTTATATGCATCAGGCCTGAAGTTTTCCTAGGCATTGTATTCATTGCCTAATTACCTTAAAGGGTGGACATGCATATTAACCTCCGGTTTTAATTTAAAAAAAGGATACATACAGTTAACCATGATTGTATTATTAGATTAAGCATGTTGATGAGGCGTTTAAACATTTTCAACTCAGACAAGTATAAAACCTAAGCAGTAGGATATCTAATGCACATAGAAATTCCTAAAAACATGATTTCTAAATGCTAATGGATATGCAGCAATAGTCTTATAATAGTTATTAGCTTAGTACGATTATTAGTTGATCATGGATACGGAATGAATATAAGAACATGCTGAAGGTAAAAGAACCTAGAGCAGGATCTCTAATGAATGAGATGCATGTCCTATACAGGATATCTATTGCACAAATAAGCAAATAAAATCCTATAAGCATGTTTTCTATCCATTACTTAAACTAAGCATGCATAACCCCCATATTCACTATCCGACCCCAATCGTTCTTTTACATATTATTACAAACCAAGGATAGCTAAATTACAGTAATAAAATAAAAATAAGAAGTTATTCTATAAGGAGCCTTCCGGCGGGCCCATTCTTCCAACCTCACACCTTTCGAGTTTCACAGCCTTTGCCATGGTCTGGGTGCGGAAAAGTTCCCTAAGTCCCCCATTGGGACCCTGGCCAATACCAACACCTAAACACTTACCAAAATTGTTGGACAGTTGCAGTGTGGGATTACCAGTTTTGTATATCAAAGTTCAGTGGGTACTCAGGTGTACCCAAAGCAATGCTTACACTAAGGGAGTAGAACCTAATCTCTAAGAATAGTGAGAGTGCGTGATATAGTTTTAAAGAAGTTAAGTTGAGAGGAAATAGTTTGAAAATGATCCCTATAAAATCACATTTTGAAAGAAAAACAATAGTAGAGTGTGATAGTTTTATAAGAAGGTGAGTGGGACAGTCTCATAACTGGACCCATAGTTCAGGAAAGAAAACACAAATAGGGAAAGGGGAAATGAGAAAAATAATTCACATGTAAGAGCATGGTTGCACACAAGGGGTAATGGGTAAAGAGGACAAACATCACATGCAAACTCATATGGATTTAAGAGGCTTTGAAATAGACAGGTTGAGACACAAAAGTGAATAGTAACAACATGCAGCCATAACAGGTAACGGTAGTCATGGACATGTAAGTATCAATAGGCAATTAGGAATCAGTCACATGTTTTACAGCAGAAGCACAAGTAGAAAAACAATTAGGAGTAAAACATACTGAAGTAGCAATAACCACATTGTTTGGAAAATAGAATTTAATTAGGACATACCAGCAACAAAGAGAACACAGCATAATTTAAGAGCCAGATATGAGCACAATATTAGACTTGGCTTTTTAGCCGGCTAGTAATAGTCAAGAGCATGGAGACGCAGCAGGACAACAGAGAAAAGTAGAGAAATAGCACAAAGGATAGCAATGTGGCTACTGTGTGTGTGTGTTTGTGATATGCAGTATGTCAGTTGTGTCGTTCATGCAAAAGAGAATAGGGAGTACTTATAGTACTGAATATGAGTAAATAAACAAGGTAGCAGTCCCTTAATGAAGGAACTGGCATCAATCACAATTGAATCAGTATATGGACTTCCCTTTAATTAATGAATCCAAATCAAACGGTAATAATCAGTCCTTTAAAAGGAAAGAAATCACACAGCAGGGGTATAATCACATAAGTAGCATAAGGTATGCAATAAAGACTAGGTGCATGACATTCTAATTAGGGAAAATAGGTCAGGCAAATCAGTCAACAAATTTGTGCACATATATATAGGGAACAATACCAATGTAACTTTGAAAATGAGGTTGAAAACCTAAGAAATCAGAATTAATCGAGGAAAGTCTCCCACAAATTAAGGAAGCAATTCAAAATTATAAGGAAGGTACGCTGAATCACAATTTTAAAGCAAGTATCATAGTCTCAAAGAGGGCTCGTAGAATCAGTATAAAATCACTGTGTAAGCAATCCGAAAACTTTAAGCGAAGAATACATAATGGTAGGGGAACAAAACACCAACAACAAGATTAAAACAAAGAGCATGGAACTCGGAGAAGAAACCAGAAGAACATACAAACAAAACAAATAATCCAAAAAACAAACATACGAGGTTAGGGTTTCATCGAACTTAAGCAAAGCGTTTAGAAAATAGCACTGAGAATCACAAATTATTACTCAAAATCGAAAAAATAAAGTGATTTTTTTAAAAGGGGTTCAGAAACCCCAATTTCAAAGGGAACAAAAATCGTTTAAAACTTGAGCCATTGTAAAGATCGAATAGAGAATAGTGTAAAACACAAAAGCATGAGTTAGAAATCATTAGAAATATGGAGATTCAAGAGGTTTGGGTCGAGATTACGGTTTCATAAGAAACCAGTGAGGGGTAAGAGGAAACGTGGCTGTAAAACTAAAAGAGTGGTGTTTATAGCACCAACAGACCAAAACCCGTCAGAGAAAGGCCGGAAACAAAATTGTGCTAGGCTTCAGTAACCAGCTTGAATGGTGGAGAATCATAGGGTCTCAGGGATGGAGGGAACCGGCGAGAAAAGGCTTCAAGGCGACTGGTGGTCGAAAGAGGTGATGCTGGAGGTGGCCGTGAAAGCTATCAGTGAAGAACCAGAAGGTTCTAGATAGAAGGAGGAGATGAAGAGACCAAAACTAGAGAGATACCGGTCTCAAAGGAATGAAGAGTGAGGAGGGGGAGTAATTAGGGTTTAATTAAGTTATAATAATCTGGGTCGTTGATCTTATTTGATCAACGTCTCAGATTAATTAGGAAATGGATCGGGTCCGTTTGGCTATTGGGTTGGTCCGGTTTTGGGATTGAAACTGGGTCAATTAGGGGGTTAATTTAGGCTATAATTGAAATGCATAATCGGCCACAATTGAAATGAAATGAGGCTAGTTTTTAAATAGCTAGCTTTACCCTTTTTATTTTATAAAAATATTAATAATGATTTTAAAAGTAAATTAAAAGTGTTGAGCCAACAATTACAATATACATATTAATTTAAAAATACTGAAAATAATTTTATAATTATAAAATGCTATTTTATTTAAATTAGGCTATACTTGCAATCATATGCAATTTAGCTTTAAAAATACCAAATAAATATGTAAAAATATGCAAAACTTTCCTTAATTATATTTTTCCATAATTATGAGAATAAAATAAGTTAATCACAAAACGAATAATTTTTGGGAATAATTACTAATTTTGTACCACTAAAAATGGGCAATAAATCAATTTTAAAAATCTTTAAAACTTATGAAAAAAATACCAAAACTCTTGGGCATGCTTATATATGCATACACATACTATTTGAAAAGCACTTTGAATATAAAAATACATAGAGAAAAATTAGGTATCAACAATGTACTTTAGAGGATCTATCCTAGATATGAGATATGTAGTATAGGCATAGAAGTAATGCCTCAGCTTCTGGGCCAAGTCAGAGCGCAGTAGGTGCGTTCTAATAGAGAATACCGAGCTTCATACGGAGTGAAAATCTTGCTGAGATAGTAAATGGCATGCTCTTTCCTTCCCGTTTGTCATGCTGCCCTAGGACGCAATCGAAGGCACCATATATTACTATGATGTAGAGTAGCAAAAGTCTACCTGGCTCAGGTGGGACTAAGACTGGTTGATAGATATTCCTTAATTTTGTCGAAAGCTTTCTGGTATTCATCAGTCCACCTAGTAACGGTGTCCTTCTTTAGCATCTTAAAGATTGGCTCACAGATAACTGTATATTGTGTTATGAACCAACTGATATAGTTGAGTCTCCCTAAGAAACTGATCATATTCTTTTTGCTCTTTGGCGGTGGCAATTCTCGAATAGCCTTGACCTTAGATAGATCCAATTCTATTCCTCGACGACTCACAATAAACCCAAGCAATTTTCCGGTGGGAACTCCAAATGCGCACTTTGTGGGATTCAGTTTCAGGTTGTACCTCTGCAATCTGTGAAACAACTTCCTCAAATATTCGATGTGATCAGTGGCCTTCTTGGACTTGATGATAATATCATCTACGTACACCTTTATCTCCTCATGTATCATATCATGAAAAATGGTGGTCATGGCCCTCATGTAGGCTACTCCTGAATTCTTTAACCTAAACGACATCATTTTATAGCAGTACATTCCCCACGGCATAATGAAAGCTGTTTTCTCAGCATCTTCTTCATCCATCCAGATCTGATTGTAACCCGCAAAAAAATCCACAAATGATTGCAATTCGTACTTGGCATAATTGTCAATCAGGATGTGTATATTTGGCAACGAGAAGTCATCTTTCGAACTGGCCCGGTTGAGGTCCCGGTAGTCAACACAAACTCTTACCTTCCTGTCTTTCTTTGGTACTGGCACAATGCTAGCTAACCACGTCAGGTATTCTACTACCCTAAGAACCTAAGCCTTGATCTGCTTAGTGACTTCTTCCTTGATTTTCAGACTCATATCATGTTTGAAATTTTTGAGCTTTTGCTTTACCGACGGACATGTCGGATGAGTCGGCAATTTGTTAGCCACAATAGAAATGCTCAGGCCCGTCATGTCATCATATGACCAAATGAATATGTTCTCATACTCTCTTAGAAAATCTGTGTATTCCTTCTTTTATGAAGCCGATAAGTGGATGTTGATTAATGTTTCCTTGACATTCTCCTCATCCCACAGATTAACAATTTCAGTCTCGTCCAGGTTGGACTTTGGTCTATTTTGAAAATTCTCAATTTCCTTAATAATCTCTTCCGGTATTTTATCTCCTTTGAATCTACATTGAGTTGTCTCATTGCATGTCATAGTCATTGGTTCATTAAGATAAGTAATAGTAATGTTGTATAAGTAAAGTAATGAGAGAAAATAATAAGAGATTTGATTTATAAGAAAAATCAAAATGCTTTGATAAATTCCATAACTGTTTTGAACATTGTAGATCTTATTGCGGAAATTTAAAATGCGAAAGGAAAAATTAACTAGTAAAATAAAAGATAGTGCATGATGCTTGTCCAGCCTTGCTACCCCGAGGCTCGCCGTGCTCTGGTGGTTCTGATGGTCCAGTTATTGAAGCGTGCTCCTCTGCCTACAATATGTATGGAAGGGCCTTCCTCCCTCTCATTCTCGTGAATGACACAACAATCTATATCATCGCCTTCTAGGAAAAGATTCTCACTGCTGCCAATGCTTCCCCTTCTTTTGACCCATAGATAACATTGGACGGCTAGAAGGTCTGCTCCAAGTGTGGTATTGACTGCTCCAATGAATAGTAAGGACCGTGCCATTGTGGTGACTAGTTGTTGAATTCCTTCCAGGTATACTCATATCCCATACCGAAAGTGGTGCTATGCTTCTTGTGTTTTATGGACTTAGCGATTCCTTGGAAGTTCTTGCCAAGCCTTTTTACTAGGTTCATATATACTCCAGTTCAATATGCTCTCAATTTTTTTGTCCACCATTTGTCCTTGTCAATGGCATTGACCCGCTCGATATGGTGATAGGTCTCCCCACCTATCTTTCTCCTGCCTCCAATTACCGCGATGGTCTGGCGACTTGATATGGGATTGCTACTGTCGCCGTGGATGATCACCTCTGGGTGATTCCACTCAAACTTTAGTGCCTGAGTGTTGATGCTACGGCCCCTGCATCATGAATCCACGGTCTTCCCAATGGCAGATTGTAAGATACTAGTACGTCTATTACTTGAAAATCAACATCGAACCAAGTAGGCCCTATTTGCAAACACATACTAATTTCCCTAATGGTGGACCTTTGGGAGCCGTCAAAAAATTTCACATTGATAGCTCGATCCTTTATCTCGTATAATCCCTTACACAGCGTCCTGAGTGTTACCAACAGACAAATGTTGAGGCTGGACCCTCCATCGATCAGGTTCTTGTGACAAAATAGTCTTTGCATTGCACGGTGATGTGCAATGCCTTGTTGTGACTCAACCCTTCTAGTGGCAGCTCATCTTCATGAAAAGTGATCTTGTGACTATTCAATACTTGTCCTACCATGATAGCCATCTCTTCGCCAGTGATGTTTCTTGGCACATATGCTTCACTCAGCACCCTTACCAGGGCATTCTTGTGTGCATTAGAATTTTGTAGCAAAGCAAGGATAGAAATTTGCGCTGGTGTTTTGTTCAGCTGGTCAATGACCGAGTATTCCGTGGCTTGTATCTTTCTATAGAGATCATCCAGCCAGGTTTCCATGATGGTTGGCCGATTGGAGGCCTTCTTGCTTGACTAAGCCAAATGTTCCGGGGTATAAATCCTGACAGTTCTTGTTATACCCTATGCTGCAACAACTTCTCCAAACATGACCTTGCCTTTCCTTTTTGCCTTGGATGTGTAGTGCCAAGGTATATTATTTGTATGCAATTGTGTTACAATCGACATTGCCACTAGAATTGTTGCAAATCTTCACTCCAAACGGAGCATGGACCTTGAGTGGTAAAAATATAACTTTAAAGGGCGTAAGTGCATTTGCTGGCGATGTGAATTCCACCTCAATTGGTGCTGGCATCTTTGTAGAGGATGGTGCTTCAAAATCAAGCGGCACAGACATATTACCTCAGCGTCCCTAGAGGGCTGAATCTGGACCACGATCAGATTAAGGGTGACTATAGGTTTCTTTGGGTCGTCACCTTCTGTGATCAAACCGATCGATCCCTTAGGATCCCAATCATCCATATTTAAATCATGTGAACGCCTCCACCCTTTTGGTCTGGCAGAGGGTTATTACGGGCATTCGGAGTAGGTTCCTTTGCAACAATAATCTTTTTATCAATTAAAATCTAGATCTTATCTTTTAGAGAGCGGAATGCGTTAGTGGTGTGTCCTTTCATGCCGGAATGCTAACCATATGATTTATCTGGACTAACCCAATAGTAGGGGTTCTCAGGAGCAGCAGGGATAGGGGTGACATAACCAGCAGCTTTGAGTCCTTCATACAACTGGTCAATAGGCTCAGCAATAGCCGTATATTATTTCGAAGGCCTTCAGTCAAAGTCTGGTAGAGGTCTAGGGAAGTTTTGGCGTGCGGGAAGGGATTGATAGTGGGATGGTTGAGTATCATAGGCTAGGTAATCATGTGCGAGTTAGGAATATTTGAGTGAAGTAAGTTGATATGTGGGAGGTGGAGGTGACTGATAAGAGGGTGGTGGAGTTTGGTAAGGCGGTAAAGGTGTTTGGTAGTTTGGAGTAAGCTGATATGTGAGTGGAGATATTGGGTAGGTTTGCTATTTGACTGGAGATTCGGTTCTCTCTTCCACCATTACGGCTCCCATGCCCCTTTTCTTGGACACACCTCCTGACTGTATGGCCTTATTTGTAGCTTGCAAGGCCTCGAAGTTCGTAACCATACCGCTTTTGATGCCCTCTTCGATCATTTCACCCAGTTTGATAATGTCAAAATTTGTGACCCTCGATCATCATCAACCTCTCATAATACTGCGAGTCTTGGACCCGGATGAAGAATTTGTTAATTTGTTCTTCTTCTAAGGCGGGTCTAACCTTGACAGCTTCGGACCTCCAACGAGTAGCGTACTCGCGGAATGTTTCTATGGGCTTCTTCTTTAGATTTTGAATATAGAACACATATGGTGCATTATCCTTGTTGAACATGAATTTATCCATAAAATCAGACGTCATGCTTACCCAGTTCGACCACTTCTTTGGATCTTAGCTATATATATATATATATATATATATATATATATATATATATATATATATATATATATATATATATATTACCAAGATAAAGCATCTCCCTTCAGACTCCTTATAAAAAGCTTCATACAGATTTTCTCGTCTTTTCCTACTCCAACCAATTTGTCACAGTACGTTCTCAAATGGACCCTTGGATCCCCTAGGCCATCAAAAATTTCGAACTTAGGAGGTTTTTGCCCCTCGGAAAGATTAACATCGGGTTGTATGCAAAGATCTTCGTAGTTCAGCCCTTCAATTCCCTTACTACCTTCAACGCCTTGATTCTGCTAGTCAATTTCTTAAGTTCTTTGGCCGGGTTTCTGATGAGCAAGTCTTCATCATCGACTCAGGTGCGCTTGAGATGCGCTAGGTGGAGTGTGGCATAGTCGCCACGTAGATGGAGGTATTATGTTGGGTGTCGCAGTGGTCATTTGTGGATTTTTGGAGTTATGGGATGAGCAGTGGGATGTTATTTGAGGTATAGCAGGTATTGCAGTTGTGGTGAGGAGCGGGATGATTTTGCTTCTTTGGGATATTTTGTGGCAGTGTGGGGTTCTAAGTATTTGGGAAATAAACATTTGGAGTGATGAGGGAAAATGACAGATTTGCCAGATTCCAAACCTGGTCAAGTTCTTCCTGAAAATTCAGTAGCTTTTGTTCCAATTGGGATGCATTTTCCTTGGGAACTAGAGTACCGTGACCATGAGTGACCTCTGCATGTTCAGTTGAGTTCTCCTTTCTGACGTTGTTAAAATCTTCCATCTTCCCCTTGTTTCTGTGTCTGACAGGACTGAAAGAAGAAGTAGGTGGAGGGCCCCTGGATGTTGTGAAATAGGATGATGTTACTAGAGTGCACGAACTAACCTTTGGGGAGGGGAATAAAAAAAGCAAAAATAAAAAAGGTAACAAGTTAGTGAGGATTATAAAAAGATGTTGCAATATTTAAACACACAGAGCGGGAATGTCAATCGTGTCCTAATTTAGGGACCCCTTTAATCCCTAGGTAGGCCTAGAGACAAGTTGATTTGGAGAACTTGGAATGCTAAATGCCTCATTTTATTGATAAAAAGCAGATGAATTCCAAATCGACACTAAATAACAGGAAATAAAAGTTACTAATGGCCATTGGCCTTATTACATTTTACAATGAAAAATGAAAACTCCTATCTATTTGGTCCCAGAAGGACCTTCCCCAGATTCGACATCCTTGGCTCCATCGAACATCTTCCCTAACTCGCACAGTCCCAATAGCAGGTAGGCTTTAGCTAGAAGTCCGGCTTCACTTCCTTCAGCATTCCAGCAGTCCTCGACCCTCTTGAGAAATTTCTTTTCCAATTCCACTATACCTCGCTCCAAATATCCCCAATCGCTTATTGGCGCTAACATCCATATCCTTCCATTCCTCAATTAGTTTTTGATTGGCTTCCTGTATCTCACGCTGTTCGCTCTCGCATTCCCGGATCCTCTTGCGTAGTTGACTGTACTTGACCTGTGCTTCGGCCTTTTCATCTATGATCCTGTAACCTTGAATAAACCCAGGTTGGCATAGTTCATCATGCTTATCTCCAACCAGACGGAATAATAGGGAGCACAACTGGTATGGTATCTATCTTGCATGATGGTATCCCTGCCCATGACGATCTTGCAGTGCCACATATGCTGGGTATAACATGCTTCCTACCATCTTGCCTCATAACCCGTAGAGGTACGTAAAGGTACGTTCCTCTTAAGCTGATTAGTATCAGGAAAGGTACATATCTGGATCGGATGATGAACTCCTCGATCAGAAACCACTCAAACATCCATTGTACCTGGTCCTTAGTCTGATTTTTGAAGAGTTTGACCCATTCTCTAGCATACGTAGTCAGACTTTTGAAGAGTTTGACCCAATTCTCTAGCATTCTTTGGTTGGACGAATATATTAGGTATGTAATTCATTCACTTCGGATGATGGAAAGTGATATGATTATCCCTGTCATTTCGCCGAATCTCTTGTCAGTACTCACCCTTTTAGAGATGCTCTATGAGCCAAAGTTGAAGTAGCAGATCGTAGCCTTTAAAATGTTTGGCTCCCTGTTGACATTTCTCTAGGTCTTCGTATATTTCCACAATGATCATGGGCACAATGTTGAATGGTTGCCCGCCAATTCTTTCCATTAAGGTCTTAGTTACCATAGCCAGCCTAGTATGGATTCTTGCTTTATTCATTGAAAACACGATCAACCCCAGGAAACAAAACATGAATACGAAGACCCTTCAGTGAATATACCCTAATGATGTGATGGCAAACTCATCAGGATAGTTATGGTAGGATTCCCTCTGAACCTACCATTCGTACAAGTAATCAAAAGGGATATATGAGTATTTCAGATATGTCAGTTCAAAATTTTTCTTCAAACCCATTGTCTTGAGGAAACCCCTGCTCTTGCGGTTCTTGGGCATTAACAACCCCGGAGTTTCCCATGGTATACTGTTTAATCCCCCTATTTCTTCCAGTAAGGGAGTCATTTAAATATCCCCGAAGCAGAACACGAACCTCTCGCAATCCTAGAACAAACTAGCAGCTTCTATGATCTTGTTGTTGGGTTGGATTTCTAGGAGAGAAGGTAGGTTTCCCAGATATTTCTGGACAAGAGTCTGATTGCTGGAATTAAGATCCTCCCACCAGCTTAGCAATTTTGGATGGATGTTGGTGACCATGTCAAATTTGGGGACTTCGTGCCTCATAATTCTACAAGACAAAAGAGGTAGGACCTTAGCACCACTGGACTCGACTAGTTAATATCAACAATCGGCATAAAAGCACTTAGTTCTCCAAATAAATGCACAGAACATAATAATGTCCGTTTGGGATTTAGGGAAACCCATGGGACACTGGACAAGGCTATCTTAAAGAGTCATTATGCGGACAACATAACTGACTCGGCTAGCTTTGACCATGATACATGCACAGTTAAACAGTAAGGTTATTATGGGGGTTTTAGACTGGTACCCTTGAGCGGACAACTCAAGGGGAAAAGGTACGGAACCGTCGACTACACCGTTGATCGACTGCTTTTACCGCAAATATGTCTTTTCTCAATTTAGGGGGTGATAATATTAGAAGAGCGCAACCACGCATTATAAGCGTTGCTATAGGATTTGTTTGGCACGAGTGGAATATGATGTTGAGCATGATTATGCAACAATTAAAGACATGTTGTCATGTATTTGCACGTTCAAGAAAGCACTAAATACAACAATTTCATAATCTAAAGCGGTAATGAAGGAAAGCAGTAAAGGAAAGAAACAAAAAAATAAGTCAGTTTTGTAATCGAAAAGTAAATTGATTTCTTAAAAGAACTAAACAAATAATTACGTGCAAAGAAGCATAAATTCACAATAATAGTGTGAAATGGTGAAAGCCTAAAAATCCCCAGCAGAGTCACCATGCTGTCACACCCCCTTTTTCTCGCAAAATCGAGTTTATGACATTTGGAGGGACGACTCATTCCTTTTGGCAACTAGGTTTGCACTTGAAGATTCGCCACCTAATGATCACTAGGACACCATAAGGGTTTGATTTGAATAACTACAGATTGGATACGGGCTTGAAATTATTCTAAGGAAAATGTGTTAGGTACTCCTCAGAATCCACTAGTGTGCTTCCCGACCTGACAATTATTGTGAATTTGGGTACAATTACATATAAACAAGTAAAGCTCAAATAAGAGGGGATTTCATCACATAAAACGAGGTTTGAAAGAGCAATTAGAAAAGCTGATTTTAAAAATACAAATGCTGAAAAGAAGTAAAGAATAAAGGGAAGAGGGTCCTAGGTTTATTAAAAAAATGGATCACCCCACACAATATCCGGTAATCACTCCTTAATAAGGGGCTACACGTGATATTATCGCGTGGTCCTCATATCCATATCTACCCTTCCCACCCTGTTGAGGTATTTAAAGTGGGGATTGGTCTCGATTACATATTGCATGTTATTACCCGTCCCACTCCTATCAGCCCTGGAGCCACTTAGGACTACTAATCCAAAAGGGAGGGATGTCAGGCGTGTTTGAGGTTTCAAAAGGTAAAATCCTCAGGCGTCAAACAAAACACATATTGCACATTATAGGATAAACATATAAACAAGCAGATGCTCAGATATACCCCCTTGAGCGGAAAAGCATATAAATAGCATGACTTTCACATATTGTTTAGGTATGATTAAATTCTAAATATGAGGAGCTTAAAAGTTGAGGCAGAATGGTTCATTACATAATTTAGATAAGAAGGCCGAATCAGGCTTTCTTGCTGGTTGTAATAATTAACAGAAGCCGATTCTTTTTTTATAGTTATTATCCTAAGGCTTGCTTAAGTGTTAAGACGGGATCCTATAGACATGATATCTACTGAGTTTGGGAAGGTAATAGGACATTAAAAATCAAGACGTATTATTTTAAAACCCCATAGGCATGCTTGCTAGACTTTGGTTAAGCGAGAGACTCAGATTGTTATAGAGGGCCAAATTTAAACGAATTGATTACATGTTCTGCAACTGCTAGTATCCATTATTACTGATTTTATATCTATCACTGAGTGAAACGAATCAAATTCATTTACAAACTCATATAGGCATTCTTTTTATACATTGTTGATTTTAAACCTTATGTAGCATCTGGGTGCAGAAGCTTGTTGTCGAACCTATTGGCATGGTATCTAATTCTAGAATCGCTTTAAACCTATAGACATGGTATCTAAAAATGCAAAACTTGTTTTAATACATATGAACATGATTTCTATATATGCAGAATTAGAACAACCTATAGGCATGATTTTTATAGATATTTGAATATGCAGAGTTGTGATGAACTAATATGCATGATCTCTATATGTATTTTGAATATGCAGAATTGTATTAAATCTGTAGGCATGATTTCTATCCTTTTGCATGCATAGTCACCCACCCTTTTCACTAACCGTCCCCAAATGTTCATTACAACTTATTACAAACCAAAATAAAAAATTACATCAAAAGTATAAAGAAAATACAACCAAAGGAAGCCTGATTCTGACTTCCCGCCTGAATTATGAGATAGACCAATCCAAGATCACTGATCCAAAACCTTTCTCCAATTTAAGTGTGTCAGAGTTCCATAAGAGCCTCTATGAGACTCCAGGCACTGCTCACACCCAAATAGTATCACCAGAATAGGGACAAGTGTAGTGTAGAAGAGCCAACCCCCAAGTGTCCAAGTCCAGAAGGAGCTTAATGGGTCCCAAAGCAAGGCTCACAAGAGGGGCAGAACTTAAGGTCTAAGAGAGAGTGCAAGTGAAGAAACAAAATTTTAAAGAACTAAGAAAGTAAAGAAAAGGGGGAGAAGTGTTGGGAAACAACCATAAACAAATCAAACAAAGGGTTCAGGGATTGGGGAAATTGCCAAAGAGCTGACGTGCTTAGGAATTAGCCAATTCTGGGCATGCACAACAATACAGAATGCTGTTATGCTTATTGAATCAACAAGAATACACAACATATGATGGTGAAATAGAGTTTATGATTCCAGGGGAATAAAGTTTGAGCCATAGATAATAATACTCAATACTGCCATGTCTCACACAAACCATTAGCATCAAACACACAGGGATAGGGGGTTTGAGATTCATAATAGGAGGAAATTATAGCATGCTAAAGTAGATAGTGAACTAAACACAAGCTGTAGGCAGACATGCAAGTAATGCTATTAAGTAAACACATTGTTTGTGATTGCTGAAAATCTTAATCAGGACATACCAGTTTCAAGGAAGCAAAATACAGTAAAAGTAGTTGCAGGACTTCAAAAAAATGCTAAACAGTACAAGTAATAAAGAGAATAGTTTCTGAGTGTGAGTGAGAGTTCAGAAAACTAAGAGTGTTTTTATGTTAATGTAAAATCCATGTACTTAAAGTGTGAAAACATGCAGAAAATAAGGCAAGAAAATAATTATGGAACTGTGTATTAATTAAAAATCAATCGATATCAAGGATTTCCTTTAATCAAGGAGTTAAAATCAAATGGTAATGGACAAAAATTATTTAAGGAATGATATCAAGTAAACATTTTGTGCAAAGTAGACAATTGGGGTTACATAAGAGTTTAATTCAGGGAAGAATTAATGAAGAATCTTTGTAATACACGGTTAACCAAATAAGGTAAGAAACACAATTAATCAATCAGCACATAATAAATCAAGGATTCAGGGATTCGAAGTTACAAATAAACCAAGTTAGAAATAGGAGAATCGAAAGGCTAAGGAAACTTTCAGATCAACCAAAGAAACAGGGAAATTAGTAAAACAAGAAAAGAATCAATTAGACTTACATAAAGAGGTATGAAATCAGTCCACAATTAAGGGTTATTTTGAGAGGGAAATTTAGCATATATTAAGAGTGCACAAACATTAGGCATTTGAGGTTAAACCATGGCAATGAGAAGCAGCAATAATAATTACAAAGTCTGTAGATAATGAACATGGTGGCCACATAGGTCGACTTAGTAATAGGGAGAAGAGGGTATCAGAATCATGCAAAAGAGTCAAGTAAAAGTCCTTTCTGAAAAGTATAGTTTAGTTCAAGTATTGCAAGAAAAAAAATTATATAGAGAAACAGAAGTTGAAACAACGAATTTCAATCCAGTCGAGCAACTTCAAATAGAAGAAGCAGTTTTCATAAGCTCGAATAGGTCCAAAAGAATTAGGGCTTTGAAATAAAAAAAAATACAGAGATGAGGAACAAACAAATCACATAGCCAACATTCTCAAATCGAATGAAACCACGAATTTTAGGATCTTCACAATCAATCCAGTATAGAGATGAAAGACAAGAGAATTAGGCAAAAATATCAACAAAGAAAATAAAATCATAAACCTCAAGAAGAACTAAGACTTTTAACACAAAGAAACAGGGTAGAAGGACAATCATAAAAAACACAGTGGAAGAATCAACATAAGAAACACAATAGAAGAATCAACATAAGAAACACAGTAGAAGAACAACATAAAAAATACAGTAGAAGAACAATACAAGAAGCACAATAAAAATGTTAAAAATCAGAAAAGCTTTAAAATGACTTAACAGAACCCTAAGTTGGAAAAGGTAAAGATTTTGAAGGTAAAGTTTGAAACAAACTTTGAGAAAAATATTTAAAAGCTTAGAGAAAATACAGATATAAAACAGATCTAAAAGAATCATAAGAACGTTGAAGACTAGGGTTTCAGAAGAACCCAGATGGTGAGAAAGGCTTGGAAAGTCATTGGTCTACGCATGAGAAGTCAAGATCGGGCTTGAAAAATCATAGCCGGCCGGAGCAAGGTCGGAGACAGCCATAGAACTCTAATGAAACAAAATCTGGGCCAAGCTTCTTCAAGGTTTAACCTCGAAACCATAGTAAGCAGGCATGTAGGAGTCGTAGGAGGCATGTACAGGCCTTTAATGGATTGGAAGACATGGATTCAGGCGATTTTAGGGTGGAAGTAGAGGGAGGCGGCTAGGGTTTCTGAGGGGGCCTGAGAAAGAATTGGGAGAAGCGGGAATTCAAGGGCGGCTATAGTCGAAAAATAACTTGGGTTTAGGGGTAATGAAAAATTAAAAAAGAAAGGTTAAATTGTGGTCGTTGATCACATTGAATATGGATCTGGGAGGATCATTTTTAAAGGGTCGTGGGTCGGATAGTTTAAGATTTGAGCTGGATAATTGGGTTTTAGGATTGAGTTTAATTGGGTGCCAAATTAGGCCAAAACTGAAATGAAAATGGCTAATATTTAAATGACCATTTTTGCTTTGTTTATTTTATAAAGAATAAAATAATTTTTGGGGATAAATTAAAAATACTAAAATGATTAATAACATATAAACACAATTTTATAATGGAGCCAATTTTATAATTATAAATACAATTAAACCTTAAAAGAGGGTAGTATTGCAATTATATGCAATTTAGCTTTTAAATACCAAATAAATTTATAAAAATATGAAAAATTATGTTTGCTATATTTTAGTAAAGGTATGATAACCCAATAAATAGATCACCAAAATAATATTTTTGGAGTAATTATTAGGTTTTTCCTGATAATAATTAGCGCAATAAATTAATTTAAAAATCTTTAAAAATTACGAAAAAATAGTAAAATATTGGGACATGTTTATATATGCATATACATGTTATTTTAAAGGTATTTTAGATATTAAAATATACAGGAAAAAATTGGGTACCAACAATCCTCATATAAAGAGGCGACTTGATGAGGATGATCCTAATAGTGTACCCGAGATACAGGGTATACGCCTCAGGCCAACAATTGCACTAAAGCACACAAGCTGTGAGACTCATTGATTTTATTTTGTTTGTATTTTGTGTAAATACTGCATTATGTAAATAATGACAAGAATTTTTAACAACAATTTTATTTTAACACAATTTGAGCAATAATTTTATTTTAACGGTGCAACACAAACACAAACATAGCAGACCTAACATAACATAAATCTAGTACAACTAATAGAAATACTCTACAAAAGAAATATAAAGATACACTACTACGGTCAACATAAACACATTATTGTTTAGTCACGACTGCCTAGTACTCTCTGCTCCAACCACTTGAGTTGGTCTACTAACTTATATTTTTCTTCTTCCACCTCCTTGAGTTTTGGCTTCAACTCCACAACTTCTTGTTTGGATTGTCGCTCTCTTTCCCACTGCTTCAAACACAAACTATGAAGAGAATATAACTTGTCTTTGTAGTATTCCTACTCACAGGGTTCATCAATCCATGCCTTAAAATTGCAGGTAGGTTTGTCGGGTTGCCTATAAAACTTGTTCATACACGCCCAGTAATGATGTCCAGCATCTTCCCAACAATCGTGCATCATCCATTGTTTGCCACACTCGCGCCTTGGGACATAAATAGGTTGTTGAGACATTTGTTAAGATAAAACTTGGTATTGTGAAAATATTTGCTATTAGTTATTGTTAAACACAGAATATAACTATAATGCACCCGTTATTTATAGGCAAGATTTCCTTCAAAATATAGTATTATACCACGCTTTATATATTAAATTTTTTTAAAGATGAAACAAAATTTGCTCAGTCGGTTCAGCTTTTCCCAGACCGACAAGACAACACACAAAATGTAGTTTTATACCAAGCTTTACATATTAAATTTTTTTGAAACGAAACAACTTTTGCACAGTCGGTTAATCTTTTTTCAGTCTGACAAGATAACACATAAAATATAGTATTATACCATGCTTTACATATTAAATTTTTCTGAGACAAAACAACTTTTGCACAGTTGGTTTAGCCTTTTCAAACTGACAAAACAACACACAAAATGTAGTATAATACCACGCTATACATATTAAATTTTTTCTATTGGTTATTATCCTTTATTTTATTGTATGTTGCTTTAGTTATTTTCTTCGATTCTTTTTTTAAGACAACAACCATTTTAAGAAGCAAACTTTTAAGAAGGATAATAAAGGATGTTTACGGTTTTTTTAAAAAAATTTAAGATTGGTCTTCTTTACTAACACCAATAAGTTAAATATTTGAACTACTATATCAGCATCCCAATTCAAAAGATCATGCTAAAAGATAAGATGTAACAAGATTGTGGGACATAATTTTATTTGATAGATATTTCAATATACACAAGTACAGACACTTATTACAAAAAACAATACGAAAACAAAAGAATAGGTGTATCCTTGATAGTTGGGTACATTCGACGAACTTGCACCAGGAGCTGGATTGCCACCGCCATGCATACTAGCTAAAGGACATTTACGACGATCGTATCCTGTTTCGAGCATATGCCACATTTACACACAAAAACGGTGTCACCAACATCCATTTGGTTCCGTATATGTGTTCTCTTTTTGCACTTTCAACTTGAACAAATAGTCCTTATTACACACCATTTTAAAAGGTTCCAGGGGCCAATAATGCTCAACACCTGATGGTTGCAACTGCCCACTATACGTGTGTATGTATGCAGCAACACTATATTGCCTATCAATATAGTTGGTTTTTCCTAAACAAACTTGTTGAAAGCACTTCAATGCATGTACACACGACATGTGGTAGATGGTATTTCCAACATGAAAACAACCTGTTGGCTTTATTCACCGTCTATAGATTATTCCCCCGGTGTCTACGAATAGTGGTGCAAACTTCAAAATACCCCGGTCATGAACGTACTGTAAAAATGAGTGCCAATGTGCTCGCCTATTATACTTCTCAAATCTTCTCATCGGTATTGGCATAAATTGAACACCCCTATCCATCAATACCGATCATCTCTAAACCTTTCAAAAAGCCTCTGCGTAATCGGTTTGAATATCATCCGGATCATGGCAGTGACGGTCAATCCATATGCAGACTTCAACAAGCCGTTGAATAACTCCGACACATTTTTAGTCAGAGCTCCCCATCATCTGCCGCCATCAGTATGCAATGTCCACGTGTGAAGCTCATGTCCCATCAGCCATGTATAGGCTCGTGGATCTAACTACCGGATGGCTTCCATGCGCCTCGTTGATTTGCACTTTTGGTACTCAGTTACTGCCATCCATATTAAATCATGCAAGGCCTTCTCGTGATATTTCTTCTGGAAATTGGCCTTCAGGTGCCTCACACAGCAATGATGGTATGCATAGGTTCCTGTTATTCAGGAAAATGCCGTACAAAACTTAAAATACCACCATGTCGACTATACATTAGACAAATACCTGAGCGCTATTTTACAACATGCTACTTCAAGTGGTTCAAAAAAGTATCTACGTCTCTTCGCTTTCATTAGCACAAATGGAAAAAGCTAGTAGAAATATTTGCCCATTGGCATTTACCGCAACTGCAATCAAAAGCTTAATATCATACTTTCTATAGTCATGAGTACTGTCTTTGGAAATTACATGACGACAATGCATAAAACTATCAATTGCTGGTTTAAATGAACAGAACACTTAGTTTAAAATATATTCGGGTCTGTTCGAACTTTGCTCATGCCTCCATTCAACAACAGTCGTGGAGTTCGAGGGTTGCAGTGCGGTCATGTACCTGGGCAGAGATGAAAAAGACTTATCCTAGTCACCATAAATAATTTGAATGGCACATTTGCGTATGAAATATTCCTTTCTTTTGGTTATAGTACACCCACACTCCTGCTGGACGGCTTTAATTAATTTTGAACCTAATGGACACTTTCAAGTATAGAATCAAGACAAGAGAAATCAAGTCTACATCCAGGTTGAAGTGATTCGCATTGAATGTGTCCATTTCACATATGTGGGTGCTAATATATTTACCCATTTTCCATAATCCTGATTTCTTCTTACTAGCATGCAACATCAAGTGGCAAACCTATAAAATCTCTACAACATACAACCTTGTATACCTTCGTAGTTAACTCCCTTACAGTCATCTCACGACACTCTCTTATGCTATAGATTTTACAGCCTTGATTAGGCGAGCTTTAGTGGGAAAATACATTCCATTTACCAGCACCGGCGGTCTAGACTCATCCCACATTACTGATTGAAATTCGTCATCATCCCTTGTGAGTGCATCAACGTCTGACATACTTGAAAAATTATCAAGGTAGAGAAAATTCCACCCATGAAACAACATGTAGGACTCGTACACTCTTGATCTAATGGGAGGTAGATGAGCATGCTCCCTCGTCAGCTCAGGTTCGACATTCACTTACTCCTCATCATCACCCTCATCAGGGAAGGGTGTGTCATCTCCAAACTTATTGGTATTGTTGTCATAATCACTATTATCTTCCTTACTCTGCGCATCTGCCAAATCGCGATTCAATAAATCGTTTATGGGCAACTGTGTGAGGTCAGGAACATCAAGTTGCTCGTTTTCATTGCACAAAAAGAACAAAACGATAAGCTACTCAACTAGATAAATACTTTACATATAGCTATATATCTTTACTTACAAGTCGTACTATATTGACGTTTCATGATGGACATTTTCTTGTTGGTGATGACTCCCGGATGGACCACTATGGTCCAACACGCTAGAACTACGCATATTACAACTAGGAGCGGGGTCATCACTTGTAAAATTCATATTTGGACGGTACCCTCTGTGAAAAATATGCGTGTTAATATAAATCCAATTCAAATATAAAATAAACATTCTAAAGCGTAGAAAATTTGAAATTTACCAGTCTTCTTGTAGATTATATAAAGTCGAAAAATTATTTTGTCATTGCTCATTCACCGGTGTGACAAGTTTAAATCAAGGCAAGCTCTTTTATCAGGAATCTGTCCAGCAAAAAATGCTCCAGAATAACCACCTGATGACTGAGAGCTATCCCTACTATGCACACCCTTATTATTGGTAACGTCTTCAACCTTGACGCATATTTCCAATAATTTTGTTACAATAAATTTCCTGTATTCATCCCGAATCCTCAAAAAATCTCTAAGAGTTTCATCATCTTCGATGTTAAACTCAAAATATTAAGCAAAACCCATGCGGAGTCACATAATACGAATATCTACCGGTTACATCAAGGTTCATTAAACGTTTCCTCACACTTTTTTTACATAACAACGATACCAATTTATCGTACTCCATTCTAAGCGGCAATTGAACATGAAACTGTGAACGTGAACTATACGTCACAGAGTTTTTCTCCATTACAACCTCACCCCTAATATAATGAATCTCTTATTTTCAGCTTTTCAGACATTATAAAAAATACTTGATAACAAGAAGAGAAGTATGAACTGAAGTTTGAAGGATATTTTTGAATGAATTTTCATAAAATCTTAACGCCTTTAAATAAGGCAAGTCCTAGCTTGGGGTTCATGGAGATGAATAATGTTCCCTCAAATATAGGGGTACGCTATTCATCTCCCCCATTACTATTCATCACTTTTTTATTATTTAATATTTTAATTTATCTCTTTATATATACCTAATTATGTTTATATAATGTCTTTATAATATTAAGTTTACATCTTAACTTTGGTGTATAATTTTGATAAATTAATTTCGTGCATTTATTATTTTAATGTAAAATTGTAAGTTAATTTTATTATAAGTTATAACTAAAAAATACATAATTATCTCAAAAAATGAATGGCCCAAATATAAAATATTAGATGTTGCTAAAATTAGAAGGTGCGAATATAAAATATTAGATATTGCTAAAATTGAAAAGTGAAGACTGAAAATACATTAAAATTCGAAATACATGACAATTGAAAATACAATAAATTAAAATACATATCAATTAAAACTATGGTAAATAGCATAATAACTTAGTAGGGAGCTATTTCCTTTCTAGATACACCAAAATCATTATATTATTGACTGAATGGGGCTGAGGATTGTTGTGGTTCTGACTGCGGATATTCTTGACTTCTTTAATACGAAATGACAGTAGATGCAAATCAACAGTTTCAAGAATTTTTAGCTCGACATAGAAGAATTAAGGACAAAGATGCTCATTTTGCACTTCATAATGCACTAATAGATCATTTATGGGAGAATACTAGAGGTTGAGTTGAATATTTTATGTAGTATTTCGAATGAACTTTATCGTTACATAATATGTATTTAATTAATCGTGTATCACAATGATTTTACTTTTATTTGAATTATTAGTTAATCTATAATAATTGCTTACAAATTATAGTATTTAAAATTTTATGGAATTGTTTAATAGAAATTACAAATTAATAAAATAAAATATGAAATTTGTTTAATGGAAAATAAAAATAAAATTGAAATGAAAGATAATAGAATAATATAGAAGAGAGAGAAGAATATAAAAAAGTTTTGGAGAAAAAATATGAGGGAATTGTTGGAGTAAGTTATCCCAAAATGAAAAATCTCATTTTAGGAACCAAAAATAAGGTAAAGGTTGGAGATGCCCTACGATTCCTAATTTTCACTTAATAGAAACAATGATTTATCAGAATACGTGCCTTAAAATTAAAATAAAATCATGCCACAATATAAACGTTTATTTCTAGAGAAAATAAGTATTTTTATTATTTTAAATTACAACATAACAAATATATATATATATATATATATATATATATATATATATATATATATATATATATATAGATAAATTATGAAAAATGTATAATACATAAAGAATTAATCAAAGTAGTTATTTATCCAATCACATAAACTAAAAATAATAGTTAAAATATAATATATGCATAGTCCATATTAACGCTCACAACTATACATAACAAATAAAAAAAGAAGCAAGAAATTTACCTAATCATTTCCTGTACGTAACACATCAGCAAGAGGCAACAACTCATCACAATCACAATACTAAAAAAATGATTAAAAAGTTTTAACCGTACCACCAACCATATTTATATAGAATGATTATATTACTCAAATTTTGTAAATTCAAAAATTGTAATTTTATACTGTTTTTTTGTGGTCTTGTGTCGTCCCACACAACGTAGCCGTTACATATAATGTTGTTAAACTAGAGAACGAACGTGAGTCCCATGCAAAAGTTAGGGAGATCAGTTCGTTCATGTTGAAATAGGGGAAAGAAAATACCCATTTATTTTCTCTCTCATTCTTGTTGCCATTTGAGGGAAGTTGGAGATCTGTGAGAATTCTCCCGATCCTCCCTCTTTCCTCTGGCAATCAATTCCCTTCTCTTATATGTCATACATAATATAATTTCTTCTTATCACGCCCAGTTCTTTAATCTCTCATTTTTACCAATCTTGAATTGGCCCAAGGTTCTTTGATTGGAATTGGAATCAAGAACAGCAAAACCCATATCGTGTTTTCTTTGATTTTGGAGGAAAAAAAGGGAGATTTTTTTGTGGGAATTTGTTGAAAAATTGGAAAAATGGGTATTTCTCATAGAATAATGCCAGCCTGTGATCAACTTTGTGTGTGTTGTCCGGCAATGCGGACAAGGTCCCGCCAGCCTGTTAAGCGTTATAAGAAGTTGATCTCTGATAGCTTTCCTCGATCTCCGGTTAGTCTAGTTCAATTTTTCATTTTTTGATTGAATTGAATTTGTTTGTCTCCAATTATGTTAATTTGCTTATCTTGAAATGAGTGTTTTGAAGTTTGAGAAATTTTCTTATACCTGAATTGGTAGTGGCGCTGCAGAGCCAAGGTCTATCAAAAACAAACTCTTTACCTTTCGGCATATGCACTACCCTTTCTATACATTAAGAAATTTGATATTCAGAAGCCTTTTAATTGTACAAATCACAATCTATTAGCCAAATCAGCTACTGTCTCTATGTCTATGAATATCAATAATATAGGAATCGGCCAGAACCCTGCTGCAGGTGTAGGATTCTTCCTGAAAGAAAAGACTCTTCTTTTTCTTCTCCTTCAGCGTTAACACCTTTTCATCAAAGGTTTTTGGAGCATGAGCATTTCTTTAATGCTGTTGCTGCTCGCTAATCTAACCGCTTCTTTGCTAACGTAAACAGTTCATTGATTTTGTACCTCTGAACCTTGGAGCTCCTACCTGATTCTGATGGCAACATTAAATTTTCTTTCCTTGGGTCCAAAAGTTGTTCCACCTGTCAAAGTTCCTAGGTTCTAGCATTTTGTACTTTTATAAGCTGACTCCATGGCTAGCTAATAATGTTCGTGCTTTCTAATTATACACAATTTGCTCTCTTATATATTCATCCAAAATGTGGTGCCTATTACTTGGTAAAATATGTCAAAGGTCATTACTTGCCCAAATGAGCTTTGAACAATAACACCGCCTAACAGTTGTAGTCTGGCTTAGTTGGAATTAAATTTAAGCTGGTGTGGATAACAAAACTTGGCCCCAATTCGACTGGAGAGATGAGGAAACTTTAGCACAAATAGGTGTTTATGCTGTTCATTTTGGAGTACGAATCTCTTAGGAATTTATTCCATCAATGGTAGCAGTGAGATGTACTTTTGAAATTTACATTGGAGTTTCTTGAATGATTTGAGGTAGAATATAACCTCCTTAACATTTACTATGCTTCCTTTACTCACTTGCCGCATTATAAGTTTGATCTGTTATTGGTTTGAAAGGACTAAGTGTTTTCAAGCACTAAGTTTCTTCTACTTTTGACAGGATGGAGAACCTAATGATCGCATGATCAACAAATTGTGTGAATATGCTTCGAAAAATCCACTTCGGATACCGAAGGTTGTGTTAATGAGATATTGAACAAGCTAGATAAGATGGACTTATTCTGCTTCTGCGATATACTTTCTGATTTTTATAGAAAAATTTATTCGTTTATTGTTCCTTTTTCACCTTAAATTTATATAGATGGTATGCTTACAACCTTGTCATATTTGGATTCTCAAAGATTGTTAAGGTTTTTGATAAACAGCTATGCTTTACATTATTGAAAGCTTGAAGAGCTGATTAACTTTAATCTTTGGACAGATAACAAGTGTTCTTGAGCAAAGGTGCTACCGGGAATTAAGAAAGGAGAATATTGGGTCTGTAAAGGTAGTCATGTGTATCTACCGGAAGTTGCTTACATCCTGTAAGCAACAAATGTAAGTCCCTTGCTCTTATTACATTGATGGGGGAAGGTTTCTGATCAGGAAAAGGATAAAGTCGTGAATATGTACAAATCTTTGTTAGAAGAACAAATGGCAACTTCTGCATTTTACTGTGGGAAAGTGAGGAAAAAGAGGCTTAAAATGAAAATTTGAATGTATTCCTCATCTGCTAATGTGGGAAAAGAAGCAATAATGCTTCTTCCACTGGGATGCCAACAAAATTTAAGGAAATGAGGGCGATTTACACAGTTCCATGATATATTTGTTTTTCACTGTTTTCCATTAGCTTTTTAATCGATTGCAGATCATTGCTTTCTTGAAACAATGGTGTTTGCTGATTTTCTTATCGTTTTTTGTCCAATGAGTCCTGAACTACTAGATACGCACTGCAGGCCACTATTTGCTGGGAGCTTTCTCAGTATAATACACATTTTGCTGGATCAGATGAGGCACGATGAAATGCGCATAGTTGGATGCCAAGCTCTTTTTGACTTCATAATTAACCAGGTCAATAGATCCTTCTTTTGGCTTTACCCTGTAGTGGTGATAGTTATCTTGAAAATAAAGATCTGCAAGTTTTCCTTAACTGTTAAAGCTGATATTCTAATTTGACTGTGCATTGTTCAGAGGGACTCTACATATATGTTTAACTTTGAAGGCCTGATTCCTAAAATCTGTATTCTTGCTCAAGAGATGGGCGAGGATGAAAGAGTGCTTAAATTGCGCTGTGCTGGTCTTCAAGCCCTGTCTGCTATGGTAAGCTGCCAAATACATTTCCTGTTATTTCCTTATGCTCTTTCCGAGGTATGAACTTTGTTTGATTAAAACCACGTTTATGGAGATACCCTCATGAACACTGAGGTTTCTTAGGAAAGCATGTGCTAGGACATTGACATAGATCTTTGACGACTTTAGATTTGTCAACATTCCGCTTTTGTTGTATATTTGTGCTCCATAGACTAGGAAATGAAGTTTAGAAGAAGTGTCCTATTGAAGCACAACTTCATCATTTGCTACGCTATTGATTATATATACTGCTTTGATAAAGTAAGTTGCTTATGAGTTCTTTCATGGTGAGTTTCACTTTAATGCGTGGGCTATCTGATTGGTGATGTGGTTTCTCAAAGTAAATAAATCCTTAATTTGGAAGCTATGTTGCTCGGACTCTCGAAAATTATTGCCGGTTGCGTGTTGGATCCTCCAAAAGTAGTGCATTTTTGGAGGATCCGACATGGGTGCGACATCATTTTGAAGAGTCCGTGCAATGTAATTTCAAAGTATATAAGATTGATGTAGATAATAATGGAGTTGATCCCCCACATGAATGGTGGATTTCTGAAAATATAAGTTCCCTAATTCAAATCTCAATTAGAAAGTGACTTTTGAATTTGAAACTAATTTGTAACTAAGCTTTAAAATTTAAGTTACTTAAAGTAAACTTTACTGGTGTGTTTGGTATAATGAAAAATATTCTTCTGGATAAGTCATTTCTGGTGTTTGCTAAGAAAATGTAGGAAGGAAGGATTATTTGGCGTGAAAGGATAGTGCATTTGCCATGAACATGTTGGAAAGACCATTTGGCATGTTGGTTGAAGCAATTGTCTTTTCAGTCCAGATGTATCAGACATTTTGCTATCAATCACTGTGGGCCAGATGGATAGAATCTAAGAAGGGATCTTTACATAAATAGGCGGTTATATTTATTGTTTACTTTTTCTAGCCATATACATAGTTTATACATTGATTATGCGTAATTATACACATACAATACATAAATTATACCTCCATCGGCTATTTTTAGTTTAAGCGGTTGGGTGGTCGGCTATTTGGGTTAATTCTTCATCTAAGAATATGTTATGCTGGCACTGGTCTTCTGTATTTGGCTAGAATATAATGGAAGGACTTTTAATATCAATACAAATCATGCAGTTCCTGTAAAAAGAGCTGGTTATATCATGTAAGGCCATTGCTTTTAATATCACCTTGTCTTGACTGGTCCATGTTCAGATAGCAATCGTTGCTTCCCATCTTCAGCTTCTTTGTTTTGTAGGACTCTTAACCTTTGCTATTCTGTCTAAACCTTTTATTCTTATAAACAAAAGGTCCTGTTACTGATTCTGAAAGTTGGAAAGAAGCAACAATAACATGCAGCTTCTGCTAGGTCTTTATGAGGATTCAGATATTATTTGATTGATGTTTGTCTTTTCCATTTACTTTGTCAGTTTCTTTATCTGTTTCTCTGGATTCTTTAGGTAAAGTCTGATTTCATTTGTAATGGACAGTCTGAGCAATTCTGTTTCTTTCTTCAACTTTTCATGTACAGATATGGTTTATGGGTGAGTTTTGTCACATGCCAGCGGAATTCGATAGTGTAAGTTATTGCAGACATTTCTATGCTTCTCTGGTTAATTGGTTGTTGATATAATTGGTATATCATTTCCATTTTGCGAGGTCTTCTTATACCCAATATTAGAACTATTGTGTTGTTTAGGACAAATCTCTTGTCTTTCACAAAGATTTCCTGCTGCACCTAGTTCAAAATACCATCTTACATGTCTAGGATTATTCTTTTAAATTGGATCACATTTGTATTCGGTCGTTGAAAAGCTTTATATATTTTTACATCACAAGGTTTTGATTTAGCCAATACTATGTGTGAAGAAAGAGAGAAGAATATTCTGAGAGTGGATTGTTTGATCTCTCCCAAGTTAGTGCGGATTACATGGTGTTTACAAGAAATTACAGCTCATTATCAGCCCTACAATCTTGCTAAATTATATAACTATAGGATAAGGGATCCTGTTTATGTTTATAAATTCTTAGTAATATTCTTCAAGTTGGAGTTTCCATATTGTGCTCCTAACTCGTAGCAAATGTAAAATTGATCCTAAAGTTCCAAATGGTTTTATATCTGCTAAGTGCCCCATTTGAATTGACGAAGTGATAAATGATATTTTGTTGGATAAAGTGACAGTCTATTTCAATGTAGCTTGGTTTTCTATTGAACAAGATACCTATTATAGGTGTCAAAAATAATATGCATATTACATTGTCTAATGCAGGACATGAACACTTGTTTAAATTCTAACATTCTAGTACTAACACTTGGATTTTCTTAGCGAAGTATTGGGAAGTCCTGTCAGGTGATAGAGAGTATTTTGGTTTTAATTTCATTTATCTTACCAGGTGGCGGCTGCAGTTTTAGAAAATTGCGAAGGCCCTAAGGAGAAGCTGGATCCTAATAATGATAATCAAGATAAGCAGAATCATGGAGTCCAATTGGCTTCTTCTGATGAACAACAGATGTCGTCATCCTCCGATGAATTGAGAAGGGCTACTTCTTGGAGGAATATAGTAACAGACAGAGGCCTTAGTGTAACTGGGTATTTCCTCTTTCCATAGTCTTTATGTATGTTAATTATTTTTACCTTTGTAGATTGTCTCACCTCCAATTACAATTCTTTTGTGAACAGGGAAGATTCGAGAAACCCCAAGTTTTGGTCAAAGGTGTGCTTACATAACATGGCAAAGTTAGCTAAGGAGGCAACAACTGTACGGCGTGTTCTGGAATCCCTGTTCCGTTATTTTGATAATGCTGATCTTTGGTCTCGTGAACATGGAGTTGCCCTCGTTGTTTTGCTTGACATGCAAACTGTTATGGAAAATTCTGGTGTTTGATCTTTCTTTATCCTCAGTGATTACCCTTTTTTCTTTTAATTCTTAGGGGGTTAAGTAGCATATATGTCACCTTAACGCCTTGGACTCACTCCATTCCTTTTCTTAAAATGCAGGGCAGAACACACACTTTTTGCTATCTACTTTGATCAAGCACCTTGATCATAAGAATGTCCTTAAAAATCCAAATATGCAGATAGAAATTGTTGAAGTTGCCAGCTCCCTTTCTAAGGCTACAAAGTCTCAGCCATCTCTTACAATAGTTGGTGCGTTTAGTGATATGATGAGACACCTCCGCAAGAGCATACTCTGTTCTGTTGATGACTCAGAGCTTGGGGAAGAAGTAATTCAATGGAACAGAAAGTTTTATGCAGCAGTTGATGAATGCCTTGTACAGATGTCCCAGAAGGTGAAGTTCACGCTTTTATCCTCTAAAGTCTTAAATATATGTAATTTCACTTCTCAAGGTCACCAAAATCCTGCACTATGCCCTATTTACTTTTGTCCTAAATGAGGTTGTCAGTTTTGAGGATTTTCTTTAGTGAGATTCTCAGAAACATCGTCCTAAATGAGACAACATCGCCTGACAAGAAGGGAGATGAACATTCCAATATAGTGCCTAATTTTACATGAGTGTAGACAATGTAAAACTCTGATCCCTTTGAAAAACAGGTAGGAGATGCTGGTCCTATTCTTGATGTGATGGCAGTGATGCTGGAAGCAATTTCAAATGTAACAGTTATGGTGAGAAATACAATGGCTGCTGTTTATCGAACTGCTCAGATAATTGCATCCTTACCAAATCTTTCATATAAAAACAAGGTAAGGAGGACTCTATTCTTGGCATCTTTATTTTCTATTAGTGATGCTCTCGACTGGCTGATTGTCAACTTTCTTGTTCTCATGTTTTCCTTTTACCTTTCAGGCTTTCCCTGAGGCATTATTCCATCAAATTCTTTTAGCTATGGTCTCCCCAGATCATGAAACAAGACTTGTGGCACATCGTGTCTTTTCTGTTGTACTTGTCCCGTCTTCAGTTTGCCCCCGTCCAACCTCTGTCCATCCACGGTCAACAAAGGCTTCTGGTATTCAGAGAACCCTATCGAGAACCGTTTCAGTGTTTTCTTCTTCAGCTGCGCTTTTTGATAAATTAAAAAAAGAACAATCTCCCTCTCATGACAATGTTAGTGGAAAGGAAAAAACATTCAATGCTAAATCAATGGTGAAAAACCAATCAATGCTGAAAAGATTAACATCAAGCTATAGTCGAGCTTATACTGTGAAAAGAAATTCGTTACCTGGAACTGACGAAGGAAAAGAGATTGGTAACACAGAAGAGGAGCAGGTATGTATTTCAATTCAAACAGTTTTTACCTCTGGTTGGAGAAACTAATGCCCACAAGATTATGCTTTCTTGATTGCCCCTTACCACAGTTCACTTCATTTCAGGATGGAATTTTTCTCAAGCTGAAAATTCGACAGATCAGCCTCTTGCTGTCTTCACTGTGGGTGCAGGCAATCTCTCCTGCAAATACTCCAGAGAATTATGAAGCAATTGCTCATACTTATAGCTTGGTGGTGTTATTTTCACAAACAAAGGTGTGGTGATGCTTTTCTTGGTTGTATTAATCTGCATCACTGATATATTTTCCAACATCCATCTTAATCTGCAATCTTTATCTTTGCTCTTTTGTTTTTCTTTAAATCTAGTAGAACTTGAGCGTGAGGTGATTATGTATCTATAAACTTTGTATTCCTGATATGTAAGTTCTTTCAACCCCTTATGCTTAATTCTTGAGAGATATTTTTCAGTAATACCATCCTGAATTATCAAAGAAATACCTTAGGTACTATTGACTTTTCCAGCTGGTGTCAACTCTAGATAGTCAACTTTTTAGAAGTAAGAAGTTAGTCACACATTATGTAGTGGCAAATCCTAACATCTATTGCAGATATAGAGGACCTGTATTTTAAGGTAGGAATCTGACTGAGGAATGTGATGGAAAGTTTTATGCTAATCCATTTTTTCTTTTTTTATTTGGTTTGGGGTGGGGTGCGGGGGTTTTTTTTTTTGGGGGGGGGGGGGGTGTGGAATTGAGGATGTAGTGCCTTAAAGCTTCTATTTTCTGCAGAATAAATTAATTTCAAACCTTGAGGGCAATGTTTGAAGCCCTGTTTTGCTTCGTATGTGTTCCCATCATGCAGAGCCAAAGTTTCGCACCTTTGAGGATAGGTTTCTTTTTGGTGATATAATGTTGTTATATGATGTTTGTTTGATGAGACAAATCACAAAATTTTGACCGGTAACTTTGATGGAACCAGTGCAAGAATAGATTTCTAAAAAACAAAACAAATTCGAGGATTACAAAATCGAAGACAGTGTAATATTAAAAAAATTGAGGTTAACAAGTATAACCTTTAATTGTCTTTCTTCTTCCAAAGGATGGACAACTTAACATGAATGTGGTTGTGGAATTTTTATAAGCTGCTGAATCCAGGCCTCAAATGTTCTGACTTAATATATCCATTAGAAGATTTTTCACTACCCTGGAACCTTCTTTTACTATAATCTAATTAGTGCACATTCAAGGTGGTAGGACCTGACAATATAAAAGATTTCTGGAAGTATTAGTTAAGAGTATATGTTATTGGATTCTGCTCTATAATGAATTGAAATCTGCTCTAGAATGGAAAACTAAGTGTCTCTTCTTTTTTCCTTAATTGCTAGACATCTCTCTTGTTATCAATCAATCTCATCTGTTTAAGTTTAACTTTTCTCTAGATGCTGACTTTGCAATAGCATCAGAAAGACAAACTTCATATTTGCTTATTAACATTTCTAATAAGTTGAGTAGGCTGTTGTTAATAACTTGCTTGTATCTCGTTTTCCAGAAATCCAGCCATGAGGCTCTTATTCGAAGTTTCCAGCTTGCATTTTCTTTGAGGAACATTTCTATAGGAGGGAAAGGTATAACACAGTGGTTTGAATCTGAATTTGACAAGTTCTTTTACACTCATTTATCCTTATAAAAGAGCATGTTATCTAGATGTTTTATAAATGCCTGCATATGATCTGATATACTTCTAATCTATGCTGTATTAACGAAACCATGATATGTTATTCCTTAGTAACACCTGCACTGCCTCTTGTCATCCTTATTGTGTTTGCAGGATCTTTACCACCGTCACGTCGCAGGTCACTCTTTATGTTGGCGACATCCATGATTATTTTCCTATCTAAAGCCTACAACTTTATCCCCGTTGTTGCTTGTGCTAAAGCTGCATTGACAGATAAAACAGTAAGGACAAGCATCAGTCATGTTTTGTTCAATGAACTCATTTTGCAAATATTTTACACAATACTTTCTCTGCAAAGTTGTCTAGTCTAATTCGATGTTCAATGCCTTCAACAGGTTGATCCTTTCCTTCAGCTGCTAGATGACTGTAAACTGCAAGCTGGAACTGGTAACACAGAGCATGCAGTCAAAGTCTATGGCTCGAAAGAGGATGATGATGATGCCCTGAAATCACTTTCAGCAATACAACTATCTAGTAACCAAACTACAGAGTATTTTGCTTCAATAATAGTGGAGAGCTTGAGGAATTCTTATAAAGTAAACATCATATCTGTTCTCATAGTGATTCAACGATAGCTTATGCAATGGCGTATGCATTTTGACATTTGACCAATGCGCAGAATAAGACTGCTGCTATAAAGGATCAGTTGCTTAAAGATTTCCTTCCTGATGATGTTTGTCCTTTGGGAGCTCAGCTAGTCTCAGAAACATCAGGCCAGATCTACCAATTCGGTTCAGAAGATGATAAAAGTCTGGACGAGGTAGTTGGAGCCATTGCTTCTAAGTCTTTATTTTTTTTCTCCAATACTCACCATTATCTTATATCCTTGTTTTCTACTAGCAGGTTGGGGACCCGATGCTGCCTATCTTAGAGGACGGTGTACCAACAGAGAATAAGAATATAACTAACTCACACCTTTCTCTGCAAATTCCAGACCTCTTAACTGTCACTCAGTTCCTCGATTCAGTAAGTTTCTGCGTACATGCCTTCCATTCGTGGCATGCACCCAGTAGCCAGGGAATTGCGTAAGGAAGAGTTTGGCTGTCATAGTTCTTGCTAGGAACTTTTGAAAGATCTCCTGACAGTTCTTTTGTAGACTCCCCCTTTTTTTCTTTTTACTCATTCTCAAGAAGAGGTGGTACTGGGGAAGTGAAGGTTCGCTGAAATAAGCTACGAAGCCACTAAAGAAGAGTTTTTTTTCTTTTTCTGGTCAGCTTCTGTGGAAGAAAAAAGGTCTGAAACTTTAGGCGTCATGACCTCTTGAATGAGGAATATTATTTGTTGGGTTGGAGGGGTGAAAGACAAGGTATGTGAAGAATATGAACATTCAACCTAAAACCTTAAGGCAATGGGTGGAATGAACAAGATATTATAAACCCCTAAGGAAATCTCTACACAGTCAATGAGAGGCAAGTGTATTCTCTAGCACTTTAATACCATGTTAAGAAAATGAACTTTGGGTCTAACTCAATATTTTTTGTTGATAAAGTAATAAGATTTCAATAATGAAGGGCATAAATGCCTATATACAAGAAGTATACAAAAAAGTAGAGAGGCCTCACAAAAAACTGGGTTTATTCAACCTTAAAAGCTAGTTCATGCGGTGATAACAACAACAACAACCCAGTAGGGTAGTGTGTACGCAGACCTTACCCCTACCCTTGGGTAGAGAGGCTGTTTCCAAATAGACCCCCGGCATCCTTCCCTCCAAGAACTTCCCACCTTGCTCTTGGGGAGACTCGAACTCACAACCTCTCGGTTGGAAGTGGGGGTTGCTTACCATCAGATCAACCCCTCTTGTCTTAGTTCATGCGGTGAAATTATAAAATCTAATAAAAGCAAATTAATGTAATCAATCCTTCTTGGAGGTAAACAGGTGGTAAGAGAGAAATAGGCATAACATGTGGAGAGATTATTGCATGTTTGATCTGTACTTAAGGTAAAACTGAAAGAGTGTTGATATTTACTGAATCAAATGATGAGGTCTTCTAAAGAAGAAATTGGGAAATTTTGAATTTTGATGCATAAGGGATACAGGAAATACTTGATTTCATTGCTTTCGTCCAAGCCAAACCATCTGGTGGACTGATGATATTAATAGAATGGCAAAAGGGCAGCTGATAATGGAAAAGGTTCTTTGCCATTTCTTTCCCACATATAATTTTGAATTACATTAATGGTTTCAAGTGAAGGTGACTGGAATAATAATTATGTCATAGGGGTTTTTGGGTGCCCCTATAAATAATTGAGGGGTTTCTTCTGAAATAGGGGTGGTTGCTCAGCAGAGGTTTGTGGGAAAAGCCCTTTGGCTATGGTTGTTATTTATTTTTCGATTGGGTATATGGTTGTAATGCTGACCGCTGCGATAATATCATGTATGGCAAATCTCTTTCCCTAAACATAGTTAACTTTTCTAAATCATTTACCTAAACACTTATGCAGGTATCAGATACAACACTGCAAGTAGGAAGACTCTCTGTCTCAACTTCTGATATGACATACAAGGACATGGCAGGCCATTGTGAGGCCCTTCAAGCAGGGAAGCAGGAAAAGATGTCACATTTAATGATTGCCCAAGTGTCTCGAGAAAATCCTTTTGACTTTTATGGACAGGACTATATCCAGGCAAATATGAAGCCATCTTACAACTGCGTTGATACAAAATCTACTCCAGTAAGTATAAAAGAAATGCATTCATCTTATGGCTTTGGCATTTTCAGTTTTGAGCATCATTTTCATAGCATGAGACTTGCAAGAGATGTAGTTTTAAACCCTGCGTATTATGGAGAGTGTTGCTAGCATACTTTGCTATTACAGGGAGGGAATAGCGTTTACCCATTTTTCCTTTCTACAAGATTCCATTTTGCACCATTATAAAAGGAACCTTTGGGTGGTAGGCTTCAAAGTGGCATTTTAGGGGGCTACTAAGAAGCAACTTCACATGCAGCAGTAACAACTAAGAAGCAGCTTCACCATCTGTAATATTATGTTGAAGTGGTGGAATCATGATATCATAAATGTTGTTTTAAAGGGATAAAGGAAAAAGAAGAGAAGCTCACCATTAAGTATGGTCCCCGGTTTGCTTAATCTAAAGACAACGGAAGCTTAAACTACTCCCCTCCCCAACACAATCAAGTGCATTTACATACCATGCACAATTGAGCAAGAAGGAAACTTGGGATAATCACATCAAAATTAAGGTGGCATCGATACTTTTTAGAAAGGAGAGTGTTTTGTCTTATCACAACCATATAACATGCTAGAGCTACACCATCTTATATTAGATAATCATTAGTGCTGTCTAATTTCACTGGAAGATAATGTAAAAGAGCCTTGAAAATGCTGGTGGCAAACAAGGATATATGTGAAACGGGTGTCCAATTTCTCTGGCGCTAGAGAGACCGGTCAATGTGATTCATTACAAATATGATCTCATGTTTTCCTTGTAAGTGTGCACTACAGTATTCAGACTGGAGATCACATTTCTTGTCTAGTTGCTTCTCTACAAGCATGCATGAAATAGTGGCTTTACGTGCAACAAATATATTTATGTGTATGCTTTAATTTCTATCCTCTAGCTTCAATTCTGAACTCATGTATATTGCAGGTTGAACATATACATGTCAAACATGGCTCTGACTCCAATTTGTCGAATCCCTTTATCAATGTCACTCCAACGCCATGTGCAACTGAATCCCAGCGTCATCCCAACTTCTTTGCACTACCTGCCTCAAGTCCATATGACAACTTTTTGAAGGCAGCTGGAAGTTAATGTCATCAGTTCAAGAGTTTGAGAGGTAGCAAAAGCTTGAAGAATCTCACTTTTGTCTAAATTTTGCATCACTCTACTGCTAATATAGTTTTACGATTGCAAACAATTTTGGGGTCTGCTCATTGGAGCATATTCTGATTTCTTTTCTTCCTATCCATTTGATCCGAGAAAGTTACTAAGATACATGGAAATGAGGGAATTTTGTATAGAATATTTTCAAAAGAACGTTAGATTGTATAAATATAGGACCGATGAAACTTCTATATATTGAGCTTAGGTTGGCAAATATTAATTTTATGTTATGTATATATGGTCTTTATAAGTTATAACTACAATTCATCAATGAAAGCATTATTGTCATTCCTGTTTTCCTTCTTTCTGTACTTCAGTTTTATAGCAAAATGTGCAGAATGATTAGTCTGGTTTCATAAGCTTCTCTGGACACAGGACATACTGAACTTGTGGTGATTTTTCTTCTCTTTTATATCTACGTATGTATATATTGTATCCATATACACATATGGACACACGTGGATACATACATATATGAAAAATACGAAGCTCAAAGTTACATATTGATAGACATGACACATATAACGCGTAATGTTGATGAACTTTTATAGCCTTTAGGAATTAAATTCTTCCATCAACATTAATGTTCAAAAACCTAAAAGCGTTTTATAATAAATATGATTAATAGGATAGTCCGGTGCACAATGTATCTCATGTCCACACAGGGTTCGAGGGGGAAGGTCCGCATCTCAAGTGGTACGATGCAGACAACCTATTGTAATGCAAGTATTAATTAATGACTGCTTCTACTGACCAAACCTGTGATCTATAGGTTCCGCGAAGACAATTTTAGCATTGCTTCAAAGTCCACCTTCCTAAATATCGATTACTATGATATAGAAAATATAAATAACTATTTGTGTATATCCAATAAGCAACCTGCAATTTGGCTTAAAACTTTGTTGAAAGAACTTAATCAACCTCAGATTTGAAAGAAGATGCTACAAAGTGTTGTTAACAAATTTGTTATTGCATTGTCCAAGAACCTAGTATTACATGAAAGGGATAAGCGCATTGGAAAAAAATACCATTTCATTAGAGATCGCTTCATCATAAGATACAAAATAACAAATGTCTCTTGGTGTGATGAATCAATTATAAAAAGAAGAAGGTGTTAAGATATTAAACTTCTTTCACACATCTTAATATTGTAGTGCATGAACTAAAATATATTAAATGTATTGGTTTAAAAGATGCACATAGCAATATTTAGTTTTGTCCATGTATTCGAATAAAAGAGAAGTTTAAAGTTAAATGAAGATCCAATGTACGTAAAATTTAAATATATGATGTTATATGACTCATAAATATTAGTGTTGCATAGAAATTTTATCGCAACAATCATCATTTCCTCCTATTCTTTCCTAGCAAGTTTGAGTATTTTAACAGCCTGCTCGACTTGACTAATTGAAAGACTAGATGATTTCTCTTAATAAAAATAGTTTTGTGCTTAAAATGCATTTTTTTTGTTTGTTAAAATAATCAAAACACCCGTAGAACTTCTTAAAAAAAATATAAATTAATACTTAAGTTTCAAGGAGGAATGAAATAAATGAAATGGATTAATGGAGAAAGAGTTGAGGATTTGTCCAAGATTTTTATGGGAAATTGATCAAACCAAGAATACTTATCAGCTGAAAAATCTTATGTTAAACTGATCAACTTAGAAGTTTTGGACGAGTTTGCTTAATTAGCAGTTCTGATGTTTACAAAATAAAATAAGTAAGCTGAAATATACTTATAAGTTGTAGTAATTGAAACTTCCATTTACTCATCCTATTTTGTGTGAACGTCTGGATGGCTAGGAGGGTAGAGAGAAGTGCTCTCCCTTTTCTCTAAAACCCTTTTACGTTCAAAACCTCTACCACAAACTTCTATTTTTTATTAACTCGGTATACAGTGAAAATCGGAACTACCCAATTTCATTCTTCGATGAAAAAGATGATGTCACATTGAGAGCCCAAAAAGCCGAGCTCGGAGCAAAGGATCTTTTCGAATGCCGAGGTCGAGATCAAAATCATTTACCGAGGTCGGAAGAAGACAAACCTCGAAATAACGTTATGGTTCAGGTTCAATATGGAGAATGCAACAGATCTCTTTTGTCTTTTGTGACCGGTACATGCATTTAGGAATAGTGGTTTTTTTATTGCTTTCAATAGTGTATTACCTAAAATTTCAAATTCTTAAAAAAGTAAAAATCATGTACTGATGCATGAGAAAATGCATGCAAACCTTCCTATTAAACCTAACACCGTAAACCATTCAAATCCCATGCAAATAGAGGCAATAATTTCCCCTACCTCTCCATCAAACCCCTTAAATCAACAACTCCAAACTCAAAATAATGTCGAGAATCCCTTTAGGTTACCAAAGTAGGAGATTCAAACTAATCCAAATTCAAAGGAACCATCACCTCAAATAATGGAAAATCTTCCTCCCTTTCCTCCCGAATTCCCAAATCTTCTCATAATCTATGCTCAACCCCCCTTCCTAAGGATCATCATCCATCCTCTTGGGTAGATTTAGGGCTAATGAGGAGGGGTCTATCACTCCAGATCAACATCATGGGCAGGAAAATATCATAGTGATCCAAAATCCTCAATTCCTAGCACAACTAGTATCCGAGGGCCTTCATCTTGAAATAAGAAACTACATGAACCATGTTTGGGTAAATAACATAATGCAACCACTAGCACCATGAATGAACAACAACCTAATCCAAGTATGCATGTACAGCAGAATCTACCACCACACTACAACCAAAATCCATATCTACCTCAAAACATGGGGTTGGATCTTTCTTTTTTTCTCCTCAAAAGATTACTTCTCTCAACCCTATCCTAACGAATTGGGATCCTGTTTTGAACAAGATGCAGCCTCAAATCCCAATGAACCTAGGGCCAATGGATCAGTAATTTCCTCAACCTCAAATGCACCAAAACATGAAAAATCCAGTGGAGGAGGGAATAAAAAAGGAAATCTACCTAGTGGGGGAATTTTTGGTAGAATCCACAAACCTAGATGAAGTAAAAGTCTAGGTATTCGAGGAGATACGGGAGAAGAGGCTCATTTCTTGCTGCACTGTTCAAGTGCATCATGGACATCCGTCTACCACATGATCCAACTATGGGGAAACTAGCAATGATCTTGGTTCTATCGTTAATGAGGAATCCAGTTTCCCGCAGGGGAGTCAAATGAATGGTCCTCTTAAACCCCAGCCCCATGCCATGAATCGTGCTAAGAATTTTATTATATGGAATATTAGGGGAGAGAACAATGAAGAGTTTTAAAGAATTTCCATAAGCTTATAGCCACTCACCACCCATGCATGGTAACTATACTAGATACTAGGATGACAAATCATGGTAGCTTAATGAACAAATTTGGTTTCACGGACATGATTGAATTCCTAGCTGAGGGATAATCAGGTGGCATGACAGTTCTTTGGGATACAAGCTTAGTGAACGTTGATAACTTTGTCAAATAAATAATAAGATTCATGCTCTGATTGAGGTGACCTCTATTCGCCATACTTGGTTATTTTACTTTATGTATGCTAGCACAATTATCTCAAATAAAAATAATATGTGGGATAATATTTCCAACTTTTTTGAGAATTACAAAGATGTTTGGTTACTAGGGGCGGACTTTAATGATGTATTAGTAGCTAATAAATAATGTGAAGGCAACCCTATTAATAGAAAACGAGCTGCAAAAGTTTGGTAAAAGATCAACTATCGCAAACTAATGGATTTGGGTTCTAAGGCCTGTAAATATATGTCGTCTAATCACCGAAAAATTTGTAATGACCATATAATGGAAAAATTAGATAAAATATTTGCCAATGAAAAATTGTTAAAATTATTTCCCAAGGCATCTGTCATTCATCTACCTAAAATTTACTCAGACCACAACCCAGTGCTATTAAAATTGATCCCCAAATCAAATAATCCTCTTTCTAAACCTTTCATATTAGAAACTTTTGGAGTAGCCATCTAGAATTTGGGAACATACTCCAAGAATGCTAGCTTAATAATAGCTTTACTGAGGCTTCTAATATTTTCAAACATCGTATCATTGGCCATACTCAATGGTATACAAAAATCTACCTCGTATGGTTTTAGAACCTTTCTAAACCAATTAGAAATCACTCTTTAAAGCTGACTATTATTACATCCTTAAGATGGAAGAAGATTTTTGAAAAATAAGATCTAAAATAAGTTGGCTTAATGAAGGGGATTCTAATTCAAAATTTTTCCATATAAGTGCTACTAACAATAGAAAAAGAAATAAAATAGTATATTTCAAAGATCCGAAAGGAAAATGGAATGACGATCCACCAAAAACTATGGATCATCACTCTTATATTTCAAAGAAATCTTCTCAACTAGCCATAGTCATTCAAACCGGTCTTTTATATAGAATGACCCCCCTAGCCATAAAAAAATCGACCTATCATCTTTTGATGCCAATATATCCCCTTTTCCGGCCCTAATGGTTTACACCCATTTTTCTTTCAAAAGTATTAGCAATCTCTAAAATCGTCAGTAATAGATCTTTGTCGCCAAACTTTTGAATCAGGAAATCTTCCTGAAGGCATAAATGATGCTTATCTCTGCCTTATCTCAAAAATACCCAATGATAACAATCTAAAAAATCTCAATCCTGGCTTATGTAACACTATTTATAAAATTATCACAAAAACTATTGCTACTACATTAAAGCCTTATCTTGGTAAGATTATTAGTCCACACCAAGCTAGCTTCATTAAGGAAAGTTGTACGAGTGATAATACTATATTATCTAGGAGCTTATGCTAAAATACACAAACAATGAGGCTCCAAAGTTAATATGTGTCACACCTCCTTTTACACGGCTACCCCGTAGGATAAATGTATAAGGAAGTTTTTTCAATTTAAGTGACATTATTCAAAATAGGATTATTTATTTATTCAGAGTCACCGCTTGTGATAGGCTTGGCTTTTGGTGTCCCAAGTCACCGGTTTATTTTGAATCCCAGATCGAGGAAATTTTCGACTTTCCAAATGGAGTCTGGGAACTAGAAATTCTAAGTAAGGAGTTCTGTTGACCCGAGGGAAGGTTTAGGCACTCTCGGATCCCATGATTCTAGCACGGTCGCTTAAACTCTTATAATTGGCTAAAAATATGATTTTAATACATGCCCATCCTATAGCGCCATTTTTAGGATTATTTACCACTTTGAATTAATAATTTTTAGGAAATTGAACGTCGTTTAAAATATGTTTTTGGATCACGTCACATGAAACGTACCCGGATCCTTGACACATTTATTCAACATTTTGGGAGTTGGATTTAGGTCACATGAAATGCACACCCGAATTTAGGAAGGTGAAATTATTAAAAGTGCGCCTAAAGCGACTAACATGTTAGTAACTTTGTGGGAGGCCGTGGAAATTTGCTAAGCGACTCATCCCGAGTTCTACGTATTCTAATATAAGCATTTAAAGAGGGCCACGTAATTTATGGGTTTTATTTGACGCGGCGCACCTTATTTTATTTTTAGAAGGACAATCTAGAGAAAACTATTATTTTCTATTGAATGTTTCTCTAATATGACCTAATTAATTAATATTATCAAATTCGGGCCTCAAGTTCAAGTTCGGATTCAAATAAAAGGGAAGAACCTATTAATTTGAACCCGCTACCTAACTCAAAAATCTAAATTTATATTACACAATTAATCCCATAACCCTAATACAAGTTCCGGCTCTTAACACTTCTGAAAATTGGTCCAAGGATATGAATACCTCAATAGTTTATGAACAACTGCCTGCGTTGGGCCTTTAGCATGCACACTTTCAAGCCCAGATTCATTTAAATACAAAGTTTCCAGGTTTTGGCTTATAGGAGCCCAACAATCAATTATTAACTCCCATATAGATTTTCAACTATTGCTTTAAATCCACAGCTAGTTGAATGAATGATTGATTTTAGTTTCAAATATTGATTCTTATCAAAAAAACCTTAAACCTAATCATCATAGGACTATATAACTTATACATTTTGCCAAAAGTAAAAAAAAAATATCAATTACACTCCATGAACTTGGGAATACATCTATCAATGAATATAATTTCACACATAAGCAAGATTAAAATGTTTTATTCAGGTAAACTTCATGAACTAACAGATCTCACAGGTACACTGCACCAAGCTTAACGGACTATTAAATTATGAATGTGATCATACTATTTCTGGTTTCAACTTAACCTATTACTATAAAATCCCTGACTTCATATATGAACTGGACCAGATCAATCATTACTAAGTACCATACTCAATATTAACTTCAAGGATTCATAAGCTCTTAACTAATTCAGAATACTAGAGCTAGAATAAAGGAAATGAATTAAGAGAGTTCAACAGTATCAGTTCATTACAGCCCAAAAAGTCCAATCACAGTTCATATTATTTACAATAAATCTACAAAGAAACAGCCTAAATCTATAACAAAATAAAGCATAGCCATTTATTCATCTTCCATTTGTGATGTATAGAAAAAGAAACTCAAGATGGGTACCTGGAATTACAGCAAGTAAACACCAATGAGTATGTATGCAAGAAGCAATAACAGCAACAAATCCAAACCAATAGATGCAGCAATGAAACCACGCTCGAAACCCAGAAGCAAAACAAAGAAATTTTCTCAAATAGACCAGGATCCAAGCAGCCTTAAAATAGATTCAAATGATTCCAACTTAAATCATTTTTTTCACTTTTGAAATCTAGAATTGAACTGGACAAGTTTCAAAGAGTAGTTGATGCCAATAGAAAATTATTTTCTGCCTATTTTGTGTTTTCAATTTTGCAGAAGTTTTTTCCTAAAATCAGATCTCCTATTTTGTATTTTTTCTCTTTCTTTATAGGCAAGTAAACTAGGGCACACTTCAGCTCTTATTTTTACACTTAGTCCTTTTAGTTTTTCATCTTAGCCCATCAGTCCTTCACACTTTTATCCAAGGAAAAAAAAGAATGGTACCAAGAATTACAAACTACTATTCAAGCCTCGACCTAGAAACTTCTAGATCGGTTGCACTAATGATTCTTTAAGCTAGAGTTCCTAAACTAACCTCAAGACTTCTGAAAATTGCTTTAATGAACCAACCTCCTCAAGACTTCTGAAAATTGCTTTAATGAACCAAATGGCCCAAACGGGTATGACCATGGGCTAAAATAACTCAAAACAACCTAAATTAATTCTGATCCTAATACATGAACCACAAAACCCAAATTGAAGCTACTACTGTGGATCATTAATCTGACAGAGAAAACTAATTAAACCAAATGGAACATGCTTCAATTATTACTCTAAAACCTAAAACCTTAAGGAGATAAGAAGGCGATAAATCCAGGTACAACTAATTAAGCACAAAATTGATTCAAACTAGTCGCAATTCAACAACCAGACTCTATAGCTTGACCAAAATTACAAAGCTCAATTTCAAACCAAGAAGACATGCAAATTTACTCAACTTATGAACCTTTGACCCAACAGGATTTAACATGAAAGCCTAATTAACAAAAACGACTAATACACTTAATTAGAACAAAAGAAAACCTAACCTAAACCCCAGAATCAAACACTAGCGACCAAATATACAGAAATGATATGAAGGAGAAAGAAGTTAAAGAGTAAACAGGCTACTTAGCTTAGAGTTCCACCTTGAACCTTGAATTTTGAATAGTGTCCTTCATGCATTGTGTTGAAAGTTCTGAAAACCCTAGATCGAGATTTGGGCAGTTGCAGGGGTATTCATGGGACTGTGGATGAGGATTTGGAGTGAGGGAAGGTTTGGGGTCCTCATGGTGTTGATTTGAAGTGATTTAGAGGCGATGAGGTTTTGGCCGTCCCCTTTGAATCGATATTCGAAGGGTTTAGGTATCATTTGAAGGGAGATGATGGTGGATTTATGGTAAGAACGACTAGGGGAATCTATAGTGTTAATTTGGGTGGCATTGGATGGTGGCGCTGCCGTGCACGGTGGTGGCGGCGCCTAGGGTTAGGGGATTTGGGGTGTTTTAGTGGGTTTTGAGAGAAGATAAACGTAGATTGACGACGAGGAGATGAAGACGAAGCCCTGGTTTGGATTTGGGTGTTGTCCGTCGAGTTAGGGTTTTGGGGGGTCGAGACATTGATTTGATATTAGACGGATTCGACAAGGATTTAAAGGAAATTAAAGGTGGATTTGGAAAGAGGGGAACAAGGAGAGGCTGTGGTGTAAATTTTGGGTGCATTGTACGCCGGCCGCCGCCGTAGGCGACCTCTAGTAGGTGGCAGGCAGCAGAGGGTGGTGGTTTGAGGGTCTCTAGGTTAGAGATGATGGAGATGATACGGTAATGGGGGTCTGGGGGGGTGTAGCATTAGGACAATTATATAGTTATGGATGTAGGCTTCTCGACCGTTAAATCTTGTAACGGTCCATATTTAACAGACGTAAACGACGTCGTTTCAGGTGGCGGTTTTGGACCGGGTTAGCTGAGGGTATGGGCCGACCTAGAATGGGTTGGTTTGGGCTAGTATTATTTATGTGAAAATTAGCCCAAATGAACAAATAGCCTATTTAACTCTTTAAAATCCTTTCTTTTCATTTGTTTTCTTTTCTTTTCTTCTTTTTGTTTTTGTTTCTTTTTTTTTAAATTTAGTTCTATATTTTTCTGACGCCAAATTAAAAATAAAGGACCCAAATAACTCTAAATTATACTAATTTATTTCCAAAATTAACTAATTCTTAATTTGAAAGAAAACTAAAACAAATTAAAAGTAGAAATGCAAACGAACTATTTTTATTGTTTCTCTATTTTGTAAAGTAACTTAATTACTAATCGATCCTAAAATGCGAAATCAAACCTTAAACGCAAATGCCAAATATAATTTTCTTTATATTTTTATTAATTAAAATGTACAAACAAAATGCAAACATAAAATGTCATAAAATCCACAAAATAACAAAATAATAAACGAAATAATTTTGTTTGAATTTCTGGGAGTAATTCATATAGAGCAAAAATCACGTGCTCACAATATGGTCCTTAAATTAGACCTTGAAAAGAAATTTGACTGTTCAAAATGGTTATTTATCTATAGAACTCTTTGCCACTTCACTTTCTCCTAGGATCTCAAAACTTATTATGAGTTGCATAACCACCAGTAGAATATATGTCCTAGTGAATGAAAGTAGAAGCAATTTCTTTAGCCCTAGTAGAGGAATTAGATAGGGGGATCCGTTATTCCTATATATTTTTGTACTTTGTATGAAAATATTATTCATCCAAATTAGTCAGTGTGTAGACATACGAGTTTGAGATCCTATCACTATGGGGGAAATCAATACCAACTATCCTATCTCCTTTATGGGGATTATGTTATTTTAATGTGTACAACTGACAAAAAATCGGGTACTACTATTCTTAATTGCCTCAATTGTTTTGCAACATATCATGCCAAAAAATTAACTACACAAAATCTAAAATAATAGTGTCCAAAAATTGTCCCAAACACACATCCAAAGACCCAATAAAGATTTTCAATATTAACATTAGTTAGAGCTTTAAAAAATACTTACGTTACCCTATCACAAATATCAAACCAATATCTTCGAATCACCAATTCATTATTGATAACATGACCAAAAAATTAGCCTCTTGGAAATTAAACTTCCTTTGTATGGCAGGCAGGACTATGCTTGTTTGTTCCACCTTGAACAGTACGCCAAATCACATTATGCAATATAACTACTTCCTTATAAAATTCTCAATCATATTGACAAAATATAAAGAAACTTCATCTGCGGTTCTACTAACATCTCTGGAAAATTCATCCAATTGCTTGGGATACATCGACTAGAGATACGTGTGAAGGAGGGCTTGGTATCCGTTCAACAAAATATAAAAATCTTGTTAATTTGGCAAGCCTCACTGGAGGCTTTTTCATAATTCAGAAAATCCTTGGTCAAAAATACTTTCTTTAATATATGGTTCAAGAAAAAATATTAATAACATTTCCTTTATATGAAAAAGTATAATAAAAGGGTAAAAAATTTACAATTATAAGGGTATAAAATTGATTTCATGTTCAAACTCAAATTTAAACATTTGACAATCAAATTGGATACTAAATCACCAAATTTTAGACAGGTTATAGAGGGTCCCCTCACTTAGTCTTGTAAAACTCTTACCATCAAAGATATTTGGGCCAATAATAAGTGAGAGTTAGAAAAAATTCCATTTAATCTTCCTAATGATATTAGGAAGTGTATCTTAGCTTTATAACCTAGAAAAAGTTCTAGCAATACCATGACTTTGGACTTAATTGGGGATGAAAATTACTCTTCTAGAAGCTGCTATAAGTTAATTACCCCTAGTAATCCAAGGTCTATGAATTATAGTTGGATTTGGAATATAAAATGTCCTAATTAGATTAAATATTTATTGTGAAAGTGCCATCACAACAAACTTCCCACTAGATCATACCTACAATATTGACATAAATATATATCCCACATGTTTAGTTTGTAAAAATGATAAGGAAACTATAGAACATATTTTTATCGATTCGAAAATAAGGAGCTTTAAAACCTTCCAAATCCATAATATGTCCCATTAGCGGTATAACATCAACAACTTAGATATCACCACTCCCACCTATCACTCCAAATCCATATATGGCTTAATCAGAATAATAATAATCATTCTAACACAAGTCACTACTTTAATCCAATGCATGTTATAACACAACTCTCTCCAGTTTTCTGCTTTCTCTCTCTCTCCAGTAGCTCTCTCTTCCTCTCCCAACGTTCACTTTCACCTACCCCTCCCCAGCTCCCAGTCCCCTCCCCCCTCCCCCCTCTCCCCCACCCCCTCCGGCGACCCCCTTCCCCTCCGGCGACCCTTCTCTGGCGACCCTCTAAGTAAGTTCTCTCTCTTCTGTTTCTCTACTCTCTCCTCTATCTCCACTACCCAGCCCTCACCCTCTACTCCCACCCCTACCCACCTGTCAACCCTAACTCCGGCGACCCCTCTTCTCTGGCGACCCCTAGTAAGGTAACCCCTCCCCCTTTCCCGAGCTAGGCAACCCCTTTCGTTTTTTTTGCGTGATTTTCAGGTATAAGTCGCGGCGGACAAGGAGAGCTTACGGCATTTGGACGCGAAGAGCAAAGCAACACCGGACGAAGTGTGCAAGAGCTAGCGGTAGTTGATCTAGGGCGAATCAAAGCATACTTCCAAGTTTTTCCATCGGGAGTTGGTACCTCCTGACCTCCTTTTTTTACTCTGTACACCCTTTTACATTTTCTATCTAAGCACCCTGCATATGGTTTACTTTGTCGATTCCTAGCTTGCATCCTTTTGTGTACTCCGCTGTATTACGTGAGTGCATCACTTTTTTCCGTATTCGGTTGGGGATAGTGGCCGCGGCTGGAGATGGTAGAGTAAGGTCATGTCCTCGGGGGGCAGGGGTGAGGGTAGGGGCGAGCAGGGGGGCTAGGAGCGGTTCTGCGGGTAGGGCCGGAGACAAGGGTGGGAAGAGGATAGCGGACGCTCATAGATTAAGTATCGGGTCGTGGAACGTAGGCACTCTACGGGTAAGTCCATTGAGTTGGCGAAGGTTCTTTAGAAGAGGATGGTTAACATAGCCTGCGTCCAGGAGACTAGGTGGAAAGGGTTGAAGGCGAGGAATGCAGACGGGTTTAAGTTGTGGTATTCTGGGGTCGTGAGAGGTAAGAATGGAGTGGGCATATTGGTTGATAAGGATCTAAGGGAGTCCGTGGTCGAGGTTAGGCGAGTGAATGATAGGTTAATGTCTATTAAGTTGGTTATTGGGGGTTGCGTCCTCAACGTCATCAGCGCTTACGCGCCGCAATCGGGTTTAGACGAGGAGGTTAAGAGGCGCTTTTGGGAGGACTTGGATGATATGGTGAGTAGTATTCCCCAATCTGAGAAGTTAGTTATTGGAGGGGACTTTAATGGTCATATTGGGGCTGATGCTGGTGGTTATGGTGAGGTGCACGGTGGCTTCGGCTTTGGGGTTAGGAACGGAGGAGGCACGTCACTGCTTGATTTCTCCAGGGCTTCCGAGATTTTGATTGTGAACTCGGCATTTCAGAAGAGGGAGGAGAATTTGGTCACCTTCAAGAGTTCGGCGGCGAGGACTCAGATTGATTACCTTCTCCTTCAGAAGGAGCGTTAGGGGTATGTGCAAGGACTGCAAGGTTATTCCGGGGGAGTCCCTTTAGATTCTTCATAGACTCCTAGTGATGGATGTCGATCTCTGGGTGAAGAGGAAGAGGAGGGGTGCTCGGGGAAAACCGAGGATTAGATGGGGTGTTTTGAATAAGGAGAAAGCACAGGAGTTGGAGAGAAGGTTAGCTGAGGGCGGAGCTTGGAGAAGTTACGGGGAAGCGGATGTTATGTGGTCAGAGACGGCAAACTTGGTTAGGGAGGTAGCACGGGATGTGCTCGGAGTAGCAAAGGGCTATTCAGGTAGACATCAGGGTGACTGGTGGTGGAACGATGTCGTCCAAGGAAAAGTAGAGGTGAAGAAAGCGGCATTTGATAAGATGGCAGGGAGTACAAGCGAGGAAGAACGAGAGCGAACAGGGAGATCTACAAGGCGGCGAGGAAAGAAGCAAAGATGGCGGTTAGGAAAGCCAAAAACGCGGCGTTTGGTCGTATGTACGAGAAAATAGGGGAGAAAGGAGGGGACATGAAGTTATTCCGGTTAGCTAAAGATAGGGAAAGGAAGGCGCGTGGTCTTGACCACGTTAGGTGCATCAAGGGCGAGGATGGTAGAGTTCTGATGGGGGAGTCTCAAGTCAAGAAGAGGTAGCAGTCATACTTTCGGGACTTACTTAACGACGTGGGGGATCGTAACATAGAGCTAGGGGAGTTGGGGCATTCAGAGCAACATATAGATCTTGGGTACTGCAGGCGCATTAGGGCGGAGGAGGTCATGGGGGCTTTGCGTAGGATGAGTAGGGGTCGAGCGACCGGGCTTGACGAGATCCCGGTAGAGTTCTAGAAATGCATGGGTATGTCAGGAGTGGAGTGGCTCTCCAGGTTGTTCAATACGATCTTCAGGACCAAAAAGATGACGGAGGAGTGGAGGTGGAGTACAGTGGTGCCCTTGTACAAGAACAAAGGTGACATCTAGTGCTGCAACAACTATAGGGGTATCAAACTAATAAGTCACACCATGAAGGTCTGGGAGCGGATGATCGAGGCGAGGGTGAGGGAGATGACATCTATATCTGTGAACCAGTTCGGTTTCATGCTGGGTCGCTCCACTACAGAAGCTATCCACCTTGTCAGGAGGCTGGTGGAGCAGTTCAGGGATAAGAAGAAGTACCTGCACATGGTGCTTATCGACTTGGAGAAGGCGTGTGACAAGGTCCCAAGGGAGGTTCTATGGAGGTGCTTGGAGGCGAAGAGCGTGCCAGAAGCCTACATCAGAGTAATTAAGGACATGTATGATGGAGCTAAGACTAGGGTTAGGACGGTGGGTGGCGACTCAGACCATTTTCCAGTGGTTATGGGGCTCCATCAAGGATCGGCGCTTAGCCCTCTCCTATTTGCCTTGGTGATGGATGCTCTTACCCGACATATTCAAGGGAATGTGCCTTGGTGTATGCTATTTGCTGGTGACGTAGTCTTGATAGACGAGACGAGTGTCGGTGTTAATGAGAGGTTAGAGGTATGGAGACAGGCTCTCGAGTCTAAGGGTTTCAAAATAAGCAGATCTAAGACAGAATACCTGGAGTGCAAGTTTAGCACCGAGCCGAGCGAAGTAGGCAATGACAGGATGATTGGATCTCATGTCATCGCCAAGAAGGACAGTGTCAGATATCTTGGGTCGGTGATTCAGGGGGACGAAGAGCTTGATGGGGACGTCACTCACCGTATAGGAGCGGGGTGGTCAAAGTGGAGGCTTGCATCAGGAGTCCTGTGTGACAAGAAAGTTCCACAGAAACTCAAGGGGAAATTTTATAGAGCTGTGGTTAGACCGGCCATGTTGTATGGGGCCGAGTGCTGGCCAGTGAAGAACTCTCATGTTTAGAGGATGAAGGTTGCGGAGATGAGGATGCTCAGGTGGATGTGCGGGCTCACCAGGTTAGATAAGATTAAGAATGAAGTTATTCGAGAAAAGGTGGGGGTGTCCCCGGTGGATGAGAAGATGCGAGAAGCGAGGCTAAGGTGGTTCGGACATGTACGAAGGAGAAGTCCTGATGCCCCGGTGAGGAGTTGCGAGTGACTGGCGATGGTCGGCGCACAGCGAGGCAGAGGGAGGCCTAAGAGGTATTGGGGAGAGGTGATTAGGAATGACATGGCTAGAATGCGGGTTTCTGAGGACATGGCCCTTGATAGGAAAGTCTGGAGGTCTAGTATCAGGGTTGTAGGATAGGGGCCCCTAGTGTTTTTCGTACTCCTCACCCGGGGTTGGGTGAGGCTTGGCGGGGCTATCCTTAAACGATTTGTGTATTGGATTGTGTCTCCCTTATGGTAGTTATTTATGGTAGTTACTGTCTGATATTGTTGCATGCTATTTTATTTATGGTTCTTATGCTTAGATAATCATTTACGTTATTTATAATGAAGCTACTAATGTTCTTTTGTTGTTGTTTTTGTTTTTGTTGTTTCTTTCCTTCACTGAGCTGAGGGTCGATTGGAAACAGATTCTCTGCCCTTTCGGGTAGGGGTAAGGCCCCTCTACATATTACCCTTCCCAGACCCCACTTTGTGGGACTATACTGGATAGTTGTTGTTGTTGTGGTTATAGCACTAGCAACTGAGTACTAGAAATTTGAAACTGACGCAATAAAGATAATTAATCTTATTAACTCTGGCATGTTTTTCACAAATTAAATATTAATGGGACTTTCAAAGAAAAGGATAAATTAGGGGAATTATTCGGAGATCAATCTTATTAACTCTGGCATGTTTTTCACAATTTACTCATATACATATGCAGGTTGTTAATGTTTCAGTTAAAGTAATCGACAATTATCTATAATTTCAGGATAGAAAATAAAATAGCCTGTAAACCGGTTAGAAAAGCTCTGCAAGATGGAAGGAATTATTAATATCTAGACAAATTATCCTTTTATGTAATAAATAATCTTAATACAGATAAGGTCGACTGTGCTTCTTAGGGCAATATAATCTTGTTGTTTCCTGAATGATGTAACAAACCATATTCCTTGGCGTTAATATATGGAATCCCCTTTTGTCAATTATTCTTCCTAAAAAAACACAAGCAAAGAAAAGAAAATGCAACAGGGAAAGAGCGCGGGGGTAATAATTAAAATATACGGCGGTAGACACCGTCGCAAGAGGCCAAGCAAACCACCGACTTCTCAGGCGATGCCACGTTTACTTCCACCGCTATCTCCTCCTGTACATCACTTAGAATTAATGGACACCTGTTCACTCTTCCCGCCACTTATTGGCTTTCTCTTTCACTGGTGTAAAAATCTGCTGTCATAAGCAATTCAAGCAAACTAACAAACTTAGCTTGTTGCATCTTCATTAGTATCTTACAATGGAAGGTTCTGATTTTGTTAGAATTAAGGTAAGAATTGTTAAAGCACACTTCAGTATTATGTTAGGGTTTTTAAGGACCTTTGCTGTTAGAAGAACTGCAGCTTCAATGAAGCCGACCATCCATTTTCCTGCTTCACTTCTATTCGCCTTTAACCAGGCTTGTTATCTCGTATACTATTATTAAGTTTCATGTTATTTACTGTATTTTATGGTATGATTATGATATAATTTGGTGGTTGCTTTTAATTTGAGTCATTCTTGTTAGTAATACATGATTGCTATTTTCGTGGAGGCTTGATAAAATGTTGTAGAAATGTTGGTAGGGATTTCTACGCAAAACTTAATTATTGATTTCTTTCTGGTCTTAGGTTTCCTAATTTGATAGTATGGTATTGTTCAGTTTGTTTCGTTTACTTTGTTGAGGAATATTCATCTCTTACTTGCAGAGGGGAAAATCAAGTGATCAAGATATCATTAAGATAAAGGTATGCCACCTTCCTTTTTATTTGCAGTCCAATATCGGTTAATAAAATCATCGAGCGTGGTGCTTAATGATGGAACTATTGCAAAGTAAGATCAAATCCTGCATCAGCCACTGTTTTTGCTCAATTGTTTAACGTTGTTTTGCTTTTCTTTGCAGAGGATATCGACTCCAGATGATGTGGCATCTGTTCTTTTGAAGGTTAGATAATTGCTGTTCCTTTCTGGATCCACTCTAGTTGTTTCAGTTGTTTGTTTGGTGTAGGGTGTATCTCTCTTTGGTATTTGTCTCCTATTGGTTGGGTGGTCTGCTGCGTTCGCTAATATACACTTGCCTGCAGCAAGGTATCTTATTCTTTTGATAAGATTTGTGGCTAAAGTTTTGTGATTTTATGTCATATTGGGTAAAGATGAGGTACTTCAATGTGACAGATATTGTTTTTTGGTGCATAAAGTTCAGCGACCATACGTGGATTAGCTCCAACATTTCCTATCGGGGTCGATTCACCACCCTCTTTTTTATTCTATGATGTCAGACTGTCCAAAACTTGTCCATGAAAATCCTTATGGACAAAATATTCTACTGTTACTTGGCTTTACTCTACATTTTACTGTCTTATATCATAAATTGAAAGGGTCTCGATGTCACTAGATTTAGAGTAGTTAAAAGTGCTAGCAATAACCTGCTTTTCACATATCAGACCCTAGTTTTACTCTTAAATGGAGTAGTTTTTTGCCCAACTAGAGTTTACAACAACTGGAAACTTTATTTTTTTATTTTTATGCTAGGAAAAGGGGGTACACAGGATAGGGTATATGTAGCAAGTAGTCATTGATCAGACTGTGCAACTTTAAGATGGTGCCTAAGTTGCGAAACAAGTTTTCGGAGGCCAATGGCCTTAGTTACACTGGTTTCGGATATTGCTTGCTTTTGCATTTTACTTGCTTTTGGTTGTTTGCATGATCGACCACTTTCCTTGAATTTCCTGATGAAAATAATAGGAATCAGTGCCGCAACTGGGTGACTGGACATGTGCTTTCTTGTTAAGCAATCGTGATGTTAGTAACTTGATTTCTAATTTTGTTGTCTGTTTCAGGAGAGAGATAGGCAAGGAGTGTATGGAGCAGGCAGAGAGGTTAGCAGCATCGCGGAACGAGAGGACGATGATGCAGAAAATGGAGACTCTGATGGTGATGATACTGGAGCCAAAGATGAGGATAACAGCGAAGTTGTTCATGACCCTGAAGAAGACTGTGGGGATGTAGAAGTCAGCGATGGAGATCAGAAGCAGCAGAGGCGTGTCAGTTACGGATTTCATTTAGTTGAAGGCAAGATGAAACATGGGATGGAAGATTATCTGGTGGCAGAAAATAGGAAAATGGATGGACATAATCTGTGGCTCTACGCAATATTTGACGGTCATTCAGGACGTGAGGTTGCAGAATATTTGCAAAGCCATCTTTCGACAATATACTGAGTGAGGTATCAGTAAGTTCCTTTAGAAATTAAGATTTGGCAACAAAACACCTTTTTACCTCAAGAAAGACTACAATAAAGGACTGTTTTAAACACCAGGAGTATTCCATTCTGTCTTAAAGACATAAGAAACTTCAGAAATGTAGAATTGGTCAATGTGGAAACTAGTTAAGCAAGTGTTATCAATACAGATTAGATGTCTAGCTTAATGCCACAAAATGGTGAGATAGGGTGAGTTAATCAAAGTTTTATATGGCTCAAAATCGGAAGTTTTTGTTCTGAACAGCCTAATTTTTGGAAAATCCTGTGACTGCATTTAAGAAGGCTTATAGAGATACAGATAGGGACATTTTGGAGAATGTGGTTGGTGCACGAGGTGGCTCAACAGCAGTGACAGCCATATTAATCGATCAGAAACTATTGGTGGTGGCCAATGTAGGGGATTCACGTGCAATACTAATTCAGAGAGGAAAGGCCAAGCAAATAACAGTTGATCATGAACCGGAAAAGAAGGAAGAAAGAGATCTAGTTGAGAGCAAAGGAGGTTTTGTTATTAAGATGCCAGGTACGAGACCACTTATTTCCGGCAGATTTCTTGATTTCTGGATTGAATTTGCATGTGATTTTTGGACTGTCATCGTTGTTAAGAGCACCATTTCTACTTTTGAAATATTTATATGAACTGAGGAGGAAATGGAATTCAGTTCTAAGTTTTCTAGAATGAGGTTAAAGAATATGCCAGAAGATGAAGGCCAGAGATATTGTTGGAGAACAGAGAAACTTTTTATGATAATCGCAGGTAAAAATCGATCTTTCAGGCAGGAAAAAGTTGCCCGCTTTCTGTGATATGTGTTCTCTTTTCCCTGTGCTTTGCCAATTGGTCATCAGGATGGCTACTCGAGAACTTGCTTGTTTAGTTTCAGTTCGTGTAGAAAGAACACGTGTGGGATGATATTTTTTCGCTTAATCTGGTTCTAGACTAACAATTTATTTCCTTGAAAGAACATTAATTGTTTAAAATACAGGGAATGTTCCCCGTGTGGATGGCCAACTAGCCATGACAAGGGCATTTGGAGATGCAAAACTGAAAGACCATATCACTGTGGAACCTAATGTGACCATCGAGAAGATAGACGAAGACACTGATTCCATAATCTTGGCCAGTGATGGCTTGTGGAAGGTAATTTACGGTGCAACTAGTAAGAATTATACTTAGCATTTTAACATGACGAATCCGGTAAAAACTATTTTGATACATATTTTTCCCCATTACATGCCATGTAATAGTATAATTTGAGCACTGCTAGACAAAAATTAGTGCTATGTTGCATATCTGCATCTTATCTGGAGATTTGGTAATCTTGAACTTTTTAGTTTACTCTTTAATGAAATGTTATAATATCCATAGAGATGTTCATTGCATGTGTAATACTTCAGATTTTGTTCAATACAGATTCTGAGTTGGGACGCTAACACGATATATATGTCTGTTGGTCTCTACCGAGGAGATACCTCTCTCCTCCTCTCCCAAGCTGAAAAACAGCTATGCTGTATTCTGAAATCAGTCGTTCAAATAGATTTGTTGTAATCAATGCATATGCAGGTAATGTCGAATGAAGAAGTAGCAGAATGCATTAGAGGGATTGAGCATGAGAAGAAAGCAGCAGAAGAGTTTGATCACTGAAGCACTCATGAGGGGGAGTCCCGATGATATTTCTTGCGTTGTAGTGATGTTTCACTGACCATGTACTGGAGGTTAATTAGCAGCAGGACCAAAATGCGTATGGACTGACAGTAGTTTGAATAGTTGCCAGTCTCGTATATGCAAACTATGTCCTGTCCTTCTTCATGTACTATGTTATGCAGCAATCTATCAGTTCTGAGCTTATTGTATTAACTGAAACAATAGCATACAGTCAATTTAAAAGCCTGCATTATGTAAGCAGGTATTGGGATGTAGTCCGGGCTTAGAAAGTGAATCAAATCACATCAGATCAAGTGAAAAAAGCTACCGAACCTTAATTATAGATATTGTTGACTTTTATGACTAAAATTTAAACCAAGCTAACATTTCGTAAATTATTTTTAGTTTTAGCGTTTTAATAATTAATATTTAGATGAATTCTTCATCAATAATCTGAAATAGAAGTAGTAGATTATATGCTATAATCACTTAAATGTTTTAGTAGAAAGTATTGATGATATTAGTGCATGTAATATTATTTTAATTAGCTCAAATTATTGTGGTGTCGGAGAATTTCAAGAATTCATGTAAAGAGGAATGGTAAAAAGTTATTTGGGTCGAAAAAGGCCATATGCAGATAATGAAGAACCATAAGACTGAATTACCTGGGATGCCTGTGCCCATAAGAAATTGCGGAGTCACCCATTAATAGTAATAGAACTTTGCGCAAAGTTTTCTCCCGTGATATGAGTTACTACCCCTTGATCACTTACATCTTCAAAATTGTGTATTCAGAATATTTAAACGACGAATAACACAGTTAAATGATTTAGGTATTATGATTAATAACTGTTGGGTAAAGAAGAATACCTAATATATAAACTAAGCGAGAGGAAGAAGGGGGTTGAAATAAACTGAGACACAAAACTTTTCAGAGAAAAAGAATTCTTCATCTTTTTCTCTTCATTAAGAAGAAAGAAGCTAGGAAATTCAAATTCTCAATACCCAATATTAGTCTCATCATATTAAATGTACGGAGTCAACACTATTAAAGTTTGTCGACTGTTTTCATATATGTGTTCTTCACTATCATTCAATGTTATAAAATTCACCATCCCCTTCTTACATAATGTGCTTCAATCACTGTTATAGTTAAATTTTATGTTCAATTATATTTGCTTATTCTTATCTCATATCTTAGATCTAGGGTAAATTATCTTTGGCTAGGATTTACGTAAATCCTCCTATTTAATTAGTTTACAAAAATATTTAACACATTTTTTAGTCAAATATTTGACGACGTTTGTGGGGACTTCCTAACCAAAATCTTAGTTCCCTCTAGATCCAAATATTGTATCTCCCATTCGGTGAAATTTCACCCTTTTATTACGAATGCCGACGCGCGAAACCGTTCAATAAACCCCCCAAACCTTCAAACCAACCAAGGGTAAATCCATACGCGAAACCAGAGTCATGCCTGGTTTACACACGAAAAACGTGTTGCGCCACAACAACAGCCTTGAGGCATTGTGAACAGAGCTATCATAGGCAGACTGCAACTACGCGTACCAAACACTTCCGTAATGCCATTTCCAGGTTAGTACCAATGCTCCTACATCCTGCGCATATTGCCTCAAGACAATGCTTATTGTTTAATTTACTGACTAAGATACTCCTTGTCTTTATGTTTGTGGTATGACTTACTTTTTTGCCATCTTTGCATGCCTGGGACTGACGAAATAGGACTCGAACTCGAGACCCTAATGGAGGAAGTGGATCGTCTATCTACGAAGCCAAAGCTCAATCTGTGACAAGGATGAGCGCAAAGCTGAAGCCAAGATCAGACCAAAAACTAGTATCAGAATACAGAACAAGGCAAGCCGCCCTACGGTTCGATCCCTAGTCCATTGTCGAACGAGGGAATTCCCTAGGTCCAAAGAGCACAACGAGCAAGGGAAACGTGGCCAATCCCCCTTATTCATCAACTAAACAGCCGACTGTCATACCTCCTTTTTACACTACCTAAAAGTTATATAAGGAAATTTTTCCAAGTTAAGTGACATATTCGTAATGGGATTATTTATTCATTTTTATTCAAAGTCGCTACTTGGAATATTTTACTTGGTGTCCCAAGTCACCGGTTTATTTAAATCCCAAATCGAGGAAAATTCGACTTTCCTTTGGAAGTCTGCGAACCAGAAATTTTGAATAAGGATTATGTTAACCCAAAAGAAGGTGTTATGCGCTCCCGGATTTCCGTTGTTCTAGCATGGTCGCTTAAATTGTCACAATTGGTTTATTATATGATTTTAATACATGTTTTAGCCTATGGTATAATTTTAAACTATTAGCCGCTTTAAATTATTTTTTAAGGAAGATTTCAACATCATCTAAAACGCGTCTTTGGACTATGCCACATGAAATGCACACGCGGTCTGAGGGCCATAAACGATTTATATTATCTAATATGGCACACCCCCAATCTATTTTTTGAAAATAAAACCAATTAACTAACTAAATAAAATATCAAACCTACTAACTAATTAGCAAACCTCGAACTAAAAAGAGCAATAAACTCAAGATCCAATTTTTGCCTGCTTTCAAACCTGGGCCCAATAAGCCCAATAACCTATCACAATTGCAAAAGCGCCGAACCACTGATGGCTTAAACTAAATCCTAGAAAAAAACAAGCTCAGTCTGAAAACATGACAATTTGAAAAGTAAGGACTCAGGATCGAATCCTTGAGAGCCCAAACCAATTCATCATAGAAATTAAGTTCCAAATAAATATGCCAACTCAAAATACCAATCAATTGATGCCAAACCGGGAACATTGAAATTGTTTTTTTTTTTTGGCAAAATAAACTTCTGATTTTAAAATGGTCATTCACCTACTGCCTACCCAGTTTTATAATTTCGATTACTCCAACATGAAATGACCAAATAAATATCTTGACTCATCAATTTCAACTAGTTTCAATATGAATCTGAACCTTAATGGACATGCTTACAAGCTGAGCCTGGAAATTACATACAAGCCCATATTTACCAACTCAATGAATTCAGATTGCTACCAAAGCTGAAACAACATTGGTCTTCAGTAGCAACTAAACAAGGGTCTATAACCCAAAGCATTTCAACCCAAAGCATTACGTAAATCTCGTCACAACAACTTAATAAACCCTTTTACCAAGCACTCACTCAGATTCATTAAAAGAAAGCTAAAGGGATAGAATCCATAATTCATTTAACGATACAGATGCAAATTTATTACTGAAAGTTAATCTCATACACGGATTCAGAAAAAGAAAACCTAACTAACATTTAGTTCGAAGTCTGACTACATGATATTGAACATAGTAAGAGAAACAGGGAAATCAAATTCAAAGACAGCTTTCATTCAACCAGAACTTCACTTGAATTACATGCTCATCAGTCATTCTTTTTACTTATAGGCTAAAAAGGTACCCGGAAAATGAGAAGAACAAAGCAAGGTGATCAGAGGTCGAGCAGCAGTAGAAAAACAACAGAAATCAGCCTCAATTCCAATAGAACAATAAACCAAAACTCAGCAGCTTTAAACCTAACTTCAAACATACTTGAATCCAATTTATAAACCCCAAACTCAAATTGAAACTAGAATCCAACCACAAATTCAACTCAAAATCAGATTATGAAAACCAAATTGACCATCTTCAACCCATTTGAATCAAAGATTGCTTCATGAATTCAAAACTTTAGGAATTATAAAAGAAATTTAATGGAACACTAGTATTCTACCCAAAGCCTTAGCCATTTTTGATTTTCTGGATTTTTTTATATGTTAAAATCTCTAGGTCTACCTTGAAATGCAAAGAAGTGTGCCTCTATAGGCAAGGAAGTATGGCAACTAATGTGAATGGGATTTGCACGTTAGTCCCTTTCTCAATTTTTATTTTTGCTTAAAAGTCCTTAAATTACTAACTTGTTGGCCATGCAAGTCTATTTTTGGCTTCCAAGAAGCTTCCTAAGGTAGTTAACCAAAGATTCCCTAAGTAGACTACCCAATTTACCCTTTGTACCCCTAAAATTTATCCTTGAACTCTTGGATCAATGTGACCCAAGGACTTGGCTGAATGAACATGCTACCCTTCTCTTATGGGTCAGAAACCCAAAGCCCAAAGCAATAAACTGACCCTGCTAAGTTCTATATGCATATGGAAAACAGCATGACATAAACATTGCAACGACTTTCCTAATCAACAATCTAACTAAGTTATTGATTCATTAACACAAACGTGCAAGGAACTAACGAAATTGTTAAACAAACTAATAAACTAATTAAGAAAAGATTCGAATTAGCCATGCATGAGTAAATAAAGTCTGGAAAAAAAATAAGAAAGAAACAAGAAGAAGAGAATGAACAGAGAATTGAAAAAGAACACTGAAGGAAAGATTAAATCAGAGACAGAAGGGGAGATACTCACCACAGTTCGGATCATGAAGAAGAAAGGCTTAAATCTTCAACTCTTTGGATTTTTGGTCAAATTTGATATTAATTGCATGTTCTCATAGAGAACAAACAAATAAAATGTTTATTGGATCAAAATCGTCCGCATTCAGATTTTAGGGTTCGTCTTGTGATTTAATATTTGAGGAGTTCCATGGGTATTCGATGGAATCTAAGTGAGGATTTGGAATGAGGGAGGGAAGGAGGTTCTAGGGTGTAATGTTGGGGTTGAACAGAGGTGGCGCCGCCACCGGAGAAGGTGGGCGGCGCTAGGTTCTACCCCATTTGATCGGATATTCGAAGAGCTACATGGGGATTCGAGGTGTAAGGAGTGGAGATTTGGGAACATGGGGTCGAGGGGAGTCTATGGTGTAATTTTGGATGTATTTGGCTGCCGGCCGCCACCGTGGGAGATTTTCGGCGGGCGGTGGACAACAGTTTACGGCGGGGCTTGCCTGGGGCTTCAGGGGGTATTGTGAGAGACGATTTTGGGGGGGGGGGGGGATGGTAGGGGTATTTTTACATATTAATATTAAAGGAAAAATTATTTCTCACCCGTTGGATTTGCATGAAATGAACGGTTAAGATCAAAGATTAACCAAACGGGGTCGTTTTGGATAAGTTGGGGTTCTGGACAAGTTCATGGGTTTTGGGCCGGGTTTTTGGGTGGTTTTGGACCGGATTTTGTGGGTTGGATGGGTATTTCAATGGGTTTGGCCCAAAGTTGTGTCTTTTTTCTTCTTCTTTTTTTCATTTTCAGATTTTTGTTAAATACAAATTAAAATAAAAACCTGATTTAATTTCAAAACTAAATTAATAAACTAATTGCTTCTCCAGAAATTAACTAAGTCCTAAATTAAAAGAATACTATAAAAATTCGAAAATTAAAAAGTTAAAATGAAAAATGAACTATTTTTGTTATTTTCTTTTATTTTTGTAATATTAATTAACAAATTAGCCTAATAATATGAAATAGGATCCTAAATGCAAATGCAACATATTTTTGTATTTTTTTGTGAATTAAATAAAATTAAACATGCACACAAAAATGCAAACAAACACGGAAATTATGCAATACTTCCTAAAAACCAAATAATTAAAAGAAAAATCCTAGTTTTGAGAATTCAGTAGGAGTAATTCATGCGAGGCAAAAATCATGTGCTTACAGCTGCCCCTCTTTGCTCGGAGACACGAAGAGTTTTCAGGCAAAGATAAAATGAGCGACTACAAGGGATTTTTACCCGCTTGATACTCCATGAGAAGCATTTTTGAAAAGTGTCTGACCGTACCTTGTTTCAAAGGTTCGCTACATATCCTTCGCCATAAAGGAATCAAGTCAGTGTAGTTCTGAAAGTTTTGATAGTTGGGACTACCGGGAGCTCTGATTTCACTGTTGTTGCTGCTGCAACTACTTGCTGACCTCCTTATTACACCAAAAGGAAAATCAAAAGCTAAGCTAGCTAGGCCTATCAACTACAAGTTACAAGATTCCTATCTATAAATCTCTTGAAGCTTTATTTTGAGTCTTAGCTAGTTTTTGTTGTTGACTCTGATATGAATCTTGATGCTCGTTAACTGCATGTGCTGGTTCTTTCTTCAGCTCTTGGAACTAAGCAGGACATGCGAAACTTGTGACTTCAATCAAATTTTGAGCAGGCCGTATCCTTCTCTGCTTCAACATTTGAATTCACTTCTTTTTTATTCTTTTTCTTTTCTTTATTATGGACCGAGTCTCATTCTCTCGGCCACCTAGGGTCCTGTGCTTTGAGGCCAAACCTTTTCAAATGTCAAAACAAACAAACGAACAAAATTTTCTGCCCCAGTTTTCATTGGGAAAAATTCGTAAGTTATTTGTGACAAAATCTGACTTCTTCTCTTTTCTCTTGTCTTTTTTTCTTTTTATTTTTCAAAAGAAAATAAAATAAGGATTTTGTCTGTCTAGAAGGGAAAATATCAGGGAATGGAGCCTATATCTAAAATGTCAACTCATGGATTGGAGCTCTAATGCTGGCGAAAATGTGACTATGGAATGGAGCCCCTATGTCTAAAAACTCAACTCAGAGATTGGCGCCCTAATGTTGGTAAGAAAAGTGACTTGGGAAGGCAGGCTCTATGTATAAAATCTCAACTCATGGATTGGAGCCCTAATATTGGTAAATGGCAAATAGGGAATGGATGCCCTACGTCTAAGAACTCAACTCAGGGATTGGAGCCCTAATGTTGGTAAAAAGGCGACTAGGGAATGGAGGCCCTATGTATAAAAACTCAACTCAGGGATTGGAGCACTAATGTTGGTAAAAGTGACTAGGGGATGGAGGCCCTATGTCTTAAAATCTCAACTCAGGGATTGAAGCCCTAATGTTAGTGAAAAGGCGACTAGGGAATGGAGACCCTATGTCTAAAAACTCAACTCAAGGATTGGAGACCTAATGTTGGTAAAAAGGCAACTAGGGAATGGAGGCCCTATGTCTAAAAACTCAACTCATGGATTGGAGCGCTAATGCTGGTGAAAATGCGACTAGGGAATGGGTGACCTATGTCTAAAATCTCAACTCAGGGATTGGAGCGCTAATGTTGGTAAAAAGGCGACTACGGAATGAAGGCCCTATGTCTAAAAACTCAACTCAGGGATTGGAGCCCTAATGTTGGTAAAAGGTCACTAGGGAATAGAGGCCCTCTGTCTAAAAACTCAACTCAAGGATTGGAGCCCTAATATTGGCAAATATGTAAAAAATTGAGGTTTGGAATCCTAAGCTATTGTTTTTTTTAGGATTTTTTTTTATTTTTCTTTTTTCCCCATTTTTTCATTTCATTTTATTTCAATAAAAATGCAAGAAAGAATTTTGGAGGAAAACTTCCCTTTGGGTTGATCATTGCTGCGAAGCTATGTTTTTAGCTTTTGCGCATCTTTTCCTTTTGATTTCACCTGCTTTTGCACGATTGCTTTGGGCTACACCTGTTTCAATTTCTTAAACAAAGAACAATTATTATCTTGAAACGGTTGTTGGTTTTGTGGCCTTGATTGTCTCGATCATTTGATCTCGGCCCAATCCTTTGTTGAGAACCTCCCCTGCTTGCTAGTTTTTCTGAAGGTTGATCTTTCTTTCAAACTGAGGGACTCAACTTTTAAGATTTCATGACGGCTCGCCTGTGTAGGGCTTTGACCCTTTTAATTTATTCCGCCTTTAGTACTTTTGCCTTTTGCTTTCTTTTCCTTTCAGTAGCTTTGATTTCTGAGCATCAGCCAACATGGCCAGTCGGGGTCGACTTGTTGAACCCGCTGAGGCTGGGTATTGTCTTTGGCTTTTGTTAGGCAGAACCCTGTAAAGCCAATCTTGCCACCTTTTCTTTGTATTAGTTTCGGAAATAGAGTTAGACCGAAAATGGTTCAAGGAAAATAAACAAAAGGCAAGAAAATAAATTTAAAGAGAAGTGTCCCTTTCGGGACGGTGAGGGGGAGGGGGGAAGGGGGGAGGAAGGACTTATCTGGAGTGTATGCCGACTTCAATAGACATGGCATGTTTCTTGGACTGGATGCACGATCCTCGCAACCTTCCCAACTTCTTATAAACTCATTGTGATCCAAATTTCCAAATCGAGAAACCTTGGTAGGATTCCAGTGGTGGTGAAGGGCGTCTTCTTTTCGATCGACGACGCCCTTTACAGGTTTTCTCCAATCGACCTCTCTTGTTTCTCTTCTCATCGTCTCCTGATAGTGCTCTTTACGAGTTTTCACTAACCAGACTCTCTCATTTTCACATTATCTGCTCATCGTCGCCTTATGGTGCCCGTAGGTTTCACCGATAAGACTCTCTCATTTTATTTCTCTCATTTTGATTGTATTGGATCCAAGCAACTGTGTTCTCTAATTCTGACGCCTTTTTCCGATTGATCGGAAGGACTTAGGCAAGGTTTGGGTAAAAAGAGAATTGAATTGCATTACAACTTAGGAACCGTTCGGGCAGGATTATCGCCGAACCATTGTAACATCTGTCCCAGTTTCACTTTTTGGGGAAATTAGATTTTTGTTTTTGTTGTGACTGAACCCCATAGAGAGGCTGCATATGCATCCTTTCGGAATCAAGTCAAACGTAGTTCAGGAAAAATATTTTGTTTTTGTTTTCTTTTGTCTTTTCTGTTGCTTTGTTTTCTTTTTCTTTCTTTTTTTTTTTGATGCTTTTTTTTCATTTTTTCTCTTTTTTCTTTTCTTCCTTCTTTTCCAATAACATTTTCGGGTTCCAAAGACGATAGTCAAAGAAGAGTAACCAGCTCAAAGGGTTTGCGAAAAGTTGATAGTGATTAGGTAGCAGGAATGAAAGCCTTCATCATCCCAATTAGATAATGTTGTTACTGTAAAAAGCCTGAAGATATTACCTTTTTACTTCGTCTCCATTCACAACTACTTCCTTATACATCTCCCATGTACAATGCTCATCTTGGCAATATCTCTTTGATGATATACATGCCTTTCCAATTAGGAGCAAATTTTCCTTTCGCTTCCTGATGACGGGGGAGAATGCACCTTAACACGCGTTTCCCCACTTCGAAATTCCTGGGCTACACTTTCTTATTGTAAGAATAGGCCATTCTTTGTTGGTACAACTTCCCGTGGCAGACTGCAGCCATTCACTTTTCATCAATCAGGGTCAACTACTCTAGACGGGTCTTGACCCACTCGCTATCTTCAATTTCGGCTTCAACGATGATCTAAAGAGAAGGCATTTCAACCTCCGTGGGTATCACGACCTCAATGCCATAGACTAAAAGATATGGGGTTGCTCCTACCGATATGCGCACCGTAGTGCGATATCCTAGTAATGCAAAAGGTAACTTTTCGTGCCACTGCCTGAAGCTCTGAATCATCTTTCTCAAAATCTTCTTGATGTTATTATTTGCTGATTCGATGGCACCATTGGCTTTAGGCCGATAGGGATTAAAGTTCCTATGCATTATTTTGAATTGTTCGCATATCTCCTCCATCAGATGACTATTCAGGTTCGTAGCATTATCTGTGATGATCGTTGTAGGAATACCAAATCGACAGATCAGATTGCAATGCACGAAATCTACCACAACGTTCTTGGTGATAGATTTGAGAGTGATGGCTTCAACCCATTTTTTGAAGTAGTCAATGGCGTCCAATATGAATCTGTGCCTTTTTTAGGCTTTCGGCGTGATTGGCCTAATGACATCCATGCCCCCACGCAACAAATGGCCAAGGCGCTGACATGAGATGCAGTTCTGTGGGCGGTGCATGAATCAAATCAGTGTGCACCTGGAACTAATGACACTTCTAGACAAAGCCGAAGCAGTCTTTTTCCATTGTTATCCAGTAGTAGCCCGCTCAAAGGATTTTCTTTGCTAAAACATACCCGTTCATGTGGGGTCCGCATACTCCCGCGTGCACTTCATGCATAATTCTTCCAGCCTCTTCTGCATCAACACATCTCAATAAGTTGAGGTCCAGAGTTCTTTTGTACAAGATATCACCACTCATAAAGAAACCACTCGTGTGCCGTCTAATGGTTCTTTTTTGATCCCCACTGCCTTACTCGAGGTATTCTTGCATTTTTAGAAATCTTTTGATGTCATGGTACCATGACTGAGTATTTGGTTGGCCTAATGACATCCATGCCCCACACAACAATTGGCCAAGGCGCTAACATGGGATGCAGTTCTGTGGGCGGTGCATGAATCAAATCACTGTGCACCTGGCATTGATGACACTTCTAGACAAAGTTGAAGCAGTCTTTTTCTATTGTTACCCAGTAGTAGCCCGCTCAAAGGATTTTGTTTGCTAAAACATACCCGTTCATGCGGGGTCCGCATACTCCCGCGTGCACTTCATGCATGATTCTTCAAGCCTCTTCTGCATCAACACATCTCAACAAGTTGAGGTCCAGAGTTCTTTTGTACAAGATATCACCACTCAAAAAGAAACCACTCGTGTGCCATCTAATGGTTCTCTTTTAATCCCCCACTGCCTTATTCGAGGTATTCTTGCATTTTTAGAATCTTTTGATGTCATGGTACCATGGATGAGTATTTGGTTCTTCCTCAACCGTATTTCAATAACCGTGCCTTTCCCGGATTTGGATTTCCAAGGGATCTATGTAAGCATTGCCTGGATACGACAGTATTAAGGCCAAAGTAACAAGTGCGTCGGCCAATTCGTTGTGACAATGAGGGATGTACGTGAACTTTATTGACTTGAATCGCTTGTTATGGTATTCCACGTGTTGTTTGTAAGGGATGAGTTTGACATCTTCGGATTCCCATTCTCCCTGAGCTTGCCGAATATCAGATCTAAGTCTCCCATAGTCAACAACTCTTCGATGTCCTGGTCGATTTCCATGTTTATACCCATGATGCAGGCTTCTTTGATCTTCTCAAAAGCTTCTTGACATTCATCGATTCACTTGATCGCCGCATATTTCTTTAGCAATTTGAATATGGGTTCGTACGTGGATGTCAACTGAGCAATGAACCGACTGATATAGTTCAATCTGCTCAACAAGCTCATCATATCTTTCTTGGTTTTTCGGAGGAGGAAAAACCCGAATAGATTTTATCTTTTTTTGGATCTAACTCAATACCCCTCTACCTGACTACAAAGCCCAAAAGTTTGCCTGATGAGACCCCAAATGCACACTTGGTTGGGTTCAGCTTTAAATCATATTTGCGCAACCGCTCAAAGAATTTTCTCAGCTCTCGAACATGGTCATCCTAGGTTTTGGACTTGATGATTACATCATCCACATTGACCTCTATTTCTTGGTGCATCATGTCATAGAAAATGGCGTCATGGCCCTCATATAGGTTGCCCCAACATTCTTCGGACCAAATGGCAAAGATGTTTTCTCTGCGTCTTCTTCATCCATCAACACATGGTGATATCCTTCGTTACAATCCATGAAGGACTCTATCTTATTTTTGGCGCAGTTATCAACAAGGATGTGGATGTTAGGCAGGGAAAGTTATCTTAGGGACTCGCCTTATTTAGATCTCTGTAATCCACACACACTCGGGTCTTTCTGTCTTTCTTCGGCACTGGAACTACATTGGCTAGCCATGTGATATATCGGACCACTCAAATCACTCCTGCTTTCAATTGTTTCGTGACTTCTTCTTTGATCTTGTCACTAACATTAGTTTTAAATTTTCTTTGCTTTTGCTGGACAGGGGGGCAATCAAGGTAAGTTGGCAACTTATGAACCACCAAATCGACATTCACACTACAAGAAAATCACGTATTACATGGAGAATTTGTTGGGGATTATATAAGAAAACTCGTAGGAAACTAGGGTTCCTGTAAATTTTCCTTCCAAAAAAAATTCTAATGGAAAAACTTTCATAGGTAACTTCTACCTACGAATTTTTAAAAATTCCCAGATAAATTACCTGGGGATTTTGAATATCTATGTAATTATCTGGGGTTATAAATTCGCATATAAATTACCTGTGGATTTTTCCGTCGAAAATTCTTGTTATTCACATTAAATTTTTGGTAAAAAGTTAATGAAACTTAGGAGTTTTATTGCAGAGTTTGATGGGGAAATAGCTGCAAGTACATCCCATGAAAATTTTCAAGTGCAAATTTTTAGATTGAAAAATTAAAATTGCTATATCATTATTAAGTACCATCTCATATTATTATTTTTATGTACTAGACCTCCCCACCTAACAAGATACTATAGCACCAATCATACTATTTTTACCCATCACTAATAGTGTTAGTAATTATTATTATCTAGTTAGAAAATGTAAAAAATTTCCATATATATGTAACCAATCACTTGGGTATTCACGGATTTCTAGTCTCACTCGTACGGCCCGTCCAATATGCTGGACTTATAAACTGCAAATGTTATCTCTCGGAAGCTGTGGGACAAGAGTGTCCCAACTGCCACTTCCCACATAATACTATTTACTCACTAATGCTTAACTACTAATTTTTTTAATAAAAGGGTGCATTATTTAAGGATTCCATAAATTAAAATGAAACACTCTTTTCCAAGTAATAGCAATTACATTTATATTACCTTTAGATTTAAGATATACTTATTATTTTTCAAAGTTTCATTTATATTTCTGGAATAACATATTAATTTTTTTCCATATAAAAATTATATAAGTTAACAAGAATTAAATGCATTATACATGATAATTAGTAAGAATTCACTAATCCTAAAAAAATACACATGTTTATGTTTTTTTAATAATGACAGGATTTAATCAAGAGATGATGTTAGAAAGTAGAATTATAAGATCATTCGATATTAAATTTCAATACTAACAATATCAAGCTATGTCATTTTGTACATACTATAATTGAATTTTATCTAAATTAAATACATGCGAGAAAATGACATACATAAGATAAAAAGTACATTAATAAAATTTAGTTACATTTTTATAAATGTAACATAATTTTTCTTTGCTTAAAATTAAACTTTAATAATTTATAATTATAAATCAGTTAGTTACATTTAATATATTTTCTGATGATACTAGTTGAAATCTGTTAAATGCACTCGTATCTTAGCTTTATTATATTCTTTATATCAACCATATTAAAATTTTTATTCTGAAAATAGTTTGCTTTGTGATAATTATTTTGATATTGAATTTGCTGAAAAAGTAATTTCTAAGCTTTAGTCGTATGTTATGCTTAATGACTTATAATGCCCAATCCAAATATATATACATCCTTAAGTTTTATATAGGATCAACACTTTTATATTTACCTACACATAAATCGTCAAAATATAATAGATAAAAATAACTCCTGTGGATATTTTTTGCATATCAAGTTTTTGTAGCTTTCATAAAAATATAACTTTATATTAAAAAGTGACATCTTCCAAGATATTCAAATAGTAATTTTAAAGTATTTGAAGAATTTTATTTAAAATCAAGTTCTTGTAACTTTCAGAAAAATATAATTTTTAAATTAAAAAGTAACATCTTCTTAGAAATTCAAATAACATTTTTACAAGTATTTAAAGAATTTTAAACTTAAATATATAGTTATAAAATCCTCAGGTAAATTGTCAATATTATATATCTAATTAAAATAATAACAATAAAATTTCTATCTAAATCCTAAGAACAAATCCCCAATCAAAATCGTATAATGAAATACTCAAGTAAATTCTCAAGAAATAATTTTCGTTTAGAACCACACAAATAATCTCTAATTAATATGCTATGTAATAAAATTTTAAGGTAAATCCCAAATCAAGAATAGATTCCTAGCAAAAATTACAATAATATAATCCCACCAAATAAGTCAAATCCCAAGAATTCTAACTAAATTCACATCAAGCAAATCTCCAGGTAATTTTCAAAGTAAGAATTCACAGGTAAATCCCAAAAAAATATTCCTAATTAAATTTGCAGCAATAACATCCTTAGATAATTTCCCAGCTAAGATAATCCTAGGTAAATCTCCAAGAAAAATCTCCAGCTAAATCCGCAACAACAATATCCCCAGGTAATTTTTCAAATATGCAAATCCTCATATAAATCCCCAATAAAATATCCCCAGCTAAATTCGCATCTAGAATTACCTAGGAATTTTCCTACGGATTAACATAGAAATTCTTTTTTATTTTCTTTATTTGTTTACCTACATTTTCTTACGGAAAATATACTTGCCGATTTATTTCCGCGGGTAATTGCCCAAGTAATATTTTGGATATAATGGTGCCAAAGTTACCTACGATTTTCCAAGAAAAATATGTATCACATGTAAAATATTTTAAATTTAGGAATTTTAATGTTTCCCATGAAAATCTGCAGGTATTATCTGCGAATAAAATCCCAAGGTAAAATCCCCATGTTATTAGCACTTTTCTTGTAGTGTCAATCCTGGTATGTCATCATATGACCAACCAAACATATCTTTGAACTCAAATAAGAGTTGGATTAACGCATCCCGAGTTTTTTCATATGTGTGAATGCTTATTTTGGTTTTCCTAATTTCTTCAAAATTACCCAAGTTAACCGGCTCAGTGTCATCTAAGTTCGGCTTAGGTTTATTCTCGAATTGTCCCTGTTCTCGATTTATTTCCTTTTTAAGCCTCTTCTTCATCATATTCTTGCTCCTGGTTCATTATTTCACAGTTAGACAACACGTTTGGATGCGTGCATGAAGTCTGCAAGCATGTCATGTTAAAGTAGCATTATTAGAACTGAAAGGAGAAGAAAAATAAAATAACCAAAATTAGAAGGAATAAAGAAAGATGGACGATGAAATATTGATTTCATTCAATTAGAATTTGGAAAATAATAGGGTTTACATTGGAAACTAAAGAAAAATATCCGAGTTACACCCTGGAATAACTCGTGATGTAGAAAAGGTGGCAGAACAGGTCTTCAGGGACTCCCGTCTGATTGGGAATGGCGTAGCCTTCCAATTTTGCAATTTGGCCTTAAGTCCCATGTGCAGCACCTCAGTGGTGCTTGAGCCGTCCCCTGGTTCGACCATGTGGGTTTCATATAATATCTTCCTCATTGCCCTACAGATCTCTTCAATCTCTTCGGTTGTAAAGGCCTCATCCTCTTCTTCTTCATTGTATTTGGGCTTGATAAATATTTTGTACAGATGCGGCACTGGTTGCGGCAAGACCCATCCATCATTCTTTCTATCATCCGCCCGTTTTATATCAGTTGGTGTGAGTCTGAAGTCGATCCCAAAGAAATTTTCACTAGCATGCAGGGTGATAGGTTCAACTATTCCTTGTAATGATTTCCCAAGGCCCTTCCCAGGTTTGAAGCCGCGCCTGATGATTTCCTTAGCGGCAATGATTGATGCATTTGAAAGGAAGGGTTGAGGGCAAGGTTTTCCTTCTTAACATTGATCTGCGACCACGATTTCAAAGGCTTGATAGACTATGTGCTCACTCCGCTCTCTTGCTTCAAGACATGGGATTGATGGGTCCCGATAAATTGATTACTCATCTTCCCCGTGGACCACTATCTCTTGATTCTCATGCTCGAACTTCACCATCTGGTGAAGAGTAGAAGGTATAGCTCCTGATGTATGAACCACGACCTCCCAAAAGAAAGTTGAAAGATGTTTCCATGTCCAAAACCTGGAAGGTTACTTCGAAGTCTATTGGGACGATGGTTAGGATGAGATCAATCTCTCCAATTGTGTCCCTTTTTATGCCGTCAAAAGCACGTACGCAGACATTGTTGGGTTGGATTCTATAGTTACCAATTTCCATGCGTTGTAGAGTCGAGAGTGGGCAGATGTCTACTCCAGATCCCCCGTCCAACATAACCCTTTTCACGTAGTACCCTTTGCATTTGACTGTCAGGTGCGAGGCTTTATTATGTACGACCCCTTCTGAGGGAAAGTCATTTTTGCTGAAGGAGATCTGGTTGACTGCAAAAAATCTTTCTGCCATTCTCTCCGACTGCTCTACGGAGGTACGCACATATTCTTCGTGAAGTGTCTTGATCAATACCCTTTGATGTTTGGTGGAGTTCATCAATAGAGATAACAAGGAGACTTGTACGGGAGACTTTCGAAGCTGGTCGATCACCTCACAATCCACCATTTTTATCTTTTGAAATAAAGCTTCTACTACTTCAGCGCTCACCGGTTTCTTAGATGGGAAGCGCTTTCTAGTGGCATTGTTTACCTCTTCCAAATTAAAATACTTTTCAGCCGAGTTATTTTATGGAACTTCTCCTGAGATTTTTTTTCCTTTGTAAGTCACCACTGACTTGCTATAATTGCAAGGCACAACGGCAAAATTTGTCATGGGCTTCTGTAGCGCGCGGCCAATAACCACGGGGTCACTCAGCCTTGGTAGATTAATTGGCCCCCGCATCACATAAGCTCCTTTGGGCACATACATTTGGGTTGTCTTGTTCGGCTCAATATCCTGGGAGGACTCAATGTCATCTGCTTTTCTTTTCAGCCTCGAGGGACATACAGAACAACATCTTTAGGGGGTGTTGCCCCAGTTTCAAATTCAATCTTCTTCTCCGACTCTGAAGGGGTGGTTTTGTTCTTTTTCTCCCCTTTGTCTTGCTTGGGGGAAGCTTTTGGTTTCTTTTCTAGATCATCAATGGTAATGATGGCCTTCAACGCTGGGTCAAACTCCTTATCCTCACAAATTATTCCAATTACTGGCCCGTTGTTGTGGGAAGGAAATGGGTTGTTAGTCGCATTGGTCGTATTAGCACAATCTTTCGTTGTTCTATCAAGTTCTCCACAGCTCTATTCAGAGTCCAGCAATCATCCATGTCATGCTCTTATGCCCCTGATTGATAGGCGTATCAGTTACTAGCTCAGTAAGCGGGTGATGCTGGGTTCTGCCTGGTTTGGGGAACAGGCTGTAGCAAACCCATTTGAACAAGTTTTGGTAACATTCTGGAGTAGGATTCACTGATTGGTGTGAAATTTGGCTTCTGGGTGGTTCACGAGAGTGGAAGTTGTTTTGTGAAGGATGGGGATTGTAGTTAGTTTGGTAAGGAGGGTGGTTTCTATAAAATGGCGCTTGGTTTCGGTTGGCTTGGCCGTACATAAGGTTGAGCATTCATGACCGTGTATGATTAAAGGGCATAGGCTACATCTTGGTGGGGGTAATAGTGCTATGGAGTTCTTTCTGAGAAAAGGGATCTAGGAGTACGATGTTTTCTTGCACCCGATGCTGCCATGGATGTTTCTTCCTTTTTCTTGCCCTTTCCTACTTCTCCAGACCCACCCTGAATGGCTTGGTAGGTAGCTCTTATAGAGGATTGGCTAAAAATTCGACCTATCTTCAACCATTTTCCACCATTTTGCCAATCTGATGGCTTCAGCGAACTGTTTACCCATTGCAGACATCATAGTTTGGAATTAATCAAAATTTTGGGCTTGGAGAAAAACTGTGACTATTTAAATCTCATCCATCAGAGGCTTTACCCTGGAGGCCTACTCACGCAATTTAATTGTTCTCTCGGAAGCTTTCCGAGGATTTCTTCTTCATTTGTTAATGAGTTCTTGTTTGGAGCAATATTAATATTGTATTGGAACTGCCTGACAAAATCTCTAGCAAGATCATCCCATATGTGTCAGCGAGATATATTTTGGTCCATATACCACTTATATGTGATGCCAACCAGACTTTCTTCGAAATAGGCCATGAGGAGTTCTTCTTTTCCACCGGCTTCTCGCATATCTCTTGAGATTCACAATAGGATCGTCGTGATCATCATACCTCTCGAATTGTGGGGTTATGAACCCCAATGGTAGGTGCACATGAGGGAACATACATAAGTCAACATAGGATACACTTTTCTGTCCACTCAAGCTTTGTATGCTTTTGAGACTCTATTCTATACTCCTCATCTTTCTAGCAATCTCTTCTTGCTTAAGATTTTTGATGGTCTTTTCTTGCCCTGGTTGAGAGTAAGAATAAGTGGGAAATTGAGGAGGTTCCATGTGAAAAAAAGGGTGTTTGGAAGGTGAAAGCTGACGGGTCAAACCTGGGCCTGGGCAATGTAGGTTGTGCCGTAGCCGAGAAAGGTGGAGCGGTAAAGATATTTTAAGCTACACCAGACATTAACACCTGGGGGCGAACCTCAGAAGGTGTTCCCACGAAATAAGCTAAGATAGTAGGATGTCCTAGTGGTGTATTCGGGTGACTGATCGGGATGGTGGAGGTACTGCTCGCTCTAGGAAAGAGTTCAAAGAATCCCAGGATTGCGCTTGGGGGTTCTCTTCCATTTGCTCAAGCATCCCACATTTCCATAACCCGGAGACACAGGATTCTGTTTTCTTTGCAGTTGCCAATTCTGAGGTCGGGATGCCTGAGATTGGAGTATCATCTATGATAGGAATTGTTGGCAGAGTCATTTCTGAAAACATTTCGATGCTCCCTTTCAATCTTGTAAAGTATGGCTGGGAAGCCAGATTACCACAAGAACCACCACCATTCTATAAAAAACCTGGGTTTGGGAGTAACAGCAGCAAATGGTTAGTTTGAAACGAATAACATATAGGTAATCGCACATAGGGGGTGTGGTGCACCTATAAGTTAATTGTGTTTCTACATGTTTTGTAACAGTTGCATGCTTCATTCCGGCTTTACTTGTTCTTCCCCATTTTCTTCTTTCCACTTCTACTTTTTCCTTTTCATCTCTCTTTTTTTCTTTTCCTTCTTTTGCTTTTCTTTTCTCATTTGTTTTTCTATTTTTTTTCTTCTTTTATTTTCTTTTCTTATTGGAATTATTCATAAGATTATGACTGGATCCGATGAGGATTACCTACGTATTACGACACCGCGTGAATCAGATCATTTCATAGTTCAAGAAAAATAAGTGCAAAAATAAAGAAACAATTTTTAGGAATTTTTTATTTTCATTAATAAAAACTCCTTAATTTTTATTACAAAAGACTTCAAACCACTTCATTTTATTGGAATGAAAAACTACAAACAGACTCCAAACAAACCATAATAGAGACTCGATAAATGAAAAATTAGGAATACATTAAATCTTCAAATCTTGGGGCCCGCAGGGCATCATTTGGCCTCGTCACGTGCCTATGTGCGGGATCCCCATGCAACCGCTCCAAATTGCTCATTTTCTAGCGGATGAATGTAATCACTGCAATGAAGAAAGCGGTTCGAGTCATATTCTCACATGCTTGGCATTTTGTGACAATGTAGTCGGCAATAGCTCTAATCCTTTCTCGAATGCTACCTTTTTCCTGAAGTAGCCGACCGATTTGATGGTTTCTGCTTCTAACACCTGAATGTTTTGATGGCTTTGGTTTTGCAGTTGTTGCATTTCCTCCTCCATCCGAGCCATTAGAGCATAAAAATGTTCCTTGTCGGCTTTAAAGTCATTGGCTTGCTTAGCCACCTCACTCTCAATGGTGGTTAACTTTCTTCTCAGGTTGGTTATTGTCCCTTCATATTTTCTCTTCATTTGTTGCAGAAACTATGTCATCCCCTCTACATTCTTTGTCAATTGGCCCCGGACCTTTGCTAGATTGGCATTAGACTTTCCTATATCATCTTGACTCTCGAGTGCTTATTCCTTAGACTGCTTATAAGTCTTTTGTCTACTCGGCTTCTTTCTAGGTTTCTAGCTGCTATTCTCATTTTCTGGATTAGAGCCTTAGGCTTTATTTTCCTGAGTTAGCTTTTTCTTTTCCCCTTCATCTGCGACAGCTTGCATACTTTTGGCAAATTCGAGGTCCCTGATTTATCCTTCCAAGACCCCACCTAGTGGGAGTATACTGGGTAGTTGTTGTTGTTGTTGTTGTAGCCCTGTAGCATTCTTCTTTTGCCAACCAGCCCCATTGACCTTGCTAGTTATTGGTAAATTGTTGAACCTGGGATCTCTTAGCAGGTCTTTTAGGAATCTAGAATCATTTACCGAACCAAACAGTGTACTTCGGGTCCACTTCACCTCTAGATAGATCTCGCACCATGGTCTTAGGTTCGAGAAATCTACATTCATTCCACACCTGGAATTCTTCCCTCCGGAAGTACAGGTTTTGGGCCCAACTCAATGACATGTTTACTCAAATCTTCATCATGTGGGACGGTTTGAAATATTCCTAATTGGCGCAAAACCGTGTGGGGAGCATACGACTGGATGCTCCGAATGCCCATCAGGAGGAGGTAACACACTTCAGCTGACATGTATACTGCTTCGGTGACAATAAGCCATCCGAACCTCACTCAAGTTTATCGGCAGTTAAAGAGTTCATATATGCAAGCCAAGCTTCAATATCCTCGGGGAATTCAATACCCAATACTTGGCTTTCAAATTCTTCAATACAACTCAAATCGGTCATACCGTAATTCATATACCCAACTCGGTGGCAGAGATGCTCCTATATCCACAACTGTAGTAACAGATTGCAGCCTTGGAAGAATTTTCCCTCTTCTCTACAGATAGTCAAGGCTCGATAGATTTCAGATAGAATCAGAGGAAACACAGTGCTATTGGCTTTCTTGATTGCAATATCAACCATTCCTATAAGACCCATTTCTGTATTACCATGTTCTTATGGACAAACTACGATTCCCAAGAATGTTGCTGCAAAGGCCAAACCCCGCCTTGCCTCCCATTTGTGTTAATTTCCGGCGTGGGTCAAACCAGTATTTGGTCCATCAAAACCTCGAGGGTTACCGTAGCATTGATACAAAAACTGGAAAGTGCAATACCCTTCAGATAAGTTTCCATCTTGAGCATCCCGACTAATACTTAGCAAATCAAAAATTTTGTGGGGGGAAACCGGTCTTGGAGACACTGGATATCGACTTCTAAAGTTTCCAGGCCAGTATAACCCGCAACTTCCTCTAGGGTTTGTGCGAGCTCAAAGTCAGAAAAGCGGAACACATTGCGAATTGGATCCCAAAAAGGTATTTGCACTTCAATTACGTCCAACCTTGGCTTGATGTTCAACAGTCTGACGAGACCTCCCAGAATTTTTACCACAGTTTCTCTACTGCCTTTTCCTAGATCATTCCACCATATGTGGAGCTGTAAGGGGATCTCTTTAAGGGCTGTGAAGGGTTCAATTTTATTTGTGCTCATCCTGGACATTTATTAAGGCGATTTAATAACTCATTTAGACAAAAAACAGTAACACTATTTTTTCAAACTATTATTTTCAAATAAAATCCAGTTTTGCAAATACGGCCTTTCAGCACTTCAAGGAAGAATATTTTAAGGTTGTGCCTGCTAACTAGCCTAAAATTTAAAAATGACCAAAGGTGGCTTTTCTTGCAAAAAGAGCCTTCTGGCGCCCTTTTGGGACATTCGGCTTATGGTAAATAAAAACGCCATCACCTTGTTTATTTGTGATAAAACTAAAATTTTAGTTGTTTTGGGGCTATTTTTGCAAAAGGGAAGTTGGACCCGACTGGGGTTGCCTACGCATCCCAATCAAACTGGCGTAGTTCGGGAATTTTTTTAAATAAAGTAACTATTTTTTGAAAACTTTTCTTCTTTTTCACCCTCTTTTCTTTTTTCTTTTTCAAAAATCCAACAGAGTTTCAGTATCTTTTGGACATTGTTTTTTTTTTCAAAATGGGTAATTATCTCTCGTAACCCTCACACTGTTATTTTCTTCTCCTAATTTTCTTCTATTATTCACAAGCCGGTCAACATGCCAATTTGAAGCAAATAAATGCACAAGTAGAAAGTAGGATGCATCAGAATGGTCTTTTTATTTCAGGTTCACCTGTCCTAGAATGACACAACCCCTATGTTGAGTTTCCTAATTCAAATGCACGTGATGCAAACAAGCATTCCTACAAGGGATCCAGCATGAGGTTTTGTTATACTAGGTTTAAAATTGGGGTTTATTGTTCTAGACCTGGCTTACCAGAGTGGACAGCTCGAGCCGAGGGCGGGGCGGCGTACCAGTTTCGCCGGCTTTGCAACTTGTCCGAACCTCGTTCTTAAATTTAGGATAAGACTCTAACAGAAAAGAAGTTACACGAAGTTCACACTTACCAGATGATTTAGAAGACTTAAAGAGAAGAAGATATTCGTAACAGCTTATATACAATTCATAAAATATCAAAGCGGTAAAAGCATTTAGCATATTAGGCTCAAACATGTAGGAAAATCAGATAAATAAAGCCAATCAGAACAAACATTCTAAGCTCGAATTCTTAAACCCTGAACTAAAGTTCTTAGTTTGGATCCCCAGTAGAGTCGCTAGAGCTGTCACACCTCCTTTTTACAGCACCCGAAGGTGATATAAAGGAGCTTCTCCAATTTAAGTGACATCATTCGAAATGAAATTGTTTATTCATTTTTATTCAAAGTCGCCACTTGGAAAATTTTAATTGGTGTCCCAAGTCACCGATTTATTTTAAATCCCAAATCGAGGAAAATTTGACTTTCCTTTTGAAATATGCGATCCAGAAATTATGAATAAGGAAATCTATTAACCCGAGAGAAGGTGTTAGGTACCCCCGGAATTCGTGGTTCCAGCAAGGTTGCTTTAACTGTTAAATTGGCCTATTATCTAATTTTAATACATGTTTTAGCCTATGGTATAATTTAAATTATTAATCGCTTTAAATTATTTTTTAAGGAAGATTTCAGCGTCATCTAAAATGCGTTTTTGAACTACGCCACATGAAATATACATGTAGTCCGAGACACATTTTATTTAACATTGTGGGATTTGAATTTGGGTCACATAAAAATGCACCCGAAATTAGGAAGGTAATATTATTAAAATAACGCGCCTAAAGAAACTACGTATTTTTAACTTTGCGAGGGCCATGAAAATTTGCTAAATGGTACACTTTGAATTCTAAGGATTTTAGAGAAATAGTTAAATGAGGGCCACACATATGGAATTTTATTTGGTGCGGAGCACCTCAAATCCAATTTGAAATTTAAACTAAAATTCGGAGGGCCATAAACGATTTATATTGTCTAATATGGCACACCCTTAATCTATTTTTTGAAAAGGAACCCAATTAACTAATTAAATAAAATATCAAAGCTACTAACTAATTAGAAAACCTCGAACTAAAGAGAGCAATTAACTCAAGATCCAATTTCCGCCTACTTTCAAACCTTGGCGGAATGAGCCCAATAACCTATCACAATTGAAAAAGCGCTGAATCGCTGATATCTTAAACTAAATCCTAAAAAAACAAGCCCAATTCAAAAACATGACAATCTGAAAAAAGGACTCGGAATCGAATCCTTGTGAGCGCAAACCAATTCATCATAGAAATTTGCTTCCAAATTATAATGCCAGCTCAAAATACCAATCAATTGATGCCAAACTGAGAACATTGAAATTGATTTTTTTTTTGCAAAATAAACTTCTGATTTTAAAATGGTCATTCACCTACTGCCAAACCAATTTTATAATTTTGATTACTCCAACATGAAATGGCCAAATAAATATCTTGACTCATCAATTTCAACTAGTTTCAATATGAATATGAACCTTAATGGACATGCTTACAAGCTGAGTCTAGAAAATACATATAAGCACATATTTACCAACTCAATGAATTCATATGGCTACCAAAGCCGAAACAACATTGGTCTTCAGTAGCAACTAAACAAGGGTCTATAACACAAAGCATTGTAACCCAAAGCATTACGTAAATCTTGTCACAAAAACTTAATAAACCCTTTACCAAACATTCACTCAGATTCATTAAAAGAAAGCAAAGGCGATAGAGTCCATAGTTCATTTGTCGATACAAATGCAAATTTACTACTGCAAGTTAATCTCATACACTGATTTAGAAAAAGAAAACCTAACCGACATTTAGTTCGAAGTCTAGCTACATGATATTGAACATAGTAAGAGAAACATGGTAATCAAATTCAAAAGCAGCTTTCATTCAAACAGAACTTCACTTGAATTACATGCTCATTAGTCATTCTTTACTTATAGGCTAAAAAGGTAACTAGAAAATTAGAAGAATAAAGCAAGGTGATCAGAGGTCGAACAACAGTAGAAAAACAGCAGAAATCAGCCTCAATTCTAATAGAGCAGTAAACCAAAAGTCAGCAGCTTTAAACCAAACTTCCAAACAGACTCGAATCCAATTTATAATTCCCAAACTCGAATTGAAACTAGAATCCAACCACAAATTCAACTCAAAATCAGTTTGTAAAATAATCATCTTCAACCCATTGAATCAAATATTGCTTCATGAATTCAAAACTTTAGGAATTACAAAAGCAATTTAATGGAATAGTAGTTTTCTACCCAAAGCCTTTGCCATTTTTGATTTTCTGAATTTTTCTATTTGTTAAAATCTCTAGGTCTGCCTTGAAATGCAAGGAAGTGTGCCTTTATAAGCAAGGAAGTAGGGCAACTATTGTGAATCAGATTTGCACCTTAGTCCCTCTCTCAATTTTTATTTTTGCTTAGAAGTCCTTAATTACTGACTTATTGGCCAACCAACTCTATTTTTAGCTTCCAAGAAGCTTCATAAGGTAGTTAATACAAGATTTCCTAAGTAGATTACCCAATATACCCTTTGTATCCCTGAAATTTAGCCTTCAGCTCTTGGGTCAATATGACCCAATGACTTGGCTAAATGAACATACTGCCCTTCTATTTTAAATGGCTCAGAGACCCAAAGCCCAAACCAATAAACTGACCCAACTAAGTTCTATATGCATCTGGAAAATAGCATGACACAAACATTGCAATGACTTCCCTAATCGATAATCTAACTAAGCTACTGGTTCATTAACACAAACGTATAGGAATTAACTAAATTTTTAAACAAACTAATTAACTAATTAAGAAAAGATTCGAATTAACCATGCATGAGTAAATAAATTCTGGAACAAAGTATATTTGAATTGCACTAGTATATGTGAACAAACTTTACCCCAAGTAATATCAAGAAATGTACTGGTAACAACAGTAATAAAATCAATGATCAAATGCACATGAAAGGAACAGCCAAAGGCAAACAAGTTTCACAATCTCTCATTTAAGAAACAAGAAGAAGAGAAGGAACAGACACTGAAGGAAAGATTAAATCAGAGACAGAAGGGGAGAAACTCACCATAGTTCGAATCATGAAAAAAAGGCTTGAATCTTCAACTCTTCGGATTTCTGGTCAAAGTTGATATTAATCGCATGTTCTCATAGAGAACAAACGAATAAAATCATATTGGACCAAAATAGTCCGCAGAATCTTGATTTGAGATTTTAGGGTTCGTCTTGTGATTTACTATTTGCGGAGTTCCAGGGGTATTTGATGGAATCTAAGTGAGGATTTGGAATGAGGGAGGAAGGAGGTCCCAGGGTGTAATTTCGGGGTTGAATAGAGGTGACGCTGCCACTAGAGAAGGTGGGTGGCGCTAGGGTTCTGCCTCCTTTGATCGGATATTCGAAGAGCTATAGGGGGATTTGAGGTGTAAGGAGTTGAAATTTAGGAAGATGGGATCGATGTGAGTCTGTGGTGTGATTTTGGGCGTATATCGTCGGCCGCCGTCGTGGATGATTTTCAACAGGCGACGGACAACGGTTCACGGCGGGGCTTGGCTGAGGCTTCAAAGGGTATTATGAGAGACGATTTGGGCGAGAGGGAGGGGGTTGGATATATTTATATTAAAGGTAAATTAGTTCTCACCCGTTGGATTTGCATGAAATGAACGGTTGAGATAAAAGATTAACCAAACAGGGTCATTTTGGATAAGTGAGGGTTCTGGACCGGTAGGGGTTTGGGTCGGGTTTTTAGGTGGTTTAGGACCGAATTTTGTGGGTTTGGCGGGTGTTTTAATGGTTTGGCCCAAAGTTGTTTCTTTTTTTCATTCTTTCTTTTTTTCATTTTCAGATTTTTGTTAAATAAAATCTAAAACAAAAACCTGATATAATTTCAAAACTGAATTCATAAACTAACTACTTCTCCAAAAATTAATTAAGTCCTAAATTATAAAAAAAACTACAACAAATTCAAAAATTTAAAAGTTAAAATGCAAAATGAACTATTTTTGTTATTTTCTTTTATTTTTGTAACAGTAATTAACTAATTAGCCTAAAAATATGAAATAGGATCCTAAATGCAAATACAACATATTTTTGTATTTTTTATGAATTAATTATCTAAAAAATGCAGACAAACACGAAAATTATGCAATAATTCTTAAAAACCAAATAATTAAAAAAAATCCTCATTTTGAAATTCTGTAGGAGTAATTCATGTGAGGAAAAAGTCACATGCTCACATCGACCACGGTTACAGATTATTCCATGTACTTTTAACTCACTGTTCTTTTTTTTTTTGTAAAAGAAAAAGAGAGAAGTGGAATAGAGAGCAGATACGCCCTCCTAAATTCGCGAACAAATGCAAGCCGACATACATGCACTAAATTCCTCCCTACCATGCATGGCACATAGAGAAAACCCTCCATAACGTACCATGTTACAAATTATCGACAAACGGTTCAGAACAAGCTGAGTTCATTTAGAAACAATCTCCATAGCATGTGATTGGGCGATGAGCTCACAGAATGTACAAACTCCCCAATACAAGCAAAAATGAACATCGAAAGTTTTCTCATATACTCTCCATGGCGACGCTACACCAATTCAGCCGATTAAATACTACAAGTTACATCCAAACTTCATTCTGTTGGAAACACGTTTCAAATGCAATATACTAAACGTGTGTTCTTTTGTAGGTTTTGATGAATGTCAAACAAAGCAAAAAGCGATATATAGCAATGCTCAAGGACAAGCACAAAATGGATGCATTACAAGAAGCTCAAGACAAAGTTTAGAAATGTTATAATTGAGTCAATATTAATTGTGATCTTGATTCCTCAACTTGGCTCATAACATGGCTTCTCTACTAAAATTATTTTTCCAAAATCATGCATATTTAAATTAAGTGTCAAATGATTTTAAACTATGCATATTTACATTTGTTAAAATGTTTTCCAAGCATGCCTCAAAAATCTGGGCTAAGATAATCGATTATATACTTATGATAATCGAGTATCTCTAAGCCAAGACTGCATGACAATCGATTGTGAATTAATGATAATCGATTGTGAGTAAGTCAGTTAACATCAGGTTTTTGCAAACTGCATAACAATCGATTGTGTACTTATGATAATCGATTGTTAACTGAGGCAAAGTTTTCAAAACTCATAAAAATCGATTATGAACTAATGGTAATCGATTAGAATGAGAAAAATGTCTCCCAGTGATTTTAAATAAAATGATAATCGATTGTGGCTTTTGATAATCGATTATATATGAGACAGAGAGTTTTGAAATTAATTAATAGTCGATTATTCCATTTGATAATCGATTGTTGAAGCTGACCGTTGTCATATATTTTCAATTACCTTCAGGTAATCGATTGTTGATATTTAACAATCGATGTTTTGCGTAAAATCTGGAAAAGATTTTTTGAACGTTGTTAAAATAATCGATTGTTGATTTCCGGACAATCGATGTTTTATGCCAAAAATTGGAAAGGATTTCTTAACGTTATAAATAATCGATTATTGATTTGAAGTAATCGATTGTTGACGTAAAATCTGGGATTGAATTTTTGATCTGATAGGCAAACAATCGATTGTTTAGTCTTGACAATCGATTGTCACTGAGTAATTTCAGCAATCCTTAATTGGCAATTAGACAACGGTAAGACTGAGTTTTTCACCTATAAATACAGCTTCAACTCAGTGTTTTCACAACAACAACATATACACTTTGAGTATTTTCATTGCTAAAAGCTTTCTTACATTGATCATCATTTTCCATTCATCCATAAAGCTTTTTGAAGAGCCATTCTATTGAGCTAAGTTGTTGTGATCTTGAGCGTACTATTTCTACTCATATCTACTCATTAAGGAGTGCTTTGTAAAGTGAGTGTGTTTTGTGTTTGTAAGAGAATTGCGATTCTCGTTTGTTGAGGAACTTGTGATTCCTCGGTTGAAGTCTTTGGGATTGTTATCCCCGAGCAATTGAAGTCTTTGGGATTGTTATCCCCGAGCAATTGAAGTCTTTGGGATTGTTATCCCCGAGCAATTGAAGTCTTTGGGATTGTTATCCCCGAGCAGTTGAAGTCTTTGGGATTGTTATCCCCGAGCAATTGAAGTCTTTGGGATTGGTATCCCCGAGCAATTGAAGTCTTTGGGATTGTGATCCCCGAGCACCTAGGTGAGGCTTGTGTCATCAGCTGTAACGGTTTGTTAAGCACCCGTAAGCTTGACAAGTTTAGTGGAAATCTCGAGAGAGTCTCTCGGGGACTGGACTAACCACATTTGTGGCCAACCAGGATACATCATTGTGTAAGTTTATTCTACTGCACTTGTTTTAATTTCTGCAAAGTTTTTAAATTCCGCACTAAAACGCTTAATATTTTTAAAACGCTATTCACCCCCCCCCCCTCTAGCGTAAAGCGTATTGTCCAACAATTGGTATCAGAGCCATACTCTCTGAAAGACTTAACCGTTTGAGAGAATCTTTCCATGGCTTCTACTCTAGACTCTTTTGCAGGTATTGATGAAGGACAGTGCCCCACAAGACCTCCTTTGTTTAACGGGACTAATTATTCATATTGGAAAGAAAGGATGCAGATATTCGTCAGATCAAACAGCCCTTACTTGTGGAAGGTGTACACCAAAGGAAATGAGGTTCCTGTCAAAAAGGTGGAAGAAGAATGGGTGCCAAAATCAGAAGAGGAATTCAACGCCGAGGATAATCGAATGGTCCAAAATAATTTTAAAGCTATTAATTTATTACTTTGTGCTGTTAATGCTAATGATTACAGGAAAATCTCCTGCTGCAAAACAGCGAAAGAAATGTGGGACAAGCTTGAGGTCACTTACGAAGGGACTGACCAGGTAAGAGAAGCTAAAATTGACTTTTTAACTCATGCTTACGAATTGTTCCATATGAAGGAAGGCGAAAAGATAGACGAGATGTTTGAGCGGTTCTCATCAATAGTGAATGATCTCCACGCGCTCAAGAAGACGTTCACAGACAAAGAACTAGTTCGAAAAATCCTTAGGAGTCTAACACCGGCATGGCGATCAAAGGCCGATGCGATTCAAGAGTCAATTGGAATCACGAACGTCACCATAGACGCTCTTAGAGGTAATCTTAAGACTTATGAATCCACTATTCTTAACCCTGTTATTGATGAACAAAGAAGGCAAAAGATTGCTCTAAAGGCGAGCACAAGTCAATCACCAATTGAAAAGGATGGAGATAGCGAATTCGGACTCATCATCAAAAAGTTCCAAAAATTCATGCGAAAAGAATATGACCGCAAAGGGAAAAAGCAAGGAGAGCAAGTTAAATGTTATGAATGTGGTGAAACAGGGCATATCAAAACAAACTGCCCAAATCTTAAAAAGGAGAAGAAACCCTTCAAGAAGCAACGAGCATACATATCTTGGGGAGGAGATTCCGGAGACGAATCCAGTGAAGAAGAAAATGAAGAAGCGGCAAATCTCTGCCTCATGGCACAGGAAGAAAATCAAAGTGAGGTAAGTCAAATCTCTTCTCAAAATTTTTATACTCTTGATGACATGAGAAATGCCTTTGATGAATTGTATGCTGAATTTCTCAAAGTTACAAAAACCGTCACTAGTTTAAGAGAAAGTGCTTCTCTAAAAGAACAAGTTTTTCAAAAACAGTTTTCATTAAAAGAAAAAGAATTAGAAAAATTGGTTTTGGAAAATGAGAAGCTACTAGATCAAAACAAGTTTTATGGGAAAAGAAGTTCTGACAAGCCCGAGAGTTCTACAAAAAATTGTGCTTCTTGTGTAGACCTTAAGAATGAAGTAGGTAGATTAAAAGGCACACTAGATAAATTCAACTCCTCTCATAAAAACTTGAATGTGGTGCTTGATAACTTGAAATCAACCAAGCATGGAATAGGCTTCATAAATGAAGAAGAGGTTGATGCAAAAACCCAACCACCTAGAGCTCAATCTAGGATTAATAACAAAAATGCCTTTCCTAAAACAAACATGCATGCTAGACAAAATATTAGGAGACCTAGACATGACCTTCCGCCTAGCAATCGTCACCATAGACATGATGCATATTTTAGGCACAACAGTGATCATGCTAGAAGATCCCGAAATGTTCAACCTAGAAATGATTATGGTGCTCAAATTAGGAGAAATGAAAATAGAGTAAACAATGTGAATTGTTCTAGCTACTATGAGCCTAGACGCATGCATAATCCAAATGTGACATGTCATTATTGTAGACGAATTGGTCATATTGCTCCCGCATGCTTTACTAGACATAGACATGCTACTCAAACATATCATTATAGTATGCATAACCCTCAAGGACCCAAAATGGCATGGGTACCAAAAGAGCATTGATTTGTTTTGCAGGTGTGCTTGAAGGAATCAAGTGTAGTGGATACTCCAAACACTTGACGGGAGACGAATTCAAAATTCCTTCAATTAAAGCACAAAGAAGGAGGAAGAGACGGAAAAGTCGATTTAGGCATTTTTTTCAAAATCGGAAGTATTTTCGAAAAATTTAAAAGACAAAATACAAGGAAGACAAAGGCAAAATTGTGGAAGAAGCTTCTTAAATTGAAGAATGAGCCAAAAGACCAAAATGAACGGAGGATGTTCAAAATCAGGTAATTGGCAAAGTCGAAGGGAAGGTAAGTACCCTAAACCCTCTTAAGAACATCCTAGGACAAAATTCTTAAGAGTTCACGTTTTTCACCCTACTACACTAGCTTCAAAGTTATTATTTCATTTATAGATTACTGACTTGAGCGTCGGAGATGTTTAATTCTATTTTGCAGGTATCCCCCAAAAGGTAAGAGGAAAGTATAAATTGTCTTGATACAAGAAAAATCGATCATAATCGATTATTTATGCTTCCAATTGATTATCAGTATCAATAATCGATTATTTGTTGATTCAATTCTTTTTGTCATGAAATCTTGTTGAATGTTTACATTGCTTGATAGAATTAAGTCTCATCATTTTAGCATCCCCCTTCCAAACAATCGATTATTTGTTCTGCCAATCGATTATTTGCCAAAATCCAAACTCTCTGTGAGTGAAATAATCGATTACTATATATTGACAATCGATTATCTGTTTTAAACTTATGTTACCGTTTTGGCTCTACAATCGATTCCTATCAGGTCATAAATATGAAAAACAATCGATTACCAAGTTTGACAATCGACTATCTTTTTCAAATTTTTTACCGTTCTGGCGTGTAATCGATGTGTCAGATCATTTTCATTAATGACAATCGATTATTCTATTCAAACAATCGATTATTGAACGGTCAGTGAATTTATTTTTACCGTTTCAGACTTCAAAGCTCTTCAAATCTCTTCAAATCTTTTCAAATAAGTGTAAGATTCATTCCTTCTCTATATATAGGCTGCACATATGCTCTTGTATACTCACTCAAGCCTCCCAAGCATCAAATTATCTTGTTATCTTTGAAAAATCCTAGCACATCTTTTTCAAAAATGTCAAGCCGCAACTCCAAACGTGCTCGTTCCAAACAAGGTGCTTCTTCTTCTCGCCATCCATATCAAGATGGATCGGTTCTATTCTTTGAATCCGATGAAGAGCTCACCCGTTTCTTAACCAAATTTGAGAAACGCCTTATTCTCCCTCCTCGCTTTTCAACAAACGCTCTTGTTGCACCATTCATTCCAGCCGCGAATATGCTAAGAGAGTGCCAACTTTTCAATTTCCTACTCCTTACTCACCCCTACTACAACATTACTTTGGTTGAATCTTTTTACTCCAACCTTCACAAAGATGATGAGGGTGAACTCGTTACCAATGTTAACGGCATTTCCATTCTAATTTCTGAAGATAACCTCCACCTCATTGCCGGCATTCCGCATGATGGTGAAGACATCTACCAGTACATAAATGATGCCGGGGACATGATTGATGAAGCTAATCTCTTCCGCCAAGCCGGAGTCGCCTATGATGAGTCTTCTTCCCGTCGTCCCACCATAAAGGGTATGGACCCGAATTATCGTTTCATTCTCTATTTCATCACTCGTGTTCTCAAACCCCGTAAACTCAATCACACCACCATTTCCCAAGAGGATGCCAAATTTCTTCATGCCATTATCACCGGTGTTAAAATCAATTGGTGCAAGCTTATTCAATCTCATATGTTCAATGCCACCAGAGATGACATACCTCTCCCCTATGCCCTCTTAATAATGAAATTTCTTGAAGCTTCCGGGGTCAATATTGCTAATGGTCCTCTCAAAAAGAGCACCAAAATCTGGGAAATTTCGGAGTCTTCCTTTCATCATGATGGTGATCATGCTCCCGCTCCTCCTCAAAATCGACAAGCCCGTCGTGCTCATCCTCCTCAGGAGCCTACCCTCCGGACTATCTCTGACCAAATTACTCAATTAACCCGTGAGGTCCATGGTTACTTTGATCACGTGCATTATGCCTATGCTCAGGTGGTGCCATATCAAGCGCCTCCCAATGATGATGAAGGGGATGGGGGTGATGAATGATGAAATTGTTGTTCTTGATGATGTGAAATTGTTGTTTCTGATTTGTTTTTCCTTGGTTGGTTAGTTGTTGTTCGTTTTATTGTGTTTGGCTCCACCCATGTAATGTTATTTTCCAATAAATAAACTTTTGTTTATTTCATATGTTTTTTTTTTGCATATTCTTCCCTTATATATTTTTGCTAATGGCAAAAGGGGGAAGAAACGGGATATCAAGAAGTATGCTATATCACTCTCAACTTCATTCATGCTTAAAGTGAGGGGGAACATGAATTGAGGGGGAACATCAAATTGCATACTTTACACTTGTCTTGGATCATCAAAATAATTATTGCATATATCCCGCTTATGTTTGCCATTATCAAAAAGGGGGAAATTGTTGGAAACACGTTTCAAATGCAATATACTAAACGTGTGTTCTTTTGTAGGTTTTGATGAATGTCAAACAAAGCAAAAAGCGATATATAGCAATGCTCAAGGACAAGCACAAAATGGATGCATTACAAGAAGCTCAAGACAAAGTTTAGAAATGTTATAATTGAGTCAATATTAATTGTGATCTTGATTCCTCAACTTGGCTCATAACATGGCTTCTCTACTAAAATTATTTTTCCAAAATCATGCATATTTAAATTAAGTGTCAAATGATTTTAAACTATGCATATTTACATTTGTTAAAATGTTTTCCAAGCATGCCTCAAAAATCTGGGCTAAGATAATCGATTATATACTTATGATAATCGAGTATCTCTAAGCCAAGACTGCATGACAATCGATTGTGAATTAATGATAATCGATTGTGAGTAAGTCAGTTAACATCAGGTTTTTGCAAACTGCATAACAATCGATTGTGTACTTATGATAATCGATTGTTAACTGAGGCAAAGTTTTCAAAACTCATAAAAATCGATTATGAACTAATGGTAATCGATTAGAATGAGAAAAATGTCTCCCAGTGATTTTAAATAAAATGATAATCGATTGTGGCTTTTGATAATCGATTATATATGAGACAGAGAGTTTTGAAATTAATTAATAGTCGATTATTCCATTTGATAATCGATTGTTGAAGCTGACCGTTGTCATATATTTTCAATTACCTTCAGGTAATCGATTGTTGATATTTAACAATCGATGTTTTGCGTAAAATCTGGAAAAGATTTTCTGAACGTTGTTAAAATAATCGATTGTTGATTTCCGGACAATCGATGTTTTATGCCAAAAATTGGAAAGGATTTCTTAACGTTATAAATAATCGATTATTGATTTGAAGTAATCGATTGTTGACGTAAAATCTGGGATTGAATTTTTGATCTGATAGGCAAACAATCGATTGTTTAGTCTTGACAATCGATTGTCACTGAGTAATTTCAGCAATCCTTAATTGGCAATTAGACAACGGTAAGACTGAGTTTTTCACCTATAAATACAGCTTCAACTCAGTGTTTTCACAACAACAACATATACACTTTGAGTATTTTCATTGCTAAAAGCTTTCTTACATTGATCATCATTTTCCATTCATCCATAAAGCTTTTTGAAGAGCCATTCTATTGAGCTAAGTTGTTGTGATCTTGAGCGTACTATTTCTACTCATATCTACTCATTAAGGAGTGCTTTGTAAAGTGAGTGTGTTTTGTGTTTGTAAGAGAATTGCGATTCTCGTTTGTTGAGGAACTTGTGATTCCTCGGTTGAAGTCTTTGGGATTGTTATCCCCGAGCAATTGAAGTCTTTGGGATTGTTATCCCCGAGCAATTGAAGTCTTTGGGATTGTTATCCCCGAGCAATTGAAGTCTTTGGGATTGTTATCCCCGAGCAGTTGAAGTCTTTGGGATTGTTATCCCCGAGCAATTGAAGTCTTTGGGATTGGTATCCCCGAGCAATTGAAGTCTTTGGGATTGTGATCCCCGAGCACCTAGGTGAGGCTTGTGTCCTCAGCTGTAACGGTTTGTTAAGCACCCGTAAGCTTGACAAGTTTAGTGGAAATCTCGAGAGAGTCTCTCGGGGACTGGACTAACCACATTTGTGGCCAACCAGGATACATCATTGTGTAAGTTTATTCTACTGCACTTGTTTTAATTTCTGCAAAGTTTTTAAATTCCGCACTAAAACGCTTAATATTTTTAAAACGCTATTCACCCCCCCCCCCTCTAGCGTAAAGCGTATTGTCCAACAATTGGTATCAGAGCCATACTCTCTGAAAGACTTAACCGTTTGAGAGAATCTTTCCATGGCTTCTACTCTAGACTCTTTTGCAGGTATTGATGAAGGACAGTGCCCCACAAGACCTCCTTTGTTTAACGGGACTAATTATTCATATTGGAAAGAAAGGATGCAGATATTCGTCAGATCAAACAGCCCTTACTTGTGGAAGGTGTACACCAAAGGAAATGAGGTTCCTGTCAAAAAGGTGGAAGAAGAATGGGTGCCAAAATCAGAAGAGGAATTCAACGCCGAGGATAATCGAATGGTCCAAAATAATTTTAAAGCTATTAATTTATTACTTTGTGCTGTTAATGCTAATGATTACAGGAAAATCTCCTGCTGCAAAACAGCGAAAGAAATGTGGGACAAGCTTGAGGTCACTTACGAAGGGACTGACCAGGTAAGAGAAGCTAAAATTGACTTTTTAACTCATGCTTACGAATTGTTCCATATGAAGGAAGGCGAAAAGATAGACGAGATGTTTGAGCGGTTCTCATCAATAGTGAATGATCTCCACGCGCTCAAGAAGACGTTCACAGACAAAGAACTAGTTCGAAAAATCCTTAGGAGTCTAACACCGGCATGGCGATCAAAGGCCGATGCGATTCAAGAGTCAATTGGAATCACGAACGTCACCATAGACGCTCTTAGAGGTAATCTTAAGACTTATGAATCCACTATTCTTAACCCTGTTATTGATGAACAAAGAAGGCAAAAGATTGCTCTAAAGGCGAGCACAAGTCAATCACCAATTGAAAAGGATGGAGATAGCGAATTCGGACTCATCATCAAAAAGTTCCAAAAATTCATGCGAAAAGAATATGACCGCAAAGGGAAAAAGCAAGGAGAGCAAGTTAAATGTTATGAATGTGGTGAAACAGGGCATATCAAAACAAACTGCCCAAATCTTAAAAAGGAGAAGAAACCCTTCAAGAAGCAACGAGCATACATATCTTGGGGAGGAGATTCCGGAGACGAATCCAGTGAAGAAGAAAATGAAGAAGCGGCAAATCTCTGCCTCATGGCACAGGAAGAAAATCAAAGTGAGGTAAGTCAAATCTCTTCTCAAAATTTTTATACTCTTGATGACATGAGAAATGCCTTTGATGAATTGTATGCTGAATTTCTCAAAGTTACAAAAACCGTCACTAGTTTAAGAGAAAGTGCTTCTCTAAAAGAACAAGTTTTTCAAAAACAGTTTTCATTAAAAGAAAAAGAATTAGAAAAATTGGTTTTGGAAAATGAGAAGCTACTAGATCAAAACAAGTTTTATGGGAAAAGAAGTTCTGACAAGCCCGAGAGTTCTACAAAAAATTGTGCTTCTTGTGTAGACCTTAAGAATGAAGTAGGTAGATTAAAAGGCACACTAGATAAATTCAACTCCTCTCATAAAAACTTGAATGTGGTGCTTGATAACTTGAAATCAACCAAGCATGGAATAGGCTTCATAAATGAAGAAGAGGTTGATGCAAAAACCCAACCACCTAGAGCTCAATCTAGGATTAATAACAAAAATGCCTTTCCTAAAACAAACATGCATGCTAGACAAAATATTAGGAGACCTAGACATGACCTTCCGCCTAGCAATCGTCACCATAGACATGATGCATATTTTAGGCACAACAGTGATCATGCTAGAAGATCCCGAAATGTTCAACCTAGAAATGATTATGGTGCTCAAATTAGGAGAAATGAAAATAGAGTAAACAATGTGAATTGTTCTAGCTACTATGAGCCTAGACGCATGCATAATCCAAATGTGACATGTCATTATTGTAGACGAATTGGTCATATTGCTCCCGCATGCTTTACTAGACATAGACATGCTACTCAAACATATCATTATAGTATGCATAACCCTCAAGGACCCAAAATGGCATGGGTACCAAAAGAGCATTGATTTGTTTTGCAGGTGTGCTTGAAGGAATCAAGTGTAGTGGATACTCCAAACACTTGACGGGAGACGAATTCAAAATTCCTTCAATTAAAGCACAAAGAAGGAGGAAGAGACGGAAAAGTCGATTTAGGCATTTTTTTCAAAATCGGAAGTATTTTCGAAAAATTTAAAAGACAAAATACAAGGAAGACAAAGGCAAAATTGTGGAAGAAGCTTCTTAAATTGAAGAATGAGCCAAAAGACCAAAATGAACGGAGGATGTTCAAAATCAGGTAATTGGCAAAGTCGAAGGGAAGGTAAGTACCCTAAACCCTCTTAAGAACATCCTAGGACAAAATTCTTAAGAGTTCACGTTTTTCACCCTACTACACTAGCTTCAAAGTTATTATTTCATTTATAGATTACTGACTTGAGCGTCGGAGATGTTTAATTCTATTTTGCAGGTATCCCCCAAAAGGTAAGAGGAAAGTATAAATTGTCTTGATACAAGAAAAATTGATCATAATCGATTATTTATGCTTCCAATCGATTATCAGTATCAATAATCGATTATTTGTTGATTCAATTCTTTTTGTCATGAAATCTTGTTGAATGTTTACATTGCTTGATAGAATTAAGTCTCATCATTTTAGCATCCCCCTTCCAAACAATCGATTATTTGTTCTGCCAATCGATTATTTGCCAAAATCCAAACTCTCTGTGAGTGAAATAATCGATTACTATATATTGACAATCGATTATCTGTTTTAAACTTATGTTACCGTTTTGGCTCTACAATCGATTCCTATCAGGTCATAAATATGAAAAACAATCGATTACCAAGTTTGACAATCGACTATCTTTTTCAAATTTTTTACCGTTCTGGCGTGTAATCGATGTGTCAGATCATTTTCATTAATGACAATCGATTATTCTATTCAAACAATCGATTATTGAACGGTCAGTGAATTTATTTTTACCGTTTCAGACTTCAAAGCTCTTCAAATCTCTTCAAATCTTTTCAAATAAGTGTAAGATTCATTCCTTCTCTATATATAGGCTGCACATATGCTCTTGTATACTCACTCAAGCCTCCCAAGCATCAAATTATCTTGTTATCTTTGAAAAATCCTAGCACATCTTTTTCAAAAATGTCAAGCCGCAACTCCAAACGTGCTCGTTCCAAACAAGGTGCTTCTTCTTCTCGCCATCCATATCAAGATGGATCGGTTCTATTCTTTGAATCCGATGAAGAGCTCACCCGTTTCTTAACCAAATTTGAGAAACGCCTTATTCTCCCTCCTCGCTTTTCAACAAACGCTCTTGTTGCACCATTCATTCCAGCCGCGAATATGCTAAGAGAGTGCCAACTTTTCAATTTCCTACTCCTTACTCACCCCTACTACAACATTACTTTGGTTGAATCTTTTTACTCCAACCTTCACAAAGATGATGAGGGTGAACTCGTTACCAATGTTAACGGCATTTCCATTCTAATTTCTGAAGATAACCTCCACCTCATTGCCGGCATTCCGCATGATGGTGAAGACATCTACCAGTACATAAATGATGCCGGGGACATGATTGATGAAGCTAATCTCTTCCGCCAAGCCGGAGTCGCCTATGATGAGTCTTCTTCCCGTCGTCCCACCATAAAGGGTATGGACCCGAATTATCGTTTCATTCTCTATTTCATCACTCGTGTTCTCAAACCCCGTAAACTCAATCACACCACCATTTCCCAAGAGGATGCCAAATTTCTTCATGCCATTATCACCGGTGTTAAAATCAATTGGTGCAAGCTTATTCAATCTCATATGTTCAATGCCACCAGAGATGACATACCTCTCCCCTATGCCCTCTTAATAATGAAATTTCTTGAAGCTTCCGGGGTCAATATTGCTAATGGTCCTCTCAAAAAGAGCACCAAAATCTGGGAAATTTCGGAGTCTTCCTTTCATCATGATGGTGATCATGCTCCCGCTCCTCCTCAAAATCGACAAGCCCGTCGTGCTCATCCTCCTCAGGAGCCTACCCTCCGGACTATCTCTGACCAAATTACTCAATTAACCCGTGAGGTCCATGGTTACTTTGATCACGTGCATTATGCCTATGCTCAGGTGGTGCCATATCAAGCGCCTCCCAATGATGATGAAGGGGATGGGGGTGATGAATGATGAAATTGTTGTTCTTGATGATGTGAAATTGTTGTTTCTGATTTGTTTTTCCTTGGTTGGTTAGTTGTTGTTCGTTTTATTGTGTTTGGCTCCACCCATGTAATGTTATTTTCCAATAAATAAACTTTTGTTTATTTCATATGTTTTTTTTTTGCATATTCTTCCCTTATATATTTTTGCTAATGGCAAAAGGGGGAAGAAACGGGATATCAAGAAGTATGCTATATCACTCTCAACTTCATTCATGCTTAAAGTGAGGGGGAACATGAATTGAGGGGGAACATCAAATTGCATACTTTACACTTGTCTTGGATCATCAAAATAATTATTGCATATATCCCGCTTATGTTTGCCATTATCAAAAAGGGGGAAATTGTTGGAAACACGTTTCAAATGCAATATACTAAACGTGTGTTCTTTTGTAGGTTTTGATGAATGTCAAACAAAGCAAAAAGCGATATATAGCAATGCTCAAGGACAAGCACAAAATGGATGCATTACAAGAAGCTCAAGACAAAGTTTAGAAATGTTATAATTGAGTCAATATTAATTGTGATCTTGATTCCTCAACTTGGCTCATAACATGGCTTCTCTACTAAAATTATTTTTCCAAAATCATGCATATTTAAATTAAGTGTCAAATGATTTTAAACTATGCATATTTACATTTGTTAAAATGTTTTCCAAGCATGCCTCAAAAATCTGGGCTAAGATAATCGATTATATACTTATGATAATCGAGTATCTCTAAGCCAAGACTGCATGACAATCGATTGTGAATTAATGATAATCGATTGTGAGTAAGTCAGTTAACATCAGGTTTTTGCAAACTGCATAACAATCGATTGTGTACTTATGATAATCGATTGTTAACTGAGGCAAAGTTTTCAAAACTCATAAAAATCGATTATGAACTAATGGTAATCGATTAGAATGAGAAAAATGTCTCCCAGTGATTTTAAATAAAATGATAATCGATTGTGGCTTTTGATAATCGATTATATATGAGACAGAGAGTTTTGAAATTAATTAATAGTCGATTATTCCATTTGATAATCGATTGTTGAAGCTGACCGTTGTCATATATTTTCAATTACCTTCAGGTAATCGATTGTTGATATTTAACAATCGATGTTTTGCGTAAAATCTGGAAAAGATTTTCTGAACGTTGTTAAAATAATCGATTGTTGATTTCCGGACAATCGATGTTTTATGCCAAAAATTGGAAAGGATTTCTTAACGTTATAAATAATCGATTATTGATTTGAAGTAATCGATTGTTGACGTAAAATCTGGGATTGAATTTTTGATCTGATAGGCAAACAATCGATTGTTTAGTCTTGACAATCGATTGTCACTGAGTAATTTCAGCAATCCTTAATTGGCAATTAGACAACGGTAAGACTGAGTTTTTCACCTATAAATACAGCTTCAACTCAGTGTTTTCACAACAACAACATATACACTTTGAGTATTTTCATTGCTAAAAGCTTTCTTACATTGATCATCATTTTCCATTCATCCATAAAGCTTTTTGAAGAGCCATTCTATTGAGCTAAGTTGTTGTGATCTTGAGCGTACTATTTCTACTCATATCTACTCATTAAGGAGTGCTTTGTAAAGTGAGTGTGTTTTGTGTTTGTAAGAGAATTGCGATTCTCGTTTGTTGAGGAACTTGTGATTCCTCGGTTGAAGTCTTTGGGATTGTTATCCCCGAGCAATTGAAGTCTTTGGGATTGTTATCCCCGAGCAATTGAAGTCTTTGGGATTGTTATCCCCGAGCAATTGAAGTCTTTGGGATTGTTATCCCCGAGCAGTTGAAGTCTTTGGGATTGTTATCCCCGAGCAATTGAAGTCTTTGGGATTGGTATCCCCGAGCAATTGAAGTCTTTGGGATTGTGATCCCCGAGCACCTAGGTGAGGCTTGTGTCCTCAGCTGTAACGGTTTGTTAAGCACCCGTAAGCTTGACAAGTTTAGTGGAAATCTCGAGAGAGTCTCTCGGGGACTGGACTAACCACGTTTGTGGCCAACCAGGATACATCATTGTGTAAGTTTATTCTACTGCACTTGTTTTAATTTCTGCAAAGTTTTTAAATTCCGCACTAAAACGCTTAATATTTTTAAAACGCTATTCACCCCCCCCTCTAGCGTAAAGCGTATTGTCCAACACATTCAAATTGATAAAGCCCCAAAGTGCTTAGAGCCCAAGCAGTAAATTCATCGCCCATCCCATCAACGGACTCTCTAGGATGAACAATGAAGTGACTAGATAGACTGGGACTCACCCCAACGAATACATAAAATATGCAGCAACACTTGATATTCTTCAATAAAAGCAAGATCAGATAGACGGGGACTCACCCCGATGCATGCATAAACTATGCAGCAACGCTTGATATTCTCCCATAAAAGAAAGATTAGATGAACTGGGACTCACCCTGACGCATTCATGAACGATGCAGTAATGAGTAATACTCTCCCAAAAAAATCAAGTCAATATGCAACATTCTTACCATCGGCCATAGTTAAGCAAAATAAATGTTCGACCTCGCTCGAGCTTATAACGGGTTATAATTCAACCTCGCTAGAGTTTATACCTTTATGGCTATCGTCCATCGCCAAGAGAAAGGAATGTTCAACCTTGCTTGAACTCATATCGGGTTAAAATTTGGCCTCGCTCGAATTTACACCCTTGCGACCATCGGCCATCGCCAAGAGAAAGGAATGTTTGACCTCGCTCGAAGTCATAATAGGTTATAATTCGACCTTGCTTGAATTTACACCCTTACAGCCATTGGCCATCGCCACGAGAAAGGAACTCTTCGACCTCGGTCGTCTCATAATGGGTTACAATTTGACCTCGTTCAAATTCACACTCATGCGGCCCCAGGCTATCACCAAGCAAAAGTAAAATTCAACTTCGAATTAACAAATCATTGTTCGACCTCGCTAGAATTTATAAGTCAAAACTGACTTCGCCCAAGTTGGCGAGACAAAATTCGACCTCGCTCGAATTTATAGGCCAAAACTGACTTCGCCCAAGTTGGCGAGACAAAAGACAAAATTTGACCTCACTCGAATTTTTAAGCCAAAACTAACTTCGCCCAAGTTGGCGAGACAAAATACAAAATTCGACCTCGCTCGAATTTACAAGTCAAAACTGACTTTCGCCCAAGTTGGCGTGACAAAATTCGACTTTGCTCGGATTAACAATTCCAAAGTGACCTTGCCCAAGTTGGCGAGACAAAATTTGACCTCTCTCAAACTAATAAGTCAAAAGTGACTCCGCTCAAAATTGGTATAACAAAATTCGACCTCGATCTAATTAACAAATCCAAATTGGATTTGCTATATTTTTCAAGACAAAACTCAACCTGCTCGAATTAACAAAGTCAAGTTCAAATTAGCAGGTCGAATTCAATCCACTCAGATCAATTACCAGAAGTCAGGGACTTATTACGAGAAAATCCAAGAAATTCTAAAGGGAAAAGAGTAGGGGAAGGCAAAAACATACAAACAAAGACAAGCCAACTATTTCATTCGAAGAAAAGGTAAGTATCTTACAAAGGGCCAAAAAAGGGGGCCCTCACCCAGAAAAAGAGAGGCTAAGTACAGAAAGCTATGACAATTTCACTTGACCTCATCTCCACCACCGTCCTCTCCGGTGTTGTCATCATCGAACGGAATCCGGTCTTTGATCTCAGCACCCCCACCGGCCTCCGGTCCGCAGGGTCATAACCACAGGCAAGACGAGACTTGCATGCCTTAACCTAAGAATCTTCAAAAGCGACCTCAGGAACACTCCCCGATATTCACAAACCCTTATATATATCTCGTTGGGCCTCAGCATGGACCCATAGCTCGTACAAATGGTGGGGGATAGCAACAAAGGTAGATTCTTGAGGGCGGGCCTGAGCCAATAGCTGTGCTGTCTCGGCTTCGAGAGCCGTAACTCGATTTCCAAGGCTCAAAGCATCCCGATCTAGTTCACTGATCCGCTCTTCGAGTCGTGCATCCCTTAGTGTGGCCGTCGCCTTCTCGACTTCCCTCTCAAACCTACGAACACAGATAGTGTCTTCCAGTGAACCCGCCTCGCCAAAGGCGCCACTCGATCTCCCTTGTCTCTCTCTAACTCGACCAGCTTCTTTTCTAGCTCATCCACCTCATCTACCACCGAAAAACTCTCGTCCTCCACCGGACCCACTTCCTCGTCGAGTAGAGGAATATTGTTTTCCGATACTGGAGCACCAACAACGCTATCAGGGTTGGAAGATTCACTAGCTATTTATTCTTTGATTGCTAAAATCTGGAATGATAAGGGAGATGTGAGAAACTGAAGGAGAAGAAGAACTACTACAAAATCTCTCTTGAAGCGACTGGGAAGAATAACATTCAAATGTATGATTTTTCCCTATTTATAGGGGTATAAATGCCCTGAGCGGGAAAATCAAATGCCGCCATTTTAAAAACGGAAAGGGCATGGGAAATGATGCAATACATAGGAAACATGTACCATAATAACGCATGAGAATTAATGACATTTTGAATTGACATGAGGGTCTGATGTAGCTCTCAAAACGTCATCTCGCCACCTCACCATGAGGTTCTCGCCCCTCACATAAAGTGCTCTAATTTCTCACAACTTTCGAATCAACAGAGTCCGCCCATTTAGCTCTCTAAAATACAACCCCGATAGGCAGAGGGACTAACTATATGGGTCAAAATCTGACTAAGCAAGAATCCACATAAAGAGGAACGACAAAAAGTCGCTTTGGTCGAAGACGTATCCATACAACTCTATAACGACACGCTCCCCAGCCACGATCGAGACCGTGTATTTAGAATGATTGAACAGGGTCGACTAGTGACATAGTCAAATGACTTAGGTACTATGGTTAATGACTATTGGATAAAGGAGAATACCTAACATATAAAGTAAGCGAGAGGAAGAATGGGGGGGGGGGGGTTGAAACAAACTGAGACAGAGACAACTTTACAGAAAACAAGGATCTTCATCTTTTTCTCCTCATTAAGGAGAAAGAAGTTAGGAAGTTCAGATCCAAAATACACAACATTAGTCTCATCATATCAAATGTATAGGAGTCAACATTGTTAAAGATTGGAGGCTTATTTTATCTATGCATTCTTAACTATTATCTAATGTTATAAAATTCACCATCCCCTTCTTACATAATGTGATTCAGTCATTGTTATAGTTAAATCTTATGTTCAGTTATATTTGATTATTCTTATCTTCTATCTTATATCTAGGGTAAATTATCTTTGACTAAGATTTACCTAAAATCTTTCTATCTAATTAGTTTACAAAAAGGTTTAATACTTTTTTTAGTCAAATAGTTGTTAGCATTCAACTTAGAAGGTTTTTATCGACATCACCATCGTTTTATTAGTATTTCGATATTGATTTTCGCGCACAACAGGTAGTCCCTTGCTTTTTCCTGTGAAACAATAATATTTATTTGAAAAACTTATATACACACACACTTATGTGAAAGAAAAATCTATATCTTCTATCTATCAATATCTATCTATTTATCTATATCTATATTATTATAAAAGTATGAATATTTTATGCTAAGTGTTGAACGACTAAAATATTCAAGAATATTTTATGTTAAGTATTGAACGACTAAAATATTTCTGAAATACAAATCAACTTTTTTGTGATTTTCTTCCTAGCATTTTCACTTCTGCGGTCAAGGGACCACACATGCGCAAAAATGATTGCATCTGCAAAACTCACTGAAGTCCCAGAATTCGCACATGCGACTTATTGACCGCATCTGCGATCATGCAGGAGTAGCTAAGATTCAGCATATGCGTTGCTAGCCTTGTTCCCTCCTGGCCGCTTCTGCGGTTAAATGCTGCATCTACGGCCTCCCAACTGCAGATGCGATTATGACTGAAGCCCAAAGAACTTCAGTTGCCAATTTCAGGTTTCCAACTTTCCGTTAACTATCCGAAATCATCTTGATGCCCCTGAGACCTCAACGAAAAGCACAAAAAAGTTACATACCAACTGGCGTTGCCAGCCTTGTTCCCTCCTGGCCGCTTCTGCGGTTAAATGCTGCATCTACGGCCTCCCAACTCGCATGCGATTATGACTGAAGCCCAAAGAACTTCAGTTGCCAATTTCAGGTTTCCAACTTTCCGTTAACCATCCGAAATCATCTCGATGCCCCTGAGACCTCAACGAAAAGCACAAAAAAGTTACATACCACTATCCAAACTTATAAAAATCTTCCAAACACTTCAAACAACATCGGATCAACCAATTAGCATCGGATTCAAGTCTAAGAACTTCAAAACTCACAAAATACGCATTCGATCAAAAAGTCTATCAAACATCTTCCGAATGACCTGGAATTTTACACATTCAACACTACGGAGCTACTCCAACTTTTGAAAGTCTATTCTGACTCTCTGATCAAAATCTCACTATCGAACTGGAAACTTCAAAAATATAACTTTCGGCATTTCAAGCCTAAATTAGTTATGGACATCCAAAACACAACCCGAACACGCTCCTAAACCTGAAATCACCCAACAAAGCTAACTAAACTATCAAAATACCATTCCAGGTCGTCTTCACACTGTTCCGACTACGGTCAAATATCCAAAACTTAAGCTCTCATTTAGGGACTAAATGTCTCAAAACTCTCCGAAATTCTAAATAATTTCTCCCGGCAACTCACAATAGCATAAACATACACGGGAAAAGCAATTAATAGGGGATCAAGGTGTTAATTCATAAGACGATCGGTGTGGTCGTCACAAAATTATTAACTTTTCACCAAACGATTCATTGATATTCAATATAATCTCCAAAACTCCGGACAATTATTTTGGTCATTTGGCACTTAGCCATAAGCTGTTCATCTCATATTATCAATTTTTATTTCCTTATAGATTTAGCAACTTTGTGCTGCTTTGATATATTTGTGATTTGTTTGAAGAGGTGTATCGAATCTAAAGTAAGTGGCCTCATAATATCACTATTTAAACAGCCGGTAAACTATTTGTTATTATTGCTAACAGTACTGTTCCTCTTGATTGACATTTGCAAGTAATGCATGACATAAAAATATTATTTCGATTCCGTTAGAGGCATCTACAAAAGATAATCCCACTATACCAGAATGGACTCTTTATAACATAGTCTTAAAAGCTTATTCTTGTTCAGAATGTAAGTTTGATTGTATTTCAACATACAATTGTATGGTTCTTTGATTATTAACATTATACTAACTTTTTTTAGTTCATGTTCTCATTTTTTAATCTATAACGCTCTTTTAAAGAGTAAATTTATGTACCCTAATTTTTTTAATTTGAAAATAATTTTACTCATATGACAAATTTAAAAAATAATTAAATTAGATTCTCTTGCTAAATAATTAATTAAAATATTTTATTATTTGATAGTATCATAAAAAAATTTATTTTCTATTGATTCAGATTCCTACTATTAGTTAAAGATTTAATCTTAATTATAATTTTATCCACCATAAATCTTATTTTCAAAGAGTAAAACGATTGTTATGAGATTTCACTTTAAGATCTTTATTTTTGCAGAATCATTAGTGATATTAATTCTTTCCAATCATTTTTCTTTCTCTTTCTCATACATTTATATTCTTAAATATTTTTTAGTTGTATATTACACAAAAAAATTAATTAAAAATATATTAATTAAGTAGGAAAACAGTTCAAATATAATATAAAAATATATTATGGGAATATTATTTTTTCTTAATTTCAACTTTTTATGCAATCTATTTAATAGTACTTTTATTTTTTTTCTTGGTATTCAATGTTATTGAGTAGTATTAATATACTGTCATTATGGAGGATTCTTATAAACAATTTAATTTTAACATACTTTTAAATAAAAATATAATAGATAAATTTTATTTATTTTAAAATCTTAAATATTTTTAAAAATATCAACATAGAAGGTCTTTTAGTCCAGTCTAGATATAGATTAACAATGTGAATTAAATTATTGAACCAGTCATACAATTATAAGAAAAAAGTTGCAAGAGATTTTAAAAAGCAATTTCTGAAAAGTCCAAAAAAAGTCATACCTTCTGATTCACTAAAGTGGACCACCACCAAATTCACCAAGTTGCTCCATCTTTTTCATCTCGGCTGATTTTTATTTTTTCTTAATAAACAACTTTCTATTTCATTTCATCAAAAAAAATTATACTTAGAAAGCATAGATGCTGACCATTCATTCCCGTATGCTATACACAGTCACTACCTTATTATCATTCTAGAAAATACAAACACACTATGATAATACGTGTGATGCAACTATCGTGAAGAAAGTCTATCTCATTTAAAACTAGGAAAAATGATCTAAGCTATGTAGGACAGCCCTCCACTTATGTCTTGAAGCCCATCTACAATGAAGATGGACTACGATTTCCTTGCATACAGTGTCGCTCATCAACATGCCTCCCTGGAATCTCAATTTATTCCGCTCCTTCCATATCGTCGGCACCAGAATCCCAAATAGGCAAGCTGTAACTTCTGCTAAACCATTTCTACTCTTCGTCAGCTTACTAATCCACGCACATTCCTCCTGCCAGTCAGCAATGGTACGCTTATGGCCCAACCAGTTGAGGAATCAATACCAGAGCCTTTTGGTTTTCAAACAGTCAAAGAAAAGATGCTCAAATGTCTCTCGATACAAACCACAGAAAATGCAATCTTGTGGAACCACAACATTTAGCATCTGGAGTCGATCCACAGTTGCAAGTCGCTTATGTAAAGCCAGCCATAGTATAAACTTATACTTGGGATGTAGTTGAGGCTGTAATATAATTGATTTCCACTGGACCTTGCTGCATTGAGGGAGGAGCTGTCTGTATAGCTTGTTAATGCTGAAGGAATTCCCCTGTTGCACCTGCCTCAACATGTTCTCCAGATTTCCACTAAGTGTTGCAATATCATATATCAGACTCCTCGATTCAAAGATTTTCCTGATTTCCCAGGCAGCAGCCTTAGGCACCAACATGTCTTCAACATGGCTGAATATTTAAACAGAGCGGTACCTACTTGTTTTCAATTTTTTTACTTTACTCCTTAAACTTTAAAGCATATGCGTTTTATTCTCCTTAAGTTTCTTCCCCTAAAATTCACTTAAAATGTTCCAAAAACCTCTTCCTTCACAACTTTATTTACTAAATCATCTTTACTTTTGTATAAGTATTTCATGTTTTTTACTATACAAATTAAGTTAGAGTAGTCTCGAATTAAGAAAAACTATAGAGAGAAAAAAGGTATTTCAACGTACAACGCATTCCGAGAAAGTTTCGCATTCGTAAAAATTAAATAAATAAAAACTGTAAATAAAATTAATTCTTTTTAAAAGATTGAATGTATTAGAATTCTTGTAAATCAAATTCAAACAAACAAGAATTTTCCTTTTAAAAAAATAACTCAAACACCAATTCTCCTAAAATTGAATCAAAACTTGATTTCTAAAAATTTAAACACAACCAATGACGATAATTCGGGTCTGTCATAAACAAAAGAAGTTGAAATGAAATAGAAAATTGAAAAAAGACAGAGGTCTAATTCAAACTTTAGGTTTAGAGGGTGAGGTGGAAAGTTAAGAGTGGTGCACTTTAACTTTCAAAGATAGTTGACTAAACCTCCTTATTAAAATGCGCCCTACGCGTATTGCCCACACTCTCTCCCTCTTTCCTCTCTTTCTCTCTTTCAGATCGCCCAATGTATATTATATTGATAGCACTCAACTTATGTTAATTCAGTTCTGGTCCCATATGTTATTACATTTACCATTTAATTTATTTAAAAGGCCCAATAATGATATTTGCACTAAAGAATTGATAAAATTGAATACTTATAATTTTGTTAACTTGGCCAGATTTCTGGTCTTACCGACTTTCCAAAAATTAATTCAAATAACCATGTCATGGACTACTATAAGGAATTGTTCTAAAGTACGTGCTATCGTTTTAATATATTAGCTTTGTATTTTCATTTGGTAAAAGTTTACACATTTGATAGTATTTGGAGAAAAGTAGATGAAATAATTGCTTAAGTGAAATTATTATCATTACCTAATATAATTATGTTGTTACTCTAGGACGCTGAGGTGGATGTGGGATCTAGGATGAATAAAATTAATAATGAAGATACTCGGGAGAAGACGGGCGGGGCCACTGTGGATTACAAGATGCGGGAAGCCAAATTCATATGGTTCGGGCACATGCAGAGGAGAAGCATTGATGCTTCGTTGAGGAGGTGTGAGCAGTTGGCTTTAGCGAGTTTGAGAATAGGTAAAGGGCGACATAAGAAGTATTAGGGATAGGTGATCAAGCAGGACATGACGTGACTGTAGATTTTCGAAGACATGGCCGTTGATATAAAGGTATGGAGGTCAAGCATGCTATGAGGTAGTCGAACTTTTTTCTACTGTGAGCCGAGGGTGAGGCTAGTTTGATTGGGTTGATTTTAGACGGTTAGTGGTTCGTATTGTATTCACATTTTCTTATGATGCTGTTATTATTTCTACGATTTCTGTTGACGTTGCTGATATATTGTTTCTTCTCATCTTTTCCGTTTTCTTGAGCGGAGTCTATCAGAAATAGTGTTTCTGTCCATTGAAATATAGATAAGATTTGTATATACCCTATCTTTTTCAAACCTCATTTATAAAATTTTATTAATTGTTATTGTTATTATTATTATTGTTACTCGGGAGAAAAAGCAATTGTTCATAAGAATTCTACTATCATTTTAGAGACCATCAAGAGTATAGCTAAATGGTTAATAAGGTGAAAGAAAAACTATAAGATTTCAAGTTCATACCTCAACGACCACATAAACGTAACTAGTTTATTTATACTAATGGAAGACAACAAGTTTCAAATGAAATAGAGAAATCGCATGTAAGATGGGTACAAATGAAACACCTAATGAACCTAAATGTTTTTTTTGTTAGTTTTAACCCTTAAACAATAAAAAGGGGTAAATTCTAGACAAGCAAATTAATTTAAGAGCTAAAGTGACAATAACCTCAAAATACAAGGACGGAATGTAGTAAGAAAGAACAAGTTTTCCAGGTTCGCAATATATCCCCTTGACCGATGCGTTCTACGCACTTTGCGTATTCAAGTCTCCTTCTCTCTCTTTCACCACAAAACAAAGCAAACAAAGACCTACCCACCTCAAGTACGCTAGCAGTTATATCTCCGTTGACTAATAATACAAATACTAGTATCTTTTTTTCTCTAGGTGTAGACGAATATACACACAAAATCTGAAAAATGGTCTAAATCTTGTAGCATTTTCTCACCGGAAAATCTTCGCTAGTCGACATTTAGAAGCTACTCCGGTGGACTGCTGTGGTAATATGGTAATATTTCCTCAAATGGGTTTTTGAATCTGAGTTCTGTTGTTGCTAAAAGTTGTAATCTTGAAAAACCCCAATTTAAGCTCTTGGGATTTTAATTGACAAAACATGGTGTTTCTATAGTTTATGGGTTTCTCGTGATTTAGCTTTTGTAATCTTCTTTGTTTGGTGAATTGGAATTCTTCTCTTTGAGATCTGATGAAGAAATTTTTTCCTACTACGGAGTGATTTTTGGTTGGGCTTGTTTATGCTTGAGTTTCTATTTCTTTTTGCTGAAGATTCAGAATTGATTAAAGCTGAAAGATTTATTCTATTTGTTGGTGTTGCTTTTGTACCCTTGGAAGATAAAGCTGAAAGATTTATTCTATTTGTTGGTGTTGCTTTTGTACCCTTGGAAGATTAGGTTTTGAGGGGTTTTCTAAGTTTTCTCTGATGCATTTAGAAGACAGGAGTATGGTTTTGATTAAAGTTGAATGAAACTTTTTGACTTGTAGGAAGTTGGTTTTGTAAGCTCACAATGAAGAGATTGAGGTCTAGTGAAAATCTTGAGTCATGTGGGGAGAAAGGTCTGTTGAAAGATTGGGCAAGAAGGGAGGAGGATCCGAGTTTGCATCGCTCGTCTTCCCACAGAAGCTTTTATTACAAGTCTGAGAGTGGGAGAAAGGGACTGTCTTCGTCATCGTCTAGGTATGATCGGTTTGAGGATGACCGTGAAAGCCTGAGACCGATAAAGAAGCGGACAGATTATGATGTGGATAGCTATGATAGGCGGAAGAGTTACGATCGATACAGTCATAGTAATGATAGAGTGGTTCTGAGCTCTTCTCCACGGGGTGGATATGGTGCTGATCGGATTCATAGGTCAGAAAGTTTTTCTGGCCCAAGGAGGGAATTCCCTAAGGGGTTTAGATCAGAGAGGGATAGGTCCAGGCAGGAGGGGAGTGTGTCATCATGGCGCAGGTTTGGTGGCGGGAAAGATGGCGATGAAGGTACAAGGAGTGGTGGAGATTCAGCAAGAGGGAGTAGAACAGAATCAGAAGATATAGGGAAGGCAAAGTCACCGCCGGGATGGAGAGATGCAAAATCACCTGCTTGGTCAAAGGACTCTGGCAGTGAGCAATCAAGGAGTGTTGAAGTTAAAAGAAGTGATGCCTTGCCAATGGAGAGTGGTGGACATAGCAGTGAAATGGAAGAAGGGGAACTGGAGCCTGATCATCCATCTTCTGCAGCTGAGCCTGCAGCTGAAGATGAAGCTTCCGATGAGATGAATCCCTCGCAGAAGGAGAATGAGAGGCGAGATGATGGGGTTAATTCCTTGTATGAACAGAAGGTTGAGCTCAGTAAAGTAAGTGTTACTGCTGAGCAGTCGGAAGAGACACAGTCGGATAATGTCCGAGACATTTTCAAGGATGGTGATGGTTTGTCTGATAATCAAGGCACTTCAATGGGGCCTAGTGGCATGGGAAATGGAACTGAAACCGTGTTAGATCATGTTGGTGAAAAGAATGACTCCACCAGGAAAAGCAGTAGCGGGGAAGAAGAAAAGAATATAGATGCTGAGAAGCTACCACCTAAGAAAAGGGAACAAGTGGAGGACAAGAGTAGAGATGTTGAATCTAAGGTAAATCGCATTGACGTTTGTGAATTAAATAGGGAGATTGCTGGGGAAGGTGGACTGCTGGGCTCTGTTTCTTCTGTTGCACATGAAGCTACATCACAGAGTGTCCAGGACAAGGGCAAAATTGTGGCTGTTTCACCTGGTAATAACACTGTTCCTCCTGCAGATGGTTTGAGGACGGAAAATGAGTCAAGAGGCATTGTACCTTGTGGAAACTCTGATATGGAAGGACCAACTACTAGGGGCCTTGAGTTGTTCTTGTCAGGTCCTGTGAAAAAACCTGAGAAAGCAGAGAAATTTAGTAATTCCATGTCCAAAGATGAAAAGTTTGATCTGGAACCACTTGAGCTTTCTCTTAGCTTGCCAAATGTCCTGTTGCCTATTGGTGCACCCAAAGAAGTCCAGCCTCCTGGTTCTCCTAGTCAAGGAAGGAGTTTCCAATCCTTTGCCAGCTCATTTCGCACAAATTCTGATGGCTTTACCATGTCTATGTCCTTTTCAGGATCACAACACTTTGCTCATAATCCTAGCTGCTCACTGACACATAATTTAGTTGATAATGAGCAATCTGTTAAAAGTCGTCCCCTCTTTCAAGGTGTCGACTGGCAAGCCCTTGCTTCAAATGAGCAGAAGAATAATGACATCCCAGGTTGTCAAGGCATAATATTATCAAATGGAACTGGATTGTATCAGCAGTCTCAAGGAAATTCTAGTGGTCAAGCTGTAGAAAAACATCTCAGAGCTGCAGAGGGAGACTCTATATTGCCTGTTGGGTTAGACAGGCAACTAAGTACTGGTAAAGCATCTCGTCATCCAAATGGAACTAGATCTCCTACACAGAGTGTTGGGTCTCATGAAACCGGATCAGAATATAATAGAGATAAGAAACAATTAATTAGAGCTAAAGATAGTAGCTTTTATAGATTCGACAGCTCTGATGGCAAAGAGCTCCCATTTGCTGTTGGAGCGAACTTTGTTGAATCAGTAATCACCACTATGGTTTCTGAACCAATACATGTGACCGCCAGGAGGTTTAATGAGATCTCAGGGCAACATTTGTTTATTCTGAAGGAGGCTGTCTGCGACATCATTACAAATCCTGGTAAAACCTGGCAGCTTAGTGCTCTGCAAAAGGCACTGCAGAAGAGGTCTGACATCACTTTGGATACACTTTTGAAATCCCACAGGAGTCAACTAGAGCTGTTGGTGGCTCTGAAAACTGGTCTCCAAGAATTTCTTCAGCAAAGTTATGATATTTCATCATCTGATTTGGCAGAGATATTTCTGAATTTAAGATGTAGAAATCTGACTTGTCGATCTTCGTTGCCTGTGGATGAATGCGAGTGCAAAGTTTGCTCGCAGAAGAATGGTTTCTGCAGTGCTTGCATGTGTCTTATGTGTTCCAAGTTTGACATGGCATCTAATACGTGTAGCTGGGTTGGATGTGATGTATGTCTGCATTGGTGTCATGCTGATTGTGGGCTACGTGAATCTTACATCAGGAATGGATGTAGTGTTTCTGGTGCAAAGGGTAGTGTAGAGATGCAGTTTCATTGTGTTGCCTGTAATCATCCATCTGAAATGTTCGGCTTTGTAAAAGAGGTTTTCCAAAACTTTGCAAAGGAATGGACGGCAGTAGCACTTTCCAGGGAGCTTGAATATGTGAAAAGAATTTTTGGTGCCAGCGAGGACGTCAGAGGGAAACGCTTGCATGACCTTGCTAATTATATGCTGTCAAAATTGGCAATTAAGGCTGAGCTTCAAGAAGTTCAAAGTCAAATTATGCATTTCTTGCTGACTGGTGAGCTCTTGACCGTTAATCAGGTTTTCTTGATATTCTGTTAGCAAATGATCCTTTTCTTGAGTGCAAGATGGATTGTCAGCTGGTAACTTTGTTGCTGAAGTCTCTATATACCTCTTTCCATGATAAGATATAAATAGTAGAAACTTGCAAGTTTTTGCCTGAAGCCCTTAACATGATATGTATGGCCCCTCTTTTTCTTTCCTATCTTTCCGCACCTCCTTCCTCCCTAATCATCTTCTGTCTTATCCTACCTGACCAGCCCCTTGTGGGCTTGTGCTCTTTTATCATAGTCGGTTTGAGGGTATAAGTTAGGGAGAGCAAGTTACAAGTTAAGGTGAGGTTATAAGTTAGCAGTGGAAACCTTGCTAGTTACAAACTCATACTCAGTGTAAGATGGAACTTCTTCTGTTTTATGTAGAACTTTAATCCTAATGTAATAGTAGAATGGATTTGGTGGCGGTGCATAATGCACTTATGTGAATAGTTTTCATGTGTGAACTTATATTTAGTGGTATGAATATTTGATATTAGAATTGTATCACTGTCTGTTTAAGTGACGGTTAACATTTCCAGACATTTCTTTTTTGATCAATTACTGTTAACATTTCCCGACATTTCTAACTGTTTAACATGTTTCTACAATTACTGTCATTCTATACGGCTTTCATAGATTTCAGTAATTGAAATTTATTTAACTATTTTAGTATTAAGAACAGATGCTGCAATTACTGATTGTAAAATTGAACCCTCAATTGTTTGTTAACTATAGTGTTCTTATTTTGGTTAAATTGGTATTCTAAGGTTATTTTCTCCTCCACTCCATTTACAACCTTTTATATGATTTTTCCTGCGTCAATCAATCATGAATCAACTTTCTCAATTGTTCAATGTTGGCTATTTGAATCTTATGAATATATATAAGATTCATCATATTTAGACTATATTTAGCTGATGATAAACGTACCAATACCCTGCTCCTTTATCCGGATTTGGATTGGTTATGCTTTGCCTGGCTCACATAAGTGGACTAATATTTTGCTTTTCTATTCATGTGACAATTCTTATGACACTAATTGTTGGTGCCCCCATATCTACTTTTCTACTAAGGAATTTATTGTGCTGCTTTTGAGTTGAAACAACAACAACAACAACAACTACCCAGTATATTCCCACCAGGTGGGGTCTGGGGAGGGTAATATGTAGACGAGCCTTACCCCTGCCCGAAAGGGCAGAGAGGCTGTTTCCAGTCGACCCTCGGCAATTTTGCTGCTTTTGAGTTGAAAATGTCGAAATATTCTTTTAATGGTTTTTTCACTCATCTCCTCTCTCCTAACTTTGGGCGTCTTTGGGACTGTCTAGTTCTGTTGCTCCCAAGTCCAATGCTAATGCTCAATTTGATACGGATGTTTCATTTTGACTGTGAATGCAGAGCCTGATTCAGTCAAATCTGACAATGTTCCAAGTATTCAAGGAAAGGAGTTGTCAACAAAGAACCACGAAGGGAACAATGGCATTGCTCGGCCCAACCAGGAAGCGAAGTGGCTGAAATCTGTTAGTTCAGAGAAGGTTCCTCAAGTGGAAAAGCCTACTGCAGGTTTGCCTTCAGGTTTCAATAGCCTCCGGAATGACAGGCAGGTGATGATCTCAAATTTTCAGCCAAGTATAGAAAAGGGACCAGTATTTGATGAACTAGAGAGCATTGTTAGAATCAAACAGGCTGAAGCCAAAATGTTCCAAGCACGAGCTGACGAAGCTAGGAGAGAGGCTGATGCTCTGAAGCGCATTGCTGTAACAAAGAGTGAAAGAATTGAAGAAGAATACATAGCTCGAATCACAAAACTGCGATTGACCGAGGCTGAGGAGATGCGGAAACAAAAGGTGGAAGAGCTGCATTCTTTAGAAAGAGCTTATCAGGACTACTTCAATATGAAAATGAGAATGGAAAATAACATCAAAGATCTATTGTTAAAAATGGAAGCTACTAGAAGGAATCTCAGTTTATGATTGATCAGTAGCCATCTTGTTTAGGACAACCTTGGTTTTTTAAAATCAGTATTGTAGAAACACCTAAAGTATATTAACTTGTAGGTGTTCTTTAGTCTAGTTTTCTTTATCTTCTGCTAACCAGAGTCTGTACAGTGACCACTTTATTATCTTTATGTTATAGATGAACTCCAGCCATGGACAAGATGAGAAAGCAGAGAAAGTAGAGATTCAGCACTTGGTTATCTTGTATCCAAATGCATTCTTTTCCCAATAGGGAATGATTGAGAATATCATCCCTGAGGAAGAACAATTTAGTTTCTATATAGTGTATCATCCCTGAGAATATCATCCCTGAGGATTTCCGCGATAAGCAAAATGACTACCTTGATCGTTCTATTGGGTACTTGATACTTCTTCATATGGTGTTTTTTTGTCTCTACTGGATTGATTTTCCCCTGCTTCATTGACTGCTATGCACACTCTTGGGTGAATCTACCATTTGCTCTTGCATGAGAAAACCTTTGGTCACAATTCTTTGATTCTCTACAATTAGCAATCACCACCATTCAAGGCAAGATCTCTACAATTAGCCATCACTGTTCATCAATAAGGAGAAGGTGAATGGAAGGATTAACTTAGTCTAAGCCACAAAAGAGAAAATACTTTTCCCATTTGACTTCTGCAGCAAAAGGTAACTGATGTTTTTAATCTTTGAAAAATGGCAAGAAAGGAAAAGGGGTGTACACTAATTTTGTGATTTAAACTATGGGGTTCACGGGTTTATGTAGGAAGTTTAACAACATTTTCAAAGTCGTGAACAAGATTAACTACAAAAATATAATTGCATTTAACCAGAGAATTCATGGCCATGGTATGCAGAATTTTCTACAAAAACATATTTGGAGAAACATAAACATAGTTTACCCATCAACATCGAAATTCCTATTACACACCTTTTTTTCACGGGAAATATTTTATATACCTAACCTTTCAAAAGTGTGTCTAAGACACACCACTTTTATGCTTGATCAATTTTTGAGATAACATGAAAGTCATGCTAGGGTCGTGACACATGTCACTGACATTTAAAAGGAAAAAAAAATTATTAGAATTTAAAATTAAAACTCTCATTTTTTATTTTACGCACCATTGTTGCTACTACCATGGTTGTTCGTGAGAAAGTTTCCAACAACACCAAAATTCAACCACACTATCTAGTCAACTAGCCGAAAAATAATTGAGCAACAAATTAAGTTCAATAACTCAATAATCAACAACATACAATTGAACTTTCAAGCTTTTTTTTAATACCGCAACAATAGTGGATCCTAAAATATAAAGCTTCTAAATATATCACAAATAAATAATTTTCATAATATTTGGACAATAAACTAATAAAATCCGTTCAATTTTAGATCTAAAAATTCTTTCAAAAATTCTATTTGGGGAGAAAATGACGGGGAGGGTGGTGAGGAAGAAGACCAGAGGGAGGGGGAGGGGTTCATGTGGGAAAGGGAGTAAAAAAATAGGATTTTACACGGGTTTTATGTGATTTTTATGTGTTTAAACACGCAAGTGCTATCAAAACTAGTATGTTTTAGATAATTTTTTAAATGTTGAGCGTGTAAAAGGTTTTTTTGTGAAAGAGAGTGTGGGTAAAGCGAAGTGAAATAAAATTCAAAGTGTCTGTAAACAATATAAAATAACGAAGTGTCTGTAATGGTAGTTTCATTAGTTAGCAGTCAAATTTTAAAGAAACCAACAAGCTCATTGGTTTACAGCCGAGTTAAATTTAACACACATCAGCTAATCGTAATCTTCATCAGAGTCATCTCCATCAAACTCAGAATCATCAGTAGGTTCATTATCAGAATCACTGATAACATATGTTGTCTTCTTCCCACGAGTTACCCTAGCTTTTGGAGCCACAACAGCGTCATTGACTTCATCCTCTAGACTGCCCAAAGAAGAAACAGGACTCACCTCTTCCTTGTCCTGTGAAGTACTACCCCCCTCCTTGTTCTTTCCCAGAACAGCTCCACTTTTCTTGTTAAATGGGGATGCCCTCATTTTCCTCACTTTTTTCTCAGGTGAGCTATTATCAGTATTCTCTTCAGGCTTCAGAATTGATGTTAAGAGTTTCTGACCAATACCTACTGATTGCTTATTAGCTACTCCTCTTTTCTTTGGGTGTTGTTTAGTTGCTGCTGGTGCTGCTTTTGCAGTTGCTGCTTTCCTCCCTCCTTTCTTTTTCCCTCCCACAGCTACTTCTGGCTCAGACTCATCATCGTCACTAATTTCTACCTCCTCCTCACCTTCAGAAACATCTGCAATGGATGGCAGAGTCTTCTTTTTTGCAGCAGCTTTTCTAGTAGGTGCTTTCTTTTGAGCTTTTGGGGCTTCAGTCTCCATCGCTGCAGGGGGGGAAGTGGTCTTAAGTTTTAGAAGACAAACTGGTAATCAGGAAAATAGTTTATTCTATACATCCCTTAATATATTATAGGACATTTGACTTACCTTCTGTTGAGTGATCTGGGGAAGAGTTAAGATTGTAAGCTGCAAGTCTGTCTTTCAACTCTAGCACCTCATCATCTTCTTCTTCTTCTTCAACTGCAATAGGTTTTGCCTGCTGACCATAGGGATCGAAGGTTAATCTTTCATTTTGACAGCTATAATAATGAAGAGAAACAGAATTTATGAAAAATCTAATCTGATTCCACACCTTTGCAGGAGCTTTCTTGGAACCTCCTCTGGCTTTTGGTTTTACTACTTCAGTAACATTGGCTGGAGAAGAAAGGAAAGAACAAGATAGAAAACCCAATTCAGTACACATCAATTTATCCATGAAGAGTACAGCAAAAGCCATGACAATTTGATACTAACCTGTTTCCGCTGTTGAAGCAACTGACACGTCCATTGGTTCAACAGTAGACTCCAGTACACTAGCCTTCTTAACATTCTTTCGGGCTTTAGGCTTCGATGCCTTTAACCCAGCTGCGTTCATTACCTTCTTCTTCATCTTCTCTCTAGCTTCCTCTGTCTGGATATCAATTTTGTCTTGTTCCTGAATATAAACAAGCTTAAATTAAGATGAGAAGGGAAAAGCATTCGAAAAATTCAGAAAGAAGGAGCAAACTTTCAAGGGCATACATCAAGCTGTTTCTCAAGGACATCAAGATCCTTCAACCACAAAAGCTTTGGAGTTGCATTTCTCATATCTTCAACCTCACCATTCAGTTTATCCCTCTCAGCACACAGTTCTTGAACCTTCTCAAGAGTCAATGTTCCTATTGCCATCGAAAGCAAGTAGTCATAATCACCTGCCCTAACTCCTCTGTTTAACTCCTCTTCGCTATCTTCTGCATCATCACTTGTGTCTGCAACAACAGCTTCAACAGCCTTTTTCTTGGGGAAAGGAGTAAAACCTTTCTCCTTCAACTCGAGCAATAGATCAGCTCTCTTCCTGTTATTCACAATGATTTCGCCATTCACAACTCCAAGGATGAATTTCACCTTGTTCTCAATTCGCAGCAATTCCAGTTCAAGAATCTCTAACAGAGCTCTCTGCACAAGTTACAAGTTTTACAGTCAGTGGCCAGCAGTCAGGAGGAAGAATGTATAGCTAGAAACATATTCAGTTCAGTTATTTCATTAACTTGCCTTTCGTTTCTCATAATACTCGAGTCTTACATGGTAGAACTCCTCAAGGACTGCAGTAAAAGAATGTGAATGGTCAGCAGCAATATGTGTTTTCTGCTAATCTAATGTATTTAGTTGGAGTTACGTACTGTCTTCTGGGTTGTCATATTTTTTAATTTTGCCCTTAGAGTCGAAAAGGTGCATATTGCTTGTGCTTATTGTAGTAGCCAGCTTAAATTTTTTAAGCAAAACCTCTTGCTGGGCTAAAATCAGATTTTCCTCAGACAAGATCACTTCAAAACATACAGAGTTCTCATCACCATATGCTCTGACTTCCTGCAGGAAGAAACTCCTTATTACTTAGCAACATTCGAAGTACTTTTATAATAAAAAATAATTGAATCAATAAGGAACTCGAGGGACGTACCTTTATGAAGGGATCCTTGGCCTTGTCATTTGAGACTGTCATAGACTCTAGAAACTGCTTATAATCCTCTGTCCACCTCCGGACTGGCAACTCAGAAATCCTAAGAGTCGTTTCATTGAGCTCTTCTATAATACCAGTGACAGTGTAGGTAGCTCCGGCTTCTTTCGTAGCTGTTTTCTCTATTGTTCCTTTGAAACCTTTATACCATGGATCCATTGGTTCCATTGGCTCATCATTCAGCAAACGCCTTACATTAGCAACAAGGTCTCTTGGATTATAATTTGGAACATATGAACTCCAACCTGTCCCTATACCTTCACTGCCATTGATAAGTACCATTGGAACGATCGGCACATACCTGAGTGCATAGAGAGTCCACTGTTCAGTTATTTGCATCATTTGAATTTTTCTTCACTAGAAATGAAGGTATAACTTACCAAGTAGGTTCAATAGATTGACCATCTTCATTCAAGTAATCAAGAATTGTATCATCCTCCTTAGGAAACAGAAATCTTGCAATCGGTGAAAGCCGAGTGTAAATGTACCTAGAGCTTGCATGATCTTTGCCTCCCTGCAATTGAAGGGTTGTGCGGATAAATGAAAAGGAAAGGACTCATATTATATAAAAAAGTAACATTCAACAAATGAGATTTAGTTCCTCACCATATTACGAGTGCCAAATTGACCATTTGGTTGCAAAAGATTTACATTATTACTGCCAACATAGTCCTGTGCCATGCCAATGATGGTGCTGCTAAGACTCTGTTCACCATGGTGATAAGCTGAGTGCTCGGAGACATAACCAGAAAATTGGGAAACTTTTGCTTCCTTAACAAAGTTCCTCTTAAACGCACAGAACAGAATCTTCCTTTGACCCGGTTTCAAACCATCAAGCATTGATGGAATAGACCTTTGAAGATCAGCCATCGAAAATAGAATAAGCTCTTTGTTAACAAACTCAGTGTATGAGATGTACTTTTCTTTTTGGTCTAGATGGGTACCAGGCTGCAGAGTTCAGAAGTTAGAGAAGGATCAGTCAAATCAGGAAATTTGGATTTATTGTAATCAAAACTAAAATAAAAATATTGTTGGTCCTAACCTCAAATTGCCTAAGCCAATTCTTCCTTGCTTCTATCTTCTTCTTACTGAAAGCAAGTTCTATTGATTCCCCATCTTGGTTATCCGCCCAAAAAAAATCTTTCCTGTGTTTCTGAAGATCTTGGAAGTACTCTTTTCCTTCCTTTGAAGTACTTGTTCCCAACCCCTATCAAAGCAGTAAAGAGAAAAATTAGCAGAAAGCCAAGTTTGATGGTTTCGCGAAATGTTTGGTTGACAAACCTTATAGTACTTAATCGACCAACCACTTGAAGTAGCACCCAAACTCTTTCTCCACGACTCATACTCAGGCATGGTATAAAATGACAGTATCTTCCCACCTTTATGAGTAGCCTGCAAAACAATAATATACACACTATTGTATTTAATTAAAGACCATTTGAACCTGATTGTGTGGTAACTTTGGCTATTTAAAAAAGGGTACAAAATTCACCTTCACAATTGGTGTGATGAACTCAATCAAGAAAGATGGAACTTTCAACAAGGATGGCCAAAAAGTGTGGATGAAATTAATTAAGAGACCCTTGATATGTGAACCATCATGATCCTGCACAAGTATAAGATGTAGTTCAATTACATTGAACACAGTAAAACCACAAACCATTCAACATAATGGATCCTGTTGAGAAAGAAAGGGGCACCTGATCTGTCATAATCATTAGATGACCATATCTGAGTGATTTTACACTGTCATATTCTTTGCCTGTCTGAAGTCCGAGAATCTTCTTGATAGCCTCAATTTCTTTATTTTCTGAAACCTGCTTATGACTTGCTTCCCTTACATTTAGCAGTTTACCCCTCAAAGGGAACACGCCATAGTGATCACGTCCAACAACAGATATACCAGCCATCTGTAAAACAGCGCAGTTCCCTTGAAAACACATCAAAAGTGGTATTCATCACAATGAAGTTAAATAAAGTTAAAAAAAGTAGCATACAGCAAGAGCCTTGGCTGAATCTCCTTCAGTCAAAATCAATGTGCATTTCTCGGAGTTCCTCCCTCCTGCATCATTAGCATCTTCTAGCTTTTCCACTTTGACCTTCTCAGATTTTTTTCCATCAGTCTTCTTAAGGTCTTTGCTATTCTTAAAGTCTGCCCAGGAGAGTAGAGTTTCCACAATGCCAATATTCTTCTCAACTGCAAAATTTAAACAAAATCACGGACTTAACATAATTGATAGCATAATTGGTCTTCTCAAGAATCAAAGAGAACGACTAACATACCTTTCTTTAGAAAATCTGGTTGAAGTTCACATTTCGAACCGAAACTGCTCTGACGCAGAGTCAAGGTTTCTTTAGTTTGTGAATCAAAAGCAGGATTGTCAATGAGAGCATTAACAAACATCCATAAATGGTTCTTCACTGCGTGGGCTTTGATGTTAGCATTTTTATTCTTCTTGTTCACTACGCCCATTATGTGGTTTGCTATCTGGTTGGCCACATAATCAACATGAGTTCCGCCCTTGATTGTAGCAATGCTATTTACAAAACTGACCTGCCAAAGTTATCATGCTAGACCATGTTAGTTTCCGACCTAAATATTTCATAGATTACAACAGTAGTTTTGGCTCAAGAAACTCGTCACCATTACCTGTTGAAATTGCCCTTCACTCAAACTCACACATATCTCCCACCTTAATAATCCGTCTGCATCTGTAACTTTTAGGAACTCCCTGCAAAACTATTGAATGTTAGCATGCATCTCAAGCTGAATGGCCTGATAAAGAAGTAAAGAATAGAAAATTTTAACATTTAACCTTTTTGCATCAGTAGAATCTAAGAAAAGCTTGCAATACTCTTCAAATGATTTGACAGGAATGCGTTGTTCATTGAGTTTGACCTTCACAGTCTTTCCAAGGCATCCACCCAAGTCAATCACTCTCTTTTTCATTAACGCAACTACATCTTCTTCAAGACGTTCCATGTTAAACTTTGCCAGGTCTGGCTTAAATGAAACTTTTGTCCAACTCTCGCTCGCTTTGCATTTTGTTATGATTGGTTCACCCTTTTTTCCCATGTTGTTAGAGAAAACCTTCATTGCCACAACACAAAATTCACTTGTTTTAAAACCAGTAATCAGCTGACAATCAAGCAATTAAAAATAATAAAACTACTAGAAAATAGCACAGTAAACCGACAACTATTACAAATAGCCATGAATTACTGCTTTCTGATCGTCAAAGGAAGAAACTTAATCAAATATCAAAAATTTCAATTATACTAACTATTAAGATCTTCAGCCTGCTCAAAGGATTATAATTAGACATCTATAAAGTCCATTATCCTAATTAACAAGCTCTTCAATTCCCATTAATATTGCAAATTAACATCAGTAAATTCCAATAGTCTAATATTATAATTGAATAATCAATAAGTGCCACTATCCTAGTTCTAATCTCATTTATCTTCTTATACAACTAAAACTAAGTATCATAAACTCCATCGTAATGATTAAAATTAGGTATCAGTATGTTCCGTAACAAATAAATTAGATATTCTAAAACTCCTATCCTCATTGTTTATTCAAAATTTCCTGATCAAACAATATGTATGTTGCTGGTAATTTAGTGCTTCATGGACTCAGAAATTAAAATTCGCACAATAATTAACATCTAACACAGTACCTACAACGTTATCAGCCCTAAAATCACATTTTCCACAACTCATCAAAATTGACCAAATATTAAGCAATAATATTAAGAAACCCTAGAAATGCGAGAAATTACCTGCTTATATTTCTTCTGGCGCTTCCCATCAGCAGTTTCAATAACAAATTCAGTCGAAAAAATATTCGTAAGTTTAGCACCGTAACCATTTCGTCCACCAGTGGTCTTCTTCTCAGCATCATCATAGTTACTACTAGTCAACAAGTGCCCAAAAATCAATTCAGGCACGTAGACACCTTCCTCTTGATGGATCTCTACAGGAATACCATCACCGTTATTATAGACGGTAACGAGATTCTGTTCGGGATCTATCACCACTTCCACTGCGTCCATTTTAGGGTCACGTTGTTTATTATCAGCCGCATTGACTAAGATCTCGTCGAAGATCTTGTACAAACCCGGCACATAAGTAACCGGACGATGGGTCATCTTATCATTTTCCCATACCCAAAGTGTTTGCGTGTGTTTTTCAACGGATCCGATGTAGGTATCAGGTCGAAGAAGGATGTGTTCGAGTTGAGTTTTCTTTTGGTAGGTTTGTTCAATGGTTTTGCCGTTTGTTGCAATGTTGGCATTGCTGCTTGATTGGAGTGGGAGTTTTTTGGAAGCCATTGTTGTAGAGGAGAGAGAGACACAGAGATGGTGTCTTTTGGGGGAAATTTGGAGAAATTTTGAGAAAGGAGGTTAGGGTTTATAGTACTGAACGAGGCTTTAACGGTAAAGTAGAGGAATTTGAAATTTGAATTTTGAATTGGAGGGCTGAGATGAAATCTGACGGTGGTTAACTGTTTCGTCGACATGTACCTCCATTGAGTGTGGGTAACTGTGCACTGAGTTTGTAAAAAAATAAAAAATATGCTCAGTTATTTTGTATAAAAAATTTATACTCAGCTCTATGAGGGGTCAAAAAAGAGTCGACCACATCGAATTATATGTCCGCAAATAATTCTATATACAAAATTAATTACTTGGCAATAAATTTGAGAACCTTACAGAATAGAAAATAATCTTTTTAATAAGTCAAAATAACCCTTCCAACGAAAGTCATCAAACTGGTTGATGGAATATGCAGAAACTATTTATGGACCGAAAATCATGAGACAAGTCATAGGGCTCCCATAACTTGGGAAACAGTATGTAAACCAGAGGCAGCTGGAGGCTTGAATGTCATTTGCTATGAGAGGTGGAACAAAGCAGCTCTGTCAAAGCTGTTATGGGCTCTAATGCAAAAGAAAGATAAGCTCTGGATCAAATGGATTCACTGTCATTATATAAAGAAAAAAGTAGTTGATACCATGGAAACACCAAAGCAGGCTAGCTGGTTGGTAAGAAAAATATTTGGAGCAAGGGAATGGTGGGCACACGACTGGGCAGCAATGCAAGCATGCTGCCAGAATGGAAGATACATCATTAAAAGAGCATATATTCACTCTGTTCCACAGTACCCCAAAGTAATTGATGTTGGTGCCTGGACTACTGCCAAAACAGAAGTTCATATTATGGATGACATTGCATAGACGTTTAGCAACAGTTAACAAGTTAGAAAAAAGGGTTATCCATACTGATCAGTCTTGTTCACTATGTGGGAGTGACACTGTAGAGACACAAGACTACTTGTTCATTGACTGCTCTTATTCCCAATCACTGTGGCAAGGATTGTTAGAGTGGATGAACTTCAACAGATTGATAAACAACTGGGAGCTAGAGGTACAATGGGTCTCTGCTAGAGTAAACAACATAAACCCAAGGAAAACCATTATAGGAGTGGTGTTTGCAGGAGTTGTATACAATATTTGGATGGAAAGGAATGAAAGAAGATTTAGACAGTCGAGCAAAGAAGGTACAGACAGAGCACGACAGATCGCAATCCAGGTGCACATCATTGGACTGAAGAAGTCAAAATGGCAGCCCACCTTACAGTACATAAATTATTATCCACAATGTACTCCTTGAATATATTCACATTTTTGTATGTTAGGAGTTAGTTAAACAACTTTCTGGTTGTAGAGTAGATAGTTGATCAAGTTTGAGATTTGTTCTATAGTCCCAAAGAACAATTGATGTACATTTATACTGGTTGAAATACAAATTCCTTTTTGACAAAAAAAAAAGTCAAAATAACATGATAGAGTCTGTAAAAACTTGGTTTTTCTACCTGATTTTTCGATATTTAGAAACATTTTTAAACTGAAGTTGAAAAGTTTCATAAAAGATCCACTAGTTTCTTTCACAAAAAAAAAGAAGAAGAAAAACTCAAATAATATAATCATCTTAAAAAATTCAATGAAGTGTATAACCAAATAATATTCTGAAGACGAGTTCTGAAGAAGAAGAAGGATAAACGGGTCCTTAATTTTTGCAAAGAGGGGTAATTGGGTCTACTAATACTAACAAATATAATTACCACATAAAATTTCACACGATTTACTTCCGTAGATTTGGTTGGTTGACGAGAAAAAAATCACATCATAACATAATATAATATACTAATATTTAATTGACTTTATTACAATTCATTTACTAATATCTTATGTATAATTTGTGTACTTTTTTATCTGGAATTATACATTTAATAAAAATATATGTATAAGCAATTCATATATAGATTAAAGACAAAAAAACATTTAATCAAAATTAATTCATAATTATTATTCGCCGTATAACAATGTCCTAACATGTTGATTATGTTTACATAACATTTACTAAAGAGCCTCGTATTGATCATTTCCAATTATTTGAGCAACTAACGCCGTCATCTCTCTAATAATCAGAACTCAACAATCAAAAGGTGATTGAATTATAGCGTTGTGTCAATTTTTTTTTTATGAAAAATATCCTGATATTGTTTATTTTGGAATACGTTTTGACTATTTCACACACGTCTATAAAACGATAATTATATGTATTAGTGTTGTTAGATTATTATTATTCGGGATTACAATTTATTCTCGGGGTGCTTATTAATATTAGATAGAGGCGGAGTCATGATTTAAAGTTTATGAATTCTGAATTTACTATGGAACTCATAACTCGTCTTAGTTACTGGATTCGCAATTAAATATTTATATATATTAATGAATTTTCTAGTACAAATTCAATATTTAAGCAAAAGTGATTGGGTTCGATCGAACCCGCACCTCGTAGGCTAGCTCCGCCTCTGTAATTAGGTATTACAAATTACAACTAGAGTATTACTTTTGTTTCTTCATCAAAATGGAGTACAATTTCCATTTCAATTTCGTAATGCATTTGGAATTGTAGGATGAAAGTACTATCAAAAATTTCTCTTATGTAAATAGAAAGAACTTAAGGTGAAGTTGAAAATCCTTAAAAAATGTTAGCAGATTACAAAACAATATGACTTTACCAGCAAGCTCTTTTTAAACCTTGAAATCCCTGTAACAAGTGAATAATTTTAAATATTAGTTAATCTTCTTTGTGGTTTGTGTTATTACGATTCTCCCCCTCATTTTAATTTTCTCGTAACAATTAATTTAATCTATTTATCATCAATAAAAAGTAAGTAATTATATTTTAACCAATTTACCCTATTAATATTTTCTATTTTACTCCTCATTTAAGGCTAATTCTAATGTCTTTTTAAAAGAGAGTTTTCCAAAAGTAAGAAACCTTTTTTCTAAATCTATATATATATATATATATATATATATATATATATATATATATATATATATATATATATATATATATATATATATATATATTAAAGGAATAAAGTTGCCAAATATAATTAGCATTGTGGTTAGCCAAGTGGCAATTAAATAATCTATATCTATATATCTATATTAAAGAAATAAAGTTGCCAAATATAATTAGCATTGTGGTTAAGTCAAGTTACAATTAAATAAATGACAATAAAATATGGTAAATTTATTTTATATTTGATTATGCTTAACTGTATTTCTCTCTCTCTCTCTCTCATATATATATATATATATACACACACACACTGAATTTGAATTAAAATATAATTTCGAATTTTATAGATGAAATTTTAAAATTTGAACTAAAATAAAAATAAAAAGGAAATTTATCTTTTGTTATCATGCTTAATTCAGTTTAACTTATGCAATCATGTTAGGAACTTTTGTTATTTTTTTTATAATTATTTAAAAAAATTACTCCATATAATTCTATACTCTTTCACATCTAAAACCCTATAATTATAATTCTTTAAAACACTATAGCCAGATTTGAATAGAGACTTTTAAAATAAATATAATATATAGGGTACACTTCTACGTTTATTCAAATAACAATAAAGCATTTAAAATTTAAATAAAAGTTTATTTACATATATAATGAAGTAAACTTACATGCTAGAGAAACAAACATCACAAAAATGTGTTAATATTAAAAAAAAATTATTTTTTCTTTTCCTTTTTGAAGAATGTTTATTTAAGGAGTCAAATTATATAAATGGACATCTAACAAATAACAAAATATTTATTATACAATTACCATCATTAGTTTTAATTTAGCACACTCTAGGAATTGAAGGGTATAAGTTGAAACCTTTTCATTTAGATGCAGTCAAGCTAACACTACAGAGGTGTAATATTTTTTTCGTTGAAAAATATTAGTTTTGAATCACTAAATTATGTGAAAGGTTTCTCTAATTTCTAACAAGAGACATATTGGTTTCTAATTGATCGTTCCTATATCGATTTTCAAATGTAACAAAAAGTATATTTTAAAAAAATGATTTGAGGTAATTTCTTTTTTTTTAAAGTAAAAAATATTTCAAAATGTGATTATTTTTTAAAATATAGTGTAATTTTAAAATAAAAGGGTAAGATATTTTAAAATTTTAGTAGAAAATTTTTAAATTATTATAATAGAAATCATATCATGGATAAAATCAATTAAATCAAGAGGCTACAGGAGTGTTAGGAGCACTTCCCTTCTTGATTTCACATCGTGCGATCTGATTCCTTGAGGCCTATGCCCTTGTTTCCTTCCTACTCAATCTTATGCGACGCGAATCGTTTGTTATAAATCGAGAATTGAAGAACTGTAATAGTACTACCGAGGAGGTGCAGGATGTTTCTCCCTGCATAGTTGATATGGTTATTGCCGTTGCCTTGCGGAAGGATATCTTGTCATTTCAGCTCAATAACAGTATTCCTGGGAGCATTGAGGCCATGCACAGATTATTATGATTGCTCATGATTGGTTATCACAAGGTATTGGCTTGATAGTAGGATACTTACGCATACGTTGGGGCAGTGAATAATTTGGAGGGGAGTTCTCTCAGTGCATGATTATGGAGATTTGGTATTTCATTTTCCGGGGGGGAGGGGGGAACCAGTTGGCCTATGAATGTCTACGGATAGATGGAATAACAATACTTGGTACTTTCGGGCGTGGTGGAATTTTCATATGTGATGTGGTGTCATTGTCCTGGTTGAATACGTTAAGTTTGCTGGTGTTATGATTTTCTTCAAGTCGCCTTGGGCATGATGTTGTGAAATGATCATGGCGACCGTCAGAGACTGCGTTGTGTGGTGGTTCAGGATTGAATCGGTGTTTTTAGTGTTGATGGCTCAAGAAAGATGACCTCGGGGAATTTAAAGTTAGTGACTATCTGTTGGTTCTAATGTTACATAGAATGAGATAGAATCAAGGGGCAACAAAGGATAAGGAAGGACATGTGAGGAGTGTTAGGTGGTGGTTAAAAATTCTATAAGACCAGATATAAGAAGCGAAGGTCGAGTAGTTGATTAAAGAAGCGAGTTTACCCAAAGTGGGAGAGTGGCGGAGTTTCATATGAGATTTGTGGTAGGATGACTATGCACCTTAAGGAGAGTTTGAAATGATTTGGGAATTTTAGTAATTGGTGATTAGGGTCTACGGATTAATTTAAAGTATGGACTATTATGCGGCAGGAGATTTGATATAACGGAAATGAGCTGCTTGAAATGAAGAAGGATACAACATAACCTTGAATTGGAATGATGTTGTCGCATATTCAATTGATGTCTACGAGCAGTGACGGAACTTGTGCATCTAGAGAGCAAGCTCGGATGCATGATGGGTTATTGATGTCGTAGTGATTGTACCCCGTGCAACAACATTATAAGATGTCGACACATAAATTCCATAGGCGAGTTATCTCCACTGAGAATATCGGTGATCGCATGGTTGGCGAAGCTTCTGCGAAGAATTCTATTGGTTATACGACGAATAGATTGGTCATGCGAAGGTGGTTAATGATTCAGAGTATAAAAAGGGGTTTTACAGAAAGATTCCGAGAATTTTTGCGGTTGATCGTGCAAAGTTATGTCAATAAGAGATAAAGAATCCCGATGAATTCCATAGTTGTATAACAGTGACTTCAAGCTAAGTGGGAGAGTCCCGCCACCTACGATTGGGTTGCATGGTTAACTACATGCAAGATTTCTGGTTATTATCATATTGATGGGTTATTTCAACTACGTGAAAAGAACACGTCGTAATTTGAGCAAAGGAATTACTAAAGGAGTGTTATGGTTCGCCTTATGGGCTCATGTTCTGACTTGGGGAAGGATTCAGGATTTATGCCTTGTATTGATGCGCCTTTCAAGGAAAATAATTCGGGCGGGTGCCTCATCGAGATGGTATTCATGTACAAGAAGGTTTAGCGAGTTGACTATGATCAGGTCAAAGTCAGAGCGAGTGGCTCCCAGCGACGCTCCTAGTAGATTCAAAGGTTAAAGTGTGGTGCCTAATGATTTTGAGCCCATAGGAACGGTTAAGAATCAAGCTTTTGTAGCAGCTCATGAGAAGAGGCAAATGTTCTATGATGTTTTGACTTGCAGTATAGCATTTGGGAGGAAATAAAAGAAGACTTCATATTCATAGAGGGATTTTTGGAATCGGCATGCCAATTGAGGATGCAAATGTGCGTACAAGAGAGGTATGGAACGGTTCATGGGATTTGAGACAGCATAATCTCGTGATTCAGGATCACTCAGGATGAGCGCGATGGAGTGTGCTATGGGTTGAATGGTGTTATTATTATTTCAAAGGCAATCAAGGGTAAATTGGACGAAGATAGATTGGTTAGTCATAGTTGAATTGGAAAATTGGTGGTAGAGATCAGTTCCTTCGACGTGATCAGGTGATTTGTGACGGCACCTGTGAGGCTTGTCGGCTGCCGTAATTCATTTTATCGGAAGTATTCTAGCGTTATGGCCTATTATGTGTAGGAAGATCCCAAAAGGGCTATGGTGGCTTAGACCACTACTTGAAGATTGCATATTCTATGTTAAGAGAATTCACCTACGTGTTGCGATGGTTCTCCCTAAATGAGTTAAATGAAATTTTTTATATATGATGTAGTGTTAATCTCTTAGTGGTTCCGGTGTTATGATAGAAATTGTGTTCTATCGTATATTGGCATGTTGGATGCAGTGAGTGGTATAGGATTTGAAGTAAGGATCAAGGTTGCGGTTTAGTGTTGACTGTTGACAAGGATGTCACGAGCTCGGACGAACAGGAAAGGAGTTCCGATGTTTAAAGTAAGTTGATATTGTCTTCAACGTCACCTAAGATTGATGTTTTGTGAAAAAGGCTTTGCACCCTGGTTAAGGATTCTTGATTGCTTTTCAGCATTAGTGTAGCCGGTGTTTGGATATACAACCCTGTTATTTGTTACGGAAGGTTGTGGGAGTGTACCCCATCAGAAGGTTGTATAAGTGTGGCATGTAGTCACTTGATTGATTGAAGAGTTAAACCAAGTATGGAGATTGTGGTCATGTCGTTAAATTGAGAATTGATGCCCAGAGTCAGTTTATTGGGTTGTGGACTGTGGAGGATTACTCCGGTTATGATGGTTGTTCTTGTGTGTTATGAGAATATGGGAGTTATTATGGACCCTGAAAGGTTATTAGCTTAGTTCAGCGAGATCAGGATCAGATTGAGGTTTGTGGATGGATTTAATAGTGAATACGGGCTCTATATCATGCCAAATGTGTCATTTCAACAATATGCTCCTTACGGAAGAGTAGTTGGGGTGTTATATCATTGTCCTCTTTTTCATATAATGATATATTGCATCGTGTGAGTTGTGAGATGGCTTGATGAATTTCTTATGTGTTGAGGTTCTGCGTAGAGATGATGTTATATGAGCAGAATGGCTCTTGAGATTCAGATCGTATATCGCACCTCAGTTGTGCTTGAGTTTGTAGCTCATATCGCTATATGTCTCCCCGGGGATGGTATTATGCACTTAGAGTGCTTATGACCGACATTCGGTATTTTGTTGTAATGAGCAATTTGGCTCGGTGTGTATCTCCTTATGTGAATTTTATGTGTGGATCGGGTGGCATGCCGCCATGAGTATGTTGTTTGGATCGGGTTTTGAGTACAATTTCCCGTATCTATTTTTATGTGTTTTGTTTCATATTTCTCTGAGGAAAACTCGTATTAGCTATGTGCACGCGTCGCATGTATGATTTGCGAGCGGGGTGCCTGTTTAATTATGTTTGTAGACATGTGATGTTTTACCCTACCCAAGATTTTTCATATTTCAGCACGTAAATATTTAATTTAGGCCTAATATAGCTATTTCAACTCATTTTTACTCTTTTACTTTTATTTTATTACAAGAAAACGAAAATTACAAAAATACGATCATTAATATTTTATAGTTATTTTTAATCTTGAAAAAATATAAAATAAATAGTTTTATTTTAATAGTCAGTCTTATTTTAATAATTATTTTTACTTAAGTAGAGCTAATTAATATTTTCGATAATAATTTTAGTTAATTAAGCTAATTTTAAACATAGCTAGTCATAAAGGCCCAAGTTTCTAGCTCATTCTTTAAGCTCAATATTCAATACATATAAACTAATTCTAGGGACTTTTTAGACTTTTCTTTGGAACATAAAATGAATAAAAAGACTCTAAGAATTTAACAAAAAAAATATAGTGACTAATTGGCAAAAATGCACATCTACACCTACATCTATAATTCTATATAATAGGTTAATGCCTCTCTGCTGCATTTTCTACTTCAACCAGCTACAGCTGAAGCTTCTTCACCTTCTTTGAACAAAAATGGACGAACCCAGAAGTGACTCACCTCCATTCAAAATAGCTGAAGCATAACAGAGAACAGGGGGAACGAAAATAAAGAGACAACCTCACCCTTCCAACTCCCTTTCTCTCGTTTCTATCTCACCTCCTTCGCTGGCGAGCATCGCCAGAAACCGGCGAAAACTAACCCCAGAACCAGCCAACAGCTGCCTAGACAAGTTATGCCCCTTCCATATCCCAACCAGCTCACCACTCATTTCGAAGAAGTGTCGAAGGTTTTGAGAATTCGAGGTGAAATTTCAGGTTCCGGTTCCGCCGTTCGATTTTTGTTGCTGTTTCTCGGTGAATCTTTGAGATCGAAGAAGTGTACATTTGCTTAATTTTGCCATTGACAATTAGAAGAATTTCATTTGAGGTTCATTTCTTTTATCCTACCCTCTATTTCAAATGAATTAAAGTTTGAATGACTATCTTATTCATGTTCCTCTATGTTAGTCTATGTCTAAAAATGAATTCCAACTTAATTTGTTGTCTGATTCTTGTTCCTTTGGTGATTGGTGTTTGCTGTTGGCAGTGATATTTGATAACAAGTGAAAGGGGATTTTGGTTTGTTCAATCTAATTTTATATATGTTCTGCTCTGTTGCTTATATATTCACTGTATTAGCTATCATGGGGGTTAAGTCTGCCTCATTTTTGTATTGTTTGAGCGTGAGTTTTGGCTTAGATGCGATAGATTGGGAGCCGAAATGAATTGAAATAATTAGGGAGGGGGTTATATTTAATTTGTCGAAGATTTCTGGCATGTCAAATTATCTTGGACCTGTTTGGCTTTAATGTGAATGATCGATATTCAGTTGATCGTGATATTCAATTTAATAACTATACAATGTCTCTTTTTGTATAATTCATCTTTTTATTGTTCATCACAATAACTATTTTAGTGATCACCTGGCAACTCGGTTGAAACTAATGAAATTTGATAGATAATGTCTTTTGTTTCTTGAAAGTCAAACAACAGCTTTGACTATTATATGCGTGATTTTTTGCTGGTGCAATTCTATTTTCCAATTCAGAGGTAGGTATCTTAGAATTGATTAACACATTGTGTTACCAGTAATAAATACAATTGATTCCATTTTGAATTGATCTATCATCTTTTGTAACAGCTGATATCTAGCTAGTATAAATTTCTTTCCTTATTTTCTGGTGCGGAAGTACACGTTTCCAGATATAGGTATTTCAGAGTTAATAAGTCTCTTTTTTTAAATAATGAAATGTTATTAATTGTGTACACGATTGCATCACATGAGTACGATTTAAAAATGAATATTCATAAAAATATTAGGCGCGACTTAGACTATTATTGTAATTATGTATACGTTCACGTAACATAGTTATGAATTTTGTTTTAAAAATATATCGAGGGATTCGTTCGCTCAACTTCAACAATCTTTCTTAATAAATAAACAAAACGTTATTAAATTGTGGGCACGTTCGCGTGACATGATTTCAGACGCGCCCAAAGAAAAGAATATACGTACGCGTAACTCAACTCTTTAGTTACAAATAAATCAAGGATTAAAAGTGGTTAAAAAGGTAAATGCACATCGGTCCTAAAAATGAGTAGTTGAACAATTAAGCCAAGTAATAACCATTGAGTGATCATGCTAGAACCACGGAACTCGGAAATGCCTACCACCTTCTCCTGGGTTAAGAGAATTCCTTACCTGGATTTCTGTGTTCGCAGACTATAAATAAGAGTCAACTTTCCTCGATTCGGGATTTAAAATCAGTGACTTGGGACACTATAAATTATCTCAAGTGGTGACTTTGAATTTAATAAATAATCCCGTTGATTGTCACTTTGATTGGAAAAATTCCATTATATACCCTTGGGGGATAGAAAAAGGAGGTGTGACAATGTTGACCACGTCGCATGTATGATTTGCGAGCAGGTTAATTGGATTTCCTTTTCAAATTTTGTTTTCGTTTTAGTATCGCGTTCGAGTTGGTAGCCCATTGGCACGTTATAGCATCATATGAGGATTTTAGTCATGTTTGGTGGCTTATTGCCTGAGCAGTTCGTACTGGGTAAGACGAGATCAATGGATTTAGGATAAGTGCAGTCTGATTATATAATGTATATTAAGGATTTAAGACCATAATTTGGTTCAAAATAGGTTGATGGTTCTTGTCGGAAGTATAGACATAATGAATTGTTGATTCGGCAGTTGGTTATGAATTTCTACACATCTCTTCCGTCGTACCAGTGTAGTAAGAGTTAGAGCAAGACATATGTATGTCATGAGGTGCAATGGGAGTATCAGATTCGTCAAATTTCGAATAATTTGCTCAGAGAATGTTATTGTGGTCTTGTGAGTAAAGTGGCGCAAGGTGTGAATTCAACAAAGGTATGCAGTCATGTTTTGGTGTTGCGTGTAATTATAGATACGCTGGAGCAAGCCCGTCAGAGAATTCTGGATGTTGTAATTGGGATCTAAGGCTTATTTGCTCAAGTGAAAAAGGATACCTTTAGATTGATCGAACTAGGGTGCCTAGTTGAGTTGTGGTAGCACGGATAGGTGCTCGAGGTGCTAAACAGTGATTTCGGGGAACTCTAGCGCAGTTCTTAGCATATTTGAGGACAAATGTACGTTAAAGTAGGAGGGGATGTAATGACCCAACCAATCATTTTGAGCACTAGCGCATCATTCAGCAGTTTGAGGCCATGAGCATCTTCATTTTAGGTATTATGACTAGCGTGCATGGTTGGAATTGCATTCCAGAAAGTTCAGAGTTGAATTGGAAAGAGAACCCTCATTTCAGAAGCTTTAAGTTAGAAGAATTGACTAAGGTTGGATTTTTAAGTAAACAAACTCGAAATCATGATTTGAAGGTTCCAATAGGTTCGTATGATGATTTCGAAATTGGGCATATGTCTGTACAGGGTTTTAGAAGACTCGGGAATGTTTCGACACATATTGTGGAAGTTAGTATTTTAGAAGAATCTCATAAGCTTGGGTTGAAGTGCATTTCAGTGTTATCAACATTTGTTTGGGATTGTGAGTCTTCGAATAGCTCCGTATGGTGATTCTGGTATTGGGAGCACGATCGGAAGTGAATTCGGAGGTCCATAGGTCCTTTTGGAGTCATTTGGCTAAAGATGGAATTTTAAAGGTTTTTGAGAAGTTTGACCGAGAGTTGACTTTTTGTATATCGGGTTCGAATTTCAATTCGGAAGTTAGGGTAGGTCTGTAATGTCAAAATATGACTTGTGTGCAAAATTTGAGGTCAATCGAACGTGATTTCATAGGTTTAAACACCGAAAGTAAAAAGTTTAAAATTTTAAAGTTCATTAAGCTTGAATTGGAGCATGATTCATGTTTTTAGCATTGTTTGATGTGATTTGAGGCTTTAAGCAAGTACATGTTATATTTTTAGACTTGTCCGGGTGTTTGGTTTGGAGCCTTAGGGGCTCGGGTGTGATTCGGGATAGCTTCGGAGTGATTTGCTAAGACATAGGATTGCTGGTACTGGTATGATCGCAATTATGATGCATTGGTCACAAATGCGACCTCGCATTTGCAAACCTGGGTGGCTGGGGGATGGGTCAGTTTTGCAAGGCCTGTAGGGTTCGCATTTGCGAAACCCTTTTCGCATTTGTGAAGTAGGCCAGTTCAGTCGGGGGGTTGCATTTGCGATGAAATCTTCGCATTTGCGAAGTCGCATTTGGGATGATATCTTCGCATTTGCGGTCCCCCGTCACAAATGCGACATCAGAGGGCTGTGTCCAGCTATTAATTTCGAGACTTAGACCATTTAGATCATTTTCTTCATACTATTAGGTGATTTTTGGAGCTTTAAGAAGAACGTTTTCACCTAGCACTTTGAGTTTTGGATCGTTCGGTTCCAAATTTGGATATTTGAGCACGTTCTTGAATCGGAATATAGGTTCGAAGCGAGGTGAGTCTCCTTTCTAACCTTGTAAGAGGAAATTTTCCCCATAGGTAAAATAATTAGTTATGTGCTTCTAATTGTGGGGGCTACGTATGCACGAGATGACGAGAGTTCGTGCATAGCTACTACTTTGTGTAAGTCTGGGTAGTCTAGGACCCAAAAGCGTGCTATACTTGGAATATCTGTAGTCTTGTTGGCAGTTGAATTGCTTAAATTTATCGAATTGGTAATGAATTTCTAAAAGGACTTCATTTTTATTAAATCGCTAAAAGAGAATTTGGCATTTATTTGAATAAACGTTCACCGATAAATTCTTAATTCGATGTTTGAGCATGTATTTTTATGTGTACATGCATCGCATGTATGATTCGTGAGCATGGAGTTTGCTTATTTATGTTGATCGCGTCGCATGTATGATTTGCGAGCGGGTAAATAGATGCCTCTATGGTTCACGTTGTTCGACTTTCAGCAATGTACATTTTAAATTTCTGTTGGATCGGGCCATTCGACCTCGTGCTTATATTGCTTTGCTGAGAATTTTAAATGTTGATAATTGCCCTTCATAGCCAAAGACAAATTGATAAAGATAATGAAAAGCAAATCATTAGAAATCCTTTATTATTTGAGAAGTTGTTTACCTGCTTTTCGGCTTTACGAGTTTAATTTTGCTTTATGAAATCCATGAATTTCTCACACTTTTACTATATTATCGTTGGACCACTAGAAGTGTCGAAATCGACCTCTTGTCTCTACTTCTTCGATATTAGACGGGATACTCATTGGGGACATGATGTTTCCATACTCAAACCACACTTGTTGTGCATTTTTTTTTTTTGCAAAGGCACATGCATCTCTGTGTTCTAGTGGGCGTTGCAACATTATTGATATAGAGACTTAGGTGAGCTGCACTTCTCGAGATGACCCGCAGCCAGCAGAGTCTCTTTCAAATTATTGTATTTACTTTCTGTCCAATATTGTATTCCGGATGGTTCTTATATTATATTATTTCCTAAAAACTGCTCATGTGCTTGTGACACCGAGTTCTGGGATAACTATGAGGTATTCTGTATTTGCTTCTAAGCATTCTTTTACTTTCCTTTATTTTGCAAAGATTACATTTTACTAGCTGAATTGAAGAAAAATTCCAGTTTTCAAAATTATTAATAATAAGAATTTAATTGAGTACTTTGGTTGGCTTGCCTGATAGCGGTGTCCGGTTCCATCACGACCCTTAGTGGATTTTGGATCGTGACATCACCTTTGATAGATTGTATTTCATTATGTATGTTTATCCTTGTTATGCAGTCTTTACAGCTTTTTATACCATTATTTTTAATGACAATGCACGAATTACAATATTTTCTGGTGACATTTATGCTGGACGGAAGGAAAGTCCTTCTCTCTTTAGGGTGCTCAGATTTGGACCCGGCGCTTCGTGGAAGAACCACCTATTCCCACGGAATCAAGTACACCAGAGGCTAAGGGTAATTTATGAGCAGTGGGAGCGATCTAATCGCCTAAGTTTAATGCTCATAAAAGTCCACGTAAGCCAAAACATTAGGAATTTTTATCCCTAATAGCGATAAGGTCAAAGCTTACATGAAGTCAATTGATGAACAATGCGTAAACTCTGACAAGACATTGTCCAGCACCCTTATGAAGAGGCTCTCAAGTGTATGATTTTGACAGAAGTCGTACAGTGCGTGAGCACATTATGGAGATGACAGACGGTGTTGCTCAACCTCAAGTCCCTTGAGGTTGATACGTCTGAACCATTTCTTACGCATTTTGTTCTTAATTCACTTCATGTGAAATATAGTCCTTTCAAGATTTCTTACAACACACATAAGGATAAATAGCCAATCAATAAATTTTTGACCATGTATATTCAAGAAGAAAAGCGGTTAAAACATGAGACACCTGAAAGTGTTAATTTGGTGACTCATGGTGAGAGAAATGCAAAGAAGAGCAAAAGTGTTCCCATAAAGAGGAAAAATACTTTTGACAAAGATGTTTCCCGTTTCTGTAAGAAGAAGGGACACTAAAGAAGGATTGCCTGAAATACAAGAAATTGCTTGAGAAAAAAGGTAATTTTACCTTTGTATGTTTTGAATCTAATTTTAATGAAGTTTTTGATAAAATATGGTAGATTGATTGTGGTGCTACAACTCACAATGTCAAAATCATGCAGGGTTTGTAACTCAGAGGAAGCCAATAAAAAGTGAACAATATGTCTATTTTGATAACATGACGCATTCACATGTTGAAGGCATGGGGACTTATAGGCTTTTGAAGGACGGATTTCACTTAGAATGGGAAATGCTTTTTATATTTCAGAATATTCTAGAAATTTAATTTCTCTTTCAAGACTATCAATTAGCAGATATGATTTGAATTTTCATTATCTTTCTGTGAAACTTTTGAAAGACAATAAAGTTATTAGTTTTGGGAATTTGAATGAAAATTTATATAAACATGAGCTAAACCCCATATATGAATGCAATATCTTAACTTTTCATGACAAAGAAATTGGCACTAAGCGATGTATTATCAAATGAGAACTCATAAAGTCTTGGCACAAAAGATTGGGACATATCTCTTTTGATCGAGTCAAAAGGTTGGTTAATGAAGGAGTTCTAAAAGATCTTGATTTATTCGACTTTGGGACTTATGTGGATTGCATAAAGGGTACACAAACCAACAAATCAACTAAAGGTGACAAAAGGAGTCCTAAATTGCTTGAGATCATACATGCACACATTTGTGGACCTTTTCCTACTCCTTGCTTGAATGGTGAGAGATATGTTATCTCATTTATTGATGACTATTCAAGATATATGTATCTTTATTTTCTATTCAACAAATTAGAAGCACTTAATGCTTTTAAGATTACAAAACAAAAGTAGAGAAACAAAGTGATGCTCAGATTAAAATTGTGAGATCTGGTAAGGGTGGAGAATATTATGATAGGTACATAGATAAGGGACAAGTGAATGGTACATTTGCTGAGTTCCTTGAAAGTTAAGGTATAATTGCCCAATATACCATGCCAGGAACACCATAATAAAATCGTGTGGCAGATATAAGGAACCAGACATTAATTGACATGGTAAGAAGCATGATTAGCAGATCAAGTTTACCTTCATTTCTTATGGAGTGAAGCCTTAAAAATTGTTGTGTATATTTTAAATAGGGTTCCATCCAAGGTTGTCCCTAAGACACCTTTTGAGTTATGGAAAGGATGGAACCCAATTAAACTATGTACGTATTTGGGGATGTCCAACTGAAGTGAGGGTTTATGACCCTCAATTTAAAAAGATGGGTGAAAGAACAATATGTGTTTATTTTATAGGCTATGCAGTTTACTCTAAGGGATTTAGGTTTAATTGTCCCTATCATTCTCTTAAAATTGTTGAAGCTAGATATTCTAAATTTCTTGAGGAGCATGAATAAAGTGGGAGTGGTTTGACTCAATTGTAGAACTAGATGAAATAAGGGAACCACCTACGGTACCTTTATATGTTGGGAACTTGAATGTTGCTCAAAAATTTTCTCATGAATTATTTGAACAACAACAAGTTCAAGAGCCACCACCGCTTGAGGAGCCACATGAAGATCAACCTGAATCACCTGAACCCACTAATGATATTTTTGAACCGGTAAGAGTGAGAAAATGCTCAAGAGTTCGAAAACCAACAATTTCTAGTGACTATATTGTATATCTCCAAGAGTTTGCTTATGATGTTAGAATAAAGGATGATCCATGCTCGTTTTCACAATCCATGAGTGGAGAAAACTCATCACTTTGGTATGATACCATGAAAGAAGAGTTAGAATCTATGGTTAAAAGTTAAGTCCGAGATCTCGTCGAATTATCAAAATGAGCCTTTATTATAGGTTCCAAATGGGGTTTTATAACCAAATGAGACTCATATGGTAATATCGAGTGATATAAAGCCAGACTTATGGCCAAAGGTTTCACTCAGAGAGAAGGCATTGATTACTATGAAATCTTCTCTCCAGTATTAGAGAATGATTCATTGAGAATAATCATGGCAATAGTAGCTCATTTTAATTTAGAGTTAGATCAAATGGATGTGAAAACAACTTTCGGGAATGGAGATATTGAAGAAGAGGTATACATGCGTAAGCCTGAAGGATTTATAAAGTCATCTTGTTTGCAAGTTGAATAAATCCATTTATGGGCTAACGTAAGCTTCCCGCCAATGGTATATTAAAATTCATAAAATTGTTTCTTCAATTAAATTTACGGAGAACATCATTGATTGGTGTATATATTAAGATAGGTGGGAGTAAATATTGTGAGAAAGTAAAAGGAATTCCCTATGCTTCGGTTATTGGGAGCTTTATGTATGCACAAGTCTACACTAGGCTTGTTACTGTCTTTGCGATATGAATGATTGCCAGATAACAAGTTAATTTAAGACCACTAAATTCATAGTGTTTCCTTAAAAAATTTAATCTCCTCCTAGTACACAATATTATGGATTATTTCCTCCCAGGATAGAATGAATTACACATTGGTGTAGTGGTACTTCAAACCCAGTGTTTCAGCGACCACCAAGTTCGGTAGAAAATCACACTTACCGTTGCTTTCTTTGAAATTTAAAAAATGCAGAGAAGGAGGAGAAACTCAAAAATCGCATGAAATTCTGAGAGAATGGACTTGTATTTATAGCGAATGTTGGGCTGAAAACTAAAGATGTGCAATTCTTCATAAATGGTTGTTTATGCAAAATGGTCATAGCAGAAATGCCATAACATTAACGGATATTTACTCAATAATAAACTAGGAGAATTAAAGATGGAGGTTAATTTTCAGTTACAAGACTGAAAAATGGAAAACTAATAACGGAATTGGATTTAATATTAATATTGTTGGATTTATTATTAATATTCCGTTATTAAAACAGATATTTAATAACATTTCTATTAATATTTACTATTAACAAATAAATTTGGCCCAAAAAATTAATTAATCGATCGATCATTTGATCAAATCTCTTAAAGAGTTGAGAAGAAGGTAAGCCTCGCATCGTCGCTCGCTCGCTCGACTTCAGATTATTAAAAACATCTTCCTCTTCCAATATGAGATAATGTCCCTTCATCAAGGAGTGAATATCAAATAAAACTCAAATATTTCATTTTTCCTCCATTTCACATTGACCCTTTTTAAAGCTATATTAAGCTTAATAACCCAACAATCCCCCACATGAATGAGGAATGACTATATCACGGAAATATGCATGAAAAATTATGTAATTTGCAAGTAGGGATTAATTACATCTGGATAAGTAAGTTTTCCTTTGAACTTTCTGTAGTGAACTTCTGTCGGATATACTCGATCAATCGGTAGATTTGATATCTTTGACCCGTTGAACTTTGGTGTATCTCTAGACAACTATAAGTCACAAAACCAACCCTTAACCGTATTTGGTTCTCATTGTTATGTTCGTTTCATCCATGAAAATCGCTTGGTTTCATAAGTGCGTAGAGAACTAGTCTTACAAAATTCTCTGTGAAGCGGCTAACATGTTACACTTACATCGATGATTCCAAAGCATGGCATTATGTAGATACACTATATCAAATTTAGAAATTATTAAAAAGCTTTAATTCTTTACCTTGGTACTGATCATTGTCTCATTACAATAATGGACCAAAATTTTAGTTGACAATGTTGAACCGTCATTAATGAATTTGTTGATCTCCTTGAACCTAAATCTTGGGATCTCCAGTCTTCTAGGTAGAGTTACCGCAACAATGACTTGTCCTCGACCATAGTCCCATTCATCTTGATGATTTATCAACTACCTCTCTAGTTAGGCCTTTTGTAAGTGGATCTAACATATTATCACTTGACTTTATATAGTCAACCGTGATAATTCCTCTAGAGAGTAATTACCTAACAATTTTATGTCTTTTCCGTATATGACGAGATTATTTACCGTTATACGTAACACTCCCAGCCTTCCCAATTTCAGCTTGACTATCACAATGTAAGCAAATTGGTGCCAACGATTTGAGCCAAAATAGAATGTCTTCCAAGAAATTCCGGAGCCATTCAGCTTCATCACCGGCTTTATCTAAGGCTATGAATTCAGCCTCTATTGAAGAACGGGTAATACAAGTTTATTTGGATGACTTCCAAGATACTGCTCCTCCACCAATATTAAATACATATCCACTTGTGGACTTCGAATAAGCTGAACCAACGATCCAATTTGCATTACAGTATCCTTAATCACCGCTGGATATTTACTGTTAGTGCAAATCAAAGCCCTGAGTATGTTCTAATATTCCAAAACTCGTTTCATTAACATCCAATGAGATTGACCTGGATTGCTCATGTATCGACTCAATTTAGTTATAGCACAAGCTATATCTGGTCGTGTACAATACATGGTTTACATTAAGCATCCCAACACATGAGCATAATCCAATCGTTATATGCTTTGGCCTTTGTTTTTTGCTAATGCGATATTCACGTCAATTGGAGTCTTTGAAGCTTTAAGCCCTAAGAGCTTGAATTTTTCAAATATTGTCTTAATATAATGAGACTGTGACAATGTCAGACCTTGAGGAGTCTTATGGATCTTAATTTACAGAATTAAATCAGTAACTCCCAAGTCCTTCATGTCAAACTTGCTAGCTAGCATACGTTTAGTAGCATTTATGTTGGTAATATCATTACTCAGTATCGGTATATCATCCACATATAAGAAAATAATGACTGTGTGATTTGGAACATTTTTAATGTATACACATTTATCACATTCATTTATCTTAATACTATTTGATAATATTTTTTGGCCAACTTTTGCATGTCATTGTTTGGGTGCTTTTTTAGTCTGTAAAGGGACTTAACAAGTCTACATACATTCTTTTCTTTACCTGGAACTACAAACCCTTCAGGTTGTTCCATGTATATTTCTTCCTCCAAATCTCTATTCAAGAAGGCCGTCTTAACGTCCATTTGATGAATTTCAAGACCATATACAGTAGCTAATGCTACTAACATTCATATGGATGTAATTGTTGTAACTGGAGAATATGTATCAAAGTAATTAAGATCTTCTCGTTGTCTATACCTTTGACAATAAGTCTTGACTTAAATTTATCAATAGTGTCGTCATCTTTTATTTTTCCCTTAAATTAGAGCCGAAAGGTTTATTTACAGGAGTATGACCAACTAATTCCCACGTATGGTTGTTCAATATGGATCCTATTTCACTATTGATTGCCTATTTTTAAAATAATAATTCCGAAGAAGACTAGCTTCTTTAATTGTTTGAGGCTTATTTTCCAATAAGAACGTTACAAAATGTGGTCCAAATGAAGTAGACATTCTTTGAAGTTTACTACGTATTTGATCCTCCTGATTAAATGTACTTTCTTTTATTTCTTCTCAAGGTCATTTAGATCCTTCATTAATACACTCACATTCCTTTTTACATAGATATATATTTTTAAAGAACTCTGCATTATTTGATTCTATAATCGTATTATTATAAATGTCAGGATTTTCTGATTTGTGAACCAGAAATCGATATACTTTATTATAAGTCGCATATCCTATGAAAACATAATCAACGGTTTTCGGTCATATTTTTACCCTTTTGGGTTTAGGAGCTTCCATTTTTTGCAAACACCCATACACTTTAAAATAATTTAAGTTGGGCATCATTTCTTTCTATTTTTCATATGGAATGGATATTGTTTTGCTATGGGGTACTCGATTTAGTATCCGGTTAGTCGTAAGAACGGCTTCCCCCCACAAATTCTGTGGCAACCCAAAACTTATCAACAACGCGTTCATAATCTCCTTTAATGAACAATTATTTCTTTCAGTAATCTCATTGGATTGGGGCGTCTAAGAGGCCTTTGTTTGATGAATAATTTCATATTCTAAATATATTTGTTCAAGAGGAGATTTAATTCATCACCTCTATCATTTCTTATCATTTTGATTTTCTTGTTAAGTTGCGTTCAACTTCATTTTTGTTGTTGCTTGAATGCGTCCATTGCTTCATCTTTACTATTAAGCAAGTAAACATAAGCAATGTCGAGTACTATCGTCAATAAAAATTATAAAATACTTCTTTTCACTGCGAGATGGTATTGACTTCATGTCGCAAATATCGGTGTGAATTAAGTCTAAAGGATTTGAATTTCTTTCAACTGACTTATAAGGATGTTTAACATACGTAGATTCCATACATATTTGACATTTTGATTGTCACATTCTAACTTAGGCAACAATTCCAAGTTAATTATTTTTCGCAAGGTTTTATAATTGACTTGACCAAACGAATATTCCACAATTCATTTGACTCAAGTAAGTATGATGAAGTTGAATTTTATTATTATTCTCAAAAACTATTACATTCAGCTTGAAAAAGCCCTCAGTGAGGTAACCTTTTCCTATAAACATTTCATTCTTATTTATTACAACCTTATAGGATATAAAAACACACATAAAACTATTCTTAATAAGAAATCCAGCAGAGACTAAATTCTTTCTAATCTCGGGAACATGAAGGACATTGTTCAAGGTCACCACCTTGCCAGAAGTCATTTTCAAAAAGAACTTCTCACATCCTTCGAACTTAGCCATTGTAGCATTTCCTATAGAAAAAGTCTCTTTGGGTCCAACATGAGCATATGTAGCAAAAGCTTCCCTAACAGCACAATACGGTGAGTGGCTCCCGAATCAATCCACCAGTCTTTAGTATTTCGCACCAGATTGCATTCAGAAAGCATAGCACATAAGTCATCAACATCTGCATGATTTTCAATTATGTTTGCTTGACCCTTCTTCTTGTCTTTCTTCAAAGGATGACACTCCGTAGATTTGTGTCCAGCTTTTTCATAGTTGTAGAAATTTCCGTTGAACAACTTCTTGTTTGGGTTGCTTTTCAGTCAAGAAGCATGCTTCCTCTTTCTCTTATTTTGAAAAGTATCCTCAGCAATATTTTTTTCTACTATTGATGAGTTTCCACATCCTCTCTTTTCAGTAGTTTTGTTGTCCTCTTCGATTCTCAACTGAACAATGAGATCTTCAAGGGACATCTTCTTGCATTTGTGTTTCAAGTAGTTTTTAAGTCCTGCCACAAAGGAGGAAACTTCTCAATCATCGCTGCTACTTGGAATGCTTCATTGATGACAAGACCTTCAATGAAAATTCTCTTAGTAAAAATACTAAAATTACTACTTTCAACATCAGAATTAATTCGATTTATACCTTTAGCAAGGAGATCACGAACAATTACTTGCAATTCCTAGACTTGGGTAATAATAGACTTGCTATCTACCATTTTGTAGTCCAAAAATTTAGCGGTAACGAATTTCTTCAACTCGGCATATTCAGTTTTATATTTTTTTTTCAAGTGCAAATCCACAATTCTTTTAACGTTCCATGACAATCTATACATTACACAGATCGTCCTCCAGTCAGCTAATAACATAATTCTTGCATAAAAAATCAGAATGCTTCCATGTCTCAATCACGAGAAAGCGTTCATTCTCTGAAATTTCATCGGGCAGGACATGAACATCTTCCTTAATGAACTTATGGAGACTTAAAAAGTAGTCAAGTAGAAGAACATCTTATGCCGCCACTGCTTGAAATCAATACCGAAAAATTTTCTGGGTTTTTCTGCCGATACCAATACTGGTGTTTGGCTTGTCGATGCATTGACGGTCACCATTAGAACAACTTGGTTTCCATTATCATTAGTCATTTCTGTAAACTAATGACACAAGCACATGTTACAAATCATGTGAATTTTAATCTCATATGAAGTAGAAAATCACAAAGATTTTAATCTTCAGAACAATGAATATAACACAAATACAAAAAATAATTAAATTTCTTAAGCTTGTTAATAAACTATATTTGTAAAATATTTCTAGAGAAAATAAAATAACATAACAGAAATATAAACAAAACAAAAGTTAATCCGAGACCACTACATTTACAGTATTTTCTTAAGGAATTTAATCCCCTTCTAATACCAAGGTTATAGATTATTCCTCCTAGGATAGAACTAATTACACACTGGTGCAGTGGTACTTCAAACCTAGTATTTCAGCAAACCCAAGTTCCGTAGCAGATCACACTTACTCTTTAAAGTTAAAACAGTGTAGAAGAAGGATGAGAAACTCAGAAAATCGTATGAAAATTTTGAGAGAATGGACTTGTATTTATAACCGATGTTGGGCTAAAGAAATACAACTATTCAGAATGATTTTTTATGCAAAACGGCCATAGCATAAATGCCATAACATAAATAAATATTTACTCAACAATAATCCGGGAGAATTGAAGAGGGAGGTTTATTTTCAGTTACAAAACTGAAAAGCGGAAAACTAGTAACGGAATTGGATTTAATATATTGTTGGATATAATATTAATATTCAGTTATTAAAACGGATATTTAGTAACATTTCTGTTAATATTTACTATTAACAAATAAATTTGATCCAAAAAAATTAATCAACCAAATCCAAAATGAAGCCGAGCGAGCAACTGCGCAAGGCTCGCCTTTTTCTCAACTCTGTAAGAGATAGAAGAAGAGTAATTGCTTGTATACTCATTAAAAACTTCTTCCTCCTCCAATATGGGACAATGTCACTTCATCAAGAAAAGAATCTCAAATGAAACTCATATATTTAATTTTCTCTCCATCCCCCATTCACCCTCTTTTAATATATATTAAGCTTAATAACCCAACAATAATCTTCCCTCCATCCCAATTTTGTGTTATTGTTTCACTGGGTAATGAAATTTTGAAAAGAACAAAAAAATTAAAATTTACTATCTAAAACAAATCATAAATATTTGCATAAGTATAAATTTCTCATGAAAAGTAAAATATGAATCTAAAAAATAAATTATTTTTAAAATAAAGAAATATTATCACATAAGTTAAGACGAAATAAACTTTAATAATAGTGTTGCATCAATATTGTAGCCTTAAAAGGTGATAGGCAAAATTGGTGTTTAATGGCAAATATCAGGATATGTAATTGTCGCATAGCTTCAGTCACGTCAAAAGCCGTAGTTAGCACTCCTCGTTGGATCTTTTCATTTTCTTCAAAGGTCAAAACCTCAAGCATAGCCATGTAATTCCCCCTATAATAATCTCATACTTCAATCAACCGGTTGGATAAACCTTATAAATTCCACCACCACAAAAATCTCAAAATCTATCCCCATAAAATCCCCCATCAACAAAAAAGCAAAAATAAAAATAAATATCTCCCCTCCAAAAACACTGTAAACCAAAATCACCACCATGACTGCTTCAAGTTCAGCTTCCTTTACATCATCAATTCTCAACATTCCCAATTCTAAAACCTCATCTTTCATTTTAAATCCTAACCCTTTTCCCCAAATCAAAGTTAACAAATCAAGAAACCCTAAAAAAACAAATGGGTATTTCATTTCTAGGTCTGTAACAGTCGATAACCCCACCACTGTATCCTCTTCATCTGCATTGAACTTAGATGAGGGAATTGATGAAAAAACTGCTGAAGCAATTGGGAAAGTTGGATCTAGGGTTAGGGTTACGGTTCCGTTGAAAGTGTATCACGTGCCTAAGGTTCCTGAATTGGATTTGGTAAATAGAATTGGAACTTTGAAACAATACGTGGGTTTTCACAAAGGCAAACAAATATCAGCTAATTTGCCTTACAAAGTGGAGTTCGTGGTGGATAATTTGGAAGGGCGAGATGGTCAGGTTAAGTTCTTGGCACATCTTAAGGAAGATGAGTTTGAGTTTCTTGACTGATTTAATCTCTAGTTTTTGATTTGATAATTTTAGTGCTTTCTAAATGATTACTGTGTTCCACCGAATATATGAGAATAATAATGTGTACAAGTATTATTTTCGTGTATCATTTTGTACATCTAATTTTTTAAATAAAAAAGATGGTTATTTTGGCTCATTTCATTAGGTTGTCTTAAATTTGTTGTTACCAGTTACCACTATTAATAAAGATAACATTAGCCAAGTTTCTATAGGAAACAACCTCTCTCTGTGTACACGCTACCATACCGCTATAGGAATATACTAGGTTTATTATTGTTGTACTATTAAAGAAGATAACATTGCTCCGGTACGTGTGTTGGCGGGAGGTAGCAGGTACTCAGTGGAATAGTCGATGTGTGTGTAAGCTGGCCCTATACTATGTCTTTTTAAGAAAAAGAAAACATTTTGTCAGCACTGTTAAGAAAGATAAATGTGTGCGAGTCTAAGCAACAATTGGTGAAACAACAGTAGGATATAGAACCAATAATAGATTGTCTTGAGTTAATGTTTGGGTAGTCTACTCTTGCTTGGATGTTTCCGTTTAGTCCTTTTTCTCTTCTAATTGGTAGCTATTTGAGTGTTGGAACGACCAGAAAAGTGTGAAACCCTTATGATCACTGGTTATTGAATCTCTAGACTTGATATTTAGTGTGTTTATCGTGGAAATATGAGCCTATTTGGATTGACTTACTTTAAGTGCTTTTAAGCCATTTTGTTGTGTTTGGATAAACTAAAAAGTGCTTTTAAGCTAAAATGATAAAAATAAGCCAAAAGTCAAAAGTTAGAATTCTAACTTATGGCTTATGCTTAAAAGTCACTTAAAATAAGCCCATCCAATCGGGCTCTATGTATCCTTTTAAATGGATGACTTTAGTTACAGTGTTTATATGAAATGGTGACTTAAGCCTGAAGTGTTGGAAGACTTGAAATAAGTGAGAGTCCCAAAATTGCTGGCAAAAATATTATGTTTTGTCGTTTGTGGGTAGCTTGATTTGGTAGCCGTGGTTGTACTTGGAAAGACTTACTAGTAAAGTACTAATGTAACAAGTGGTAATCAGCAGATGTGAAAGAGCCTCTATAGCAATTGGACTAGCAGGAAAAAATGCTGCATTGCGCTCTTTGCTGAATGGAATTTGGAGCTTAAGGTTTTAGTCTAAGCTAAGGCATGTTATCTCTTTTGAGGAGAGCCAAGAGCGTATGCACGTGTACTTTGATATGTAGATAAATATAAGAAAAAGTTGAAGCAGAAAATAAAAACCAAGACAAAGCCGACTACAATTATTGATTTCATTTGGTATATACTTATAAAAAATTATTGAACATAATATACTATGAAATTTCCACCTGGCGGGAGTATACTGGGTAGTTGTTGTTGTTGTTGTTGTAATATACTATGAAATTTCACACTGTAGGTTTTACTAGGGATCCATCAATAGAGTTTTGGGGACTGTTACTCATTCAGCACCTTCTTAGTGTAAGAGGATTACCTTATTAAAAAACACAGAATAGTTTTCTGCAAGTCAAGGCAAAGACAGGTGATGCTCGGCTCAGAGGTGTGGAATGATAACCCCTTCCAGTTAGGGATATGCCCTAGAAAAAGAAACAGAAAGTAGGTCTGAGGTGCAGAGGCATTTGCCTTTGTTGATGACATGATTGACGTATGAAATTTCTTGCGTTTGGTTAAAAACTACACTTGCATATAAACTAGATAAGAATCAATACTTTAACTTCTATTGATCTTTTATGGCTTATACCATATCTCTGATCAATATTTGACAGTTTATACTTTATACTATAATTTTCTGTATACACATATCAAATCATGCTTCATTGTATCTATCACCTACACTTTGGATTTGAGGGAATGCTGTTTGTTTTTACTTGCATTTGCTTTTAGCAAATTAATAGATCTTCATTATACCTTAGCTTCTGCGTTTTTTTACTCTAGAAAGTTGCCAAATTCATGGAGCTTCTTCTCTGCTGTTGGGATCATGGTCTGATAATAAACAATCGACAAATGAAAAATTAATCGGTTCTCTTCGCTCTTTTCATAATGCCCAAAATGCGGAGGTTGAGGTTGGAGAGACATAATTTTTAAGGTGTACAATCATCATGACTTTAATATGATATTAATTGTTTTCCTTAGATAGTAGGATCATATATGTAAGAGCAAAATAGCGGGCACAGGGGATTGGAAATCTTTTTCCTGTAAGCTAAGCATTGCTCATAAGCTCCGAATAATTTCATATGCATCCAAAAGTTTGTACTATAGAAGATACTAGCATATCTCTTTGTTGATGTAGCCAACTGCCAGTTTGTTGATGTAGAGTAGCAGAATTATGAGATATCAGAAGTGGTATTGGTTCTTATTCTCCCCTTTGTATGGTTATTAACTTGGTTTGTTTCATTTTCTTTTTTGTTTTGGTGTAATTCCACATTTGCGAAGAGTTATAGGCAATTTCCTAGATTGATTTCTACTACTGTTATGTGGGGATGACACCTATTATTAAAATTTTGATTTCTACTACTGTTATGTTTGTTAGTCTTCATCATTTACCATTGCTCTGCAACTCTAGGAGGATTTTATGCATTTCTTTGAAAACTAAACAATTGAAATAATACATGAGAGTCAGTCAAGTAACACTAATTTTATTAAAAAGAAAAGAAGGTATAACTATTTCAATATTTGATCCAATAAAAATTGTTGATTAATAACATGTAATAGGGATGAGGTTTTTCTATGTCCAATTTATTCATTCCGAATAGCATTTGAAGCTTAACATCCTTGGAGATGTATTTGATAGTTGTATAAAAGATGTTGTACCAGTATTTACAATCTCTAATTCATTGCAAGGCTCTCCAACCGATTAAATATTTATTTTGGAGTCACACTACCACATGTTCTACATCTGTTTAATCCTATTAGTATTTGCGTTTCTCTTTATCATCAGGCGTACACATTTCATATTTTGCTTTCAAAACTTGTAAATAATTATTTTTGACAAGGTAGGTTAATCTGACCGTCATTGTTGTATAGGGAAAAATACGTTTATATTAAATACTCGCACAATAAAGTGACACATGGAGTCAAAGGTAGATGGAAAACGAGACAAATAGTACTCAAGTCCGAAGACAACAATCTCATTTGTTCTCGAATGGAATATTGTTCATAAAGATAAAATAAATGTCTACCACTCGGTAACATTTAATGGAGAATATTCTATGGCATTAAATACATAGTCCGTGGTATTCATAGCCTGCCCTTATACCTTGTTTAATGACCTCCCATAATTGATATTTAAGAGGGACCCGATCCGAGGATTTCTAGGAACAACTATAAATAGTGAGCTCAACATGTATTGGAGTGGAGGAATTTTCCGAGGAGCTTATACTATACTCATTTCAAAGTTCAATAAAATCATACATTTTTGCTTATTAATATTGTTATTACTCTCTTCGGAAGCTTTGCTTTCGGAATCAGGATTTCTGTTGTCTTATCTTACTTTTATTGCTAAGTCTTACATCCTTATTTAATTTATTTATTATTTGAGATTAAATCAATTTATTTATCTATAAATCACGTATAAATTTAATTGTATTGTTTTACAAGTAAACAATTGTCCAACCAAAGTAAAGGAGCTAAACAATTGATCAGTTGTCAATTGTAATCCATAAATAATACATTAATTCGTTTTTCCGATGATGTGTGGGAGTAATTAGCATAACTGTAGTGGTTTGTTGACTTTGCCAAACATTCACATTTCGTTGATGCAATTGGTAACAATATTGTAGTGGTATGTTTTAATAAATATTTTAGTTTTTCTGACTCGGTCACAAATTATAGAACCCATTTTCAAGTACATATCACAACTCAATTTTGATTAGGCCAATGACGTAAATAGACCAACCAAATGTTAAAAGTGGTTAATTAGAGGTAATATTTTGAGATCAGTAAGTGAATTTTGACTTATAAATTAAAATATTAATGACAAGAAGTTAAGAAAAAAGAATTCTGTTTTGCCTGTTTTGAGTGTACACTGAAGGATTATTATCAGAAAATATATTGTAAGAGATGATTGAACCAAATGTAATTTGTAGGTGATCCTATGGAGTCTCTAATAAATCACAATTATGATAGTGTTATGAAATAGAAGATTCTTACACTTCTATTTAAGGTGAATGTCTTTAATGTATCTAATTAGAGAGATTTTAGAGTTCTATTAGTGGTAGCTAAGTCTTCCTCTCCCCTATAAATAGAGGTGCCCCCTACCATTGTAAATCATCCCTTGAGACCCCTCTCAACTCAATAAGAAGAACTCTCTCTACTCTTCTCTCTATTGCTATTGTTCTTGTTCTATTGTTCTTGTCTTTTGCTTTAGTTTATAACACGTTATCAGCACGAGACTCTACCGTCTCAAGTATCATTCTCGAAAATCCAAGGTATTTTCCCTCTTCCTAATTTAATTTTCGAGTATGTCTGACATTATGAAAAGAAAGTTCGTTGCCCTTGAAATTTCGGGCAAGAACTATATGACATGGGTGTTGGATGCTGAAATCCACCTAGATGCTATGGGTCTCGGAGACACCCTCAAAGATAAAGAAAAAGCATCCACCCAAGATTGTGCGAAGGCCTTGATTTTCTTGCGCCACCACCTTGACGAAGGTTTGAAGATTGAATATCTCACCGTCAAGGATCCACTCGTTTTGTGGAACAGCTTAAAGGAGAGATATGACAACCTGAAGTTGGTCACTCTGCCACAAGCACGATATGATTGGCCCATCTGAGGCTACAGGACTTTAAGTCCGTTTCTGAATATAATTCTGCTATGTTCAGAATTACTTCTAAACTGAAGCTATGTGGAGATAACATCTCCGATTACGATATGCTTGAGAAAACGTTTACAACGTTTCATGCCTCCAATATGGTACTGCAGCAACAGTACCGAGAGAAAGGCTTTACGAAGTACTCTGAACTGATTTCTCTCTTACTAGTGGCTGAGCGAAATAATGACCTGCTCATGAGAAATCACGAAAATAGACCAACTGGGTCTACACCACTGCCTGAAGCAGATATGGTGCACTCGCATTATGCCAAACATAAAAGGGACCATGATCACGGTCATAAACGGGGTCAAAGCCAAGGACGTGGACAAGGAAGAAATTCCAAAGAAGTCCGTCACCCCCCAAAGAGAGATAACCACCGAAAGCAGAAACGGGATCCCGAAGATCCTAAGGCAAATAGTTCAGAAACTATATGTTATCGTTGCGGTGGAAATGGGCACTGGTCTAGGACTTGCCGTATACCAAGACACTTGGTTGACCTTTATCAAGCATCTCGAAAGAGAAAACGCCCTGAAACAAATTTTGTCTCTGACGACAACTTTGACTTCACCCACCTGGATGTGGCAGACTTCTTTGAGCAACCCGAGGGAAAGATAGACCACCTAATCGGTGACGGAACCGTGATGAAAGAAGATGGAGCTGTTTGATTCTACTTGTATTAGTTAATGAATAAACTAATAGTCATTAGTATTAGCTCGTATTAGCTAGTTCATGATATGATATTTGTATTAGTTCTTCAATATGCTCAAATATCAATAAAACTTTTATTTTCCAGTGGGGGTAATCGACTAGCCTGAAAAACTAGTCGATTATCAACTATTTTCGCATTAAAGTTGAAAAACAATTGATCAACAATCGATTGTCTTTGGCTAACAATCGATTGTCTTGAAACAGTGTGTTCTGGAATTTTTCAAAAATAGCCAACAATCGATTGTCTTTGTCTAACAATCGATTGTCTTGAAACAGTGTGTTCTGGAATTTTTCAAAAATAGCCAACAATCGATTGTCTTTGTCTAACAATCGATTGTCTTGAAACAGTGAGGTCCGGAATTTTTCAAAAATCATCCACAATCGATTGTCTATATCGAACAATCGATTGTCTTAAGACAGTGTGATCTGAAGTTTTTCAAAAATAACAAATAATCAATTGTGTGTGTTTAACAATCGATTGTCTATGTTCCAACAATCGATTGTGTGTTTAATAATCGATTGTCTTATGAAAAACGCTGAAATTTTCAAACTGCATAGTAATTGATTATGGACAACATATCTGATTTTGTTAGTCAACTGTTAGTAGCAGATTTTGAAAATATTATGTGACACAAAAAGAATTGAACTTGCTTATTCTTATGTTCCTGTATTTCTTTTGTATGTCATACCATGGAAAGTAAATTGATCGAAGGCTCCGGAAGAGCCATTGTAACTCTGCCCAAGGGCACGACGTTAATCATAGAGAATGCTATGTTCTCCTCCAAGTCTATAAGAAACTTGTTGAGTTTTAAAGATGTACGCCGGAATGGCTACAATATTGAGACAATGGATGAAGATAATCTCGAATATCTCGTCCTCACTTCAAAGAATGTCTCCGGCCAAAAAGAGGGTTATTGAGAAATTCCCGTCTTTATCTTGTGGCCTGTATTGGACAAGAATTAGTGCAATTGAGGCACATTCAACAGTAAATCTAAAGAATACTGAGTCCAATACATTTGTACTTTGGCATGATCGACTGGGTCACCCAGGATCAACCATGATGAGACGGATTATAGAAAGCTCATATGGGCATCCGTTAAAGAATTTCAAAATTCTTTCAAGTAATGAATATCCTTGCACTTCATGTTATCAAGGCAAGCTGATTATCAGACCATCCCCAACAAAGGTTGGGACTGAGTCACCCCAGTTTCTGGAACGTATACAAGGGGACATTTGTGGACCTATTCACCCACCTAGTGGGTAGTTTAGGTATTTCATGGTCTTGATAGACGCATCCTGTAGATGGTCTAATGTGTGCTTGTTGCCATCACGCAACCTTGCGTTTGCAAAGTTAATGGATAATAGATGAGAATAATCTTGAATTCTTCATGAAAACGTGGCTGCCCATTTCGGTTTGGGTTCACGCCATTTTGCATGCAACAATACTAGTTTGTCGGCTGCCCACTTCGGTTTGGGGTCACGCCATTTTGCATGAAGCAATACTAGTTCGTCGGCTGCCCACTTCGGTTTGGGGTCACGCCATGTTGCATGCAGCAATGCTAGTTCGTCTCTGACTGACGAATTGACACAAATATTCCCCATTGCAATTGGTTTTGGGTCATGAACCCAATATATCCCATTTAAGAAGCTTTGGATGCGCAGTATAGGTGCCTGTAGCACCGCCATCCCGCACCAAAATGGGTTTGCAAAGAAGGTTAGGAATATATGTTGAGTATGAATCGTCCTCCATTATTCGCTACCTCGAAACATTGACAGGAGATTTGTTCACTGCACTATTTGCAGACTGTCAATTTGATGAGACACTTTTCCCAAAATTAGGGGGAGAAGTCGGTGAAACCAAATGGGAAATTTTGTGGAAAAATGTATCATTATCTCATCTTGATCCACATACCTCTATTTGAAAGAAAGAGGTACAAAAGATTATCCATTTGCAAAGAATAGCAAATCAAATGCCTGACGCATTTACGGACTTGAAGAGGATAACGAAATCACACATTCACGCGGGAAAAAGTTCCGATCCGTATTGAAGTCCCTATTGGACAAATATCTAGTGTCATATCCAATTAGTCAAATGCACGCCAGAAGCGTGGCAGACCATTAGGTTCCAAAGATCGAAATCCTAGAAAGAGGAAAAAGAACGATCTAAATGACACTATAAAAGAATCACATGAGGACGCTCATGATTTGATTAATTCCGAGATTCACGAAGAATCTATTGAGCCTGAGACTCTTGAAAATACGGAATGCAAGAATGTGAGGATCTCGAACCTCAGTCTGTGGTAGTACAAAATTAATTGAGAGCTCTCGAAGAGCCAATTATTACTATGTTGGAGAAACACAATTGAGTATTGTGCTGTAGTAAGTCTCAAAGAAACTTATCCAGTTTCCAAAAGTACACGCGAAGGCGATTGATGATATTGAGACTATAAATAAAGGAAGGCTTTGATTCTCCTATTACTACAACTTGTAGCGGGGTAATTTGTATATGAAAAGCTACCCGCTTTGTTCTCCAGTTTGTACTACACAAACGAAAGAATGCCACAATAAAGTGGATATCTATTGGTATAAAACCCATGTCATAATAAACCCGAAGTTTATTGATAAGTGCACATGTCATGGTGTAAATTTGAAGTTTACCAATATTGATAATTTATTCAGTTGACATTCGTGTTAGCCATCTCATTTGAAGTATGATGTGCAAATTCACATAGGTGAATATCAAAGAACTAGAAGTTCTTGTTCTCAGTAATGAATTGACCAACTAAAGAGTTCGGGTTGAAGCCCCTAAATTCTGGAAATATCAAAGGTGAATATGGGCCCATTCACCTGCCATGTAAACCACATATGATGCATCTATGATATGGTTACATGCGCCATTGTTATTAACCCGCAGCCTGGCAGTGCTTGCGAGGTAAATCGCTCAGTAATCTAACTTCGAGCATAGTTTCCAGATTCTCTACTCAAGACAGTTCATCTTGATAAGTTGGTTTATATCAAAGTTGGTTTAGCAAGATAATTATTGAGTGCTTCCACTTAATAGCTAAACTGTTCCTTATGAGAACGAAGTTATATATATCAGTTTGATATAAGTTGTATACGAGAGTATATTCTCCCCTCACAAGTGGTTCAAGGTCAGGAACCAAATAATTTCATCTTATTACTAAGGTGCTGTGTATATTGACATAATGCACAAAGATGATTTCCCAAAGTTGAGGAAACATGTTAGCTTTACTAACATGAGGGGGAGACATGATAAACATTTGAGAAAGTGTTACATGGGATGAATTTTCATTTGTATATGTATATCCCCGAATATCATGATATGAACCTGTAGTTCATAAAAAGGAAATGCAATTGCAACATATTGCAAAGCATGCTATACGCATTTGCTGACTCAAAGAAAGCAACTAAATGGAAGAGATACAATTCAAGAAGAATTGATTCCATATGAAAGACATGTAGTTTTGAACCTATAGTTCAAATGCTTGAAAGATAAAAGTCAAAGGTATGTATAGTCAGTTTTCGATATCTTATTTGTTTAGTATCACTAATGAAAGCTTGATATGCAGATAAAGTTTATTATGTGACTTACATGACTTAACTTGAAAGATTTAAGTTGCTTGAAGCATATGCAATTCGTGGTCCTGAAGTACCACATCCTAAGTGCAATTTGTGTACATATGTATCTTGCTATAACTATAAGCATGATGGCATTGAGAATGCATCTATGGAGATATTGAAGAGCTATTCCACGACAATATATGAAGATGTTCATATCTATCAAGAATGATGATTTCAAGGTACGGAATATTTATTCAAGTCAATATGGTTGATTTGTCAAATCTCTACCAAAGATCGTTTTGAAGATGATGCACAAGATTGGAATGCAAATGCTCAAGGATATAAATTGATGTACTCATTAGGGGGAGTCAATGCGCGTTGCACTCTTTTTCCCTTACAAGGTTTTTTCCCACTGGGTTTTCCTTGCAAGGTTTTTAACGAGGCAACCAATAGGCGCATATTCAAACATGTGTACTCTTTTTCCTTACTTTAATTTTTCCCATTGGGTTTTGGTTTTAAGGTTTTATGAGGCACATCATTGAATAGACATTCAAGGGGGAGTGTTATGAAATAGAAGATTCTTACACTTCTATTTAAGGTGAATGTCTTTAATGTATCTAATTAGAGAGATTTTAGAGTTCTATTAGTGGTAGCTAAGTCTTCCTCTCCCCTATAAATAGAGGTGCCCCCTACCATTGTAAATCATCCCTTGAGACCCCTCTCAACTCAATAAGAAGAACTCTCTCTACTCTTCTCTCTATTGCTATTGTTCTTGTTCTATTGTTCTTGTCTTTTGCTTTAGTTTATAACAGATAGTACTATTTGATTTCTTAAATAATAGTAATAATATTGTATTTTAGATGGAGTGAGTCAATATTAATGTTGACGTAAGTTTATTCTCTCTTCAAGCGTTTCATTTCGATGATAAGTTTTTATTAAGTGCAAAAACTTATCCCTAAACCTTTTCAACATTTGTCATCGAGTTTTTACAGGGTATATTTTATTTATCTTTATGTATTTCAACAAGAAAAAGATAAAAAAGGGAGAAAAAGATTTAAAAAAGAGAAAAGAAAACCATGGACGGAATGTTGTATTTTGTCAAATACCCAAAGAGAAACAGAATGCGGATATTTCATAATGGTAAATTGGTAGTCAACTGATTCAGAATTCAGATCCATTATGTATTGGGCAAAAATATACAATTACACACAAGATTACTCACCTACCTTAATAGAGAAAAGATCGATCCTTTGCCTTTCTTTTTTGTCCCTTTTGTTCACCCTTTTCCTATCTTTGAAGTCAGTTCAATAATTCTTGTCACAAACCCTAAATTCTGTACACTTGTTGATTGCAATTCAACTATCTGCTGGTCCCGATCCTTCAAATAGGTAAAAATCTTTGCATTCTTTGCTGTATTCGCGTGAGTTTTTTCATGATTAATGGTTTTCGGTAAAGATTGTTTTTTTTTGGTTGCTAATGAATACCATGATTGGGTTTTTGCTTTGGAGGTAAATCTATGCTTTTCTCTATTTCTTCTGTGGGTTTTGGCATGTTGGGATTGTTCAGGTGGTTGTTTGGCGGCGCGGGGTAGGTAGGGAGGGTGGTTTGTTTATGAAGTCTTGTTGATGCCTTTTGTTACTTTTGGCTAAAAATTTGAACTTGGTTTTTTGAAACGTGCAATGTATTAGTATAACAGATAGTCAACTTATTTTTGATGGAAATGTTTGGTAATTAATAGTACTAACTCTGATGATAGACGGGTAGAAAAAAGAACAGACCTTGACAATGAGATACGTTGCTAAGAAAGCTCAAGTTTTGTACCCTCAAAGAGGGCTAAGTTTAATGTCTTTTGTTCATATTAAAGGACTAAGAGTGCTGTTTGGGATATCATATTATCACAGGCCAAGTCTCGCTTGTAGTAAAACTCTTGACTACTGAGGAAAGACTGTTTCTCCGACTTTAGTACAATCGGGAGTTATGATTTCCTGTTAATTTGTTGGACTCTTCTTTCTTGTTCCCGTTGTCTCGCTCTTATACTTCGTCTTCCTTCATCTCAAACCATTCTTCATTTTTATATTAACTTACAAACTCTCTAAACAAGTGTATCATGTGTAAATAATTCTGTTTGATGTGGAAACTAGGTGCAACAAGTTGCTACTTTGTTCTGTTTGCTGTCGGTTTACTTATGATTGCTCTATTTGTCTCTTTGAGTTTGTATGCAGCACTGTTGAATTGATTGAGATCTAACTGTGTTTTGAATGATTCTAGGGCAGAAGGGACCAGTTACACCCTTGACAACATTACTAGGAATGGTATTTTTTAGATTGCCCAGGAATTCAGTATGCCGTGGCTTTTGATAGTTAGAAGAAGCTTACCACAAAGTTAGCTGTTCCAATGGAAGTTAGTCTGGCGAAGACTGCATCTCTATGATGATGACTTCCCAATAACCCTCTTGATGGATTATTCTAGACTTCTAGTTTTGAGGAATTTCAGTGCTATAATGATTTGGTGATGTAATCATGATGAGTATGGGGTCGAGATTTGGGCAACTTTTTTTATTCTTTCTGTTTGTATCAGCTTTGATTGTTTATGTCACAGCTGCATTTGAAGAAGTGAGTGTACAAAGGGTAGTAACCGCTCCTTTAAGGAATGCCAGAACCAATATAATTGATGGTTCTGGTAAAGAATTTGATGTAGATTCTGTCAGTGTAGATGGAAAAGGCGAAAGGACTGGTGATAACACCAGAGTTTCTGTTTCAACAGTTACATTGTTCACCTTGGCAATGGCTGCAGCTAGTGGTTTGGGCGCAATACCATTTTTCTTCGTTGAGTTGGATCCTCAGTGGTCAGGAATATGCAATGGAATGGCTGCTGGAGTGATGTTGGCAGCGAGCTTTGACCTTATACAGGAAGGACAGGATCATGGAAGTGGTGGATGGGTTGTGTTTGGTATTTTGGCTGGTGGAGTCTTCGTCCTGCTTTGTAAGAAGGTGAAAGCCATAGTTTCCCAAATTTCTTGTTATCCATTTTTCTTTCTTTCATTAGCTTTGTATTGTATCTGATATTGAATAAAATTAAATGGCTTTGTTGATTACATTTAATAGTTTTATCATCATAACTTATATCTTGTATTTGTTCTTACTACTAAGCTTGATAAAAAAGGAAAATGTTCCATGGGTATTGTAAAGCTTAATATACGGCATGCTGTGCTGCTCCTTCAGTATCTTTGGTCTGTTATTTTTCAAATTTTATGGGGCTGTAACATATATTTGCTTTCCCGCTATTTCCTAAATGTCTCTCATTTCGATCATAAGTACTCTAAAGTTGACAACCTCAAAGTACTTATGATCGAAACAAGAGATATTTCCCCATGTTTTTCTCTTGATCAATAGGAAGTTGTGGGATCCTACTTTCAAACTTCTTCTTGATGTCCTGTTTCAAACTGTCTTGCAAATCGGTGTCTTGAAACATTTACTGTCTTTGAAGGAAATCCATGCTGTCCACCTTTATTTTCATTATAGTCCTTTTTCATTCTAGCAAACACATGCAAGAATATTTTTTTTCCATTGCTCTCTGCCCACTGCGAGGACTTTCCTGACACATACTATTCCATCTTCAGGCCACTGTTGTGTCTCCATGATTACATGTAGGTTTTGTTGTGTCATGAAAGTTCTATCATGTGGGAGCATTCAGTGCATTTATAACGCTTTCTTGGCAATATTGATAACCCCCCCCCCCCCCCCCCCCCAAATAACTCTCACTGAAACTTTGTTAAAAAACATTTGTAAATGTGTAATACTTTTCTTTAAGTTTTTAATCTCAACCACTGGCCTTCAAAAGCATATATACCCGCTTTCTACATATTTCTTTGCTTTTAAAGACTAGGGTTTAAGTTTTGTCTTGAGTTTTAGTTTATTAATGAAGAGAGTCACTATGCATCCCGTGGGGGTTTGCTGAGTGGTTGAGGTGTAGGCGTAACAATATGGAGATTTCTGGTTGAAATCCAACACAATACTCAGTGTGAGCCATCTGTTCCAGCTTTGCTGGACGTATACCTTTGCTTGTAGGGCATTACTTGAGGTGCACGTGATCTGGCCCAAACGCTACCTTTATAAAAAACTTAAAAAGAAGAGAATCACTGTATTCTATCTGCAATTGTTAACATTTAGCAGAATATATAATTGAAGCTAATATTCCCTTCATATATTCTATCTATTGAGTGGGCTGAAATTCGCAAATTAAACTTTTACAACTAAATGCTGACATCCATATATGGAAATTGGAGGTGTTGGTAATTGGTATTGTGGAGTTAAGTAGAAAGGCTACTGCTTTTCAGTTCCAAACCGTTCTGTTGAGTGGATACTGGATATAGTGTGTTATATTCTTCTTTCTGAATTCTGTTGACTGAAGGACATACAAAAGCCTTGCCGTATTACTAGCTAGTGCATGTTATATAAGCTTGACCTGCAGGCTGTGTTTAGGATTCATCATCTCTTCTGCGTTTGAAGTAAACATAATTCTATTAAACAATTGATCTTGTGTATGAACTCTTGTTACTCTTGCATAGCTTGACAAATATCTTCATTCCCATCTTGCAATTCTTCATGCTCTATGTTTGTGTTCGTTATTCAGTTTCTTGAACACTATGGTGAAGTGAGTATGCTGGACATTAAGGGAGCAGATGCAGCAAAAGTAATCCTTGTTGTTGGGATTATGACTCTTCACTCATTTGGGGAGGGTGCTGGTGTTGGAGTATCCTTTGCTGGCTCCAAAGGTCTTTCTCAGGGCATCTTGGTAACTCTAGCTATTGCTGTGCACAACATACCAGAGGGCTTAGCTGTGAGCATGGTTCTTGCATCAAGAGGAGTTTCTCCGCAGAATGCCATGTTGTGGAGTATATTAACTTCCTTACCGCAGGTGATTGAACATATTCCATCTTTTACAAATTCGGATTTGGGATTTCTTAGCAGACAACTGAAAGTTGGGATGTATTTACATTGTTCTCACTGATTCCTATAACTATCACCGGATTGTTATATTAAACCAGATTCTTTCAGAGCAGGAAACCTTCTTTTTGTTTTTGTACAGAGGGGTTTCTGAAATTTGTACTGTCTTAGCTCCATCTTAGTGCTAAGCTGTTCCTCTTTTTAATATATAACTTACGTTCATTTTTACTAAATGTCAAACCAGATTTTGTCATTTGTGATACGTAATCCTTGTCTTCTGTAAGAGGTGCTTGTAACGAAAGAAACTTAACAGTCTTGTGTTCACTAGTATGGATTATTGCTTATTTTTGAACAAGTGGGCATAATATGTTATTTTTTGGTTTTCGATTTGGTAATATTCAATTTCCTTTTGTCAGTACTCATGATATGTTGATGTCTAAACCTTGAATTCCTTCTTAATGCAGCCTATTGTTGCAGTGCCATCATTTATCTGTGCTGATGCATTTAACAAATTTCTGCCATTTGCTACTGGCTTTGCTGCTGGGTGTATGATTTGGATTGTTGTTGCCGAGGTCCTTCCTGATGGTTTCAAGGTAATTTGCTTAATGCCCCTCTTAATTTTCGAAAGAGCTTTCAGAACTGATATGGTGTCCTCCACCCCCTTAAAGGGGAAAAAGGAGAAAAGAAAAGGAAAAAGGAGATAAGAAAAGGAAAAAGAGGGAGAAATAGAGAATATAGAAAAATTAAAAGAATGCACTTTAGTGATCCATGATGTTTTTAGTTGGCAAGCAATAGGCGTATCTTCGACTGTAATATATGTGGAGAATTACTTAATGTACTGTTTGATGGAACTTTCGATGGAGTTGACTCCTTGAATTTTATCAACTGATTAAAATCAGTAGACCAAAATGATAATGACACTTCTACTTAGCCAAGTAAAATTGACTTTATGGATGTTAGTTCAAAAGGAAATTCTCTATTTTGTAGTTTCTCATTGACAACTTTTTGAAACAATGATAAATATTAATTCCACAACCTAAAGCTGGATCTTAGGTTTTAGATTCTAGCCCTATTCCCAGCAGTCCTGCACAACCATTGCTGAAATATCGTTACATTTTCCTTTAATTGGAACTTATGGTTCTTTGGGTGCAGGAAGCCTCACCGTCTCATGTTGCATCAGCTGCTACTCTTTCAGTAGCATTTATGGAAGCTTTAAGTGCTCTGTTCCAGAGTTTTGGCCACAACTACAAGTGAGTTCATCTTTCACCTGCCCTACCTACATTCTGCCCTCAATGACCGGGGAAAATAACTGTAGAAGAAACATATTGGGGAAGCGAAGTGGCCGTACTGTTAGTCTTAGGATGATAAGTGTTTTCCACTGTTGAGATGTCTTTTTTATTCTCTTTTAGTTAATTGGTTAACTGGCATTGAACTTGTGAAGGACCTCCACTATCTGTAGCTGTATTCTGCTGCTTTGGTTTGTGGTATAACTTGTTTATCTGTCTATGTTTACTCATTGCTGCGGTCTGTTTTAGAGTGTTGATGCAACAGATAATAGGGATAATCTATTGACTTTGTATATTAGGGAAAGCTGGAGCCTTTTTTGTGAAGGTTATGCGGTACTTTGTATATTTGACAAGAGGGGTTGCTCTGATGGTAAGCAACCCCCACTTCCAACCGAGAGGTTGTGAGTTCGAGTCTCCAAGAGCAAGGTGGTAAGTTCTTGGAGGGAAGGACGCCGGGGGTCTATTTGGAAACAGCCTTTCTACCCAAGGGTAGGGATAAGGTCTGCGTACACACTACCCTTCCGAGACCCTACTAAGTGGGATTATACTGGGTTGTTGTTGTTATGCGGTACTAATCTTATTAAATAATATTCAGGGTTTTATGGAATGTTAAGATAAGCTTTTTCGGAAGTCAAGAGAATCGTTAAGTGTTTTTATGATATCAGAGCAAAATGTCCATTCGGTTTGCATAATTTGTTATTTTTGTAGCAAGGTACCTAAGGTTTGAAAGACTTGCCTGGGAAAATGAATCTATAATAGTTTTATGCAATGTATGTTTTAATAGTTTGATGTGGATTCTCCTTTAGTATGACAGATTGATGTATCATGTCTAACCAAATCATTTTGCAATGGCAGTTCGGAAGATGCTTCCGCCTTCCTTGTTTCTCTACTTTTTGGACTGGGTCCACTGCTTGGTGGTATATCTCTTGTTGCATTTGCTCTTGCTTTTCGTCTTCAGCATGCTCTCCTGACTGGTGTAGCCTGCGGCACAGCCTTCGTCCTTGGTGCATGGCGTCCATTGCAGCTAGTCTTATCTTCAAAGATGGGGTTTATCCCCCTTTTATCGCTTCTCGCAACAGGATTCTCATTTTCCCATTTTGCAACGGCTAGTGTCACAAAAATTGGAAGTCGCAAGAGGACTTCAGCAGATACTTTATCTACTGTAACCGGATTTCCAGTTAGTGCTCTCACCCTTCAGTCAATCTTGTGCTGTGCTGCAGTTGCCCTTCATGCACTATCAGAGGGGCTTGCTTTGGGGGTCGCTGCTCCTAAAGCTTATGGACTTGGTCGGCACATGGTTCTTCCTGTCTCACTTCACGGAATACCACGTGGTGCAGCTGTTGCTAGCTGCATTTACGGAGCAACTGACAGCTGGCATGCGTCCCTTTTAGCTGCTGCGCTTATTGGCTTCATAAGTCCGTCATCTGCAATCGGAGCAATACTTGCAGGTATTGACTACAGTGGTCTGGACCACATCATGATGTTTGCATGTGGGGGTTTACTTCCATGTTTTGGGAGCATTTTTAAGAGGGCAATGAGTCTCGAAAAGCAGAAAAGTATTACTGGACTGATAATAGGCATTTTGTTTGCGAGTATTTGTCTAGCATTTACTAGGTTGGTTTGCTTGCATACACCTTACTGCAACTCTGCACCAGAAGCTGTTCGGTGATAAAGTTGCAAAAATGAGAACGTTTTGGATATATTGACCTCAAAGTTAACTCAGTGTGCACCCAGCCTTGTGCGCTTCAAACTCAGTGAAGGCTGGTTGAGTAGATTTTTCGCGGCAAAGGAACTATACAGCAGTACAGGGAAGTTCATCAGGGGAGAGATGGGATTGTCTATTGTACATTAGTTTAGACTTCTATTTTGTTGAAAGTGAAAGACTTTTGGCATTAATTTTGAACGATATCCAGAAGTATATTCTTGACGAATGAAAGATATTTTATGCATATTCTGTATTTGAATATTGTTCTGTAGAAGGGTACGTTTATCCTTCTGGCTGAGGGTCTATCGGAAATAGCCTCTCTAGTCCTTCCAAATAGGGGTAAGGTTTGCGTCCATACGACCCTCCTTAGACTTCACATGTGGGATTTCACGAGGTTGTTGTTGTTGTAGAATGGCATGTTTGCGCTTTCAAGCTGCAGTATTAGATCTTTTTTATATCCCGTGTTTTTTAGCAATTACCGCAATCGCAATTTTGGCATCCCACCCGCATGACTGGTTCCCTCTCCCGACGGCGGTAGTGATGCGCCATCTCCTTAAAATCCATGATTCGTCTCGGATAGTTTTATTCCTTCACTACTTATATGATCACTGAAGTTTAGCCAATATAATAGTAAAAGTCATAATTATTTTAAGTAATTATACTTTACCTTCTATAATAATACGTCACAAAAGTATTTTAACATTAATGTAATTAAACTTTACCTATTATGGTAGTTAATTCATAAAACTTTACTCACTATAACAATAAAGTCGCCTTGATAGGTAGACTTTGTCTGTTATAGTGATAAATCTGTTTATTAAGGGTAAATAAAATGTTAAAAGTTAAATAGTTTTAAAAATAGAAAGTTGTCAATATTTTTGGAACATATTAAAAAAAGTGTCACATAAAATAGAGTAAAAAGATTATATTATTTGGGAGGCTATCTTTTGTATTTTTTATTCTGTATATTGAATGACATTAGCACTTTTAATTCTTGATCTTTTTGGGGCGAAATGTGAGCCCTTTGGGCCCAAGTAGTGTGTTGAACATTGTTCTGAGTAGTTTTGGGAAAAAATGACACTATGTAGCTAGAGGCGGACCCATGTGTATGGTTGAGGGGTCACCGGATCCTATAAACTTCGGATGAAATCCTATATATATATTCTATATGTTATATATAAGAATTACACAACTATTTATTCTAAGTCCTAACTATTTATTATCTACAAATTTGGTAGTAAAATACTCATAGAGTAGGTAACAAATCATAAAAGCATTTACATACATGAAATTGCTCTGTATATATAACTTTAAGTGCCAAGGTAAAAAATGACAAGTCCAATATTGAAGTTGATACACTTCGATAAGCTCGTTGTTGAGTTTTATGATTATATAATATTGACTCCCTAACCTCACTCTTACTTGAAAGTTGAAACCCTTCCAATTTACAGATTCATTCAACTTTCTGCTAATTATTAGATGAATCATCTGCTCTTCAAACCAGTGCCAAAAATTTGGGTTATAATTTAGTAGTAATTGGTTTGGCTGATGTTGATGAATGTAATGAGATGACATTTTCATAATTTTGCTGCTCCCTCGTTGTCCACTTTTGGCTCTGCACTCCATTTTTAAATTTATAATTTTATCAATAATAATGATAGAAGTTATAAAATTCTTGGGAAATGATTTAAAAAATGAATAATAAACGAGTAAAAATAAACGGATGGAATACTTTTTTTTCTAGGAACAAGCTTTTGAAATTAAGCAAAGGATGTATCTTACTTATACATAATTTGTTGCAGAAATAAAAGTGGCGAAGGTGAGGTAGTTGAACTGCAAGTTAATTTATGAATTTGTACATTAAAAATCATTAAATGGTGACGCGTTAAATTTTATAATAAAAACACAATAACTTAACAACAACCATGAAAGGTATGGAGTTGTGGGGTGAGGGAGGAAAATAATGTCCAAAATTTCACATGGCAAAGAGTAAATCACGGCAACAACCTTACATTTTTGGTTAAACACCAAAATGGGCCCCAGAACTTTGGATCCCATCATCTTCAATCCCCAAATCCAAATACTGTCATCAACTAAAGAGGCCACTACCACTGGTTATTTTTGGGAAAAAATAGAAGTACTTACACACGACAAGGTTCAATGCTATTTTGGAGTGTGTGTATATATATATATATATATATGTATATTTCTTTACCATGACTAAATGATATAAGTATTAAATTCAAATTGATGATTTCTTAGACATGAAGTTCAAAAATTACACAAACATATAACATTCTATAAGTACTACTATAATCTTGTGATCTTTTATTACTATTAAAGATAAATCTAAAAAGTTTTAAAAAAAATCACATACAATTGTATTAATTTTGTAGAATAAAAGAAAAATATATCACATAAATCTAAAACATTTTATGATGTTAATAATAAGGAATTTTTATATTCCAGTGCCATGTGGTAAACTATATTTCCCTATATGCTTAAATTTTAATATAATTACCTTCAATATACCTAATTATTATTTATGTACCATTTTAGGATTTTAATGGTATTAATAGTCTCTTAATTTTACTCAACCGTATATTCCCACTTCCCCAAGTTTCTCTCTCCAAATTCCACGGTTTCCTCTTCTATAACCAGCGAAAATTTATAACCCCTCCATCATTGACAACTATTAAAAAACTTTGAAGCTTTGACTTTAGGTTTTCAAAAGACATTATTTATTTGGATTGGATGTTGTTGCAAAGAATTGAAAATTCTCTCTACGTCTCTCTCTCTATCTCGCAATCCCAAATTTCAGTAATATAAGAGGAAAGGAAAAGAGAGCACCAATTCCACCATTGACAGCCATTAAAAAGCTTTGAAGCTTTGAATTCAAATTTGAATTTTCAAAATCATTATTTGTTTGGATTGAGTGTTGTGTAAATTATTGGGAATATGGTTTGGAGTTTATATTTTAATTTTGAGGAATTTTTGTAAAGATTAGACTTGGTTTTGGTTGAATTTCAAATTGAAACTCGAAAAAGATATGACATACATTATATTGCAGAAATTGTAGAAAAATTATAAACTGTTGTTTATTATTTTTGAGCTTTGTGACTTTGTATTAAAAGTTTTGATGGGAGCTTGTTATTCCACTTGTCTATTTTGGAGCTAACTTGTGTAGAGGAGAAGATGTTTTTTAAGTTGTGTATATTGTTGTACCTTTAGATTCAAGAAAGTATAGTTGTATTGTACTTAAAGAGACGTGAATTTGTAAAATATGTTCAATATGAGGAATGAGTCAAATAAGACTCACAATAGCTTGTTTTCTATATTTAATCTACAACAAAACTACATATCGTTTGAAAAATTAATATAAAAATACACAATTTCAATGTTTCTACAAATTATCTACAAAATTTTCTATATAATGTTCATAACAAATTTATTTTCATGCATGTTCGCCTGGAACACTAAAGTTACTTGATATGGCAACATCTCCCGTTATAGAGGAATATAACTTATCTACAATTTTCTAAAACTTTCACACATTATTTCCATCCAGTTAAATATAACTACAATAACATAAAATTTGAGCCTTGTGTTTTTGTGTTAAAATTTTGATGGGAGTTTGTTATTTCACTTTGTCTGTTTTGGAGCTAACTTGTGCAGAGGAACAAATATTTTTTAAGTTATATATATTGCTATACATTTAAATTCAAGAAAATATGGTTGTATTGTATGTAAAGAGGTGTGAATATGTAGAATAGGTTGAATGTGAGGAATGAGTCAAATAAGACTCACAATGGCTTGTTTTCAATATTTATTCTTCAATAAAACTACATATCATTTAAAACTTTAATATAAAAATATAAAATTTCAATGTTTCTACAAATTTTCCACTACAAACTGTTCATAACAGAATTTATTTTTATTTTTATGCATGTTCGTCTGGAACACTAATGTTACTTGATATACCAACATCTCCTGTTATAGAGAATACAAATTATCTATTATTTTTTACAACTTGCGCACATTATTTTTACCCAGTGAAAAACAACTACAATAGTATAAAATTAACATACCAATTTATACAATATGTCTTTTGAATATTTTATATCTGATTTATACATAGTAAAAATATTTTTCATACAACTAATTATATATTATACAACTTATCTACAACTTATCTACAATTTTCGTACATTATTTCTACTAAGTTATATACAACTATAATATAATACCACTCACATATAATTTTATACAATGTTATTCAAATTTCATACAATATGCAAATGAATAAAAAAAAAACAACAATCTACAATTTTCTATAATTTCTGTAATTAATGTATGTCATGTCTTCTTCTTCTTCTTCTTCTTCTTCTTTCTTCTTCTTCTTCTTCTTCTTCTTCTTCTTCTTCTTCTTCTTCTTCTTCTTCTTTCAATCTGAAATTCAGCCAAAACTAAGTCTAATCTTCACCAAACCCCTCAAAATTGAGATATAAACTCCAAATCATATTCTCCATTATTTTCAACAACACACAATCCAAACATATTATTATTTTGAAAAATTCAAATTTGAATTCAAAGTTTCAAAGCTTTTTAATGGCGGTCACTGGTGGAATTGCTGCTATCTTTTTCGTTACTTTGTATTACTAAAATTTGGACATAATTTTGTTGCACAAGAATTGTAAAATATTTAATCGTTTTTTATTTGTGAAATCAGAAAAAAGATTGAAATAGAGTATATCACAAAAAATAGAGTATAAAAAATTTGAAACGAAACCGATGATAATTATGAATATGCGTGATTTGCGTTGTGAAAGATTTGAAAGAATATTTAACGCGCTTAAATAAAAAATTCTACGGTTAAAGGTCAGATTTGCCCTTGTACTATTCAAAATAAGTTACATTTACCCTCCGTTTGCATTCTTTAACAAATATACCCCCACCGTTACACTTTCGGGCCACATTTACCCTTCCTCCGTTAAACCTGGTTTCCTCAAGTTTTTAAAACACGTGGCCTACTTACATTGGTCCAAAATTAGCCCACCCAAAAATTATAAACCCGCCCGATCCGTGAGCAAATAACCCGCCTCGAACAAAAAAAACCGACCCCCCTGACCTCACCTTCCTCACACCAACCTCCCCTTCACTAACTCGCCGTAACCCAGTGGCGAGAAACAAGAAGCCCGCCGCTCTTCCTACCAGTTCGTCGCCACCACACCCCTAACCGACGAGCTACTGCTACTTCTTCATTTCCAGCCGCAACACCAACCAAAAACACCTCCCTGTTCTTCGTCTTCTTCAGCAGCGAACGAGAACCAGGGACCTTCAGACATTGCCCTCATCTGATTTTGCTTTCTCTCCGTTTTTGAATACACATACACATACAAACAGAGATGGGGAATTTCAGTCCGAAAAAATCGAGTGAACCATAGTGAGAACAGATCTGGACGAGCTGAAAACAGGGTAAAAAACTTTCCGATTTTGAAGCAAGGTCCAGCGTTAATTTCCAGAAGTTGTCACTTAAATGTAGCAGTTACATAAAATTCCAGACAATATACAAACAGTCAGCAGAAATAGCATATCCTACTTATTAGAGAAGGGTTTTGAATGGGCGACGAAGAGGCCCAAATTCATGTTCGAAGAAAAATAGAGGGAAAGATATTCAGTAGCATTGACTGTGTTTACACTTAATCCTGCATTTGGTCTAAGGATGAAATCTTCGTAAAGTTAATAGAGAATTTTTTTCAACGAACTGTTGAATCAGAAATTAACACCCAATGGGAGGAGGAACTATTCACAGCAACAGATAAAGTAATGGTTTTAATTTTAATTAAAAAAACGAACCAAATCGAAGTGAGGCGGGTCTAGGATTAGCAATTGGGTCGGGCGAGTTTAATTCAAACGGAGGATAAATATGGCCTATTTTTAATAGTACAAGGATATATTTGACCCTTAATCGTACTAAAAATATATGGAAACAAGTTTTAACGGCTGAGGGATATATATGGCCCTAATGTATAACGGTAGGGACATATTTGTTAAAGAATTCAAACGGAGAATAAATATAACTTATTTTGAATAGTACAAGGATATATTTGACCCTTAACCGAAAATTCTATAACTACAATAATTTTATATTTAATTTATCGTCCATATTTTATAAAAATACTATTAATATAAAAAATAATATATAAACTATAAATATATTTAGTAATAATCTACTATATAGTATAGGAACGAAAATTTCTTCCGTAATAACAACAGATACTAGACTATCTAAACAGAGCGGCCCTTAAGTGGAAGATTTTATGATGCCTCTTTATTAAACGTCAACATCAATAACCACCATTTATTCTCCCGGTTTCCGCCTACATAATTCAAAATTGAGAACAATAAAGCAACCTCACGCGGCGATACACTTGCACGGCTGGAATTACACTTATCAATTTCATATATTCATATGTGTGTGAAAAAGAAACACAATTTGACTATCAGTATGAGCAGTATGTTTCCTGTAATTATTTAAATTAAATTTGTGATCAATCTCAGAATATTTATTAGACCAATCCTTATTTTCTATTTTGTTATTTTTGAATTGTGATTGACTTATAAATTAGTTTAATCTACTACTTATTGACTAGACGTGCGGTGGAATTAACGTGATTAGAGGTTTGGAGGTAGATGTGGTGATGTTAACGAGAGGTTAGAGGTTTGGAGGCAGACCCTAGAATTTAAAAGTTTTAAATTGAGCATGATCAAAATAGAATACTTGGAGTGCAAGTTTAGTGGTGCGACTTAGGTAGTGGAGAAAGACGCGAGGCTTGATTATCAAATCTCTAGGAGAAAGAGTTTCAAGTATTCTGGGTCAGTTATTCAAGGGAATGGGGAGATCGACAAGTTAGGGTATTCATATCGAACCGAAAAATTGCACCAACCCGATTAAAAAATCCGACTATGTTTGGTTTGACTTGATTTGGTATTGAGTAAAAAAAATTCGAACTAAACCGACATATAAATATATAATTTATATATATATTTTTAAGAATTTATATTGAATTTTAGGATCTTCTCATGTGTTAACCTAGAAAGTGTATATTAACAAAAATTATTGTTAGACGACTAAGAAAATAACTACCATGTATTACTAAAAGAATTCTCTCATTAGAATATTTTAATAGATCATATGTTTGTCAATTTTTTCAATATTTACTAAGCATATATTCACTTATCAAAACTTTATTTATAACTTTCTACAAAGTAAGATCGGAATAATATTCATGTAATAAAAAAATTAAAAACCCGACAAAACCTAACCAATCCAACCGATATAAGTGGTTTGATTTGGGTTTGATAAAAATTGAACCATCCCGGTCCATGTACACCATATCGACAAGGATATCACACATTGTATTAGGGTGGGATAGATAAAATGGAGGCTCGCTTACGGTATCTTGTGTGATAAGAATGTACCACCAAGACTTAGGGAGGTGGTCAGCCCAACAATGTTGTATGTGAGCGAGTGTTGGCCAGTCAAGAACTCCTATGTCCAGAAGATAAAGGTGACTGAGATGAGGATGTTGAGATGGATGTGCAGTCATACCAAGTTAGATAGAAATAAAAATAAAGTTATCCGGGACCAGGTGGGCGTGGCCTCTGTGGAGGATAAGATGGAGGCGATACTAAGATGGTTTGGACCAGAGGCGGATCTATAATTCCTAAAATATGGGTGAGCTACTAATGAAAGAAGGAAAAAATGTGTGTAATGGGAATTAATCCATGTTTCTTTGAATAAATAATTAAGTAGTGAACCAAGTGCACCATTCAACCTATATAGAGCATGGGTGCTAACACATAATATTTGTTCAATTCTAGAAAATGCGTACAAAAAATATATAATTTCGTGGAGGGACCATTGGTTCATGTGCTCCATAATTAACACTAAAGATCTGCCCCTGGTTCAGACATGTGAAGAGGAAATGCACTATGATAAGGTGTGAGATGTTGGCTTTGGAGAGCTAACGAAGAGGTAGTAGACTGAAGAAGTATTGGAGAGAGATGGTTAAGCAAGATATGGTATTTCTCCAGCTTACTAAGGACATGACCATGGATATGAATGTGTGAGGGTCGAGAATTAGGATAGAGAGTTAGGTAGTCGAGCTTTGTCTTTGTTTGTTACTATAGCTTTAGTAAACCATTTAGTGTCTTTCGTCTTTCTAGACTTCTGTTATTACTTGATGTTGCCTTCGCTTTGGTTTTCTAATTGCACTTTCTAGTGTTAGTTTTGTGTTTCACTTGGTTTTCTTATTAGTTTGCTTGTCATTGTCCCTTTCCTTTATGTTTCTTGAGCCAAGTGTCTACTGTAAATATTATCTCTGTCTTTTTTTTAAAAGATGGGGTAAGGTCTGTGTTAGGGGTGTACATGGATTTGGTTGGTTTTGATGAATGTAATTAACTATATCGGTTTGGATTAGTGCAGTTTTATCGAATTTTTCGGATTTTATCTGGATTTTTTTTAAAGAGTTGAGAAGAAGGCAAGTCTTGCGCTGCCGTCGTCGCTCGCTCAGCTTCGGCTTCGATCAAATGATTGATTCATTAATTTTTTGGACCAAATTTATTTGTTTTAATAACAGAATATTAATATTAAAATAAAATATTAATATTAAATACATTCCGTTTTTTAATTGCGTAACTGGAAATTAAACTACTCTCTTCAATTTTTCCATATTATTGAGTAAATAGCCATTATGTTATAGCATTTATGCTATGACTATTTTGCATAAACAACCATTCTAAAGAGTTGCATCTCTTTAGGTTTCAACCCAACTTTGACTATAAATACAAGTCTATCCTCTCATAATTTTAATACGATTTTTTGAGTTTCTCCTTCTTTTGCATACTTTTAACATCAAATAAAGCAACAATAAGTGTGATTTGCTACAAAACTTTGTGTTCGCTGAAATACTGGGGTTTGAAGTACCACTACACCAGTGTGTAGTTCGTTCTATCCTGGGAGGAAATAATCCACAACCTTGGGTACCAGGAGGGAAGCAAATTCCGTAAGAAAACACTGTGAATTCAGTGGGCCCGGATTAAAATTCTATTTCTGTTTCTCATTTTTGTTTATATTAATTTATATTTTTCAGAATTGTTTTACAAATACAGTATATTGACAATACCTATATAATGAAATATTCTATTTAATATTAAACATTGTAATACCATTTTAAATTTGAAAAAGATATAAGAAATCTAACATATAAATATAAAAGAAAAAAAAATAACTGACACATTTTAACTATACTTGATAAGAAAGTGATACAACCCATAATTTATAGTAAATAAATATCTTCATAGCTGTTAAATGTGCATCACATGAGAGGATCTCAATTTTTTAGAATATTCTTTTTTTTTTTCCAAAAAATTCATTATAAAGTTTTAAAAGCATATATAAAAAATATATAATTTTATATATCAATTTGTTTCAATTTTTTATTCAATACCAAACCAAATCAACTCAAATTAAGTCGGATTTTTAAATCAAATTGGTTTGATTTTTCGGTTTGATGCGACTTCCCGATTCGATTTAAATACCCCTAAAGTGCATACACATTATACTCCCTAAACCCCCACGTGTAAAAATACACTATTTGTTGTTGTCATTGTACGTAATACTCGTACAATGAGTAGAAACAACGTATTATCCACTACATCTAAACATAGGAGCTTTTGGATAACCTCCTGTTGACAGACCTAATCTTTTCTGTTAGCTAAACTAAAAATTAATTTCTCTTGCTAATTGCTCTGAGAAAAAAGTAGTCCGCTGTGATTATTAAAGAATTACGTACTTTGTTAGATTTGATTCGACTCCCGCGAAATAGAATAATGCAAAATCTGATTAGTTTATGTTTTATTGCATGGATTAAGGAGAAAAAGTGTTAAAATTTTCTAAAGCAGAGGGACCGGTCTTTGGACATTCGGTCAAAATTATCAGTGCCTTGAACTTGAATGGCTCCCTCATTTCTCTGTCTATTGCCACCCCCAACCCCAACCCCATCTAATCCAGATTCCAGGGGCGGATCACTAGGTTGGTTAATATGTTTAGGTAAATACTTAATTACATCAAACTATATTAATTTATCTTAATTAATTAATTTAATTATATGAGAATGCATATAATTCATCATAGTAAAATGATTAAAGTTTACGTGCAATACACACATCATGTATCTATTTGTTTGGTATAAATATTTAGTGCAGGCAAGTTTCTACCGTTTGTTTACGTAGAGATGTTTTATTATGTGTTTCACACAACTTAAAGTAGTTGTGTGAGACCTCTTTTTATCTTACAAATTTGTGAATCCCAATCTTACACTTATGGATCTATACAAATTTGGATCTACAAAGCTGTGAAAAAAAAAAGATGCCTCATACAACTAGGGTCAGTTGTATGAGACACAAAATAAAATTTTCCGTTTATGTATGAGAAATTTTATTTTGTGTCTCATACAACTGACACTAGTTGTATGAGGCTCATTTTTGTCTCACAAATTTGCGGACTCCAATATTATATTTTTGGGTCCACAAAAATCTGGGTCCACAAACTTATGAGACAAAAAAGTTGTCTCATAAAACTAGTGTCAGTTGTATGAAAGACAAAATAAAATTTTTCTTTACGTATACATAATAAAAAATATATACTATTAAAAAAATACTTCACACTTTTTAATTTATGTGAACCTGTTTGACTAAATATAGAGTTTAAGAAAAAATAAAGAATTTTGAAATTTATGGTCCTAAATAAGTTAAAAAAAGTTCACAGAGTAATTGTGTGGTTATAAAGCTTCTCATTAAAAGTAAAATTATAAGTTTAAGTAAAACTATTACCAAATTTAAAAAAATATCATCCATTTTGGAGCCAACTAAAAAGTAAATAGTTTCATATAAATTGAATTAAAGAGAGTATTTATTTATTATTCCATTAATAATAATTTGAAATCCCTATAGTAATTCATCTGAATCAGCCTGTGCCTTTGTCTCTGCCCCACAACCCTTTTGTCTATTTGTTCATCCTTTGGATGGTACTATCATATACCTCAATCCATCTTATATGATGTTATTTAATTGGAATATAAAATTTAGAAGAAAATGTTTTCAACACACATTAAAAAATTACTTCAAGAGTTGTGATAATAAAACGAAAATTTGGAAGTTAAAAGTTTGGGCCAATAGAGAAAGGTCATTTATTTAGAAACTACACGGACAGTGACATAAATGGAAACATAGGGACAAGTGAAGTTTCCTTAAACCCTTTTATATAGCCTCTTCCTTCCTTCCACTTCTTTCTGCAAATATGGTGGTGAAGGTTTCAATCTTGCTTCTTTTCTCATTACTCTTCACTGTCTCTGCCGTTCGCCCAGCTCCTCCTCTTGAAGGTAATACAAAGCTCAAACATTAATCTTTTAATATGTTAAGTTAAGCTATATTTTAGTGGGTGCTGTTTCCAATCTTTTATGTTTTCTTATTTATGTGTTGAAGAATGTATGGTTCTGTAAATTCTATTCAGCTCTCTGTAAAGAGGAGGTTCACATTGTGAAGAACGTTTACTTTGGATTCATATTATTATGTTTTATGAGCTGCCTTTTATTCTTCATAAAAAATAAGCTGCTCTTGTTTTTGGCCTATAGGTGCTTGTTTATTTTGATGGGGTGAGGAACGGTTAAAATGGGAAGTGGTTGAATCTGTGCTCAATATAGTGTTAAACATTATTTTGTTAGGATCTGTACTTTATATAGTATGTCACGCTTGTTTGCTTGATGGGATTTTTCCTTTTAAATGGTGCGGATTCAGATATTTAAATTTGACGGGTTCAATATTAATGTTCTCACCGTTGATTCATAATGCTTTTGCAATGATGAGTTCATAACTTAGTTTGTTAAAATTTTAGTGATGTTTCACACATATATATAGTTATGCTCTGGCTTAAAAAGATTGGGAGTTGAACTCGTTAGAACTACATCGCATTCGCCTTTGGGAAAAGATTGCATCTTTGCTTAGTAGAGCTAGATTTTTGTGTAAAAGAACGTTTTCTTCGATGGTTGGATTACAATTAATGAATTGAAGGAAATATTCTGTTTTCAGGACTACTTCCAAATGGGAATTTTGAAGAGCAACCAAAGCCAAAAGACCTCAAGAAAAAAACAGTACTCGTAGGCAAATATGCTTTGCCCAAATGGGAAATCAACGGCTTGGTAGAGTACATCTCTGGCGGGCCACAGCCCGGCGGGATGTACTTCCCAGTCGCCCACGGCGTCCATGCCGTGAGGCTAGGGAATGATGCCTCAATTTCTCAAACAATTCCAGTAAAGAAAGGCTCTTTGTATGCACTCACATTTGGGGCATCAAGAACCTGTGCTCAAGATGAGGTCTTGAGGGTGTCGGCACCTCCTCAAACCGGGGACCTTCCATTGCAGACCCTTTATAGCAGCAATGGCGGTGATACCTATGCTTGGGGTTTCTATGCTACTTCTAATTTAGTTAAAGTTACCTTTCATAATCCTGGGGTTCAAGAGGATCCAGCTTGTGGTCCACTCTTGGATGCTGTTGCTATCAAAGAACTCTTCACTGATTGTCATTATTTGATTAGGTAATGTTAAAGATGTATTATTTGTGCATCTAATACTTCAAAGGTATGTGAAGAAGTCCTATCAAATGGATATGTGTTCTTACATATTTTAACTTTCTTTGGAACGAGATGAGCCAAATAAGCGAAATGGATATAGAGGACTCATGTAGCTAACCCTACTAGTTCAGTATTGAGTTATAGTTGATTGATTGATATATTTCAATTGGTTCTCTAAAGTTTACTATATGTTATGTTATGATTGATATATGTTATGTCTACTGAAATAATACATTTATATATAACCATTTATTCAGTATATGAAGGATTTTGTTGGTGCATGTGAGTGCAATTTTTGTTTTCTTGATTTTGCTCTTTCGTGTTCTGCAGTGAATTTGGTTAAAAATCCTGGTTTTGAAGAAGGACCAGACCTCTTGATAAACTCTTCGCACGGAGTTCTTCTCCCTCCCAAACAGGAAGATTTGACATCCCCACTTCCAGGCTGGATCATTGAGTCACTCAAAGCAGTGAAATTCTTGGATTCAGCTCATTTCAATGTCCCATTTGGCCGAGCTGCAGTTGAACTACTAGCAGGGAGAGAAAGTGCCATTGCCCAAATCATTAGGACAGTCCCTAAGAAGGTGTATGCCTTTGCATTCACTGTTGGTGATGCAAAGAACGGTTGCCATGGCGATATGATGGTTGAAGCATTCGCTGCTAAAGAAATATTCAAAGTTCCCTTCAAGTCACAAGGAAAAGGCAGCTTTAAGACTGTTAGTTTCAAGTTCACAGCTATTGCAGACAGGACAAGAATTACTTTCTACAGCTCTTATTACCATACAAAGATCAATGACTATGGATCTCTTTGTGGTCCTGTTGTGGATGAAGTTAAGGTTATCCCTGTTGCTTAGAAGCACACTCAGAGCTGTTGTAATGGTCAATAGAGTTTTTTTGGCAATGTTCTTTTCATACTTTTCAAGCTACACTCAGAGCTGTTGTAATGGTCGATAGAGGCAATTACTGTATTTTACCTATGTGATTGCTTAAAACTATGAATTAGATGCCCGCTGTGAGAATTGTGTACTACTTTCAAGGAAGTGGGATCTAGTTGAACTTCCTCTCCTTTACTATGTGCACTTTGATCTTGATTCTTAGATAGTCAAGATGTAATATATAAAATTGTACTAGTATATTTCAAACTTTTCATGTTTCTTGAAGGATGAAATATAAATGAGTTAATATCTTAAAACCTGTCTAAACTATATAACTTTTGTCAGCTGTCTATCCCCCATCATAATAAAATCTCCTTGTCACTTATGTGACATTATGTATGTAATAAATCGTCCAAGAGCGCGTTAAGGCTAAAAAATTCCATTAAAATGGAGTGTCTAACAGCTAATTAGCTCTTCTTTTTTGAAATTTTTTTTATTTTTTATTTTCTCGTCTTTTTCTTTATATGTCACCTTCCTTCATCGTTTTTTTCACCTTTCTTGAAATTTTCTCTCTTATTATTTTTGATTTGTTTTCTTTATCTTTCTTGTTTTATCTATCCCTCATTTCTTGCCTAAATTTATTTAAAAAAAGGAACACCCTTTCAAGTATTTGTAGAGCACGAAGTTTAATGTCTTTTAAGAAATTTGGGAATAAAGAAATAGGACCCGTGTGTAGCTATCTTCTTTAACAATTTAGGTATTTCCTTTCAACAATCTTCAGAATTTAGGTCTATCAAAACCCTAATATTTTATACCGATTTAGGAGCGAAACTCTAGTTTTTATCCCGATTTTCGAACGGAAGCAAGAATAGACAATGCAATCGAGGTTAGAACCAAAATTAATGGATAAAATCGCTACTAAGAGACTAGTGCAGCCATTCTCCGATGAGAATAAAGAAACAATGAGTTTTTTACAATTGACCCACCAGTTTTAATCCTAGCTCACTTTTTTTATTTTTATGATGTGATTTTTTACAATGATATACTATAGAGTACTAAAATCTTAATTAAGTTTATTTTTTAGATTAAGGTAAACAAATATTCATGTAGATTACCATGTGACAAATTTTAAAAATAGTTTGGAAAGTGTATTACATGCACTAGTAAGAATGCGACAAAAAGACGATATAGTTTCAGGGGTCTTCGAAGACATGTAATAATTTAGGTAGGCAACTGACAAAGATTGTATAGTTTAGACGAATTTTAGGGTATTAACTCAACATAAATTACACTACTAATTAGTCAATTAGTTGGTTTTTTTTTTCTATTTCTTTTTGTTATATCCTTTCTGTCTAATTTTTTCTAATCACTGTACAATCTCACAATCCCTTTGTCAGAAATGTATCTCTAACATATTCCAACTCCTCTTCAAACGCATTCCCCTAAAGTGTTTCTGGCGTAATAAGGCTTCAAATAGTGTATACTGAATAAAAAAATAAAAATTTAATAAGCTTGTATATATACTGCTCTGTTCTCTTCAGTGGCTGCACCCCAGAATAGCCAGAAACAACTAATTCCAAGGGGTGAAGTGAAATAAACCACTCATTAGGTTTCAGTTTACCTATATTCTCATTTGCTTAGTGATAAAGAAACACCACATCATTCATACAAGCAATTAAAATTAGTGTACAATAGCCAAATAATGAATATATAACAGAAGATAATTCCGACTTCTCGGGAAAAAAAAGGTAGGAAAAATAAGAGAAACTTGTGCAGGTGATCAACCGGAAGAATAAATTTTTACTCTATTCATTTCTTATTATGAAATTAATAAAAAGGACATGTCGCTTAATCATACAGTTTACAGAGAATCAAACTCCTTTTCTATAGAATGGTTAGTCCAATGTACTATAGCTTTATAGACTTTTCCACAAAAGAAGCGACTGTCCTCTGTTCAAGTCATCTGCTTGTAGTGACAATGCTCATCTGATACAATGGAGAGATTTCTCCATAAAAGAGAGCTCATGAAACAAGGATTCTTCATTTGCTGTCATCCAAAATGCCCACAAGACACTTCTCCAATAGAAATTCAGCATTAACCCAGGCATGGTATTTGTCTGAACAAAGTGTTAAAGAATGCAAGTTTTGATGAAACAAAGAAAAATTCAAATTCTAAGCAAGGAATACTAGTGTTGCAAACTCAAACATTAGAAGGTTCTTTGCCCTGCCATTCATCAGATCCATTTAAGAAAATATATCCTTATTGCCTTTGAAAAGGCTCATAACTTTACGTTAAATATAATCCTATCACAATTGTTGATCCGAGCATCTTGACTAGTCCACCAGGCTTTCTATCCAACCCACAAGCACAGGTTACCAAGTTAATCATGCCGACTAAAGTTGGACCACATGGGCTCGCACCAATAGTTGTAACTATGATTCAAACCTGGAATCTGAAGGTGGTTATACCCTTGCTTCAACCACTAGACCATTGACCATCCCCTTGGGGACAACGACCATTATTAATATTTCCTATATGTTCTCTCTCTCTCTCAAGGAACAGGGGAATCAGGGCAGGGTGAGGAGGGTCAGGATAACTTTAGCAGATGCAGAATAATGTACACAAAAAGCCTGATGTTAGTATTGCTGATGGAAGAGGAGCTCCATCAGCAATGGCAGAAGAGGATCCACTTTTCATGTACTTCGTGTACAACCAATCTGATAAATAGTAATCTTTAACAGATTCGATATGGAGATCCCATTAAACTTTGGTTGAATCTAGTATGGCTATATGAGTTTCACAAACTAGGAAAATAACAAGAGCTAGCATAGGATACTAAACAATGCCGTGCAATCTTTTCCTACGGCCTTCATCAACATGTCAACACCTGAAAAAGAGAAGGTAAACAAACTAGTCCAAGTAAATAAAATTCATAACTTCATATCAAATTAAAATTTTCCTTGGTTATTACTAAAGGAATCTATTGAATGCATGAACAAGTGAACAGTAATCGTGAGGAATGAGACAAAAACAACAGCGCAGAGGATAGACAAGTATCTTGGAGTGCAAACAAATTACAAGAGGTAGAAGGCGGGAAAGGAATAATGAACTACTCATATATACTTCTGTGGAAGCATCAGTGAAAAGTAGAAAGTGAAAATGTCATCAGTTGATTTCACAGTTAACTTCAGCAACAGCTCCTTGAAATCAGAACATTTCCATCTTTTACAAATTCCATGACAGTTTATCAGCTATCACTTGCAAAAATAGGTAAAAATAAGAAAGGAAATTAAAAGTACTTTCATGTCAAATATAAAAGAACTATTGACTAAAAAGAGTTTAAAGTTCTTGACCATTCCGGAATCTTTACCAGCAGTCTGGCATATCACCAAATCCGTAAACATTTCTTTTTTGCTATACATAAATAGGAGTTGTACTACAAAGAATCATGAGGATTCCAGCTTAAAAAAAAAAGGTCTAATTTCGAGGCTTTAGAAGAAATTCTATTTAAGAGGCTCACTTGAGCCTCCAAAGTCCACAATCTGCCCCCACTGCCAGAAAATTCCCAGAAAAGGAAAAAAATAAAAGAAAAAGAATGCGTTATCAGACAATGAATTCCGAGTTGAGAGCACATGGAAATCAGGAAACAATTAGGTCATAAAAGATTATCCTAACAATGTTTTCAGAAGGGATTCCCAACGCAAAGAAGATGGCAGAGGATGTATACTTTTTCAGATAAGAGTTAACTATGCTGGTTTCCTAGGTCCGCACACAGCATACATCTAGTATGGCGATTCTATGATTTACTGCTTACTGAGAGCAACATTTAGCATAGAACTTAGGTCCATTAACCTCATGCCACCATCCCATCCTTTCCATATCCTCTACATAAAAGCAGGGAATGGAGGAATTCACCCGCACAGTCAAAGTCTAACATAATGATATACATGGACCAGATATCATATCTTCAAAAACCTTCCCCTTTGAGATTTATATTTGAAAAAAGTAAGATGTTCTATTCAGAATTCTAGCACCAAGTTGATGCTGTGCGGAGCTACAAAAGCCTTCTCTAGACTATTTGCCCTATGTGTCCAAGCACTCAAATGAAATCCAATACATTGTCAGTGTTATTTACAAAAGCAATACTGCACCAAAAACTTATGTATCGTAAGCATTGGATCTTCACAAAAGATAAAATGAAAGATTTCTCTAAAACATCTTTGGTTCCTCTCTTAGCAGGCTGTCCAAAAACTACATGTAAGGAATGGTTCTCAACCATCTCCTGTGGTTGTACTTGAGAAACCTTCTAAACTTTGTTACTCATAATTTCTGGTTCTCATGTTATACTAGGGATATTATAATAAATACACTTCATACACATTGCCTCAAAAGTTCAGTTACACAAGAACATTGGTCAATGAAAGACAACGTAAAAGTTAAGGGAGATTAACATGAGAAACTCGAGGTTACCACAAAAGTTAATGCTCAGTCATACTAAAGGTTCTGGTAAAAATGAGAAACTCTTTTAAGAAGCAAGGTCAACACACTTATAAGTTATATCAAATGCTACAAAATTGCTATGGCATTATACCACATGTAATGTTCAAATATTCATTACACCCAGGGCAATGTGAGCGTCATTGAATCTGCCACATCAAGGTGCAAGAACATAACAGTTCACTAACTCCTTTGGTATGTATGGCCGACCTCGTAATCCCACCCGCTAGGATAACTCTTCATTAATACTCAAGGAGAATGAATTTCAAATAATTAATGATGTAGCTCACCAGCAAGACTCAGCTTAATAACTAGTTAAAGACTCAGAAGCAAAAGAAAATGTCAAATTGTATGCTACTAAGTTGACAAACTGGCAAGCTCAGACTCTCAACTGAAAGCAGAGTATCTTTGAGGAGAAAAGAACTATTGAGATTGAAATGCATCTGGAACAACATGGTACAGTAGAAGCCAAAATGGGACAAGAAATGATTTCCATAACTAATTAACGAGATACAGCAAAGCAAAATTTGATCCATACCTCCTGGGTGAAACTTCATGTATGGTGTTATATTGTAGACATGGCCTTTAAGAACAGTCCACATTGAATCTTCATTTTGGTGTTGCTTAACTTCATTTATTGATATAAGTCTCCTATTGGACTGTCCTTTCAATCCTGAACAACAAATACAAGAAGACTGGAATAAGAAGCACAAGAAAGGAAAATTCCACGGGAGGAAGCCAACCAAGTGATTGACGATTATGCACTTTATATGTCAGACATAGGGTAGAAAATTACTGCAGTACAACAAGGATTTGCATGTTCCCATCATTTGTTTACTCTACTTCTGTTATGGAGGGAGAAATTTTTACTAGACTACCCATAGTAATGAGTACAATAAACTTTTAACCTTGGTTTAGTGCATCAAGGCATCTGAAGATTGATTCCAAAGGACATACAAAAAAAGTTAACTGCACAGCAAGCTGCAATTTTGAAAGGTTTTACAATTCTATGTTGGTGAGCAATAGATGCTTCCTATTTCCCACTAAAGCCTGTTCTATATGCTTGAGGCTTAGACACTCAAATGAAACAGCATCAATTTCACTTGCAAAGCAGTAATATGCAATATCTTTTATAATAAAACAGTAGCGTATATTAACACAATATCATCTGCAAGTATCATGCACCATGGAACCTCATTCTACACACAATAGGTACTTGTCTAGAGTTTGTATACGGAATAATATCTTCGTATAAAAGGACTTTTTAGACAATCTATACATTTAGGGGACCCTTAATTAACCCTAAAAGACAAACTATTTAGTATTGGAATGAAATGATCCCAAACTAAAGTGGCATAGGTTTAGAATATTCATATATCTTGCCCCAACTAGCTTATAGAATAAAGGCACATTAGGTCAATTGATTGATTGATATCGCATGACCTTCTGAAGTAGTTCTTTCGTTCATGGAAGTCTTTTACATCAAAGGTTTGTTATTCCTCAATTGGCTTGTAGGATTTCCAACCAGCCTTGGTATTAGAGCCCAAGAAAAGCTCATGAAGTTAGGGGTTCAAATCCTCCTTTTCAAAAGTTGTGTAACATTGCATGCGAAGCCTGGTAAATGGAATAACAACGACGAAGTGCATCAACAAGTTTTCTGGTCCATTATTGGACAGGATTTTTAGGCTCTGTTACAGCTCAAGCTAAGAAAGGATACAATATCCAGTATTAGACATTCACTTATTCGCTCCTTATCTTGTGCTACCTAATGGATTTAACGAGCCAAGTCTAGTTGATCTATTAACTACTTTCATTAGCAAAAGAAACTACAAATGCGTCTAGGCATAGCAACAAAATCACATTTTTTTACCTGATATAGAATAATGCAAACAAGTAACGCATCTTTTTTGTTATTCTGGAAAGCATTCCACATATGAAGTACTATACTTATATGTCTATTGAACTATAACCTGTATAAAACTCGGCAAAACAAAGCCAAAAACGTGAACTTTGAAATGCATTTATACCTTGTTTCTTTTCTATCCTTATCAATATATAATTGGAAGAATGCCAAATTTCAGAATAAAGTGCGGAAGATTACACCAAGAGATTCTTACCTGCAAGGTCAGGATGTGTTCTTGTAAGCTTAAGCCAGTCCATCTGGCTATAACCCTTCTCAAAGGGAACCTTGGCTCGAGCTGCAGACTTCCTAGCAGGCTTTATCTGTTCATTAGAAACCGTGACTGAAGATCCACCATTTCGTGATGCTACTTGACCAGAAGTTCCGCTCACTTGCTTGCCTAGAGATGTGTCTATAACATTGAAAGACAAAGAACCAACTGTTCCCTCCTTCTTTGTGGTAGCATTGCTGCCCAATTTACCTTCCCATGGTGCATCATTATTTTGACTAATACCAGCATCATTTGAGGGCTCATCTTTTATTCTAATTTCACTAATATATTGAGCGAACTTCTGTGCGTCTACATTATCAGGTCCACCAACCTGAAAAGCCCAATTGATCTTTCAGGTTCAACTGATAAAAGAGGAAGTTAACAAGGTAGTACGACACAACTTGATCTTCAAGCATGACTGTCTCACATGTCCTTTATTACATGGTGTTATTACTTATTATCTCACTTACCTGACAGAACGTGAAATCATCATCATTAGCCATTGCTAGTTCAGCTGTGGAATGACACCAACCAAAAAGGTCCTCTTCAAGGAATCTGGTGAAAATAAAAAAAATTAACATCGATAACAAAAGTCAGTTCCTCTTCCTTTTCCACGCTCATCATTCTTCTAAAATTGTTAATTTTTTATTTAAAAGGCACAGTATTGACATTAGTATTTGTATTCAAAGACTGCGGTGCATAGCTTTAAGCAACGACACAAGAGCTTTTAATAACATTGGCTAAATCATGCACAAGTAATGAAAAAAGGGTCAAATTTTTCACCTGTAAAAGCAGTTTAACTTACAACCAACTTGATGAAACTCTACAACATACCTAAAATCTGAATTTAAAGCACTGAGATTGATCACATTTAGCTGATGTTTACCAAAATCATCAAGTTCATCCCAAACACTAGTAACCAAAAAATGAGTCAACTCTCAAGTAATCAATCAAGCAGTTAAACTCTCAATCAAGTACAAGAAAATCTATAACAGTCATAGTATCATGAAATCAAAGAACCACATGAATCACATTAGCTTAAATCAATCAAAGAACCCCATTCTCGTCCCAATTACCAATAATCAGTAAAAGGGTCAACTTTTCACCAATTATTGAATCAAGTTAAAGAATTCTAAAATGGTCAGATAATTGCCACAACTCTTCAAAGACGAATTATCAATTCAAATTACAATTTCTCAGATAATTAACTGAACATAGTTAAAAAATTTCAGAGGGTGTTAAAATTCACCTTTCTCTTGTGATTCTTGATGTGTTGTTTTTCTGTGCTTGCTGCTTCTGGAAGCTGACCTTTTCTTTTTAACTGCTACAAAAGACGCAATGTTCGTTCAAAGTGATGGGCGGACTAGCTACGCTACATTCTTGAGTTTCTTCTCCCTTTTCTGATTCCTTATGCATTTAGTGTGGTACCATGTGCATAAAGAGGAGTACCAGCAACTGTACTAATTTGTTATGGTAAATTGACAGTGTAACCCCTACCTAGTCAAACATGTTATAAATAGAATTTTATTAAGTATGAATATCCATATTTAGATAGATTCCAGGTTTATTACTTGATGACTAAGTTAATATTTCCGTGTAAATAGATGCTTCTATTCCATTGTAATTCATTTCAAACTTCAATAAGAATTTCTTCTCCCTTTCTCTGCAATATTGCTCTTGTTCTTTTATTATTTTATAACACGTTATCAGCACGAGATTCTACCGTCTCAAGAAGCTTTTGGGAAGATTAAGGTTTAACTTTTCTCCTCTTTTTAATTATTACTGACATTATGAAAAGAAAGTTCTTTGCCCTTGAAATTTCGGGCAAGAACTATATGACATGGGTGCTGGATGTTGAACACTTAAATAATGGGTCTTGGAGACGCCATTAAAGATAAAACTAAAGCATTCACCCAAGATTATGCAAAAGTCTTGATTTTCTTGCGCCATCACCTTGATGAAGTATTGAAAAGAGAATATCTCACAGTCAAAGATCCACTTGTTTTGTTGAATGGCTTAAAAGAAAGATATGATAACTTAAAGTTGGTCACTCTGCCACAAGCACGATATGATTGGGCTCATCTGAGGCTCCAAGACTTTAAATCTGCTTTTGAATATAATTCTGCGATGTTTAGAATTATTTCTAAATTGAAACTCCGTAGAGATACTATCACTGACTATGATATGCTTGAAAAAATGTTTACAACGTCTCTTGCCTACAATATGGTCCTGCAACAAAAGTACAGAGAGAAAGGTTTCAAGAAGTATTCTGAGCTGATTTCTCTTCTCCTTGTGCTGAGCGAAACAATGACTTGCTCATGAGAAATCACCAAAATCGACCTACTGGGTCTATACTATTGCCTGAAGTGAATGAGGTGTATTCCCATTATGCTAAGCGTGAAAAAGGCCGTGACTCCATTCGTGTTCGTGGTTATGATTATGACAGTGGCCATAGACAAGGAAGAAATTTTTCTGGTGTTAAACACCCCCAAAGAAAAATTACTACCAAAAGTGAAAAGAGAAAGATGAGAAGCCAAAAGCAATGGTTCAGAAACTGAATGCTATCGTTGCGGTGGAAAAGGACATTGGGCAAATATTTATCGTGTACCAAGACATTTGGTTGAGCTTTATCAAGCATATCTAAAGAATAAAGGCCCTGAAGCTAACTTTGTTTATGGCAATGAATTTGACATCACCCACTTAGATGTGGCAGAATTCTTTGAATGTCCTGATGGAAAAATAGACCACTTGATCGGTGACAGATCTGTGATTAAAGAAGATTAAGTAGTTTGATCTTATTTTTATTTTGCTTATTTGTAATTGTTAGTGAATAAACATCATGTAATAATAGTTATTTACATGACTACTAGTTTCTGAATTAGTATTAATAATTTCGCTATTAGTTGTTTATTTAATAAATTTTTTGTTGTTGTCTAATTTTATTGTGATTAATCGTTATTTGTTATTAATGTGATTTACTTAACTTTTTTGTTGACTGGCAAAACATTTATTACAAATTTTGAGATACAATTTGGCAAAAGAAACGATTCTGCTATTAGAATGTAGCAGTATCCATTTACATTTGAATTATTTAATAAGAATACTTTTTTTTTTCCTTTTTTTAATTGCTGGAACAAGGAAAAGGTTTGAATAAACAACCATACCTCTGATTCATGCAACGTGCATATTTTTATATGCATTGGTATATCAAGATTCTAATGAATTAATTCAAATAGAGCCCAAAGTGTTTTGATGACTCTTTAAAAGGGGCAGCCAGGCCCATTACTAACGTCTTCTCTTTATTTTCTTTTTCTGGATACTAATAATATTTATTGTATTATCTTTTACATTGTGTTAGTCATATGTATGGTGTACAATAATTACATTATTTTTAGCTATACAATTATTTGTATCATAATTAGAGTTTGCTTGAAATTACATTAGAAGTCAATATTGAGTTATTGATTTAAATTGGTTTCTTTCTCATTTTCTCGAAAATTACTAATATTAATTCGTATATTTCTTTTGTATGTCAAACAATGAAAAGTAAATATGGATATCTCACAAAACAAACTTGGATCAAAATTATTCATGCACGACACATACTATATTCAAAGAAAAGAAATATTTCTCTCATTTAAGTATGTGTAAGGCAGATGTTATTATAATTTCTGGTAGTAGTAATTAGTTGAAGGCTCTGGAAGAGCTACTATAACTCTGCCTAAGGGAACATTACTTATTATAGAGAATGCATTATTCTCCTCCGAATCCAAGAGGAACTTGTTGAGTTTTAAAGATATCCGCCGAAATGGATATCATATTGAGACAATAAATGAGAATAATCTTGAATATCTCATCATTACCAAAAATGTCTCTGACCAGAAAAGGGTTATTGAGAAGTTCTTATTTTTGTCTTGTGGCATGTATTAGATAAGAATTAGTGCAATTGAGGCACATTCTATTGTAAACCAAAAAGTTACTGATTCCAATACTTTTGTGCTTTGGCATGATCGATTGGGACATCCTGGATCATGAGACAAATTATAGAAAACACAAATGAGCACCCTTTAAAGAATTTTAAGATTCTTTTAAATAATTAATTTTCTTGCACTTCTTGTTATCAAGACAAGTTAATTACACGACCATCACCAACAAAGGTAAGGATTGAGTCCCCTGCATTTTTAGAACGTATACAAGGGAAAATTTGTGGACCGATTCACCCACCTAGTGGATCGTTTAGATATTTCATGGTCTTAATAGATGCATCTTCTAGATGGTCTCATGTGTGCATATTGTCATCACACAACCTCGCGTTTGCAAAATTAATGGCATAAATAATTCGATTATGGGCGCATTCCCCGATAATCCAATCTATTAGATTTGATAATGCTGCTGAGTTTTTATCCCAAGCATTTAATGATTATTGCTTATCAATTGGGATAAAAGTGAAACATCATGTAGCTCATGTTCACACTCAAAATAGCCTTGTAGAGTCTTTAATTAAACGTATGCAATTGATAGCAAGACCATTACTCATGAAAACGAGGTTACCTACTTCTGTTTGGGCTCACCCCATTTTGCATGCAGCAATATTAATTCGTATCAGACCGACAAATTATCATAAATATTTCCTCTTTGCAATTAGTTTTGGGTCATGAACCTAATATATCCCATTTAAGATTTTTTTGATGTGCAGTATATGTGCATATAGCACCGCTATATCACACCAAAATGGGTTCCCAAAGAAGGTTAGGAATATATGTTGGATTTGAATCACCATCGATTATTCGCTACCTCGAAACATTAACGGGAGATTTATTTACTACACGATTTTTAGACTGTCGAGTCGATGAGACACTTTTCTCAAAATTAGGGGAAGAAGTTGGTGAAACCAAATGAGAAATTTTGTGAAAAATCCTTCATTATCTCATACGCGCTTCTATTTGTAAAAAAGAGGTGCAAAAGATTATCCATTTGCAGAGAATAACAAATCAAATGCCAGATGCATTTACAGATTTGAAAAGGATAACAAAATTACGTATTCTTGCAGAGAATGTTCCAATCCGTATTAATGTAATTGTTCCAATCTGTATTAATGTCCTATTGGACAATCTTCTAGTGTCATAGCTAATGAGTCAAAAGCACGCCTAAAGGTGGACCATTAGGTTCCAAAGATCAAAATCCTAGAAAAAGGAAAACAAATGATCAAAATAACACTACGAAAGAATCTCACGAAGAAATCTACGATTTAATAAATTATGAGATTCATGAGCAATCCACTAAGCCCGAGGCTCAAGAAAATAAGGAAACAATTAATAAATCTAATTGATATTGAGACAAATTGAATCAAGTGATATAGTGGTGGATTATGTCTTTGCATATAATGTTGCATCTAGCATTATGCAAGAAAGTGAAGATCTTGAACCTCAATCTGTTGGAGAATATCGACAAAGACTTGATTGGCCAAAATAGCAAGAAACATTCCAATCAGAGTTGAATTCACTTGTAAAATGTGAAATTTTTGAGCATGTAGTCCAAACACCTAATGGTGTTAAGCCTGTTGGCTATAAATGGATCTTTGTACATAAGAAAAATGTGAAAAATGAGGTACAAAGATATAAGGCACACCTTGTTGCACAAGGATTTTCACAAAGTCCTGGTGTCGATTTTGAAAAATGACGCTATAACGTTACGTTATCTTATTAGTTTTGCTGTCTATGAGAAGCTTGACATGAATTTAATGGATGTGGTTACCGCCTACCTTTATGGATCACTTGATAATGAGATATACATGAAAATTTCCTAGGGATTCAAAATGCCTAACGCAAATAATTCAAAGTCCCAGAAAATATTTTCAATCAAATTAGAAAGATCTTTGTATGGTCTAAAGCAATCAGGACGAATGCGATATAATTGTCTTAGGAGTATTTATTAAAGGAAAGCTATATAAATGATGCCATTTGCCCATGTGTTTTTATAAAGAAAAAACATCAGAATTTGTTGTACTTGCTGTATATGTTGATGACATAAACCTCATTGGAACATCTATAGAACTCCAAAAGGCAATTGATTATTTTAAAAAAGAATTCGAGATTAAAGATCTCGGAAAGACAAAATTATGTCTTGGTTTGCAAATTGAACATTTGGCAAGCGAAATTTTTGTTCATCAATCTACCTATATAGAAAAGGTATTAAAATGGTTTTACATGGATGTGGCACATCCATTAAGTACTCTGATGGTTGTTCGATCACTTGATGTGAATAAGGATCCATTCCGACCTCAAGAAGAGAATGAAGAGCTACTTGATCCTGAAGTACCATATCTTAGTGCAATTGATGAACTAATGTATCTTGCTAATACTATAAGGCATGACATAACTTTTTCAGTTAATGTCATAGCAAGATATAGCTCTTCTCCCACAAGGAGACATTGGAATGGAATCAAACACATATTGCGGTATCTAAAACGAACTAACGATATGGGCTTATTATATGATAATAATTGCAATCCCGATCTTGTTGGTTATGGTGATGCTGGGTATTTATTTGACCCGTACAAGGCTCGATCTCAAACAGGTTATGTGTTTACACGTGGAGGCACTGCCATATCTTGGCGATCGACTAAGCAACCAATTGTGGCTACTCCATCTAACAATGGCGAGATTATTGCTATTCATGAAGTAAGTCGAGAGGGTGTGTGTGGTTGAGGCCTATAATACATCTTATTTGCGAAAAATATGGTTTGAAATGTGACAAAATACCCACAATTTTGTATGAAGACAATATAACATGTACAACTCAATTGAAGGAAGAATTCATAAAAGGAGATAGAACAAAGCACATTTCACCAAAGTTATTTTTCACACATGATCTTTAAAAGAATGGTCATATTCAAGTGATAATACGACTGATTTTCTCACAAAAATTCTACCAACGTCAACCTTCAAGAAGTTAGTGTACAAGATCGGATGCAAAGGCTCAAGGATGTGAATTGATGCTCTCATCAGGGGGAGTTAATGCGCGTTGCACTCTTTTTTCCATATAAGGTTTTGTTCCACTGGGTTTTCCTTGCAAGGTTTTTAACGAGGCAACCAATAGACGCATTTCTAAACATGTGTACTCTTTTTCCTTTTCTAGAATTTTTTTCCCATTGGGTTTTATTTAGTTAATATTTTAACGAGACACATTATCTGTTGTATAGACATTCAAGGGGGAGTGTTATAAATAGAATTCTATTTATGGTGAATATCCATATTTAGAGATATTCTAGGGTTTATTTCTTGATGGCTAAGTCAATCTCTCCCTATTAATGATAAATGCACTATGTCATTTATCAAAGTCCAAGAGCTGTGACTCTCGAGCTTGGATTTCTCAACTGGACCAATCAGAGGTTTCAACCATACGTTAGCTCGACTTGACTTTTTCAAAAGGTTATTATTGGTAGGGACCTCGATGGTAATCTGCTTCATCGTTGCACTTCTACTGAAGGAACCAACCTCAGTACGAGGAATAGTAATCGGGGGAATTGTGGAAGAAGTCATAACAGCTTGGGGCAGAGCAACAACAGTAGCAGTCACAACTAGCAAAGAACATGTCACAGGAACATGCATGGTAAAAAAAGCAAGGGGTAATTCATCATAAACTAAATCCAAATTGTCATTATCAAGCCCACGAGAAAAAAGCTGATCAATAGAGTCACGAGCTACCATAAGAGTATTATCATCAGAGCTCACCAAGGTGGCTTCAACAGTCTCGGTATGAGAACATAATGGGGAGGGGTCGCGTCATTGTCTGAAAAGATGTGTCTTCTAGATCGCGGCCTTTTTATCAAGGAACCTCTATCATTTTCCTCCTCTTTTTCAGGATTTTGGATTGTTGCAGACTTCCTTTTCAATGAAGAACCCGATTATCTCTTGAGCTCTTTACAAAGAAACTCTGGAAGCTACGACAGCATCAACACTTATACCTCGAATGGGAAATCCTGATAAAAAGAAGGATCAGAACAAATTTTAAAGGAAAGGTGAATGAAAGTATGAAGAAGATATGAAAAGTATTTACCATGAGTTTTCACCTTCCAACCAAACCTATGCGAAAGGTTTTTCCAAAATCTACCTTCCATTGGAGCAACACTCAATAACCTTCTTACCCAACCACGGAAATTGAGAAACTCATCAATAGTTCTCATGGTTGTTGGAAAAGAGAAAAAGTTAAACAATTGCGATAAAAACAAAGGGAAAAGATAGAGAATGTTATTGAAAAAACACTCACGTGCAAAATTCTACTTTTCAGGAAATGAAACATTCTCTTCGCCCACTAAACCAACAATAAGGGCAGAAACAAACCTGGCATACCAGCCACGGTCCTTATCTTCCTCTGTACTAACTAACACTCTTTTATTTCTCGCAACTAAAGTAAAAATTCCATGACGAAAAAGCTTCGAGGAGCAGAGATGAATCAAATGGAAAAAAGTAAAAGGAAAGTTAGCCAGCCTTGTTAAATGTCTTTAGCAAGCAACAACCCTCCACACAATGGGCCAATCTGTCCTAGACAAATATAAAAAAAAGACAAAATTCAACGATAACAGGATCAATAGGTGGTTTAAAATTCAGTGTAAAGAGGTACGTATACATAAAATAAAATTCGATCAAGTAAGATGTAATGCTTTGGTTCGTATCGGGAATTATAATGGGAAAATCAGGTTTCCAGTGGCAATCCCTTCGAACAACAGAGATCAGATCTTCGGTTTTTTGAGATGGGTAAATGTCAATATGATCTAAAGAAGACATAGAAGAAACTTGGTTTCTGATCGATTCTCTATTATTGTAAAAAGATAGTTCAGCGGGGACAATTTCATCTACTAAAGGCTCATGAACAGGTTCATTTGAATCTTTACTTCTAGATGAAGGTCTATTGGAAAGAGAACCCCTAGTTCTAGAAGGAGGAGTAGAACCCATTGAAGGAATAGAAGAACCCCTTACAGATGAAGACCGTAAACTACACAATCTTCCTCCCTTTATACTTCTAACGGGAGCAAGAGGAAGAATATCAACAATGGGGGCTCTTTGAGGGTTAGGATTTGAAGAAGACATGAAAGTATGAGGAAGAAGAAAAGAAGAATGAATATTCTAGGATATGAAAGTTTTTAGGAGAAAGACAAAGACAAATGCTATATTTATACTCAGAAGTAACCGTCAAAGAAAAAGTGTAATGATGGAAAAGTCATGATAGAAACTGCCGCTTCGTAATTGGTGAAGTAGCAAAATAGCCCTAAAAGACGCTGAAATTTTACAGAACCAATCAGAAGATGCCACATGTCACGAGCATTAAATGGAAGTGGCACATAAAGCATCAGCTCCAGAAAAGGTATAATGGCGACAAAAATTCTCGCTTTAATAAGATCTACTTTTCAAATATTTATTGATGAATAAATAGAAAGTGAAGGGACTATCTGTATTAAGAAAAATTAAATTACTATGTCAAATTGATTATGTAGTGAAATGCCATGACACATGGATTGATAAAGGAATGACGGTTGGAAAAGAATAGTTGAAGAGGCACAAGATTTAGTATGCACGGGCAAAGATATAGGAAAGCTAGAAGGGATAGATGCTCGAACCTCTTAATATTTGGAAAGACATCAGAAGAATAAACCTAAATAGCAAAAATAATATAGATACGTATTATTGATAATAAATAGGTATTAATGGCAAAAATATTATAGAATCTGTATTTAATCAGTTACGATTGTCAATTATAATATTATTTTAAATGTCATTGATTGTCCATAATGGCTCCATTATGAAAGGAGAAAATGTATCCTTAAGAAATAGTTATAAAGGTGAGGAATGAACATTTGTAAGGACACGAAATATTATCGAAATATATATTAGAATATATTGTGTGTATCTTTTTATTATTGGTAGAATATTCTCTCATTATTGTATAGTCCTATAGTTGGTAGGATTTGATACCTCTCTGTACTCTATATATACTCTTGTAAGCAATACGAGAAAATCACTTCTCCCAAAACTCTCTACATGGTATCATACGCCAGTGGCTTATCGCCAAAGAAAACCTAATTCTTCCCTACCAGCGCAGCTGCACTAATCGACAACCCGCCGCCGCCGACCTTCTCGGTCCACAGCCTCTCGCCGGCATCTTGCTGCGCCACAGCTGCACTAACTGACAGACCTCTCCCTCTCGACGTCGTTCAGCGCCTCCTCTCTTTTGCCTCGCACTTCATGGCCGCTACGACTTCAAACGATCTTCTCCAGCCGGTTGCCATCAATGCATCGGCTCAGATCCCACTCAAATTGGATTCCACTAATTACCTGGCGTGGAAATTCCAATTCCGAACCCTGCTTACGGGTTACAACCTCATCGGCTTCTTGGACGGATCAAAGCCGTGCCCACCAGCCACTATCATCGACAAGGAGGTAACTTCCCCCAATCCAGCATATCCTTACTGGATTCGCCAGGACAATCTTATTCTCAGTGCCATCATCTCGTCAATCACACCTACGATCATCTCCTTTATTGCCGGTGCGGAAACCTCTAAAGAGGCCTGGGACATCCTCGATCGCACATACGGCACTGCTTCTCGTGGTCGTATCATGGCTCTCAACAGCAGCTCCATAATCCGGTAAAAGGTTCTAAATCTGTTACTGATTTTATGCACGGTATTCGCGTGATTGTGGATGAATTATCTCTCCTGGGTGTTACTATTGATTCTGAGGATTTTGTCATTAAGGTTCTCAATGGTCTTGATGATCCGTATATGGAACTCTCTCATGCCATCCAAGCCCGCGAATCTCCAATTTCTTTTGCTGAATTACGTGACAAGCTGTTAAGCATGAAGGCTCAGATTACTGCTCGTGCACCGGCCTCCTCCGCCACATCTGATTTGGCTCCGTCGGCTGCCTTCGTCGCGGGATAGCAGTCCAGCCATAGCCGCTTCGGTAGCTGCGCGCGCGGCCGTAGCAGCCGCGGTTCTGCCTCCGGTCGCGGTGGTTACTCTAGCAATGGCCAATCTCGCGGGTACAATGGGAAGTGCCAGCTCTGCAGTGAATTTGGCCACTCCGCGCGCCACTGTCCGTACTATCCCATCTCCAGCGCCAATCAGCCCCCTTACAGTGGACCACTGCCGCGGCCAGCTTATGCTTCGCCGCCTTATCTGGCTGCTCACACAGCCCATCATTCTCCGTTGATTCCCTCTACATCCGATTGGATCCTGGACTCTGGTTCCTCCCACAACATAACCACTGATCTTGTCAACATGTCTCTTCACAGTCCTTACACTGGTTTCGACAATGTGGTTATTGGTAACGGTGAAGGTTTGAAAATTACACATACTGGACAACTTAATAGTTATTCCTCTCTTTTATTACTTGGGCTCTCTGTGTTCCACATATGCGTAAAAATTTGATCTCTGTTGCTCAATTATGTCGTCACAATAATGTTAATGTTGTTCTTTCTGAAACTTATTTTCAGGTGAAGGATCGTCGCACGTGGGTAACACTCGTTCGCGGCCCACTTAGGGGCAATACTTACTACTGGCCGACAGCTTCCAGTCCCCCGTCTGCCCTCACGCACAAAAGCTCTCTGCGTCATTGTGGCATTCTCGGTTTGGTCACCACTCAGCTAAAATCCTGCGTCATTTAGTGTCTTCTAGTAGTATAGTGTCCAGTAATGTGTTTGATCTTGCTTGTGTCTCTTTAAAGCTTCATAAGTGTCATAAGTTACCTTTTTCTGAGTCAAGTTTATCTTCTACTGCTCCGTTGGAGCTTATTTTCTCTGATTTATGGACATCTCCAATTATTTCTAATGAAGGATTTAAATATTATGTCATCTTTGTTGATCATTTTTCTAAGTATGTTTGGTTTTTTCCTTTACGCCGTAAATCTGATGTCTTACAAATCTTCCCCATTTTAAAATCCATTGTAGAAAAATATTTCTCTGCTAAAATCATTACTCTGTATACTGACAATGGGGGTGAACTTCTCGCTTTACGCTCTTTTCTTGCCTCAAATGGCATCTCACATCTACTTCACCTCCTCATACACCTCAGCACAATGGTTATGCTGAACGCCGTCACCGTCATATTGTCAATACTGGTCTCACTCTCCTTCATCATGCCTCTGTACCTCTCATTTACTGGCCTTATGCCTTTGCTACAACAGTCTATCTCATTAATCGTCTTCCCAAGACAAATCTCTCGATGCTCTCCTCCTTTGAGTCTCTCTTCCATAAGCGCCCCAACCTTGCCAAACTATGTGTCTTTGGTTGCCAATGCTTCCCTTGGCTTCGGCCCTACACCTCACACAAAATGGAACCCAGATCTCGTGCATGTGTCCTCTTCGGCTACTCTACTACTCAAAGCGCCTATCTATGCTTTGATCCCTCAACGTCTAAAATCTTCGTCTCGCGTCATGTCACCTTCCATGAAGATGTCTTCCCGTTCTCCAAATTGTCTAACCCCGCGTCTCCCCCTGTACCCATTCCGGTCTCCCTAGAAGTCCTTCCGCCGCCGCCACCAGTACCTGCCGCCGCTCCCACTAGCGATCCTTCACCGGACGCACTGCCGGCGCCTACGCCTGTGCCACCAGCGCCCCTTCCGGCACCGCCAGCGGCCCCTGCCGCTGCGACTCCCATTATGCCGCCACCTATATCCTCTCAGGGTGGTCATCATATGCAAACTCGCAGCAAAAATAACATCTTTACGCCCAACAAGAAGTTTGGTATGTCTGCTGTTACCTCTCCAGCTGTTACTGAACCTCAGACTTTGTCTACTGCTATGTCTGATGAGCGCTGGCCGCTGCAATGTGATCAGAGTTTGATGCTCTGCTACGGAATGGCACCTGGGATCTTGTTCCTCCTGATTCTTCACAGAATGTTGTGGGTTGCAAGTGGGTTTATCATATCATACGAAAGCCTGACGGTACTGTGAATAAGTTCAAAGCGCGGCTTGTTGCGAATGGTTTTCATCAGCGTCCAGGTGTAGGCTTCCAGGAGACTCTCAGTCCGGTTATTAAGCCGGCAACTGTGCGTTTGGTTCTTAGTCTAGCTGTATCTAAGGGCTGGCCTCTTCGTCAAATGGATGTGAACAATGCTTTTCTCCACGGGAAGCTTACAAAGGATGTTTATATGGCACAAACACCGGGTTTTGTCGACAAAGCCTATCCATCTTATGTCTGTAGTTACAGAAAGCTATTTATGGTCTCAAACAGGCACCCCAAGCATGGTACAGTGCGCTCCGCCAATGCCTTCTGACCATGGGTTTCGTCAACACTACCTCTGACACTTCGCTCTTTGTCTTTCAGCATTTTGGTATTACGGCCTATTTTTTGGTATATATTGATGATCTCATATTGACTGGTAATGATTCTGCTTTCTTGAACCGTGTGATTGACTCTCTTGGGACTCAGTTTTCTCTTAAAGACATGGGTGATCTAAGCTACTTCTTGGTGTTGAAGTTCTGCGCAGCTCCAAGGGGTGTTTTCTTTCTCAGCGTAAATATGTTGTTGATCTTTTGACTTGTCATAATAGGATGGAATCCAACCCTGTTCAGACGCCAACAGCGGCGTCAACCCGCCTTCATCTGGCCGACGGCTTGGCCCCTGCCGACGCATCTGCCTATCGACGGGCCCTTGGGGGCCTCCAGTGTCTCTCCTTCACTCGTCCTGATATCTCCTTTGCTGTGAATAAACTCTCACAGTTCATGCACGCTCCTACTGTCACTCATTGGGGTGCAGTTAAGCGCCTCTTTCGGTATCTGAATGGGACGCATGACTTTGGAGTCTGGCTGCGTCCTTCATCTGCTATACCTCTGCATTGTTTCTCTGATGCTGATTGGGGTGGAGATTGTGATGACCGCTCCTCAACTGGTGCCTATGTTGTCTTTCTAGGGCCTAACCCTATTTCCTGGAGCTCCAAAAAGCAGCGTTCCGTTGCACGATCTTCTAGTGAGGCTGAGTATTGTGCTATTGCTTCTGCTGCCGCTGAAGTTCGTTGGCTTCATTCCCTGCTGCGCGAGCTTCATGTTCCTCTTCCGGCTGCTCCTGTCATTTACAGCGACAACATTGGCTCCACTTACGTTTGTGCTAACCCTGTGTTTCATTCGCGCATGAAACACATCTCAATTGATTATCACTTTGTTCCTCAATTGGTTCAGAATGGGTCTCTTCGTGTTGCTCATGTATCCTCTGCTGATCAGCTTGCTGATGCTCTCACCAAGCACTTATCTTGTCCTCGGCTTCTTCTGCTGATGTCCAAGATTGGCGTGTCCTCCGGCCCTCCATCTTGAGGGGGCGTATTAGAATATATTGTGTGTATCTTTTTATTATTGGTAGAATATTCTCTAATTATTGTACAGTCCTATAGTTGGTAGGATTTGATTTTCTTCATTATTGTACAGTCCTATAGTTGGTAGGATTTGATACCTCTCTGTACTCTATGTATACTCTTGTAAGCAATACGAGAAAATCACTTCTCTCAAAACTCTCTACAATATACTGATTACTTTGCTTTCTATTCAATGATTATTTACATCAATTATTCCTATTTCTACTTAATTATCAGTAATTCGAGTTCTTCTAAAATAAATTTTGACTGATATTCTAATTTTTTATTAAACAATAATTTTTCTATTTAAGCAAGTTGCTACACTGCAGTAAACCTGTTGCAAATGGTGGTAATAGTAAAAGATGTAATCGATTTGATTTTTGGGGTTTTTAACTGATTTCTTAATGCTATGACGGAATCCTACCATTGGAGGAATTTTTCTTGTTGATCTGGGAAGATAAAATCTTTGCCCTACGTATGCTATTGTAAGGGTTTAGAGAGATAAATTTGAGGGATGTTGGTGAGGCTAGGGTTTTTAAAAGAAGAAAAAAGAATTTTGTGTTATGAAATAATATAAGAACAAGAACAATAATACAAGAACAAGAACAATATAGAGAAAAGTAGAGAGAGGAGTATTCTTATTGATACTTTGGGATGATATACAATGGGAGAGAACCCCTTTATTTATAGGGAGGTGGTGACTTAACCACCAAGTAGTAAACCCTAGGATCTCTCTAAATATGGACATTCACCTTAAATAGAATATTTTATAACACTCCCCTTTGAATGTCTATTCAATAATGTGCCTCGTTAAAACCTTAACTAAAACAAAACCCAATGGGAATAAATTATTGAAAAGGAAAAAGTGTACACATGTTTGAATATGCGCCTATTGGTTGCCTCGTTAAAAACCTTGCAAGGAAAACCCATTGGGACAAAACCTTGTAAGGGAAAAAGAGTGCAACGCGCATTAACTCCCCCTGAAAAGAGCATCAATTCACATCCTTGAGCATTTGCATTCCAATCTTGTGCACCATCTTCAATACGATCTTTTGTAGAGATTTGATAAATAAGTCAGCCGTATTGATTTGGATAAATATTCCGCACCTTGAAATTATCATTTTTGATTGATATGAACATCTTCATATAATGTCGTGGAATGACTCTTCAATATCTCCATAGAGGTATTCTCGATGCCATCATGCTTATAGTTATAGCAAGATACATATGTACACAAGTTGCACTTAGGATGTGGTACTTCAGGACCAAGAATTGTATATGCTTCAAGCAACTTCAATCTTTCATGGATTGACATATAAGTTAAGTCATATAAGCAATATAGCAGACTTTACATGCATATCAAGTTTTCATGTCATGCTAAACAAATAAGATATCGAAAGCTGATTACACATACCATTGACTTTATACTTTCAAGTATTTGAACTACATGTCCAAAACTACATGTCTTTCATATGGAATCAATTGTGCTTGAATTGTATCTCTTCCATTTAGCCAATATTTTTGTTTGTATTCGACAAACATAAGATCCTCATCGATATTTAGCGCTATCATAGATGTCGTCGACGAACATTTTATATCGGTTCCAGTAAATTTTTATAAAGACATAACATGGAGATCTCTTCATTCATATATTCAGGTACCTGAATCTCTCATGAGATTTTATGAAGTGTTATGTCATGTGATCTTCTAGATCACTTGCCTCCCCATTATGATCACTTTGATCATTTGCTCATCTTCTTTATTAAGAAGTTATTTTGAAACCGATTTGTCTATACGCTTTAAGCGTATCAAAGACTTTGTCCTTCTGAGACTTAATATGAGCATTTGCAGTGAGAATATAGTTACTTTCTTTGGGTCAGCAAATGCGTATAGCATGCTTTGCAATATGTTGCAATTGAATTATCCTTTTATGAACTTCAGGTTCATATTATGATATTCGAGGATCTATATATACAAATGATAATTCATCCCATGTAACCTTTTCTCAAGTGTTTATCATGTTTCCCCCTCATGTTAGAAAAGCTAACTTGTTTCCTCAACTTTGAGAGTCCATCTTTGTGCATTATGGTGTTAATGAAAATATACACCGCACATCAATAATAATAAGATGAAATTATTTAGTTCCTGACCCTGAACCACTTGTGAGGGGAGAATATAATTTACTCTCGTATACAACGTATATCAAATTGATATATATAACTTTGTTCTCATAAGAAACAATTTAGCTATTAAGTGGAGGCACTCAATAATTATCTTGCTAAACCAACTATGATATAAACCAACTTATCAAGATGAACTATCTTGAATAGAAAATCTGGAAATTATGCTCGAAGTTATATTACTGAGCAATTTACCTCGCAAGCACCGGCCAGGATGCGGGTTAATAACAATCGCACATGTAACCATATCATAGATGCATCATATGTGGTATACATGGCAGGTGAATGGGCCCATTCACCTTTGATATTTCCAGAATTTATGGGAATCAACCCGAACTCTTTAGTTGGTCAATTAATTAATGAGAACAAGTAATACAAGAGAATTCGTAAAGAACTATCTAGTTCTTTAATATTTACCCATGTGAATTCTCTATTACTGCACATCATACTTAAAATGATATGGCTAACCCGAATGCCAACTGAATAAATTATCAATATTGATAAACTTCAAATTTACACCATGACATGTGCAATTATCAATAAACTTCAAGTTTATTATGATATGGGTTTTTATATCAATAAACGTCCACTTTATTGTGGTATTCTTGTGTAGTACAAACTGGAGAATAAAGCGGGTAGTTTTTCACATACAGATTATCCCGCTACAAGTTGTAGTAATAGAAGATATCAAATCTTTCCTTTATTTATAGTCTCAATATAATCAATCGCTTTCGCATATACTTTGGAAACTGAATAAGTTTCTTTGAGACTTACTACAACACAATACCTTATTAGTAATCAATTGTGTTTCTCCAACATAGTAATAATTGGCTCTTCTAGAGCTCTCAATTAATTTTGTACTACCACAAATTCATCAACAGCCATGTGGTGAATATCTCTTTTAAAGAGAAAGTTATACCATTATGGTCATGTCAAAATTATATGCAAGATATGTTTCTTGCATTATTATTGTCCTTTGATAATCACATTGACAAATTATTTTGGCGTACAATAGGTACGTGACCAATGACTATTCATGCCATAACAATGACATTATTTTCATATATCATCTCAAACCTCCTTCTAGGGGTGAGTGTGGTATATTCAATACCAATTTCATGTTCATATTCTTCCAATAATGAATATGTATTCGTGAATCAGATGTTGTCACATTCACTGCGGGGATATGTGATTTTGTTATCCTTTTCAAATCTGTAAATGCGTCTGGCATTCGATTTGCTATTCTTCGCAAATGGATAATATTTTTCACCTCTTTTTCACAAATAGAGGTATGTGGATCAAGATGAGATAATGATGCATTTTTCCACAAAATCTCGTTTGGTTTCACCAACTTCTCCCCCTAATTTTGGGAAAAGTGTCTCATCGAATTGACAGTCTGCAAATCGTGCAGTGAACAAATCCCCTGTCAATGTTTCGAGGTAGCGAATATTGGAGGCCGATTCAAACTCAACATATATTCCTAACCTTCTTTGCAGACCCATTTTGGTGCAATATGGCGGTGCTACAGGCACATATACTGCACATCCAAAAATTCTTAAGTGGGATATATTAGGTTCATGACCCAAAACTCATTGCAACGGGGAATATTTGTGATAATTCGTCGTTCTGAGACGAACTAGCATTGCTGCATGCAAAATGGCGTGACCCCAAACCGAAGTGGGCAGCCTCGTTTTCATGAGTAAATGAGGAACTCAAGATTATTCTCATCTATTGTCTCAATATGATATCCATTTTGAATGATATCTTTAAAACTCAACAAGTTCCTTTTAGACTTGGAGGAGAACATTGCATTCTCTAAAATGTTGTTCATTTAGGCAGAGTTATAGTTGCTCTTCCGGAGCCTTTAATCAATTTACTACTACCAGAAATTGTAGTAACATCTGCCTTACACATACTTAAATGAGAGTAATATTTCTTCTCTTTGAATATCGTTGTGTGGTACATGAATCAATTAATCAAAAGAGATATGATGAGAATAAACAAATTTAATCCGTTGCTTCATAATTAAACAATATTTTCAAAATCTGCTGAGGTTAGTCGATTAACTTAGTTAATAGTCGACTAACTTGGGAAGCAGTCATTAGGTTAGTCGACTAACTAAATCAGATAGTCGACTATCTTGCCTTGCGGAAAAGTCCAGTTTTAATGCGAAATATTAGTTAGTCGACTAACTTAGTAAACAGTCATCAGGTTAGTCGACTATCTAAATCAGATAGTCGACTAACTTAGCTTGCAGAAAAATCCAATTTTAATGCGAAATATTAGATAATGGACTAACTGTTAGGTTAGTCGATTAACTCTACTGGAAAATAAAAATATATTTGAAATTTAAGCATATTGAAACATTCTAAAGAACTAATACTAACATTATATCATAAGCTAACTAATACGAGCTGATACTAATGACTATTAGTTTATTCACTAACTAATACAAATAAGTAAAATAAAATCAAACAATTCCATCTTCCTTCATCACAGATCCATCACCAATTAAGTGGTCTATTTTCCCCTCAGGGTGCTCAAAGAAGTCTGCCACATCCAAGTGGGTGATGTCAAAATTGTCGTCAGAGACAGAATTGGTTTCAGGGCATTTACCTTTTAGAGATGCTTGATAAAGCTCAACCAAATGTCTTGGTACACGGCAAATTTTCGCCCAGTGCCCTTTTCCACCGCAACGATAATATATAGTTTATGAACTATTTGCTTTTGGATTCTCATCATACCGTGCTTGTGGCAGAGTGACCAACTTCAGGTTGTCATATCTCTCCTTTAAGCCATTCCACAAGATAGGTGGATCTTTGACTGTGATATATTCAATTTTCAAACCTTCATCAAGGTGATGGCGCAAGAAAATCAAGGCCTTAGCACAGTTTCAAACCTTCATCAAGGTAATGGCGCAAGAAAATCAAGGCCTTAGCATAGTCTTGGGTGGATGCATTTTTTCTGTCTTTAATGACGTCTCCAGGACCCATTGCATCCTAATGGATTTCAGCATCCAACACCTATGTCATATAGTTCTTGCCCAAAATTTCAAGGGCAACGAACTTTCTTTTCATAGTCAGACATAAAACAAAATTACATCAAGAGCGTGTTCATACTTACGGGCTTTATTACAATTATCACATTCACTTCAGGGAATGGATCATAATCATCTGTATGTGCTATATATAATCTCATGTCAAATATTACTTTCATAAAGTGAAAGATTATTTTGGGAATCTTTATTATTCTCATTACACAATGATGACGATTATAATTCCGTCTATTGCCACGTCCACATCCATTGATACCTTCACGGTAATAATTTTGTCTTCTTTCAGACTTATCACATACTGCTATCACATTCTCTAAAGGGAATGAGAATGAAGCAAATTCAATGGGACGGATTTTCAATTCTTTGCCACAATCATACATGAATTTAATCATGGCAAGACATAGAAATTTTTCCACTTCACGTATTTATAATTTCTTACAAACTCCATTAGAGTTATAATCAAACTTTGTTGTCTATGTTTGTATATGAAATCAAATCGTAGAATTTCAAGAATTTGAAAGGGAAAAGTAAATTACTTACCTTTAAGGTATACCAATAAATGTTGTGATATCAAATATACCTCTTGAGTTTCCATCCCGTTGCATTATTTTATGATGATACCATCTCTTCTATTTTTCCGTATAGAAATTCTCATATGGAGCAGTAGCAATCGTTATTACACTCTTTTGCTTGGAAATTCACCTTCAAAAAGAAAACAAAAGTAAACAACGAGAAAAAAAAATTGAAGAATTTCAGAAACCAAAATATCACAAATCTCGTTTCACTCAAATAGAAAAATCCAAACGACGGAACACGAATTAGAGTGGATGAATTTGATTGCAACTCGAGATTCTGAGAGCGATAATTGATGAATATTAAATTCAATTGGTTAGAGACTCGTGCTGATAACGTGTTATAAAATAATATAAGAACAAGAACAATAATACAAGAACAAGAACAATATAGAGAAAAGTAGAGAGAGGAGTATTCTTATTGATACTTTGGGATGATATACAATGGGAGAGAACCCCTTTATTTATAGGGAGGTGGTGACTTAGCCACCAAGTAGTAAACCCTAGGATCTCTCTAAATATGGACATTCACCTTAAATAGAATATTTTATAACATTTTGTTAATTGTATTTGTCCTACTTGTTTAACATCACCTGAAGTATTAGCTACTATTTTTAAATTCAAATTTCAAATAAAGTAACCAATTATTTCCTAGATCAACTAATTTTGTCCTAAAAATGAGACATGTCAATTTTTTCACACGACACTTGGCAAATTTTCATGACTAACTTCTTTCCTTTTAATAATAAATAAATATTGATTGTTATAAAATGAAAGAAATTTAGTAAAACGTGAACAAGAAATATAAGCAACTTAGTGAAATCTGTCATGAACAGACCAGCATGTTCCTAAAGTTCTCTAATGCCTTAGGATTGCAAGCAAATCTGTCAAAAAGTGCATTGTATATAGCTGGAGTTACACAGGATGACAAGGCTTAGATTCTGGAAGCTTTGGATTCATTGAAGGCAAATTGCCTTTCAAATATCTGGGGATCCCCCTTGACTCCAAAAAACTATATGTTGGCCATTATCTACCAATTATTGAGAAGATAACAGCTAAAGTAACATGCTGGTCTGCTAAGATGCTTTCCTATGCTGGAAGATGTCAGCTCATTAAATCAGTCATATTTGGCATTCAAACTTATTGGGCTCAAGTGTTTATCCTTCCTAAGAAAGTTTTGAAAGCCATTGTAACTATTTGCAGAACATATCTTTGGACTGGGAGTGTGAAGCTGTCGAGAAAGGCATTAGTGGCTTGGGACAGTGTTTGTAGGCCTCTCTCTGCAGGTGGACTAAATATAATAGATATGACAGTCTGGAATAAGGCTGCAATTAGCAAACACCTCTAGAACTCGGCTAAAAAGAAGGATTGCTTATGGATTAGATGGGTGCACAGCTACTACATCAAGCAGAGGGACTTAGAAACAATACCCTCACCCAAGACAACTTCTTGTGTGGTAAAGAAGATACTGGATAGAAGGGATGACCTAATGGGAGCTCAACTAAGTCAAGACAACCTCATCAGTAGATTGCAAGGCTTCTGCAGACTGGATCAATTCCTTATTCACAAGTTATACCTGGCATTGACTCCTGCTTATTGTAAGGTTGCTTGGAAGAACCTGGTTTTACTTGCTCAAGCTAAACCAAGGTACAAATTTACAGTCTGGTTAGCTGCCCAAGGAAGACTACCTACAGTTGACAGACTACAGAAGATTGGAATCCAAGTCCCTGGAAATTGTGTATTCTGTGATTAAAGCAGTGAGACATTTAGCCACCTGTTCTTTGACTGCCCAGTCACTAAGAACTTGTGGAATAGACTGTGCTCCTGGTTGGGACACCATAGGACTGTGGTAAACTGGAAAACAGAAATGATGTGGGTGTGCAGCAAGGCCAAGAGTAGAGTGGCACTTAATAGTATTACAGCATGTGCCTTCATTAACACTGTGGCTCTTATCTGGAGAGAAAGAAACAACATCAGATTTTTAATAGGAAAACTTTTGATGCATCTCTACTGTGCAGAGAAATAGCCTTATCAATTCATATCTGAGGCAGAAACTGCAGGAAATGGCAAGCTGGACTGGACAAACTCAACAAATATCCTTAGCCTCTAGTTTACTAGGAAATCCTATACTATAATGTACTTAGAGCAAATTAGAATTTATTATAGAAGAATGATGTAAATGAGTAGGAGTAGTCCAATCTCTTACTGAAACTCCAACTGTAAATATTTTTTGGGATATCAATGGATAGAAATGTTTAACCAAAAAAAAAAAAACTTAGTGAAACATGAACAAGAAATATAGATAGAGAGAAGGAAGCGATTTTCTTCTTCAATTGTGTGTCATTTCCTATCTATTACAAGGCCTTTATATAGGCACAAAAAGTGAGAAAAATATGTCATGGAATATGTCATCAAGCATTTGAGATGAAGATCATGGAAGATGAGTAGACATCCAACATAATATGATATTTATCATAATACTCCCCCTTTGGATGTCCATAGATAATGTGCCTCATTAAAACCTTATTAGAAAATAAAAACCCTAAGGGAAAAGATTCTAGTAAAGGAAAAAGAGTACACATGTATAGAAATATGCCTTTTTGTTGCCTCGTTAAAAACCTTGCGCAAGGAAAACCCAGTGGGACAAAACCTTGTAAGGGAAAAAGAGTGCAACGCGCATTAATTCCCCCCCTGAAGAGAGCATGAATTCACCTCCTTGAGCCTTCGCATCCCAATATTGTGAACTAGCTTCTTGAAGGTTGACGTCAGTAGAGATTTTGTGAACAAATCAGCCATATTATCACTTGAACGAATACGTTGCACATTGATATCACCATTCTTTTGAAGATCATGTGTGAAAATAACTTTGGTGAAATATGCTTTGTCCTATCTCATTTTATGAATCCTCCCTTCAATTGAGCTATGCATGCTGCATTGTCTTCATACAAAATCGTGGGTAGTTTGTCACATTTCAAACCACGTTTGTCTCGAATATGATGTATTATAGACCTCAACCACACATACTCTCGACTTGCTTCATGAATAACAATTATCTCAGCATGATTAGATGAAGTAGCCACAACTGATTGCTTAGTTGATCGCCAAGATATGGCAGTGCCTCCACAGATAAACACATAACCTGTTTGAGATCGAGCCTTGTGTGGGTCAGATAAATATCCAGCATCAGCATAACCAACAAGATCAGGACTGCAATTATTGCAATAAAATAAGCCCATATCGGTAGTCCCTTTTAGATACCGCAATATATGTTTGATTCCATTCCAATGTCTCCTTGTAGGAGCGGAGCTATATTTTGCTAAGACATTAACTGAAAAAGTTATGTCAGGCCTTATAGTATTTGCAATATACATTAGTGCGCCAATTGCACTAAGATATGGTACTCCAGGACCAAGTAGCTCTTCATTTTTTTCTTGAGGTCGGAATAGATCCTTATTCACATTAAGTGATCGAACAACCATCAGAGTACTTAAAGGATATGCTCCATCCATGTAAAACAGTTTCAATACCTTTTCTATATAGGCAGATTGATGAACAAAAATTCCATTTGCCAAGTGTTCAATTTGCAAACCAAGACATAATTTTGTCTTTCCGAGATCTTTCATGTCAAATTCCTTTTTTAATAGTCAATTGCCTTTTGGAGTTCTATGGGAGTTCCAATAAGGTTTATGTCATCAACATATACGGCAAGTACAACAAATTCTGATGTTGTTTTCTTTATAAAAGCACATGGGCAAATGGCGTCATTTATTCCTTTAATAATACTCACTAAGACGATTATACCACATTCGTCCTGATAGCTTTAGACCATACAAAGATCTTTGCAATTTGATTGAAAATATTTCCCGGGACTTTGAATTATGTGTGCTTGGCATTTTGAATCCATCGGGAATTTTCATGTATGTCTCATTATCAAGTGAGCCATAAAGTTAGGCGGTAACCACATCCATTGAATTCATGTCAAGCTTTTCAAGGACAAAAAACTAATGAGATAACGGAAAGTTATATCATCCATAACGGGTGAATATGTCTCTTCATAATCGACACCAGGCTTTTGAGAAAATCCTTGTGCAACAAGGCGTGCCTTATATCTTTGCACCTCGTTTTTCTCATTTCTCTTGCGTACAAAGACCCATTTATAGCTAACAATCTTAACACCATTAGGTGTTTGATTTATAGGCCCAAAAACTTCACGTTTTGCAAGTGAATTCAATTCTGATTGGATTGCTTCTTGCCATTTTGGACAATCAAGTCTTTGTTGACATTCTCCAACAGATTGAGGTTCAAGATCCTCACTTTCTTGCATAATGCTAGATGCAACATTATATGCAAAGACATAATCTACCACTGTATCCACTCGATTAAAATTTGTCTCAATATCGATTGGATTTATTGATAGTTCCTTATTTTCTTGAGTCTCGGGCTCAATGGATTCTTCATGAATCTCAGAATTTATTAACTCGTGAATTTCCTCATGAGATTATTTCATAGTATCATTTTGATCATTTCCTTTCCTTTTTCTAGGATTTCGATCTTTGGAACCTAATGGTCTGCCACGTTTTAGGCGTGATTTCGATTCATTAGCTATGACACTAGAAGATTGTCCAATAGGGACATCAATATGGATTGGAACATTCTTTGCGGGGATATGAGATTTTGTTTTCATTTTCAAGTCCGTAAATGCGTCTGGCATTTGATTTGCTATTTTTTGCAAATGGATAATCTTTTGCACCTCTTTTTCACAAATAGAGGCATGTGGATCAAGATGAGATAATGATGGATTTTTCCACAAAATTTTCCGTTTAGTTTCACCAACTTCTCCCCCTAATTTTGGGAAAAATGTCTCATCGAATCGACAGTCTGCAAATCGTGCAGTTAATGAATTCCCTGTCAATGTTTCGAGGTAGCGAATAATGGAGGGCGATTCAAACCCAATATATATTACTAACCTTCTTTGCAGACCCATTTTGGTGCGATATGGCGGTGCTACAGGCATATATACTGTGCATCCAAAATTTCTTAAATGGGATATATTAGGTTTGAGACGAATTAGCATTGCTGCATGCAAAATGGCGTGACCCCAAACCGAAGTGGGCAACCTTGTTTTCATGAGTAACGGTCTTGCAATCAACTGCAGACGTTTAATTAAAGACTCTGCAAGACCATTTTGAGTGTGAACATGAGCTACAGGATGTTCCACTTTTATCCCAATTGATAAGCAATAATCATTAAATGCTTGAGATGAAAACTCAGCAGCATTATCTAGTCTAATAGACTTAATTGGATTATCGGAAAATTGTGCCCGTAATCGAATTATTTGTGCCATTAAGTTTGCAAACGCAAGGTTGCGAGATGACAATAGGCAAACATGATACCATCTAGAATATGCGTCTAGTAAGACCATAAAATATCTAAAAGACCCACTAGGTGGGTGAATAAGTCCACAAATGTCCCCTTGTATACGTTCCAAAAACGCAGGTGACTCTATTCCAACATTTGTTGGTGATGGTCTAATAATTAACTTGCCTTGATAACAAGAAGTGCAAGAAAATTCATTATTTAAAAGAATCTTTAAATTCTTTAATGGATGCCCATATGAGTTTTCTATAATCCGTCTCATCATAATTGATCCAGGATGTCCCAATCGATCATGCCAAAGTACGAAAGTATTGGAATCAGTAATCTTTTGGTTTACTTTAGAATGTGCCTTAATTGCACTAATTTTTGTCCAATAAAGGCCACAAGATAAAGGTGGGAACTTCTCAATAATCCTCTTTTGGCCAGAGACATTCTTTGTAATGATGAGATATTCAAGATTATTCTCATCTATTGCCTCAATAAGATATCCATTTTGACGGATATCTTTAAATCTCAACAAGTTCCTCTTGGACTTGGAGGAGAACATTGCATTCTCTATGATAAATATTGTTCCTTTAGGCAGAGTTATAGTAGCTCTTCCAGAGCCTTCAATTAATTTACTACTACTAGAAATTATAGTAACATCTGCCTTATACATACTTAAATGAGAGAAATATTTCTTCTCTTTGAATATCGTATGTGTGGTACATGAATCAATTAAACAAATATTTTTACAATTGGACATTGATCCAAGTTTGCTTTGTGAGATATCCATATTTGCTTCCCATGGTTTGACATACAAAAGAAATATACGAAAAACATTAGTATTTTTATAGAGAAGAGAATAAACAAATTTAAGTCTATGATTCAACATAATAGCTTCAGTGCGGGTGAATCGAGAAAAAATCTTTTATCATAGTTATTCTCCTTTTAATATCAAGGTATTAACAATTAGCAGTAGCATAAGCAGTCTTCACAATATTTCTTTTATTACTATATTTTATGTGCTACAAATAAAGCGTAAGATGAATGTGTAATCTAAATTTATATATTTTAAAACCATAATACATATTATATAACAAATTATAGCATGAAATAAGAATATATAATAAATTGAAACAAAGATCACATGTGTACAAAATCTACAATTAGCCTTTTCAACCATATTACAATTTAAACAAATACTTGACTGATATTCGGCTTTACTAGCTTAGTGCAGAAAACATAAAATTTGAACCATATCACAATAATAGATAACTCATGTAAACTATGTTAATTATATTATATTTATTCATTAACTACTACGAATAAGTAAAAAATAAAAATAATATCAAATTGCTCATTCTTCTTTAACCATGGATCCATCACCGATCAAGTAGTCTATTTTCCCCTCAGGGTGCTCAAAGAAGTCTTCCACATCCAAGTGGGTGATGTCAAAATCATTGTCAGAAGAAAAAATTGGCTTCAGGGCCTTTAATCTTTAGAGATGCTTGATAAAGCTCAACCAAATGTCTTGGTACATGGTAAAATTTTTGCCCAGTGCCCTTTTGCACCACAACGATAACATATAGTTTCTGAACTATTTGCTTTTGGACTCTCATATTTCCATTTCCGCATTTGGTGGTTATATTTCTTTGGGGGGTGATTGACACCAGGAAAATTTCTTCCTTGTCGACGGCCATGACCCCGACCCCGACCACCACCATGATTAGAGCCATGACCTTTTCCACGCTTAGCATAATGGGAATACACCTCATCCAATTCAGGCAATGATGTAGACCTAGTGGGTCGATTTTCGTGATTTTCCATGAGCAGGTCATTGTTTCGCTCAGCCACGAGGAGAAGAGAAATCAGCTCAGAGTACTTTTTGAAACCTTTCTCTCTGTACTGCTATTGCTGAACCATATTGGAGGCATGAAATGTTGTAAACGTTTTTTCAAGTATATCATAATCAGTGATAGTATCTCCACAGAGTTTCAATTTTAGAAGTAATTCTAAACATTGCAGAATTATATTCAGAAACAGACTTAAAGTCTTGGAGCTTCAGACGAGCCCAATCATATCGTGCTTGTGGCAGAGTGACCAACTTTAAGTTTTCATATCTTTCTTTTAAGTCATTCCACAAAATACGTTGATCTTTGACTGTGAGATATTCAATTTTCAACCTTCATCAAGGTGATGGCGCAAGAAAATCAAGGCCTTTGCACAGTCTTCGGTGGATGCTTTATTTCTGTCTTTAATAGCGTCTCCAAGACCCATTGCATCTAAATGAATTTCAGCATCCAACACCCATGTCATATAGTTCTTGCTCGAAATTTCAAGGGCAACAAACTTTCTTTTCATAATGTCAGACATAATTAAAAAAAAAAGAGATGAGAAAAATTACCTTAATCTTCTCAAAGAGCTTCTTGAGATAGTAGAACTTTGTGCTGATAACGTGTTATAAAATGAAAGCAATTTAGTAAAACATGAACAAGAAATATAAGCAATTTAGTGAAACATGAACAAGAAATATAGATAGAGAGAAGGAAGAGATTTTTTTCTTCAATTGTATGTCATTTCGTATCTATTACAAGGCCTTTATATAGGCACAAAAAGTGAAGAAAATATGTCATGGAATATGTCATTGAACATACAAAATATGTCATCGAATATGTCATTAAGCATTTGAGATGAAGATCATGGAAGTTGAATAGACATCCAACATAATATGATATCTATCATAATATTGATATTGATTTGGAAGATAAAATATTTGCCCTACATATTCCATTGTAAGGTTTCAGAAAGAGAAAATTCGGGGATGTTGGGGAGATTTGTACGACGAAGAAATAAAAAGAATTTTGTTAATTGTGTTTGTCTTTGGCGTTTAATATCACCTTTAGTATTAGTTACTATTTTTAAATTTAAATTTCAAATAAAATAACTAATTATTACCAAGATCGACTAATTTTGTCCTTAAAAGGAGACATGTCAATCTTTTCATACTAAACTTGGCAAATTTTAATGACTACCTTCTTTTGTTTTAATAATAGATAGATAGGTGACATCTAGAAAAAGGGCAATTGTGCAAATATCATTTTTTTTGACGAAAGATTTTTATCCCGATCTAAGTATGTTTTATTTTATATGATGAATTTTTTCCTCCAAAATTTGAATGTATTTTACTTTGCTTATGAATAGATTTTTTTGCGAGTTCAATTTGTAGGTAAAAAGAAAAAATGAAAAAAAATGATTAGACAAAATCGTTGGGGAATGAATATCCGCCGAAATTAGAAAAGAAACAAAAAAAAAAGTAAAAGAAAAAAGACAAAGGAAAAGAAAAAGGAAAAAAAGTAAGAAAAAGTGGTTAAAAAATAAAAAATAAATTGAAAATCATTCTTTCTTGATTCTCACTCTCCTTTGAGAGAGTGAAATATACACACTTTGCCACGTTAACATTAAAGGTATAAATAATTCTATTTAAAATAAATTTAGAAAAATAATAAAATTTCTATATAAAAATAATATATAATTAAAAATACGAATATAAATAAGAGATACTTATTCATTTTTTCCTTTAAGAAATGGAAACAGATTGCATTGGAAAAATAATCTACTTTATCAATCAGGTGGCACTCGCCTACCACGTAAATTTTTTCTGTATATATGACATTATTTTAAAAAATAAAATATATTTTTACCTTTTAAGCATATTACTTTTTTAGATAATTTTTTTCCAATATAATTTATAATAAAACTTGGATAAAGCTATATTATTTAGACTACATTTTTTATTTGTCAAAAAATAATAAAAAATTTAGTTAATATTTTTTAGTATTTGACCTAAAAATAAAGATTTATACTATTGAAATAAATAGTCAAGGCATCTAACCGTTATAAAAATACGTAGTTTGAAATTAATTAGTTTAGCTATAATTTTTTAATATAACTCTAAATTATGGTGCTCTAAAAATATATATTTTATAATTTTTACCTTAAAAAAATAAAAATACACAATTGAAATAAATTGTCATTGTATTAAAAGGAGAAACAAAAAAACGTACAATTCCAAAAATATAACTTACTCTGTGGATACATTTTTATAGAAATAAAAAAAAGAACAGTCCGGTGCACTAAGCTCCCGCTATGCGTAGATTCGGGGAAGGTCTGGACCATAAGCGTCTATCGTATATAGCCTTACCCGCATTTATGCAATAAGTATTTTTTAGAGCAATAGGTAAGTTAGAAATAATAAGTTATTTCTTGCAATTGTTCACTCTTTTTATTTCTTCTTTTGCTACAATGACTATTTATTTAAACTGTGTATTTTTACTCTTTCAAGTATAATATGTAAAAAGTAAATTTTAAGAGCACCATAATTTAGAACTATATAAAAAATTATAGCCAAAATAATTAATTTCAAGCTATGTATTTTTATAACTTTTTAGTTGTCATGACTATTTATTTCAATTGTATAAATCTATATTTTCAGGTCTAATTCAAAGCAAAAATTAACTAAAATGTTATTATTTTTAGTCAAATAAAAAATTAGCCTAAATAGTGTAGTTCTACCCAAGTTTTATAATAAATTGTATTCGAATAAAATATCTAAACAGTAACATACTTAAAAATGTAAAAGAAAAAAATCAAAAATGCCAAATATACAGAAAAATCTACATGACTATCGAGTGCACTTATACAATTTGCCACATCAGTATCCAGGAGGTAATGACTTACAAAATACTTAATTGAGAGGAGTAATTAAAACCACAAATAATTTAAGACTGTAACTAATAATCCATCATAAGTTTAAAGGGGTGATAAAGTATTTTGCCTATATCTTTTAGCCATGACATCAGAAATGATTTAAATATAAAAACTATCTGTTGAAATAAACATCCATAATAAGTAATACTGGAAACGAGAATAATAACGTGTAAGCTAGATGCCATGATAGTATATTTGGACTCACATCTTATCTTCCGTTAACAACTCGTCCTGTTACTGATTTTACCATATTGATTACATAATAGGTTGGGACATCCCAGTCTGTCAAAACATCAGAAAATGGTACTGGGTTTATCTCAATCGTCTATTATAGAGTGTGAGTCATGTCAGCTCGGGAAGCATACTCGCTCTCATTTCCCTCGACGTTCTGATAGCCGAGCAGTCACCTTTAACTTTAGTCAATTCAAATGTTTAGGGTCCTACTCGGGTCATTTCTACCTTTAGATTCTACCTTTAGATTCTGTTACTTTGTCATGGATGTTTTTGATGAAAAATAAATCTGAGTTATTTTCTATTTTCTAGACCTTCCACGCTGAAATTTAAAATCAATTTGGGGTTTTTATCCGCACATTTCATAGTGATAATACCCTAGAGTATTTGTCTTCCCTATTTCAGAAGTTTATGACCTCTCATGGGATTATTCAACAAACATCTTGAACATGCACATCTCAACTAAATGGGGTATCTGAAAGAATGAATAGACATCTTATTGAAAATGTTCGTACCCTACTCATACATTCTCATGTTCCGTTGCGTTTTTGGGGGATACAGTTTTTACATCTTATTATCTTATTAATCGTATGCCATCTTCAGTTATCCATAATCAAATTTCATTCTCTGTCTTGTTTTCCCACTCACCTTTGTTCTCTTCCACCCCGTGTATTTGGGCGCACGTGTTTTGTTCATTGCCTTACTCCAAAAAAATCTAAGTTAGCTCTTATGCTCTTAAGTACATATTTCTAGGTTACGCGTGAGTGCAAAAGGAATATTGATGCTATCACCTGACCTCCAGCGGTATCTTATGTCTGCTGATGTTACCTTCTTCGAAACCCAATCATACTTCACAGGTTCAGGTAATCACTTAAATATTTGTGAGGTGCTACTAGTTCCATCTTTTGGAGAGCAATCACTATCTCCCATTCATCTTCCTCTTCATTTCCTGCTCCAGCTCCACCTATAGCCCCAGTTCTAGCTCTACCACCTAGTACAGTTCAACCTTCTACAACTCCACTACTCCTGACTTATCGTCGTTGTTTGCGCCCAGTATCAGACCTAGCTGATTCACGTACTGCACCTAACCTTACTCTTGTTACAGACTTGTCTCTTTCTAGTCAATTGATTGCACTTCGGAAATGTATACGACCCACATTTGATCCTAATCCCCATTATGTTTGTTTAAGTTACCATCATCTCTCATCACCCAATTATGTGTCGTATCATCTGTGTCCTCTGTCTCTATTCTTATGTTTAAAGGTGAAGCATTGTCTCACCCAGGATGGTGACATGGTATGGTTGACGAGATGTCTTCTTTACATACGAGTAGTACTTGGGAGTTTGTTCCTCTTCCTTCGGCTAAATCTGCAGGTTGTTATCATTGGGTGTATGTAGTCAAAGTTGGTCCAGGTGGACAGATTGATCGGCTTAAGGCTCGTCTTGTTGCCAAAAGGTATACTCAGATATTTAGGCTCAATTACAGTGATATTTTCTCACCCATTGCTAAAATAGCATCAGTTCGCCTTTTTCTATCGGTGGTTGTTGTTCGCCATTGGCCACTATATCAGTTGGACATAAAGAGTGCTTTTTTTTTTACGGTGATCTTGAGGATGAGATTTATATGGAGCAACCACATGGTTTTTATGCTCATAGGGAGTAGTGATGTTGTATTTCGGTTGCGTTGTCCCTCTATAGTCTAAAGCAATCTCCTCGAGCCTGATTTGGTAAGTTCAACATAGTTATTCACAAAATCAAAAGGCGGGAGCAATAGAATAGTAGACCAACCGGCGCACAATAGCAAGGCGAAATTGTCGCCGGAAATGGCCAGACGACGGCGGAATGCAGCCCCGACTACCACAATAACACAACCTACACTCGTCACCCCTGCTCATGGTGTCTCTACAACACTAGAACCACTGACATTTGGGAGCTTCCTTCCACAGAAGTACCAACCGTCACTAAATGCACATGCAGAGGTTGAAGAAGCTAACAATGCTCCTGCGAAGGGTAATGAAGAGGTAATAAAATCGACTGCAAGGAGATTACAATTTTTAGAGGAGACTGAACCAGCCAAATCAGTACCAACTGCTGCTGAAGTTGTTAGAGGTAACAGAGATGTACAAATGGGGAAGGTACTCTCATTTGTGCCTCCTTCTGATCGAAATGGGACAAAAGTTGTGAAGATTAATGAGGAAGATCTAAAACCTCAGGTAGAATACTGGCAGAATGCACTGATTGGATTTGTAATAGGTGATAATCCCAGTGAGAAGAATATGGAAGGCTTTGTCATGCATGTATGGAACTTTGTTGCTAAACCTCAGGTATTAGTGCATGCTGAAGGTTACTGTATTTTTTGATTTAATAGCCTTGAGGATAGAGATCTGGTGTTGCAATCTGGACCCTACACATATAGAAATAGACCGATGGTTCTAAAGCCCTGGGAGATTGATTTTGATTTTCCTAGTGATGTTCTTAGCACTGTTCCAATTTGGATTAGATTTCCTGGGCTACCAGTGGGCTACTGGTCTGCTGAAGTCTTAAGTAAATTGGCCAGTGCAATAGGAAAGCCATTATATACTGATAAATACACTGCACATTATGAGAAGATTTCATTTGCCAGAGTTTTAGTTGAGGTGGATGCTGCTTATCCTTTGCCTGGCCAACTGGAAATTGAAACTCCTTATGGTTCAAAAATTCAGACAATTGAGTATGACTGGAAACCTTCCTTTTGCAACCATTGTTTGAAGTTTGGGCATGACTATATTGAATGCTGGTATTCTATTGATAACAATGAGCATAAGGAAAGGAAGCTTCACGATAAAATACCTAAGCAGAAAGGGATGAACAAGCAGATAGGTAAAACAGAATGGCAGATCAAACAAGCTATAACAGAGGTGCAGGAAATCCAAAAGGTTACAGTAGCAGATAAAGTGTTGGAAAATCAGCTAGTGCAGGAATCTAGTAAAACAGATGAGAGCCTTGCTAAATCCCAGCAAAATGCACTAAATGAATGTATGAGTCATGAGGTGATTGTCACTATTGGTAATTCTGACCAAATAGCTGATAACTGTGACAAGGGTAAGTCAACAATGACTGTGGGAAATAGTGGAGTCCAGCAGATTGATCCAGGACCCTCTTACAGTGGTACCCCTCCTTTTCCATGATTATAGCCACATGGAATATTAGGGGCCTCAACCAGCCCCATAAACAGAAGGAATTAAAAAATTTCCTTGCTGTTAATAAAGTGGATGTCATGGGAGTAGTAGAAACTAGAGTAAAGGAGCATAAAGCCAATAAAATACTGTATAAGGTGGCCAAGGATTGGAAGGTACAATACAATTATTCCAAGGCTATCAATGGTAGAATCTGGTTACTATGAAAGTCTTATATTCAAGTACATATTTCTTCTATTACAGACCAACTAATACACTATTCTATTGCTGATACAAGAACACAAATAAAATTCCAGCTTAGTGTTATATATGGTCACAATACTGCACAACTCAGAGGGAAACTGTGGCATGATCTAAGAACATTACATATTCCCAATCTAGATGCTTGGCTTATTAGTGGAGACTTTAACTGTGTGCTTAATTCTGAGGATAGAATTGGCTCCCTAATCACTGAGGCTGAAGTAAAAGATTTCAAAGATACAGTGGATGACTTACAACTTACTGCTTTAAGAGCTACTGGTTGGCATTATACTTGGACTAACAAGCAAGATACTGGCTCTAGAGTATATAGCAAGATTGACTGGGCTCTGGGAAATTATCAATGGCTGCAGCAGTTTGGGCACTTGGAAGCAGACTACATGAATCCATTGGTATCTGATCATTCCCCTATTCTGGTTAAATTTGGTGATTATAAACCACTGCATCCTAAACATTTCAGGCTATATAATACTGTCATGGAACATGTTCAATTTCATGGCATTGTTAAACAAGTTTGGGAGAAGGATTACCTAGGCTTACCAATGCAGCAGATTTGGAGCAAATTGAAGGCATTGAAGCAGCAGCTAAAAGGTATAAATAACCACATGGCTAAATACAAACAACAGATTATTCAGGCAAGGGAAAGGCTTGATAGTATACAGGTGCAGATGCAAAGCAACCCTCTCTCACAGGAGCTGATAAATGATGAAAGAATCCTACTAGAAGAACTTGAGAAATGGAACAGTGTGGAGGAACAAGTAATGAGGCAGAAATCCAAAGCTATATGGATTGAATGTGGTGATGCAAATACCAAGTATTTTCATGCACAATGGAGGATCAGGACAGGCCAGAACAATATCACCTCTATTTATACTGACACAGGTATAAAGCTAACAGATCCTCTAGCTGTGGAACAGGAATTATTGAAGGTGTTCCAATCATTAATGGGGGAGTATGCTCCTGAACTTCCCTGTGTAGATACCAGTATTATGAAGGAGGGTAGATGCCTTACACTTGATCAGCAGAGAGCTCTTATCAGGCCAGTTACTATAGAGGAGATCAATGCAGCTGTAACTGAAATGCCAAAGGATAAGGCCCCAGGAGTAGATGGTTTTCCTATATTGAATTCTTTACAAAGAACTGGGAGGTGGTGCAAGAAGATATACTATCTGCTACTGAGGAATTCTTTGAAACCTGCCAAATGCCACATATGATTAATACCACTGCAATAGCCCTTGTGCGTAAGATCAAAACTCCTACCACTGTGAAGGACTTTAGACCTATTGCATGCTGTACTACACTGTAAAAAATCATATCCAAAGTCATTACCAGAAGGTTGGAGGCTGTGATTGGAGAACCGGTTGGACCTGCCCAATCTGCATTTATTGAAGGAAGGGGTATCATGGATAACATCCTACTTAGCCATGAAATATTCAAAGGATACTCTAGAAAAGGTGTTTCTCCTAGATGTGTTCTTAAAGTGGACCTAAGGAAGGCATATGATACACTTGAATGGAGATTCCTGAAGCAGATTCTAATAGCACTGGGATTCCCTGCCAAATTTACTGCATGGATCATGGCTTGTGTCTCATCTGTCTCATACTCATTAGTAATGAATGGTGGACTTACTAAACCATTCATTGCTAAGAGAGGTATAAGACAGGGGGATCCTATGTCACCTTATCTTTTTGTATTGGCCATGGAATATCTGAACAGATTGCTACAGCAACTACATAAAGATGTGAATTTTAATTTCCATCCTAGGTGCAGGAAACTTAACATATCCCATGTCTGTTTTGCTGATGACTTGCTTATGTTCTGTAGAGCTGACACAATTTCCATCCGGATATTGCACAGAACCTTTCTTATATTCTCAGCTGCATCTGGCCTTCAGGCTAATGCAAGTAAGAGTGCAATCTATTTGGCTGGAGTGCCACAGGAAATCAGAGAGGAGATTATTGCAGTACTGGGATTCACTGAAGGAAAACTCCCCTTCAGATATCTTGGAGTTCCTCTGGATTCAAAGAAGCTAGCTATTCAACACTATTTGCCTCTTATTGAGAAGATTACAGCAAGAGTTACTTGCTGGTCAGCCAAATTGTTATCCTATGCTGGCAGAACTCAATTGATCAAGTCAGTGATTTTTGGAATGCAGACTTACTGGGCTCAGGTATTTATAATACCTAAGAAAGTCTTGAAGGCTATAGAGGCAATATGTAGAACTTATCTCTGGACAGGAAAAGCTACACTCTCCAAGAGAGCACTTGTTGCATGGAACAAGGTATGCCAACCTATTTCCTCTGGGGGTCTTAAAATACTGAGGATGGATGTCTGGAATAAAGCAGCCATAGACAAATTACTATGGGATTTGGCTAGGAAAAAGGACTGTCTATGGGTCAGATGGGTGCATTCTTACTATAACAAGAATAGGAGCATTGACACAGTTGCTGTGCCAACCAACTCTTCTTGGGTGGTCAAAAAGATACTGGACAGTAGAACATTGGTGATGGACAATACTCAACTGCAAGGTGACTTTACAAGCAGGCTGCAAAGTGTATGCATGCTTGGGAAATTTCAGATTCACAAATTGTATATTGCTTTGCTGCCTAAGTTTCCTAAGGCTGCATGAAGGAACTTAATGCTTATTTCAACTGTTCTTCCTAAGCACAAGTTTACTGTTTGGTTAGCTGCTCAAAATAAGCTTCCCACAGTTGAGAGGTTACAGATTCTGGGCATACAAATTCCAACACTGTGTGCATTCTGTAAACTGCATAATGAGGAGTTTAAGCATCTGTTTTTTGAATGTGATATCACCAGCAGACTATGGAGAAGAATTTGTGTATGGCTGGGACACCCCAGGACCATTGGCTGCTGGGACAATGAAGTACACTGGATTTGTGGCAAAGCTAGAAGCAAGCATTGGCAGAATTCTATCACAGCAGCAGCTTTTGTAAACACTACTGCTATCATTTGGAGGGAAAGGAACCATATACGTTATGAAGGTGAAACTTTTGTAGAAGATATGGCATGTCGGGAGATTGCAACACTTCTACACCTTAAAGGCAGAAGATGTAAACATTGGCAGATTCGATTGAGCAAACTTAATTCTTATCCTTAGAGCGATTACATTGATACATACAAGTGTATAGATAGTATTAGTTGATAGTTACTAGAGCAGTGTAGTAGTTAGTCCATACTACTGTCAATCTTGATACATTTTAAATATTTCGATATTAATGATATACGACAGTTAGATTTAAAAAAAACATAGTTATTCACGAGTTCGGCATGACTCGTAGTGAAGCTTATCACTCTTTTGTTTTATCATGACTCGGAGTGAAGCTGATCACTCTTTTGTTTTATTGGCATTCTACTTAAAATCTCTACATTTATCTGGTTGATGACATTGTAATTACCGTTAACGATCAAGATGATATTAATAAATTGAATCAACATCTCTTTCAACACGTTCACACAAAGGATCTGGTTATATTAAAGTATTTTTTTGGGTACTGAGGTTGCTCAGTCTATCTCAGGTATTGTGATCTCGCAACGGAAGTATGCCTTAAATATTCTTGAAGATACATGAATGACAGGTTGTAGACTTGTTGACATTCCTATCGACTCGATCTACTAGGACAGGGAGAGTCGCTTAGCGATCCTGCAAGATATAGGCCAGTGATTGGTATATTAAATTAGCTCACAGTGACTAGATTTGATATTTCCTTTCTTGTGAGTGTGTTGAGGCAATTTATGGATTCTCCTTGGGATAGTCATTGGGATGCAGTTATCTGCATTCTTCGATATATAAAATCAGCTCATGGCAAAGTATTATTGTTTGAAGATCACGGCTATGCAAATTTGGATGCTCAGATGTTGACAGAGCATGGTCACATTCTTATAGACGTTCTACATCTTGAAATTGTGGTTTAGTAAGAGGTAAATTGGTGTCTTGGAAAAGCAAGAAACAGAATGTAGTTGCTTGGTCTAGTAAAAAGGTAAAATATCAAGAAATAGATCTGGCACCATGTGAGCTAGTTTGGATTAAACATTTGCCTAAGGAGTTAAAATTAGGTGAGATCAACAAGATGGAACTTGTGTAATAAGCAAGCTGCCTTTCATATTGCATCAAATCTCGCAACACGTTTATGAATTCGAATGATCAACGTGCAGATGTTTTCATCAAGTTCCTCACTTGTCCTCATATTAGTTATACTAGTTCTTTAGCACGTGCAATCCGATTTATTCAATACACGATTTTTGAAAATCATATCAATATTATCTAAACATGTTATTCTTATGCATATATCGACAATCGACTAAGGTTAGGACTGTGGGAGGCGACCCAGAGCATTTTTCGGTTGTTATGGGATTACACCAAAGATCTATGCTTAGCCCGTTCTTATTTGCTTTGGTGATGGATGCATTGACACACAATATACAAGGGGATGTGCCATGGTGTATGTTATTTGCTGATGACATAGTTCTAATTGATGAGACGAGGGTCGGTATTAACGAAAAATTGGAGGTTTGGAGACAAACACTCGAGTCGAAGGGTTTCAAATTGAGCAGGTCTAAGACATAGTACCCGGAGTGCAAGTTTAGCACTGAGTTGAAGGAAGTAGGCTGAGACGTGAGGCTTGGATCACATGTCATCCCCAAGAGAGATAGCTTCAAGTATCATGGGTCGATGATTCGGGGAGACGGATAGATCTACGAGGACGTCACTCACCGTATGTGGAGGCTGGATGAAATGGAGGCTTGCATCTGGAGTCTTGTATGACAAGAAAGTGTCACCGATACTCAAAGTTAAGTTTTATAGAGCTATGGTTATACCGGCCATGTTGTATTGGGCAGAATGTTGGCCGGTTAAAAACTCCCATATCCAAAGGATGAAGGTAGCAGAGATGAGGATGCTGGGGTGGAAGAAGGTGGCGTGGCCCCTGTAGATGACAAAATTCGGGAAGCGAGGCTCAGATAAACCTGTCTAACGGGCCAACTTGTTCGGTCAGGGCCATTTTTTGACCCGTACGGGTTTCAGGCCGGGTTGCACAGTAACGGGTTCGTAGCGGGATGGGTTATTTTGGGTAAAAATTGAACCATACGGGTTACAGGTTGAGGGGGCCGGGCCGGGCCGAGTTTAGTATATTTTCACTTTTTTTTTTGGAATGATGCATAGTATAACTATTAAGTTATATTAATACTTTGTAATAATTGAATGAATACAAGTAAGATGGGAAAAAATTGCACTTATTGCAAGTGCTACTTTATTTCTTAATTTCAAATTGAAAAATTAGAAAATGAAATGTTTACATTTTTTCTAACAAGTAAACTAGTAAAGTAGTAATTTTAATGTTTTGCATCCCCCTAGCAAGTTCATCATAATCAATATGAACCGATTGACCTTCTTATGACGTGTTAAATTCGGATGGGTTTCCATGGGTTAATATATCTCCAAGTTCGTCTTCTGGGCTATCAACATCTTCCTTTCCTTGATTTCTTCGTTCTGATCTAATCCAATCTCTGAAACATACTAAAACTTCCAAAGCATTGCTTCCCAATGAGTGGCGGGTGTCTCCAAGTTGTTGTCTTGCTTGGCTAAATGCACTCTCCGATGCAACAGTAGAAATTGGCACATTCAGCACGTTCCGAGCCATAGCGAAAAGAACAGGAAATTGCTTTTCATTTTCATGCCACCATCCCAACGGTGAAAATTCCTTTGTGCGAGGTTCCTTTTGCTTCTGCAAGTAGAATTGAAGCTCATCAATATTCCTGCTACTGGTTTGAGTGTTAAAAAATGTAGAAAAAATATTAAAACTATCAAGGCATTCTTATCATCCACATTAGCAGAACTGCTACATTGCATAGCGGGATTAACATTCCAGAAGTACGAGCAGTATTATCACATTCATTTGCATAATAATTATATAGTTGTTGTAAATATTCATTTAGCTTGTTCATAGAATCATTTAAATTTGGGGTTTTAGTTTCTCCAGTCTCCATATAAGTATATCAAGAATTCATTAATTGGTGACAATCAGACATTTTAATAGAAGGATTTAAAACTGCACCAATTAAGTAAATCGGAGGAATTGGAAAGAAATATTTTTTGAATTTGCTTGCATTTTTTCAACAACATCCTTAAATTTTTCTTTCTTATTAAATTCAGATAGTAGAAAAGAAATTTCAGCTATATGTACTAAAGCCATAGTAACAGTGGGGTAATATGCGCCAGAAAACATAAAAGTAGCAATATAAAATTTATGTTTAAATTTAACAACATCATTAATGACCTCCCAAGTATCACTTGTTAACATACGCCTATGATCAGTACAATGTGCATTAGCAACTTCAGTTATTGGAAATCTATATTTGTAGCAACATTTTAATAATATATATGTATAATTTCATCTAGTAACAATTTCGTCTGGCATGAATCTAAGTGTAAGGTTATACTGGATACACTTAGTCTTAAATTCTTTTATTCTAGATTGTCTATTATTTCCCTGAATAACACCAACTGCTCTTCTAATATGAGTAATCTCAACTGAAAATAAATCAAGGCTAATTTTATCAATTAAATTATAAACATGACATGCACACCTAACATGAAAAATATCATCAAGAGGTGGTTGCAAATGCAATTTTAAAATTGAAACAACGGCATTATTGTTTGAAGCATTATCAAAAGACATATACAAAACTTTCTTTTTTTGGTTTAAATTATAAAATTCAACAACTTCAAAAATAGTACTACTTATAAACGTAGCAGTATGACTCTGATCTTCATCATATTTGAAAGCTATAATACATTTTTGCATACAGGTATTATCATCTATCCAATGGCATGTAATTGTCAAATAATCATTTCCATTAACAGCATGACCAATATCATAAGTTAGACATACTCTAGAAGGAAGGTGGCTAAACAAATAACGTATGTATGTTTGATATTGTCCATGAAGTCTAAAGATATCTGCTCTACAAATACTTCTAGGGATACCTTTAAATAAAGAATTGTAAATCCTTTGAATATACATAATAAGATACGATGAAGAAGCAAAAGAAAAAGGTAGACAACCCAAAGCAATCATGTTTGCTAATTCCTCACAATCCCTCATTTTATCATATTTTACTAGACCTCCAGTAGTAGTGTTAATAGTTGTTTGACTTCCATCCACATTATTGCCCCATTCTATGGGATGGTCAGATCTCATATGTCTACTAAGTGTCTCAGTCCCCCCTAAATTTCCTCCGGTCAAATGTTTAAAAGTTTTGTTACAAAGTTTGCACTTAACTCTATTAGTACCTTCAATTATTTCAAAAAATTTCCATACCGGACTTCTTCTTTTACGATTAGAAGTCCGAGTCGCTGGTGGTCTACTACCCCTTGTAGCACTAGCAACTCCAACTCTAACTCTGCCAACATTTCCACTAGCAGGTGTAGGTGGTATCTCATATTCTATTCCAATTTCATTATCTTCTATTCCAAAATCTTCTTGTAATTGTTCATAATCTATCTCTACATTATCATTTGGCGATGATTCAGAAACATGTGTTATTGGGTCATTATTATTACTACCGGAAGCTACCTGACTACCTCTTTTTTTATTTTCACCCCTACCAGTAACTTTTCTACACGCTCTTTTAGCAGCACTAAACATATTGTAAAAATTAAGTATAAGCTAAAATTAAATATGCAATTAAAATATTAAATAAGAGAGAAAGTTGGAGGGAGTGCACCGAATTCGACAATAAATTGAGCACTTCATTACGCAATTCCGGTGTTAGCACGAACAAACATCAACCAAGTATATTAACTTTGAACTTCAAACTTCGAATTTCAATTTCCAAATGACAATTTTTGGTAAATTAAACTCAAGAAAAGAGAGTCAAATAAAAATTATAAAATTAGAATATGAAATCTTGCAAATTGAAGGGAAGAGAGAAATTGAGAAATTGAGAATTGAGATTAGAAATTTGAGTGAAGAAATGAAGAAGAGTGGGAGGGTATTTATAGATTTTAAGAAGGGTTAATATTGTAAATTAATAAATACAACAAAATAACCAAAAAATGGCCAATTTTGCAAAAAAATCCGTTGGCCAACGGATCTGAAGCAATTTTGACCGTTGCTTGTGGGCCCCACAAAGTCAGAAAATAAAAAAAATAAAAAAAAATAAAAATTTTACCGTTGTGCCGGGCCGGTCCGGGCCGGGTTACCCGTTGTCCACTGTGCATGCAGACCGGTCCGGTTCCAACTAAAAAAAACCAAACACTCCAACCCCCTCCCCCCCACGAACCCAACCCACCCGACCCCTTAGTAACCGGGTGGGTCCGGTCCGGAACATGTCCGACCTGGTCCTTTAGACAAGTCTAGACTCAGATGGTTCGGGCACGTGCAGAGTAGAGGCCTTGATGCTTCGGTAAGGAAATGTGAGCGGTTGGCCATGGTGGGTACTAGAAGTAGTAGATGGAGGTCTAAGAAGCATTAGGGAGCGGGTGATCAGGCAGCACATGGTATGACTGCAGATTTTCGAGGACGTAGTCCTTGATAAGAAGGTTTGGAGGTCAAGCATTAGGGTTGTAGGTGAGTGGATAGTAGAGTTTTCCTTACTTCATACCGGGGGTGAGGCGGGGTTGGATTATGATTGATCTTAGATGGCTTGCAGTTTATATTAAATCCACAATATCCTTGTTGTTTATCTTAGCCCCGGGCCTTAGATACCGGTTACTGTTATTGCATGTCATTTATCGTTTATTTGTTATGTTTCTGTTACTATTACGGTTTCTAGTGGAGTTACTAATGAATTGTCTTTTCTTATTTTTTATTTTTGTTACGTATACATTACCCTCTCGAGATCCCCACTTTATGAGATTTTACTGGATAGTTGTTATTATTTTATCTATTATCTAAACAAAGAACGAACTGACATACGCCAAGTCAACCAACAAAGATAGATTTATGAGTAAAAATAAGACTTTGAAGAACATCTCAACTATTTCGAAAAGAAAAAGAAAACTGGCATGCTCTTTAATTACAAAGAAAACAAACAATGTGCAAATGAAATGAAAAATAAACATAAACCCATGAACCAAACATATAGAGTTTAAATTTGTTGAAAAAAGTATTATATTATTCACATCAAACAATAGAGAATACGTTCAGTTCAAAAAGTAACCCAAAAAGGTTAAATAGAATGCTTGAAAAAGAAATAAACACTACACTTTCTTGTGGTGTAAGAACTACATGGAGGGATGAAGAAAATAAATTTATTTGAGGGGTACATAGGTGTCATTTTACAAAAGACATTATCAGTGTGAATCAATATGTTTTGACTGCATCTCCTTAATAACTCTCTTTTCTCTTATGACCTGGTAAAACAACAATAATCATGTGGATTTCATTCCATGTGATAAAAGAAAATAACAACAAAGCATATAAAAAAATAGTATCAACTTTTGCTAGTGAAATAGCTAACCCATAATTCAAATCTATGCGCTTAAATAGAAATAACTTTTCAGATACATACACTTTTGTACTTAATACTATGTAGTGAAATAAAATAAAATATAGTATCATAAGAAAAGATAGACTGCTACCTTTTTTACATTTCAAGTTCAGATGATATTCAATAATCTTCTTCATTGCTTTCTTGTTAGGTGATGCTATGCACCGGTAGACTAGCTCCGAGAAGTATTATGTATGTAATTGTTAAATGTAGAGCTCTGAGTTTGAATTGTAAAAGCAATTTAGGAAGAAGAGATGAATAAGGTTATGATAGTTGCTCCATGTCTCAATCAAAAGGGATAAAAATATTTCTTAAGCAACAATATAATCTTTTCCCATCTACTATGGGTTGGGAAGAATATAAGGAAATTATCAGAAAATAATGAAAGAAGTTTGATTAAATTAAATTAAAATACTAACTCCAGAATGTGAGCAAGAAAAATATGATCAGAAAATGGCAAGATCGGAAAGGAAAAAGATAATGAAAGATATCAAATATGAAAGTATTTACTGGTCACAACATTAGCATGCTACAAGAATGTTTCTTACGTTATTAAAACTTTAATGAAGAAAGACTATTTAGATACAATGAGATGAATTTGGTCTATATGAAAATACACTTTTTGTAACTCTTCATATGCTCTTTACTTTGAGTACACCAAAGAGAGATTAATTTAATGTATCTAGCGGTTTATAAAGAAGTAATTTAGTTTTAGATAGAGGATAATTTGGTCATTTAATATTAGCATGCTTTGTGTACATGCTTCCTCTAGAACTGAAAGGGTAAATGTGATCTCTCCTTATCCCATGGCTATTGTAGGATGAACTTTAGAACTATTGGTGAATAATCTGTTCAGCAAATACCACTTATCTCATGACTCTTGAGATCGACTTAGACTCTGCTGCATTCAATCTCACACCTTGAGCTAAGTAATGACATAGAATGGTACTAAACATCTGAAAGTTGAGACGCGGCAAGATGAATGCTTCACCATTTAGATATCACAACCCTTTGTTTCACATCTTTTATTGACACAATGAAAGCAGTTAATGAGGCCTGCAAATTCATCACCGGCTCTTTTTCACTTAATAGTGGTAAATTGTATATGACACCATCTGTGAAATTCCTTATGCTAATATGCTCTTCTTACCTAACAATTTTTGTCGCGTCTCACCATTTTTACAATAATCATGCAGCTCTACATCAGTTACAGGCCTCAACAACAATGAATATCAGATATCTAGGGGACAGGTATTTGCTTTGTTCCCCAGTTCTGTTTGGAAAACCAGCTCTTGCAAGATGTCATGTATTTTGGTAGAAATTACCTGTGTACTTATTCTGACCATATAGGGTAGCCCGGTGCACTAAGCTTCCGCTATATGCAGAGTCCGGAGAAGGGCTGGACTACAAGAGCCTATCGTATTTTTTCTGACCATATGTTTTAACAAATTAGAAGGATAGAATTGGAAGTATCGGACCTGTTTACTTTCTCTGAAATCTGGTTTCTGAGATTAATCTGGATTGTGAGATCACATGTCATCTAGTTTTCCAGCCAAAATATAAAATGATAAAGGCCGATTATTTCGCTTTCCCATCTCAAATGGTTGAAAATTTTATTTAATTTTAGAGTATAGTTGTCTAATACCCTTTACTCTACAGGTGTTGAACCGCAAAGTAGGATTGGATCAGACTTCCAACTTTGTAAAGGTAGTAAATTTGCAGATCAAGTCAAACTTCTTCGACCTGCCTGCTTAGTGCTTGATTTGATTGTCGTGTGGTGTCAATGCAGGGTGATTTAATGAAAATGGCATTCCCCGACAATAGCTTTGATGCAGTGTACGCAATAGAAGCTACCTGCCATGCACCAGATCCAGTGTGTATATTCAATTTTGATTTGTATATTGACTGTTTGTTGGTTATTAATACATTTATCTTTTAAGGTTGGATTCTATAAAGAGATTTACAGGGTGCTGAAGCCTGGTCAATGTTTCGCTGTGTATGACCGATTCTTACAACCCCAATAAAGAGGAACACAAGAGAATCAAGGTACATCTTGAAGCATTGAAGTAGTTTATCAGTCTAACAACAACAACTACCCAGTATACTCCCACCAGGTGGGGTCTGGGGAGGATAATATGTAGACGAGTCTTACCCCTACCCGAAAGGGCAGAGAGGCTGTTTCCAATCGACCCTCGGCTCATAGGATAAAAGAAAAAACAGCAGTAAAACAAAAACAAAGACAAAAACAAAAACAATAGAGTATTAGTAACTCCCGCAGAAATAGCGTAAATGATTATCTAAACATAAGAAACATAAATACAATCGCATGCAATAATATCATACAGTAACTACCATAACTAACAACCATAGGGGGGTCATAAGCTAAAACACAAATCATCCATGGGTAACCCTACTGACCCACACCCAACCCCGAATGAGGCGTACGAAAAACTCTAGGAGCCCCTAACCTACAACCCTGATTCTAGACCTCCAGACTCTCCTATCAAGGGTCATGTCCTCGGAAACCTGCATTCTAGTCATGTCCTGCCTAATCACCTCTCCCCAATGCTTCTTAGGCCTCCCTCTGCCTCGCCGACCGCCAACAATCTCCAGCCGCTCGCAGCTCCTCACCGGGGCATCAGGACCCCTCCTCCGAACATGCCCGAACCACCTCAGCCTCGCTTGTCGCATCTTAATTCTTTCATTGTCCAAAGGCCGAAATTGAGCTTGGAAATGGCCTCCCTGAGGCTAGATTGACAACACAGTGCCTCGAAGCAGCCAAACAAGCTGGCTTTGAACTAAGTGCCAAGTCCTTTTCTTCTAAAGCTATCAAGTAGTTGACTTAACCTTGGAATTTGCATTTAAACTCAACTTGTCTATGAAGGTTGTCTGGGACAAGGATCTGGCTGACGACTCACCTGTTCCATGGTACTTGCCTTTGGATACTAGTCACTTCTCGCTCAGTAGCTTCCGCCTAACAGCAGTTGGCAGACTTTTCACCAGAAATCTGGTAATATTTCTTACAACATTGTCTCTTTATTGTTTCTGATAGTTCATCTGTAGACCTGCATGAAAGGCGGGGGATAATTTTGACATCCCAATTAGTTCATTATTAGAGTTAGGAAAATGAACTAAAGGGTTGTTTCCCTTGAAGTATAAGATAATTTATCTCCATATAAAGTTCCGCATCTGCATAACTAATTTGATCTCCATATAAAGTCCTGCATAATATGATCTTCATATAACTAACGCTATGTTTGGTTTCCAGTATTGACTCTGCATAAGTTATGCAGAGTCTAGTACCAGAAACCAAACGTTGTATCACCAATTTTGGTACAACTTATATGAGAATTTATGTATTATTTTAATCGGGTATAATGTGGGACAAGAATGCGCGTAACTAAACAACCCCTGAACTGTTTCACATGATTTATCAGGTTTCGGCACTTGAATACGTGGGACTTGCTCCTAAAGGTAGTCAAAGGGTTCAAGCTTTCTTAGAGAAAGCTGCAGAAGGTCTTGTTGGTGGTGCCAAGTATGTTAGAATTTTCAAACTCTCCTCACACTCTCCCACCGTCCATCTAGAAGGAGCATGTATTGAATGTTAGAATTCTCCCACCGTCCATCTAAAAGGAGCATGTATTGAAAATGTGGGAATTTTACCATTCAAAGGTTGGTGGCATACCATGGTTGGTGGCACCTACCTAGCCATATTTCTTGGACCCAAATTTGCATATTTTCACACTTCTTTTTATTACTATATATAGGAGTAGTGTTGTCTGAAATTTTATGAGAAGCAAGGAGAAGAAAAACAAAGAGAAAACAAGAGAGAAGTTAGTTTGTAAAAAGGGAGAATAGCGTGCCGAAGCACTTAGAGTGAAGAGAAAGAAAAATATAGTGTTTGTGTGTATTTTTGTTGTATTACAAAATAATTTTAGAAAGTGGTGTGAGAGAAAAAAGTGATTGTGAGATTAAAAATATTATATTGTGTGGTGTGTTGTTTGTCTTCTAATCAATTTAATACAAAAATTTCTTTTCAATTACCCATCATTTCTTTTTATATTACCAACAAAGTAAGATTATGACTCTCCCTCGTAAATATTATGTAGTTGACTAGTTTCATATATAGTAATATTGAACATATAATCAACTTTATGATTAACATTTTTAACCTGTTGTTTCAGGAAAGGGATTTTCACACCAATGTACTTCGTGGTTCGCAAGCCCATTTCAGACTCTCAGTAATATGGAGTTTAGTCACTTAGCTTTTTGCTTTAGTTAGCAAATCTGTAAGATTCTTCGCACAGAACTTTATAAATTGAATATACAACAACAACAACCCAGTATAATCCCACTTAGTAGGGTCTGGGGAGGGTAGTGTGTACGCAAAACTTACCCCTACCCTTGGGTAGAGAGGCTGTTTTCAAATAGACTCCCGGCATCCTTACCTCCAAGAACTTCCCACCTTGCTCTTGGGGAGACTCGAACTCACAATCTCTCGGTTGGAAGTGGGGGTTGCTTGCCATCAGAGCAACCCCTCCATTCGTGCTAATTACACATTGAATATGACCGTGCTAATTAAGGTGACTACAGTTTTTGGAGGGCGTTGTGGGTGGATGGGTTTTGGGAGGGGGAGGGGGAGGGGGTTCTTTTTCTGTGTTGCTTGTCTGACACAATTTGATTTCATAATGTCTTGCTATTTTTGCCATTGAATGTCCTTGTTCTAAGATATATGCCTATTGACAAGCTCATAAAGGTGGGCGTTTGCTAATATATGGTGTTTCAGGTAAACGAACTTATTTCTTTGGACTAATCAAAGAAGACAATTGTTTTTTTTTTTTATTCATCGTCTTCTTAAACACTGAATCTACAATCTTTTATATTTTCTTGCTGCAAACAGTTTGCATAGTATTATGTTGCATCTATGTGAGTAAACTAATATTTAGTCCTTTTTCTTAAATGTACTTGTACTGTTGTAATTCGAATGCAAGTAGATTGCACAGATTGCTTTAGTTGACACTGTCTTCGGATTAGTATGTTACCAGCATTCTCATATTTTAGTGATCTTAGGTATCTATATGATATATCCATAAAAGAACTGATTGAATTCACAAATACTAACAAATCTTCAAAAATGAATAAATTATAACTATGTAAATATCATATTAACTAACTTTTTTTTCCAAAAACAATTTTTTTTCTTCAAGAAACACTCTAAATGTCTATTGAGCCGGATTTACAGCTTGTTTGGACTGTTGTTATTTGTCGTTTCATAATGTATTGTACTGTATTTTATTATGTTGTTTGATTAATATAATATTTGGATAACTTGTTTTGTTTACCGTCGTTTTATGATGTCACGTACCAACAATATGACGAACAAATTTGCAACATTATTAAGAAAAAGTAGAATTATTATGTAAAAAGTAAAGGATAAAATATAATTATTTATTTATAAGGGCAAGAGGAGAGGAAAAAAAGAGAGGAAACAATGCCACCGCACCAACTCCGACATTTCATAAATTGGCATTTTTTGTCATTATATAATGATAGATTTAAAGATACAATACAATAAAATGACAATCAAAACAAATATTATATTTAAAATAACAATACGAAACAATACAATCGATAACAACTTCTAACAAACTGTTAGTGGTTACAGGTAAGAAACAGTCCGCTCAAAACAATTGATTTCCTGAGGATATGGCTTCTTTTTTTCTTCCGATTGTCCATCTGATGTTTAGCATCCGCTTTGAAGCTTCGACCAATCTAAATTTGCATTATGCAAAGTCCATTAAAAGAGGAAGAGCTCAAACATGAAGTCTCGGGCGAAAGAATCCTATTTATCCCGTCACTACCTTAGTGTTCATGCTAGAATGTTAATAATTGATAATTGGCAAATCAATTTGGTCAATGTTCTGCATCCGCTTTGAAGCTCGGCCAATCCAAATTCTTGTTGTCCAAAGCCCATTGAAGGAGGAAGAGTTCGAACACGAAATCTCTATCTCGCGGAGCATTTCTATTTATATCCGTTTTTTGTGTCACGTTTGATCTTGTGTCTGTTTTGCAAAAAAATTGCAAGAATACCCGTTTTTTCGCATAACTTTAGTATAAGGGGCTGAAGTAGCAAAGGCAAATCACGCAAAATTTCAGCATTCTAGTAGACAGACCTAAAGTAGTTCGTGTGCTGAACCCAGTGTGCTGAAATTTTTGTTTGTAATTGCTGCTGGCGATTTATTTTGTAACTGACAAACTTCAGCTCTAGAACTGAAGTTTTGTTTTTGTATTGTAACTGGTGAATTCAGCTCTAAAGCTGATGTTTCTGATTTGTAAATGTCAAACTTCAGTTCTAGAGCTGAAGTTATTTAGTTCATTTGTAAAAGCTTCGGCACTATATAATAAAGTTTTTGAAAAAACTTTCTAACATACTAGATAAATAATCAGATTGCCAACAGTATCTAAATCATAAATTTTGGAAATAAAAATTGTGAAAAGAACAGAATTATCATTGTCTACTCACATACGTGGAAATATTAATAAATTATTGTCTACTAACTTATGTAATTTTTATATTTTATTTTTAAATAATATGATAAACATATTTATGGCAATCATCCCATGAACTGAAGTTCTATAGTAGCACTAATAATTGTAGAAGAAAGAAGAAGAAGAAGGAAAAAAATGAAGAAGGAGGAGGATGAGAAAACGGGCTGGAACTTAAAAGTGGGTACAAATTAAAAAAATTTTAAAAAATAAATATAAATTAAATGAGGGCGATCAATAAGACATCTCGTGCAACTTTTACCTATCTCGCCACAATCTTTGGATAGGGACCTGATTAGGCTGTTAGTAATTGATAATTGGCACAACAATTTAAGGCTGGGATTAGATTCTAAATTGCTCAATAAGCTGCTGGACTACTCATCGCCCTTTTAGTCGCGGGGTTGTTGGGGGAGGTGATCCATGGATCTCTGATCGGGAAACTGTATCCAAGCTTCGTTGCTAGTCTGCGCTCTTTATTCGGTATTTTCTAAGGGGATAAAAAGTGCATGTGACAAAATAAGGAGGGAAGAAACAAAAAAACAGAATAAAGGAGGAGCACACGTTAAAATAGAATAGTACAAGGGCTAGGGCAAAAATATATTTCTTCCCCCTCTCTCTAACACCCCCCCCCCCCCCCCCGAAAAACCGCGTAATACCTTTGCTGTATGCGTGAGATGTCCGCCGCGGCCGTAAGGAATATTTTTATATTTATTTATTTTTATTTGAAAGATATGTAACTTATTATCCGCATAAATAATTGCGCCATGAAATAAAACAGATGCCCACAAAAAGGGGTTCCTACGAAGGTTGTCACTTGCAATATTTGTCTTTTTCCTTTTTGCTTCTAAAATTAAAATATTCGGCATCTTTTATATTTATATTGGAGCTAAACTTCACAACTTTATTATTACAAACAGAAATTTTATACATTAGAAAATTTATAAGTTCCTAACATTTGGCAAAACCATATAAAAGATGCTTTATACCTATTTAAAATTTGGCTTCAAAAGAGATGAGGCTTATTATGCTTATATAGAACAGTTTTATTATCAATAGAGTAGACTGAAGGTTTAGGTAATTTATAATCGATCAATTGAATGTTCAAGTCATGTACAATCTAATCAAACTTCTTGTTAGACACTGTTGGTTGATGATTTGTTTTTAAAAAAAGGAAAATAAAAAAGGCATCTAATAAAGAATTTAACTCAAAGAATTCAATGTGGACAAAAAAAATAAACGGTTGGGGAAGTATATGTTGGAAACACGTTCTCAATGCAATATACTAAAACGTGTGTTCTTTTGTGTAGGTTTTGATGAATGACAAACGAAGCGAAAATTGATATATGACGAAGTTCAAGAAACAAGCGCACAATTGATATACAACGAGATTCAAGCTCAAGACAAAGTTTTATAAGTTTAATTGAGTCATTCTTATCTGTGATCTTGATCCTTCAACTTGACTCGTAACATGGCTTCTCTCATAAAACTATTTTCCAAAATCATGCATATTTAATTTAACGTCAAATGATTTTAAATCATGCATATTTACAGTAGTCAAAACAATTTTTAGACATGCCTTAAAAATCTGGACTAAGATAATCGATTATGTACTTATGATAATCGATTGTTTTAAGCCAAGACTGCATGACAATCGATTGTGAACTAATGACAATCGATTGTGTTAAGGCAGTGAACATCAGGTTTTTTCAAACCTGCATGACAATCGATTGTGAACCTTATGACAATCGATTGTGATGAGGCAGTGTCCATCAAAGTTTTTCAAAACTCAGAATAATCGATTGTGAAGCTAATGACAATCGATTGTGAAGAGACAGTGTCCTTCAGATTTTTCAAAGTCACAAAATAATCGATTGTGAACTTATGACAATCGATTGTGTTGAGGCAGTGAATTCAGACTTTTTCAAAACTATTAAATAATCGATTGTGAGTATATAATAATCGATTGTCAAGAGGCAGTGTCTAAAATGTTTTTCAAAAACTGATAAGTAATCGATTGTTGACTTTGTGCAATCAATTGTGAAGCTGACCGTTGTCGTAAAATTTTCAAATACCGTCAGGTAATCGATTATTGATTTTGTATAATCGATTGTTTTGATTAAAATCCGGAAAAGATTTTTTGAACGTTATTGGGTAATCGATTATTGATTTTGTATAATCGATTGTTTTGATTAAAATCCGAAAAGATTTTTTGAACGTTGCTGAGTAATCGATTGTTGATTCTGGACAATCGATTGTTTGTGGTAAAATCTGGAAAGGATTTTTTGAACGTTGCCAGTAATCGATTATGGATTGTAAATAATCGATTATCAAGCGTAAAATCTGGGATTGGATTTTGATCTGACTGGCAGACAATCGATTGTTGGGGTTGACAATCGATTGTCAGTGAGTAAAATCAGCAACTCTTAATTGGCAATTAGGCAACGGTAATGCCAAGTTTTTCAACTATAAATACAGCTCAACCTAGGATTAACAATAGAAATGCTTATCCTAGAAACAACAACTCTAGAGCCAATATGCATGCTAGACAAAATGCTGAACTTTTTAGAAGACCTAGGAATGACTTACCACCTAGAAATAGTCACCCTAGAAATGATGCATATTTTAGGCCAAATTTTGAACCCCTTAGAAGACCTAACAATGGCCCTCAACCGAGAAACAATCACTCTAGAAATGCTGCCTATCCTAGAGCTCATAGTAGGATAATTCTCATGAAATGCGAAATAGTCATTGTGTTCAAAATAGAGTAAGAAATTTTCATCCGTCTAGTTACTATGAACCTAGAAGGATGCATAACCCAAATGTGACTTGTCATTATTGTAGACGTATTGGTCATATTGCTCCTGCATGCTTTACACGTCATAGACATATTACTCAATCGCATCATTATAATATGCCTAACCCCCAAGGACCCAAGATGGCATGGGTACCTAAAGAACATTAATTTGTTTTGTAGGTGTGCTTGAAGTGATCAAGTGTACTATGGTACCTTGATAGTGGATGCTCCAAGTATATGACGGGAGATGAATCCAAATTCCTTTAATTAGAGCACAAAGAAGGAGGAAGTGTTATCTTCGGTGATAACAATAAAGGAAAGATCATCGGCATCGGCTCGGTCGGTAAGGATGAAAATTCCTCTATTAAGCATGTATTACTTGTCAAAGGATTAAAGCATAATCTCTTGAGCATAAGCCAATTGTGTGACAAGGGAAATCTTGCTCTATTTGATTCGGATGAATGCCTAGTATTTAGATGTAGTGATTTTAAAATCATACTTCGTGGTTTTAGAGTGGATAATATTTATATGGTTGATCTTGATAATTCCTCACCCGATTATGTTGATTGTCTAATGAGTAAAGAGGATGATACTTGGCTATGGCATCGTAGAGTAGCACATATCAATATGCATCTTTTGAACAAATTGATTTCTCAAAACTTAGTTGTTGGTCTTCCCTTTTTAAAATTTAAAAATGACTCTATTTGTGACTCGTGTCAAAAGGGGAAGCAAACAAAAGCATCTTTCAAATCTAAAAACATTGTTTCAACTTCTAGACCATTGCAATTGCTTCATATGGATTTATTTGGTCCTTCTCGCATTGAAAGTCTAGGAAGAAATAGATATGCTTTTGTGATTGTCGATGATTACTCGAGATTTACTTGGACTTTATTTCTTGCCAATAAAAGTGATGCTTTTCAAAATTTTAAATATTTTCTTAAGCGTGTTCAAAATGAGAGAGAAACAACCGTCACTTCAATTAGAAGTGATCATGGGGGAGAGTTTGATCATAATCTCTTTGCGGACTTTTGTGATGAACTCGGAATCGAGCATACCTTTTCCGCTCCACGTACACCACAACAAAATGGGGTGGTGGAAAGGAAAAATAGGTGTCTCGAAGAGATGGCTAGAACCATGCTCGACGAAGCTAAGATACTGGGCGGACGCCGTGAGTACCGCTTGCTATGTTCTAAATAGAGTAGTAATTCGGCCGATACTCATGAAAACCCCCTATGAACTTTATAAGGGTAGAAAACCAAATATTTCTCATTTTAGTTTTTGGTTGCAAATGTTTTGTTCATAACAATGGCAAAGACCAATTGGGTAAATTTGATGCTAAGTCGGATGAAGGTATTTTCATTGGATATTCCTCACATAGTAAAGCATATAGGGTCTTTAATAAAAGAACCCAAATTGTGGAGGAATCCCCTCATGTTATATTTTCCGAAAATAATGCTCGCTTGGCGAAAAAGGATTCCAGTTTTAATCTTGCAGGTATCTTAGATAGCTTGAAAGACAAAATACAAGAGGAAACACCCAAGGAAAATAAAGATGAAATTGAGGAACAACCAACGGAAGAAGCGCCACAATTGGAAAAAGAAACAAAAATGCCAAATGAGTGGAGGACAATCAAAGATCACCCTCTCGAACAGGTAATTGGCAATGTTGGAGACAAGGTAAGTACCCGAAACTCTCTCAAAAATACCTTAGAACATACTGCTTTTGTTTCTCAAATTGAACCCAAAACCATCTCAGAAGCAATTGGGGATGAATTTTGGACCTTGGCAATGCAAGAGGAGCTTAACCAATTCGAACGCAATGACGTTTGGGATTTGGTGCCAAGATCCGAAGGTCATACCATAATTGGTACGAAATGGGTTTTCCGCAATAAACTAGATGAAAATGGTATAATCACTAGAAACAAAGCTAGGCTTGTAGCAAAAGGCTATAATCAAGAAGAAGGCATTGACTATGAAGAAACATATGCTCCCGTAGCTAGATTAGAAGCTCTTCGCTTATTGCTTGCATTTGCCTCTTCTATGAATTTCAATTTATATCAAATGGATGTAAAAAGTGCTTTTCTAAACGGTTTTATTCAAGAAGAAGTTTATGTTGAACAACCCCCCGGTTTTGAAGATTTTAAATCTCCCGATCATGTTTTCAAACTCAAAAAGGCTCTTTATGGTTTAAAACAAGCTCCCCGAGCTTGGTATGAAAGATTGAGTAAGTTTCTTTTGGAAAATGATTTCATTAGGGGGAAAGTTGACACAACTCTCTTTGTTAAGCATAAAAACAATGATATTTTGTTAGTTCAAATATATGTAGATGATATTATATTTGGTGCTACTAACAATGTTTTATGCAAGGAATTTTCCGATTTAATGACAAGCGAATTTGAGATGTCTATGATGGGTGAGTTAACATTCTTTTTGGGATTACAAGTAAAGCAAATGAAAGAAGGTACATTCATTTGTCAAACCAAATATTGCAAAGAATTGGTGAAACGATTTGAGATGAACAATGCAAAAGAAATGGCAACTCCGATGAGCACATCCGATCATCTAGACAAAGATGAGAAAGGTAAGGAAGTCGACACCAAAAAGTATCGAGGTATGATTGGATCTCTTCTTTATCTTACTGCAAGTCGTCCGGACATCATGTTTAGCGTGTGCTTATGCGCTCGTTATCAATCGTGTCCGAAGGAGTCTCACCTTACTGCCGTAAAACGGATTTTAAGGTATCTTGTTGGTACTACAAATGTGGGTCTATGGTACCCAAAAGGCTCTTCATGCCAACTTGTTGGCTACTCCGATTCCGATTTTGCTGGATGCAAATTGGACCGCAAGAGCACTAGTGGCACTTGCCATTTGCTCGGTAGCTCTCTCGTTTCTTGGTTTAGCAAGAAACAAGTAAGTGTTGCGTTGTCCACAACCGAGGCTGAATATGTAGCCGCGGGGAGTTGTTGCGCTCAAATCCTATGGATGAAACAACAACTCTTGGACTATGGCCTAAGTCTTGATCATATCCCTCTTAGATGTGATAATACTAGTGCCATATGCTTGACGAAGAACCCCGTTCTTCATTCGCGAACGAAACACATTGAAATTAGACATCATTTTATTAGAGATCACGTTCTCAAAGGCGATGTCGAAATTGAATTTGTTGAAACCAAAAACCAATTGGCAGACATCTTTACAAAGCCTTTAGAGAAAGAGTCCTTCTTCCGAATTCGCAGTGAACTCGGGATCCTTGACTCCACGTTGATCTAAGTCATGCATTGTATTTTTGTTACATAATTTCTAACTTGAGCGTCGGAGACGTCTAATCCTTTTTTGCAGGTATCGCCCTAAAAGTAGGGGGAATTATAAAGCATGACGCGCAAGAATCGAGTCTTCTTCAGAAAAATCTGGTTCTGTCATCTAATAATCGATTATCTTGTATCAAATAATCAATTGTAATGATATCTTTTGAGCTATTATACTCTCTTTAAATAATCATGCCATCTTTCCAATAAATAAACAAGGTTTATTTCCTCTTTGGCATCTTACTATTATTTTTGCTAATGGCAAAAGGGGGAAGATAACGGGTATGCAAATTGCATACTTATAAGCTTAAATTGAGGGGGAATTCTCAAATTGAGGGGGAACAAATTGCATACTTGTTACATGTCTTGAATCGTCAATATAAATTGCTTGTCTTGCATATCCCGCTTAATGTTTGCCATTATCAAAAAGGGGGAAATTGTTGGAAACACGTTCTCAATGCAATATACTAAAACGTGTGTTCTTTTGTGTAGGTTTTGATGAATGACAAACGAAGCGAAAATTGATATATGACGAAGTTCAAGAAACAAGCGCACAATTGATATACAACGAGATTCAAGCTCAAGACAAAGTTTTATAAGTTTAATTGAGTCATTCTTATCTGTGATCTTGATCCTTCAACTTGACTCGTAACATGGCTTCTCTCATAAAACTATTTTCCAAAATCATGCATATTTAATTTAACGTCAAATGATTTTAAATCATGCATATTTACAGTAGTCAAAACAATTTTTAGACATGCCTTAAAAATCTGGACTAAGATAATCGATTATGTACTTATGATAATCGATTGTTTTAAGCCAAGACTGCATGACAATCGATTGTGAACTAATGACAATCGATTGTGTTAAGGCAGTGAACATCAGGTTTTTTCAAACCTGCATGACAATCGATTGTGAACCTTATGACAATCGATTGTGATGAGGCAGTGTCCATCAAAGTTTTTCAAAACTCAGAATAATCGATTGTGAAGCTAATGACAATCGATTGTGAAGAGACAGTGTCCTTCAGATTTTTCAAAGTCACAAAATAATCGATTGTGAACTTATGACAATCGATTGTGTTGAGGCAGTGAATTCAGACTTTTTCAAAACTATTAAATAATCGATTGTGAGTATATAACAATCGATTGTCAAGAGGCAGTGTCTAAAATGTTTTTCAAAAACTGATAAGTAATCGATTGTTGACTTTGTGCAATCAATTGTGAAGCTGACCGTTGTCGTAAAATTTTCAAATACCGTCAGGTAATCGATTATTGATTTTGTATAATCGATTGTTTTGATTAAAATCCGGAAAAGATTTTTTGAACGTTATTGGGTAATCGATTATTGATTTTGTATAATCGATTGTTTTGATTAAAATCCGGAAAAGATTTTTTGAACGTTGCTGAGTAATCGATTGTTGATTCTGGACAATCGATTGTTTGTGGTAAAATCTGGAAAGGATTTTTTGAACGTTGCCAGTAATCGATTATGGATTGTAAGTAATCGATTATCAAGCGTAAAATCTGGGATTGAATTTTGATCTGACTGGCAGACAATCGATTGTTGGGGTTTGACAATCGATTGTCAGTGAGTAAAATCAGCAACTCTTAATTGGCAATTAGGCAACGGTAATGCCAAGTTTTTCAACTATAAATACAGCTTCATTTCAGTGTTTAAACACAACAACATACTACAACTGATCATTACATTGCTATAAGCTTGCATACTTTTGTTTATCATTTTATATTCAATTTCATAAAGCTTTTGAGAGCCATATTCTTGTCCAAAGTTGTTGTGATCTAGAGCTTACTTCTTTTACTCATACCTACTCATAAAGGAGTATTTTGTTTGAGTGTTAAGTGTTTTACACACTTGTAAGAGAATTGTGATTCTCTTGTTGTAAGGAACTTGTGTTTCCTTGGTTGAAGTCTTGGAGTGTTGTATCTCCGAGCAAAGGTGTTAAGGCTTGTGTCCTTACGTTGTAAAGGTTTGTTGAGCACCCGTAAGCTTAACAAGTTAGTGGAAAATCTCGAGAGAGTCTCTCGGGGACTGGACTAGCCATGTGTTGTGGTGAACCAGAATATATCGGTGCGTTCTTTCCTTTTTGTTTATTTAACGCACTTATTTATTTCCTGCAAATTTTAATTTCCGCAAATTTACGCTAAATTTTATTATAACGCTATTCACCCCCCTCTAGCGTTAAGCGTATTTTCTAATAGTATAAACATACTCTTTTGCGCACATGCACCTTATAAAAATGACTATAATGAATACTACATAGTATAATTGGTTCAGCCTGTGGCCAAAAGAATTGGCTGTATAACACAAATGATATATGTTTTCTTTTAATCTTTTCATTCAACTCTGGATTTTTTAAATTTTATTTTTAAAATATGAATCTATGTACTTAGTGTTTTGTCAATACAATTGATAGAATTTTCCTCAATACATATTGGTTACCCTTCCTTTAATACTTTTCATTATTTGACCAAATAGCTTGGTCCAATATAGCATGTTAATGAATGTCACGCACTTTTAAGGATTTTATTTAACACTAAATTTAAAATAAAAAAAATTGCGTCATTTGTTTGTGTAAACCAATCCTATCTATTGAATAATTCAACTTTTACCTGCTTCACCTAACAAATCAACAACGTCGTCGCCGTCGTAGTAATAATAATAATAATAATAATGTTATAAATACACTTCTATTTTAAGGTGGATATCTTTAATTAGAGAGATTCTAGAGTCCTATTAATGGTAGCTAAATCATCCTCCTCCCTATAAATAGAGGTGCCCTCTACCATTGTAAATAACTCATAACATTCTCTAAGTATCAATAAGAAGAACTCTCTCTACTCTTCTCTCTATTTGCTCTTGTTCTTGAGTTATTGTTCTTGTTCTTATATTATTTCATAACACGTTATCAGCACGAGACTCTACCGTCTCAAGAACCATTCTCGAAAAATCTAAGGTATTTCCCTCTTCCTAATTTAATTTTCGATTATGTCTGACATTACAAAAAGAAAGTTCGTTGCTCTTGAAATTTCGGGCAAGAACTATATGACATGGGTGTTGGATGCTGAAATCCACTTAGATGCTATGGGTCTCGGAGACACCATCAAAGATAGAGAAAAAGCATCCACCCAAGAATGTGCGAAGGCCTTGATTTTCTTGCGCCACCACCTTGATGAAGGTTTGAAGATTGAATATCTCACCGTCAAGGATCCACTCGTCTTGTGGAACGGCTTAAAGGAGAGATATGACAACCTGAAGTTGGTCACTCTGCCACAAGCACGATATGATTGGGCTCATCTGAGGCTCCAGGACTTTAAGTCCGTTTCTGAATATAATTCTGCTATGTTCAGAATTACTTCCAAATTGAAGTTATGCGGGGATAATATCTCCGATTATGATATGCTTGAAAAAACGTTTACAACGTTTCATGCCTCCAATATAGTACTGCAACAACAGTACAGAGAGAAAGGCTTTACAAAGTACTCTGAACTGATTTCTCTTCTACTAGTGGCTGAGCGAAATAATGACCTGCTCATGAGAAATCATGAAAATCGACCCACTGGGTCTACACCACTGCCTGAAGCAGATAAGGTGCACTCTCATTATGCCAAACATGAAAAGGGCCATGGTCATGGTCATAAACGGGGTCATAACCAGGGACGTAGACAAGGAAGAAATTCCAATGAAGTCCGTCACCCCCCAAAGAGAGATAACCGCCGAAAGCAGAAACGGGGTCATGAAGATCCTAAGGAAAATGGTTCAGAAACGATATGTTATCGTTGCGGTGGGAAAGGGCACTGGTCAAAGACTTGCCGTATACCAAGACACTTGGTTGACCTTTATCAAGCATCTCGAAAGAGAAAAGGCCCTGAAACAAATTTTGTCTATGACGACAATGAGGACATCACCCACCTGGATGTGGCAGACTTTTTTGAGCAACCCGAGGGGAAAATAGACCACCTAATCGGCGATGGGTCCGTGATGAAAGAAGATGGAGTTATTTGATTTTGTTCTACTTATTTGTATTAGTTAGTGAATAAACTAATAGTCATTAGTATTAGCTCGTATTAGTTAGTTCATGATACAATGTTAGAAGTAGTTCTTTAGAATATCTTCAATATGCTCAAATATCAATAATATTTTTATTTTCCAGTAGGGGTAATCGACTAGCCTGAAAAACTAGTCGATTATCTACTTCTTTTTCGCATTAAAGCTGAAAAATAATTGATCAACAATCGATTGTCTTTGTCTAACAATCGATTGTCGTTGAGACAGTGTAATCTGGAATTTTTCAAAAATCATCCACAATCGATTGTCTTTGTCTAACAATCGATTGTCGTTAAGACAGTGTAATCTGGAATTTTTCAAAATAGCCAACAATCGATTGTCCATGCATAACAATCGATTGCCTTGAAACAGTGTGTTCTGGAATTTTTCAAAATAGCCAACAATCGATTGTCTATGCCTAACAATCGATTGTCTTGAAACAGTGAGGTCTGGAATTTTTCAAAAATAGCCAACAATCGATTGTCTATGCATAACAATCGATTGTCTTAAGACAGTATGATCTGAAGTTTTTCAAAATAGCAAATAATCGATTGTGTGTGTTTAACAATCGATTGCCAATGTTCAACAATCGATTGTTTGTATGTAACAATCGATTGTTTGAAGAAAACGTTTAAACTGAAATTTTCAAACTGCAAAGTAATGGATAACATATCTGATTTTGTTAGTCAACTGTTAGCAGCAGATTTTGAAAATATTATGTGACACAAAAGAATTGAACTTGTTTATTCTTATGTTCTTGTATCTCTTTTGTATGTCAAACTATGGGATAGCAAATATGGATATCTCACAAAGCGAACTTGGATCAACATCCAACTGTAAAAGTAGTTGCCTAATTGATTCATGTACTACACATACAATACTCAAAGAAAGGAAGTATTTCTCTCAACTAAATATGTGTAAGGCAAACGTTACTACAATCTCTGGAAGTAGTAAATTGATTGAAGGCTCTGGAAGAGCAATTGTAACTCTGCCCAAGGGCACGACGTTAATCATAGAGAATGCAATGTTCTCCTCCAAGTCTAAGAGAAACTTGTTGAGTTTTAAAGATGTACGCCGGAATGGCTATCATATTGAGACAATGGATGAAGATAATATTGAATATCTCGTCATCACAAAGAATGTCTCCGGCCAAAAGAGGGTTATTGAGAAATTCCCGTCTTTATCTTGTGGCCTGTATTGGACAAGAATTAGTGCAATTGAGGCACATTCAACAGTAAACCAAAGGGTTACTGATTCCAATACCTTTGTACTTTGGCATGATCGATTGGGACACCCAGGATCGGTCATGATGAGACGGATTATAGAAAGCTCATATGGGCATCCGTTAAAGAATTTCAAAATTCTTTCGAATAATGAATATCCTTGCACTTCGTGTTATCAAGGCAAGTTGATTATAAGGCCATCACCAACAAAGGTTGGGACTGAGTCACCCACGTTTCTGGAACGTATACAAGGGGACATTTGTGGACCTATTCACCCACCTAGTGGGTCGTTTAGGTATTTCATGGTCTTGATAGACGCATCCTGTAGATGGTCTCATGTGTGCCTGTTGTCATCACGCAACCTTGCGTTTGCGAAATTAATGGCACAAATAATTCGACTACGAGCACAATTTCCAGATAATCCAATCAAGTCCATTAGACTGGATAATGCTGCTGAGTTTACATCCCAAGCATTTAATGATTATTGCTTATCAATCGGGATAAAAGTTGAACATTCTGTAGCTCATGTTCACACTCAAAACGGTATTGCAGAATCGTTAATTAAACGCCTGCAATTGATTGCAAGGCCATTACTTATGAGAACGAGGCTGCCCACTTCGGTATGGGGTCACGCCATTTTACATGCAGCAATGCTAATTCGTCTCAGACCGACGAATTACCACAAGTATTCCCCGTTGCAATTGGTTTTGGGTCATGAACCCAATATATCCCATTTAAGGATTTTTGGATGCGCTGTATATGTGCCTATTGCACCGCCATCCCGCACCAAAATGGGTCCGCAAAGAAGGTTAGGAATATATGTTGGGTTTGAATCGTCATCCATCATTCGCTACCTCGAAACATTGACAGGCGACTTGTTTACTGCACGATTTGCAGACTGTCGATTTGATGAGACACTTTTCCCAAAATTAGGGGGAGAAGTTGGTGAAACCAAACGGGAAATTTTATGGAAAAATGCATCATTATCTCATCTTGATCCACATACCTCTATCTGTGAAAGAGAGGTACAAAAGATTATCCATTTGCAAAGAATAGCAAATCAAATGCCTGACGCATTTACGGACTTGAAAAGGATAACGAAATCCCACATTCCCGCGGAAAATGTTCCAATCCGTATTGATGTCCCTGTTGGACAATCATCTAGTGTCATAACCAATGAGTCAAATGCACGCCTGAAGCGTAGCAGACCATTAGGTTCCAAAGATCGAAATCCTAGAAAGAGGAAAAAGAACGATCAAAATGACACCACGAAAGAATCTCATGATTTAACAAATTCTGAGATTCATGAAGAATCCATTGAGCCCGAGACTCTGGAAAATACGGAACTATCCCTAAATCCAATTAATATTGAGGCAAATATTAATCGAGTGGATATTGTGGTGGATAATGCCTTTGCTTGTAATGTAGCATCTAGCATTATGCAAGAATGTGAGGATCTCGAACCTCAATCTGTTGAAGAATGTCGAAAAAGACAGGATTGGCCAAAGTGGCAAGAAGCAATTCAATCAGAATTGAATTCGCTGGCAAAACGTGAAGTTTTTGGCCCTATAGTTGAAACACCTAATGGTGTTAAGCCTGTCGGCTATAAATGGGTCTTTGTACGCAAGAGAAATGAGAAAAACGAGGTACAAAGATATAAAGCACGCCTTGTTGCACAAGGTTTTTCTCAAAGGCCTGGTGTCGATTATGAAGAGACATATTCGCCTGTAATGGATGCGATAACCTTTCGTTATCTCATAAGTTTTGCTGTCCATGAAAAGCTTGACATGCACTTAATGGATGTAGTTACTGCCTATCTTTATGGCTCACTTGATAATGAGATATACATGAAAATTCCCGATGGACTCAAGGTGCCAAACGCGCACAACCCAAAATCTCGGGAAATGTTCTCAATTAAATTGCAAAGATCCTTGTATGGTCTAAAGCAATCTGGACGAATGTGGTATAATCGTCTTAGTGAGTACTTGTTAAAAGAAGGCTATATAAATGACGCCATTTGCCCGTGTGTTTTTATAAAGAAAACAACATCGGAATTTGTTGTACTTGCCGTATATGTTGATGACATAAACCTTATTGGAACCCCTATATAACTCCAAAAGGCAATTGATTATCTAAAGGATGAATTCGAGATGAAAGATCTCGGAAAGACTAAACTATGTCTTGGTTTGCAAATTGAATATTTGGCAAACGGAATTTTTGTTCATCAATCTACCTATACAGAAAAGGTACTGAAACGGTTTTACATGGATGAAGCACATCCTTTAAGTACACCGATGGTTGTTCGATCACTTGATGTGAACAAAGATCCATTCCGACCACAAGAAAGGAATGAAGAGCTACTTGGTCCTGAAGTACCATATCTTAGCGCAATTGGCGCACTAATGTATCTTGCAAATACTACAAGACCTGACATATCCTTTTCAGTTAATGTCTTAGCAAGATTTAGCTCGACTCCTACAAGGAGACATTGGAATGGGATCAAACACATATTGCGGTACCTAAAGGGAACTACCGATATGGGCTTATTTTATGGCAAGAATTGCAGCCCGGATCTTGTTGGTTATGCTGATGCTGGATATTTGTCCGACCCACACAAGGCTCGATCTCAAACGGGTTATGTGTTTACCTGTGGAGAAACCGCCATATCTTGGCGATCGACTAAGCAATCAATTGTGGCTACTTCATCTAATCATGCCGAGATAATTGCTATTCATGAAGCAAGTGGGGAGTGTGTGTGGTTAAGGTCGATAATACATCATATCCAAGACAAATGTGGTTGAAGTGTGATAAACTACCCACAACTTTGTATGAAGACAATGCAGCATGTATAGCTCAATTGAAGGGAGGATTCATAAAAGGAGATAGAACGAAGCATATTTCACCAAAGTTATTCTTCACACATGATCTTCAAAAGAATGGTGATATCAATGTTCAACAGATTCGTTCAAGCGAAAATATGGCTGATTTGTTTACAAAATCTCTACCAAAGTCAACCTTCAAGAAGCTAGTTCACAAGATCGGGATGCGAAGACTTAAGGACATAAATTGATGTTCTTATCAGGGGGAGTTAAGGCGCGTTGCACTCTTTTTCCCTTACAAGGTTTTGTCCCGTCGGGTTTTCCTTGCGAGGTTTTTAACGAGGCCACCAATAGGCGCATATTCAAACATGTGTACTCTTTTTCCTTACTTTAATTTTTCCCATTGGGTTTTGTTTTAAGGTTTTAACGAGGCACATCATTGAATAGACATTCAAGGGGGAGTGTTATAAATACACTTCTATTTAAGGTGAATGTCTTTAATTAGAGAGATTCTAGAGTCCTATTAATGGTAGCTAAATCATCCTCCTCCCTATAAATAGAGGTGCCCTCTACCATTGTAAATAACTCATAACATTCTCTAAGTATCAATAAGAAGAACTCTCTCTACTCTTCTCTCTATTTGCTCTTGTTCTTGAGTTATTGTTCTTGTTCTTATATTATTTGATAACAAATAATAGTAATAATATTAGTTTAATTTTTTCACCCAAAAAAACTTTTTACTTCAATTAAAAGCGTAGGGGCTACGAATAGAGGAGAGTGCTAGCGTGGACACAATAATTTAGCTTTAGAAGGAAAATTATTTCGTAGATATTTCACAAATGTTACTCCGTATTACCCTGCGCCGACAATTTTTTTGGGACAAGATTCATGAATTACATATATGCGAAATAGTTTTCATGCTGGAAATTTGAACACATTTCAACCAGTGTCTTATGGCGAGCGCACTCAAAGTACCCCACTCCAAAACACCCCAATGCTATGGTGGGGGAGTGATGGTTAACAGATCGCCATTTTATTTTTTGCGAGATAAAAATTTCAAACTATCATAAAAAAGTAATTTCTTTATATAAGAGGGGACATCTTACGAGACAAAAGTCTCAAGAGGCATATTCCCAACAATTCGGGAAATACGCCTAGCATTTGGAGCGTACGCTTGATGTATGGGTTGCTTTCCATACACGCCCCATGGCCCCTTGGTCGCACCCCATGACGACCTAGCAAGCCTCTCAATGCCTAGCGCCATGGTCGGCCATGTGGTCTTGGCTGCGTCAAGTGACAAGCGCCCATGCGCCTCTGTCGCCCCATCGCTGCATCTCGCTAGCGTCCAGCGGCTGGCCAATGACAACAGCGCCTCGCGCATTGATAATGCCGCGCACGTAGATCCTGATGCCTTGCCGACGCCCAGCGGCAGGCCCTTTCCAGCAGCGCCTCGCACACAGACCCTGATGCCAAGCTCCAGCGCTCAGCCTCAGGCAAACACAACAAATGTCGCGCGCCCACAGCACTGTGCGTGCAGACCCTGACCCGCAAGACAAAATTGTTACCATCAGACTTGGCTGTACATTGTAATAAACTAAGTCTTCTTTCATTGTAATTCTAGGCTAGTTTTACTTGATTTTCATTTAGTATACTTTTACAGCTTTCTTAGGGCTAGTCGTGTAGTCTTGGATTATTTCTTTTAAGTATTATTAGGGGGGATCAAGCAATCAAACATTTTCAAGCAAACATTTTCTGTACTGGTGTCTCTCCTCCTCGACACCGCATCTTTTGTAATCAGCTTTCAGTTATCAATAATATCATCATCAGCATTCAAAACACAATTCTTTCTCAGCTTCCGCAATTGCTCGTGACATTCGTTTTCCCGCACGGCACTGACAATTTAGTCTAGCGTGGGGCGGGGACCTCATTGGCGGACAGCAATCGTACTGACATTGGTTGCTTAGCCTTACGTTGCCCTTCCAAAGAATCTCAGGGAGGCGCCGCGTAACAGTTGGTATCAGAGCTTAAGCTCGACATCAGACGAAGGAACACATTTGTCATCATCACCATTTCTAACCATGGTGAATCATGGGGAGCGTCTACCATCCCTAGAGGAGACGGTTGGCCGACTACGACCCATCGTGGATACGGTGCCTGATCTAAGCACCAACCTAGTGTAAAGGTTGGACGACCTGAACCTCCGAATGCGGCAGGCCGAAAATGACAAACATCAGTCGCGACTCTGAGGATGACCGGCAAACAGCAACAATTGAAACTGCAAATATTCATGGCAAATTTGAGGACCTCCAGCAGGAGCGTGCCGACGATTTAGTTCATCGGGAACAGGAGGTAGACAAATTAGCGACCATGCAGCAAGCCATAGATGACTTGACAGGCCAGCTCAATGTTGCCAATGCTGCTCTACAAAGCCTACTTCGAGAAGGCAACAACCACATCATGGGTACTGCAAACCCCAGCATCATTCCATAAAAAATTAATATACCGGAGCCAAAGCCATACAACGGATCCCGGGATGATGAAGAAGTGGAAAACTTCATCTTCGACATGGAACACTACTTCGATGCTGTGTGCCAGTTGGAGGAATCCAAGAAGGTAGCAACTGCTGCCATGTATCTTCAAGGCGATGCCAAACTTTGGTGGCGGGTCAAATACGAGGCCATCAAGGCCGGTGTAGATACTCTCCAGACATGGGATGAATTGAAGGAAGCCATACGCCTGCAGTTCTTCCCCGAAAATGTGGAATACAACGCAAGGAGAAAACTACGGGAGCTCCGTCACACCAAGTCAGTGAGGGAGTACGTGCGTGAATTCTCCGTGCTCATGCTGAACATACGTGACATGGGAGACAAAGACAAACTCTTCGTATTCATAGAAGGTTTGAGACCTTATGCCCGTATGGAACTACAGAGACAATGAGTAGACACCCTTCCCAAGGCCATTCAAGCTGCAGAATGCCTTGGCGATTATCATTTGGGAGCTCAGAACGACAAGGCCCAGCTGCCTGTCCGAGGGGGATTCCACAGGAACCATCCCAGCAATGGTGGCCCAAGCAAAAATGGGGGAGATCAGAGTGCATCAAAAACTAAGACTCCTCCCTCTAACAGTAATAGCTCTGGATCCATCAACAACAATCAGGGGAAAAAGCTTCCCTCAGAATGTTGTCATTGCGGCGGAGAGCATTGGAAAAATGAATGCCCGTCCCTCAAGATCAATGCGCATCAAACTGTCGAGGACGAGTCAGATGTATCAGACACATCAGAAGACGACCAGCTAGGCACCTTCAATGCAATTGTTGGCTCTATCCCACATGCCTTAGCAGGAACCATTTCTTGTCCTGCTAAGAAAATCTCAAGCTCAATCACCAAGAAAGGGAAGGAAAAGATAGACGAAGGGCCTCCTACACAAGCGAGGACCCAAATATTTGTCAAATTGAAAGTGAACGGCAAATCCCTTCACGCACTAATAGATACGGGTGCTACCCACAACTACTTGTCTTCAACTCAGGTAGAGCGCTTGGGTCTAAGTGTGCAAAAGAGTAAAGGCCGCGTCAAGGCCATCAACTCGCCGCCCCAGACATTGGGTGGAACAGCTACAGATGTCCCAGTGAAACTTGGCCCATACAAAGGAAGCATCGACCTGCGTATTGCAATCATAGATGACTTCGACATAATAGTGGGTTTATAGTTCATGAGGCAGACCAACACCATACCAGTGCCACATGCTAACATGCTTCTAATGATTGGAGAAAATGGGGCCAAGCCCTGCACCATCCAATGCAGCCCTATAATTATGTCCACTGGAAACATCTCGGCATTGCAATTGGAGAAGGTAGCCAACAAACATGAACCCCTGGTTCCGGCGATCCTTTGCAACAACAATCAGCCCTCATGTCACCAGCCCCAACAGGCTGGTAACGCTCCTCAGCGGGCGAAGACTTGTCAGTCATGCCACGAGGACAAGCTGGAGCACTCAACTCATATGGGACTATTGCAGCCATTACGTGTCCCACAGAGACCATGGGAAAGTGTTTCTCTCAGATTCATCATGGGGTTGCCCCAAGTCGGTAATCTTGCATCCATATTGGTTGTCATAGATCAGTTTTCAAACTATGCAACTTTCATAGCAGCCCCACGAAACATCTCAGCAGAAGATACAACTCGACTCTTCTTCTCCCACATTGTCAAACATTGGGGCCTACCCAAAGACATTGTTAGTAGGCGCAACTCACGCTTCACTAGAAACTTGTTCTCTTTAAGTGCTTTGGGTCGATATTGAGTCACAACTCAGACGTCCTTTCACCATCAGACGACCAGACATACCGGTTCAATGACATGCTGGAGGAATATCTCCGCACTTTGCAACTGGATCACAAGAACATAGGGTGGAGCTCTTGGATGCTGCTCAATTGTGTTTCAATTCTCAAAAGAGCCATCATACCAACAAAAGCCCTTTTGAAATTGTTACCGGACAGCAACCGCTTCTCCCGCAAATAGTGAACGCATCAATCGTGCCGAAATCTCCTCGAGATGCCAACTTCTCGAGCGAATGGGAGCGCAACATGGGGATAGTGCGGAGCCATCTTGTCAGAGCCCAAGAGCGGGCAAAAAGGTTCACCGAACAAAATCTCTGCTTTGCCCAACATCAAGCAAGGGACAAGGTAATGTTATGCATCCCAAAGCGATACTTGTTTGCAGAAAGGACCCTTGACCCTCGCCTGTAGCAAAAAAACATCGGGCCCCTGCCCATAGAAAAATGCATTGGGAAGTGTACATATCAGGTGAAAACTCCATCATGGTGGAAGATCCATCCAGTCTTCCATGCCAGCCGCATGAAATCATTGCATCGCTACAACAGCAAGCTCAAAGAACAGAAGGGCACAGACCTCCCATCCATGAACTATCAGACTCATCATCATCAGCATCATCATTATCATAAGGCTCCGAGGAAGGCGCCAACTCAGGTGGGGGAGGATGTCAATGGTTGCTTTCCATACACACCTCATGACCCCTTGGTCGCACCCCATGGCGACCTAGCAAGCCTCTCAATGCCTAGTGCCATGGTCGGCCCTGTGGTCTTGGCTGTGCCAACTGACAAGCGCCCATGCGCATATGTTACCCCATCGCTGCATCTTGCCAGCGTCCAGCGGCTGGCCAATGACAACAGCGCCTCGTGCATTGATAATGCCGCGCGCCCAGTCCTGATGCCTTGTCGGCGCCCAGCGGAAGGCCTCTTCTAGCAGCGCCGCACGCACAGACCCTGATGCCAAGCTCCAGCGCCCAGCCTCAGGCAAACACAACAAGTGTCGCGCGCGCCCACAGTACCGCACGCGCCGACCCTGAGCCGCAAGACAAAGTATCTGCCATCAGACTTGGTTGTACATTGTAATAAACTAAGTCTTCTTTAATTGTAACTCTAGGCTAGTTTTACTTCATTTTCAATTAGTATGCTTTTACAACTTTCTTAGGGCTAGTCATGTAGTCTTGGATTATTTTTTTAAAGTATTATTAGGGGGGATCAAGCAATCAAACATTTTCAAGCAAGCATTTTCTTTACTGGCGTCTCTCCCCCTTGACACTGCATCTTTTGTAATCAGCTTTCAGTTATCAATAAAATCATCATCAGCATTCAAAACTCAATTCTCTCTCAGCTTCCGCAATTGCTCGTGACATTTGTTTTTCCGCACTGCACTGACAATCTAGTCTAGCGTGCGGCGGGGACCTCATTGGCGGACAGCAACCGTACTGACATTGGTTGCTTAGGCTTACGTTGCCCTTCCAAAGAATCTCAGGGAGGCGCCGCGTAACAGCTTGGACTCAGAGCATATGCCCAGGTGTATGGAAGCTCCAGAAACTTTTTCAAATTAAAACAAAATTTATTAAATAAGCCCTTCAAATAATATTCAAATTTTCAAGAAAACAGCTTGTGATTACTCAAAAATTAAAATATATTACATTTAAAAGTTAATAATTTTTTTATTGATTGAAGCCCCAATTGAAATTAGAAAATGACTTTGGATTGGCAATGGCTTGTCCCATGACCTTATTCATTAGAGCAATAAACATATTTATGCTAAACCATTCTGCATGGTGTTTGGATATAGTGTGTTTATTTATATAGTGGTTTAAAAATATAATAATGATTTCATTCAATTCTGTAATGAAGTGGTGCATATATAAAGGTTAGTTATTCTTTTATCCTATGAGTCGGGGGTCGATTGGAAATAGCCTCTCTGTCCTTTCGGGTAGGGGTAAGGCTTGTGTACATATTACCCTCCCCAGACCCCACCTGATGGGAGTATACTGGGTAGTTGTTGTTGTTGTTGTTTGTTTCTTTATGTGAAAAACTTTATCTTTTTCGATTTAAATTATTTGTGCTTTGTAAGTAACGTATAATCAATTATTTTGACTTATTTTTTTGGGATGGAGAGTGTGAGCATACACATATATACCTATACACACACACACACACACACACACACACACACACACACACACATATATATATATATATATATATATATATATATATATATATATATATATATATATATATATATATATATTTCTTCAATTTCATCTATTTATAGATTTTTACTGTAATTTTTATTTTATAAAATATTAAAAGTTAAATACATATGGAGCTTATGTCCCGTGCCTCGGGGTAGCGGCGGATCCACATTGGCAATTATGAGTGCTTAAGCACCTATTGTTTTTTACCATATCTAGTAAATTTGCATAGGCAATTATAAAAATATGTATATAAATAATGAATGAATATTCACAATTAATCTCATTTTTTTGTTTATTTTAAAATTTTTATCGACCAGCACTCATAACTTAAAAATTCTAAATCTGTCACTACCTTGCGACTTACATTCCGCCGAAGCATATGTAAAATGCTTCGCCATTTACGCCTTACGCCTTAAGCCCAAGCTTAGGCTTTTTTAAAACACTGCTTTCAACAGATATTGCCCAACTGTAGAACAATAGAATGTTTTCTTTAGTTGAACTCTAAAACTGGTTAATAAAGCAAGTATAACAAATATTTAATTAGTCATTCGTAGTTTATGGAAAACGGAACATTAAATCTATAAAAAACTGGAGGCTCTCAAATTAATAGCATTTTGTGAAAGAATACAATATACTTGGTAAAAAATATTGTCACAAAACTTACACGTATTTAGCATGTTTGTCCAAGTTCTTAAAATCAACTTATTTTGAAGTGCTTTTGTCAAAATTATTTTTCAAAATATTTTTAGTTAGAAGCAGTCTGTATTTCCTAAAATTGTTTCTAAACATATTTTCTCAACAAAAATACTTTTGGGAAAAACTATTTTTTTTAGTTTTTCAAAACAGCTTAAAAACAACTTTTAATTCTACTTAAAAATATTTTTTTTCCTCTTAAAAAATTGGTCATATACCTCAATTTATAACATAAAAAATACTTTTAACTTTGAATAAGTTCGACGCTATCAAGTAGATGCCAAAAACTTCATGACCACCCAAAAGAAAAAAAGAAAATAATGCTGTAACTTTACGCTAGCCATTTGCCCATTTAGGTCACGTTTAATATGACACTGTTTTTAAGGAGTTTAAAAAAACTGTACATTCGTAAAAAAGGAATTTTTTAATATGAATAACTTTTAAATCAAAAAGTATAAGTTAGGATTGGTCAACTTATTATTTTTAACTTATTTTAAGTAATTTTACGTAAAATACTTTTTTATTTTGCCTAACACTAAAAAGAAAAATTAAAAAAAGTTTAAAAGTTGATTTGACCAACATAAAAATCAAACCAAATACCCTTGTAATGTATATATTTATATTAATATTGTCAGACCTTTATATAATAATATACTTATATAATAGCACTCCACTATAAAAGTTAAAAATTTTCAAAATCAAATTTTATGTCCTATAATAATATATATGTTATAATAATAATTTATTATAATATTTGAAAATATTCGAAATAAATGAAATGGCTACCGGAAGGTTTGACTTACTGTGTGGATTTCTACATGTCATATTAACTCCTATAAAATGACATCACATGCGACAAACGATATTAAATTACAAATTTTCAAAATATATTAATATATTCATCTTTTTAATAAAAAGAAAGTATCATATAACTATAAATATTATTTTTAGAGTTTTTATTTGACCGACACGCCATTAAGCAATTTCAGAAAATTATTTGACAACTTAAAAAAAATTTATTTTGTCACAACTTGCGGACTTAGTACGAGACACAAAAATAATACTTCTCTTGACAACCTTAAACTTTGCTGGTGCTAGCTTATATTTAAACTTTTGATTCTATTTTGGTTTAATAAAGAGACGAAAGAATATCAAAGAAGATCGAAATTAGTTACAAACTAATGAAATATAAGAACTATCGAATATTTCATGTAAAACCAAGTTCTTTGTCATGCTTTGGCTTAACATAATTTGATTTCTCGGACAAAAAAAAATGATTTCTCGAATTTTTTACACTCCAGGTTAGGGTAAAAATATCAGATTAATAGATCTCTAACATTTCTTCGAACATGAACTTGTCTAACTTAATCAAATTTAGTAGCAATATATTTTATTTTGTGTCTCAGACAACTAAAATTAATTATACAAGATTTCTGTTTATTTTATAAATTTATGGACTAAAATATTTGTGGAGCCCAAAGGGTAAGATTAGGGACCGCCTCGACTGGTATAATAAAACTTCTCAATTAAATCACGCAATCTGAGCTCTTACCTGGATCTTGGAATTCCAGATCAGATTCTCTGCCTCACAAAAGAAAATTAACAAAACAAATAGTCAAAAACAAAAATTGAACAAACTGACGGAAAGAAAACACAGCAAAACAATCGAAGAGTGCATTAATTAGATAAATCTCGTCATTCAAAAATTGGTGATATAAATCGTTAAACAACAGTATAAAGAATGAGTTCAGTGCTATCAATCTTCGTCTTTGAAACAACCGCCCCAAATCGAATCCCAGACACGTCTTCACTGCCGGAAACGCCAATCTGGTGGTGGTTGTGGTGGTGGCCGCCGAAGAATTGGAGGTGTTGGTGAAACTCGCTATGGTGATCTTCCTCGTGCTTGCAGTTGCCGGGAGGATGGTAGTACATACGCGATGTTTGAGGACAGTGAGAGTTGAATCTCGCCACAATTCTCGTCGCCGCGTCCAGCAACTCAACGTACTTCCCCATTTTCCGATATTGCAAAAACACGAATTATGGGAAGTATGAAAGGAAAATAAGGAAGAAAGAGATTGAGTTAGAAAGCGTCCCAAATGTCGGAGCCCATAAAATTTGGGGAAGAAGATACAACTCTTTGTGAGGCGTGTAAGAGGATATTTATATACTGGGGTTTGGGGTTTTTTTTTTACTTTTCTTTTCGGTGGCTTTCGGTTACGAGTTAGATATGCGCTAGGGTATTTAATGGTTATTTGCACCAAAGCCCATTGACTTTGGATTATTGTCATTTAGTGCCTTCCAAGTTTCAGAAAATACTCTTCAACATAGGGGTGTTCATTCGATTTATCGATTCAATTTTGACCTTTATCGATTATCGATTTGTACATGTGCTTATCGTTATCCTTTCAATAAGGTTTCGCTTTTTTCGATTTCGATTTATTGATTTTGAGGGCTTATCGATTCGGTTATCGATTACACTAATAAGAAAATTTACAAGATTCCACGAAAAGTATATCGCTATAAACGCGCCTAACTAATATGGATAAAAAGAAGCTAAAATAAGACGAACACCATTTATAATATAAAAATTATACCAACAAGCACATGCAACAAAACTAAAGTAAGGGATCAAATGTATACCACCAACAACACTCCAACGGTATAAAAAAAAAAATAAAACAAAACAAAACATATCACCACGGTTGATTCTGTTTTCCATTAATTTGAACTTCATTCCCTTGATCTTTAAATATGATCATTCCTTAAATGTGGTAGAGGAAATAATAGGGTAAGGGACTTAAGGTAAATGAAAGGGTATAGATTAGGGAAAATAATATTGTATAGCCGCTTTCAAAATAGTAGCAGAATATATATACATTCTGTATGTTATATTAATCTACAAAAATAGGTAATTACTCATTTAACAAGTGTCTACAGTCTAGGAGTGTGCATTCGATTTATTGATTCGATTTTGACCCTTATCGATAATTACTTATCGATTATCAATTTGTACATATGCTTATCATTATCGTTTCAATAAGATTTCGATTTTGATAACAAATAATCGATTCAATTTATCGATAAACCGATTCAAATGCATACACCTACTTCAATAGTTATAAACTTGCAACAATAGTTGTTTTGACAAAAGCTTCTTTTTAACAAAAAATTGTTTTCTTTTCTTTTCTTATTTGTTGCGAAACTTTATTATTTTCTAAAATTAAGGTGTTTGATAAATTTTTTAGAAGGAAAAAAATATTTTTGTGTTAAAATAGAAATAAATTTTGAGAAGCAGTAAACAAAATAATTTCTCCAAAAGCACTTTTGAGATTTTTTTATTTAAAATCGATTTTAAAAGCTTGGAAAATATTAAATACTGCTCAACAATATATATTAATTAATTAACTGCAAATTATTTCTAAGAAAAATATTTTTAAAAAAAATAATTTTCGATATAAGCTAATTTTAAAAGCTTGCTAAATAGGCTATAAGTCAATACTCAGTAGCACTGTTTTAATTGGAGAAAAAATGGGACTCAGTCATAGTCGATGCAACATTTGAACGCCTCAAAAGTCTGAAAGGTTGAAAGTGTCATGGAGCTAATTATTCTAGATGGGCCATTCTATGAATAATGGAGTAATATACTTCACATGTTATCCAAATGTACTTGCTCCGATTTAAAATAAGTGATTTTTTGAATGTTTTTATACGAATAAAAAATTTTATTTTTTAGCATTAATTAATAATAAAATTAATTATATTAATTTTTATTATCTCACATATATATCCCTAACACATATTTCAATATTAATAACTTCAAGGATAATGTAGGAAAAAAAGAATTAATTCATTCTTGAAATTTTAAAAAATCACTTATTTTGGAACACAAGAAAAAAGCAAAAAAATTCACTTATTTTGGATCAAGAGAGTAATTAACTAGTTTTAAAGTACATGCATTGCATGTGTATATTGCCTTAATTATTTTCAAATATATACAAGACGAAAAAATTATTAAAAATAGCAATTGAAGTAAAAATAAATGCAATATATTTAAATGAAAAAAAGTAATTTACATGGACAAAATAAATTCGATATCTTTCGAACATGCAAAAAATGATGAATTTAGTTGGATTGGTTAAATTTATTTGTCATTATAAATAACTTATTGTATAGAAAATAAATATGTATTTCACCTAACATCTCTTTATAAATGTTACATTCATAATGTTAATACATAAGAAGATAATGAATTTTTAAAAAGGTAAGTAATGATTATTAGGAAATAACGAATATTTTAATACTAATGTAATTATAAATTTTGGACAATCGATCTTTTCACAGAATTAAGAGCTATATCTTTCATTTGATATAAAATGAAATATAAAAACGTTATGATAATTCCAATCGTGTAACGAATCAATTAGCTTTTCACTTTTCTGAAAAATCAAGAAAATATATTTAATTTTAATTCATCAAGATTCTAAAATTAGTATTTTATATAGAAAATGAGGTTAATCTACTTTTATAACAAAAGAGATTAAAAGCTTAAAATGTTGTATGCTATTTACTTTCATTCTTTATCTTTTTTCTCGGATTGATTTCACTCACGTTTTGTCGGTAATAAATATTTTGTGTTTGTCAAGATTCAATTCTCCTTCCGTAAGATGTTGTAATAGTATATAGTTAACTCGTTAAGTCTAATAATTATGAAAAACCGAAAATAAAAACAGAACCAACAACTAAATTTCAATAGATAACTATATAACGAAAAAATAGCGCTCGACATGTACTAGTAAACCAACACTCGAATATAAACAACATTTTCAAAATTCGATAGTCACAAGTCACAAGCTCTAAAAATCTGTCTGACTGTTTCTATACATCAGTAACTAGAAGAAATAAAGGAGGAATAACATAAAAGGGATAGACGAAGATTCTGAGGTCTGCGGATGCAAGCAGATGTTCATTGAAGTCTCTAGAGCAGCAACAAATACACAACTAATAGTGGGGCTGGCAGGAGGTACCTGGATCTGCACACAAAATATGTGCAGAAAAGTAGCATGTATACACTATAATGATATCCAATAAGTGCCAAGCTTAACCTCGGTAGAGTAGTGACGAGGTCAGGTCACTACCCTACTAGTATATAATAAGTAAGACAGAAAATATAATAATGTGAAAAGACTGAGAATCTAACAAAAGAACCGAAAATAACAACTCAAAACATAGAGATAAACAACAGGGGCGCTCCCGAGATATCGCCTCGTAGTTTAAAAAGTAAATGCTAACCTGGGGATCTCCTGAGGTACTGCCTCGTAGTCCCAAAAGTAAATGTGCAGGGGGATCTTTTGAGGTACTGCCTCGTTGTCCAAAAGGTAAATATGCATGAGGATCTACCGAAGTACCGCCTCGTAGTCTCAAAAGTAAATATACATGGGATCTCCCGAGGTACCGCTTCGTAGTCCTAAAAGTAAACACACAGCTCGAAACCGATGAAAACAACAATTAACAGCAAGAACTCCAAAATTTAAGACTGATACAAAATCAAGAAAAAACATAAATTCAACTAAGCATGTTGCGCAAATTTAAATAGGCATTTAAAACACGTAGACATGCAATATTAGGTTAAACATGATAACTATACATGTTGGTATAACTCAATTAAGATATAACAGGTTACATGTTGAAGTAGAAACCCATCTACATCTGTCAATGGTGTGTTTTGGATAGTGCTCATTTTGTACCTGTGGATGATTAAGGTTAGGGTTGACACTAGCCTCAAAAGACAGAATCAATGCACTTATTTTGTAAAATAATATTTTGTATGGAACTCCATTTTAGGAAAAATCAAAGAGAGGGTGATTATTTTTTCAATTATGGCCCTTTCATACTTCCAGAGATAACTTTAGGGTCGGGATGGGCATGATGATAAAAGTGATACTATTTTGAAGATGTTATAATGCTATTCCGAAAGAAAATAAAAAATAAAAAATTGAAAATTTGGTGATTAACCGAAACTGGGTCTGCTAATTTGTTTTTAATTTAAAAAAAAAACACAAGACACATTTTCTCTTTTTTTAAAATTATTATTATTATTATTATTATTATTATTATTTATTTTTTCGGAAAAAAGGGGCCGAACCTTATGGAGGTTGCCTACATATCTCACATCCGGTGAGAATCAGACTCGCATAGTTCGTATATGTTTTAGGAATAGGATGACATTTTTTTTTGAAAAAATTCAGGCTCATTTTGTAATATTCTTATTGGGGTAAATACCGAGATTTTTCAAAGATCGGGTAAATTTTATCTTTCATGTTTTCTCCCTTCTGGTTTTCCCCCCAATTTTTATATTTTTATTTTATTATTGTTTAGAAACCGGTCAACATGCACAAGCCGAATCAAACATAATGCACAAGTAGCACATAAGATGCATCAGGATGGTCTTGCAATTCTCGGGTACACCTGTCCTAGACGGACCCAACCCCAGTGTTGAGTCCCCTAAGTCAAATGCACATGATACAAACTAACGTTCCTACTAGGGATCCGGCATGAGGCTAGATTATTCTAGGCTTAAATCCTGGGGGAGTGTTTTAGACCTAGCTTACCCAACCGGACAGCTCGAGCCGAGGTGGGGGCAACGTACCGGGAGCACGAAAGTCTACCCCAGCCTAGTTACTTGACCCAACCTCGTTCTAATTGGTATGACTTCTAACAGAAAAGTGGGTCACGCGCACGTGTGCACCATAATTTAGAAGACTCAGAAGGGAGGCGTATGAAGGTAGTCTAATACAACTAAAATAATATCAAAGCGGTAAATAAGCGGCAATAAACACATTTGGCCCCAAAAACACAGTAATAACATCAAATTAATAAAGCCAAGTATAGATCACATTAGAAGCTCGAATTCTAAACCCTGAGAAAAAGTTCTGGATTATTATCCCCAGCAGAGTCGCCATCGCTGTCACACCTCCTTTTTACCACCCCGAAGGAGTATGAGAGTTTTTCCAATTTAAGTGACATTATTCGAAATGGGATTATTTAATCAATTCAGAGTCGCCACTTGGAATAAATTATTTGGTGTACCAAGTCACTAATTTATTTTAAAATCCCATATCGAGGAAAATTTTATTTATTTTAATGTCTGCGAATCAGAAATTCTAGACAAGGAATCTGTTAACCCGGGAGAAGGTGTTAGGCATTTCCGAGTTTCGTGGTTCTAGCACGGTCACTTAGTGATTATTACTTGGCTTATATTGTTTAACTACTCATCTTTAGGACCTATATGCACTTATCTTTTTACTGCTTTTAATCACTTGATTCGTTCGTAATTAAAGAATTGAGTTATGCGTACATATACTCTTTTCTTTTGGCGCGTCAAAATCATGTCAAGCGAATGTGTCCATAATTAATAACGTTTTTTTATTTTTTTTAAAAAACATTTGGTTGAAATTGCGCGAACACATCCTTCATTTATTTTAAAAATCGTAATTATATCACGCGAACGTGTACATAATCACGATGATTGATGGTTAACACGCGTCTAAAGCATGCTAATTTATTCAGAGTACTCCGTTTATTTATATTTTTATTAACATTATTATTTATTTAACTTATTAGAACAAAATCTTGAGTTAATTAGCTAATTAATGCATTACTTGATTATTAAGCCTAAGTTCTTTTACAAGACCAATCCTTAGAATATATAATTTCTCATTGATTTAAGCTCCACTTTTCATTCTTTATTAACTCAAACCTACTAAAATGTTAGGAGTAACTAAATTTTAATCATCTTATGCAAGTTTTTTTTATTAGTACTAGGATTAAACTATTTAATATACTACTGTTGCTATTACTTTCTAAAAATTTCAAAAATAAAAATTAAGCAAAGAAATAAAATGAACTAGCCAAATCATCTTAGAATTGAAAATAAATACAGAATATTTAAACTATTATACTAGAAGGACATTCACCTCATATATATACTAATTAGAGTACTTCAACCTATAGTGAAGTTAGCAATTTGCCAAAAAGAAAGTTCTTGTACGAAATTTATATGGATATCTACACTGCAAGTAAATTAGTTTTATTATTATTATTTTATATGATGTAAGATTGACAATTTTTAAAGACTAATGGAGACCTCTAAATTAATATTTTTTTAAACAATGTTAAGAAATGCAGTAAAAAAAAATAAAATTGTGAATTTTCTTCTTCTAAAATACTTTATCCATTTAGCCAAAGGACCATTTCAACTTCTAAAAGAAAATTAAACCAAACAATAGGTATAAGATATCTTAGCAATATTTTAACAAAACTTTAAGAATGACATTCTCATTTTTTATTTAACAATCTTTATAAACTAGTGAAAATCATTATATATAGATATAAGATAAAATAATCAATAATTAGTGTAGTATAACAAAGTAACTTCTATAATTAATTTTTTTAACTTTAGCAGCAAATGAGTGTTCAACCAATTATAAGTTACTTTCACAACACTATCTATAGCGTCAGAATTAAGATTAAAAAAGATTAAAGAGAACTAAACAATGAAAACAAAACTAAATAAGATACACATCACATTAAACATTGCTAAACACATAAAATATATACAAATTCAAAGACTGAGAAATAATAAAGATAGAGAATATGAACCTTTGCAGAAGCTTTCAATAATGTAAAGAAGATCAGCAATTACAAGAAAACAGGTGAGGATAGCGAACGTAACTCGAATCCGAACCTCGACACTAAACTTTCATCGCTTTCCAAATTCAAGAACTTTTTTTCTCGATCCTCCCTCCTTAGTTATTTATTTTTTTTTTTCTTTCAACGTTAACTTTTTTTTCCCTCTTTCTCCTTTTCTTTTCTTTTATAACAGAAGTCTCTTTCTCTTTATATAGATGAGTATGAGTAGTTTTATAACTTCTAAGGAAGTCTAAAAGTGGGTATTGGAAAGTTAGGAACGTGAGAGTTAGTGGGAAATGAAGTTACGTGAAGTGGGGAAGTGGGCAAGTTGGGTTGATTTATTTTATTTTATTTTTATATATTTTTTAAACTTTATATATATTTATTTAAATTTTCCTAACCCCTTTTTAATTAAATAAAAGAAGATAAAAAAATGCACACACGCATATAAAACTTACTTTAGATTTAAAGAAAACTATAAGAAAATCTAATATTTACATTATAATTTAAATTATACTATGAAAAATACTATAGCTTACATTTAAAATTAGAAGAAACCAAATATATATTTTTTTGTAAATTTTTTTCTATTTAAAAATAAGAACAAAAGCTATACTCTAAGAATGCAAATAACTTTTTTTTCTTTTGTATTTTTTTTAATTTTCATAAATGAAACCTATTAAGAGAAAGATAAAAGTTTATGTAGTAAGATTTAAATATTTACACTAAAATAGTATAGAATTTGGGTGAGGTCAAAAATTAGGTGTTCACAGATACTTCATCAATCAGCTCAACAGTTTTCTAGTTTCTCTTGAACCTTCTTTACTCAGCCTGTTCTGAAAAGATGTGACCGTCATCCCTTCGGATACATTTGGGAGAGTCATTCTTACTCGGTTGAGCCGGGCGAGAAAGCCCCTTAGCCCCTCTCCCAAGGACTGCCTAATAGCAAATATGTCATTTCCTCTCGGCACGACCTGGGCGGGTACGAACTTATCAGTCATTTCTTTGAAAGTTTCTATGGAGCGAGATGGTAGCTGCGAATACCATGTTAACACTCATCCCATAAGGGTTTTTACCAAACTTCTTCAGCAAAATAGAAGACACTTGTTCCTTGGCGAGGTCGTTGCCTTTCACAGTGGTGATGTATTAAGTCACATGATCTTTGGGATCGCTCGTTCCGTTGTATATCATGAGGTAGGGTCGTATTTTGAAGGTCTTTGGTATGGCATGCGGGGCTGCATCATCGTTGTATGGCTTCCCTATGGACTTGTCGGGGTCCTTTTTTGGCAGTAGCTTAAACCGCCCGGTATCTTTTCAACTCGTTCTTGGTGTTCTTTCATCTGGTCTTGGAGTCCTTTGTTTTCTTTCTTCATTTCTGTCATCCTTTTTAGAATGGAAGCGAGGGTGTTGTCACATGAACTATCAATAACATTTTGAGTTATACTTGTCGCTCGAGGGAGGGGTCGATTGTACTGCTCGTATGTTTGTTGTATCGTGTAAAACCTTGCACTTTCTGCAGTCATGTATGGAGCGGGCTTGTTGAAGACGCTTGCTAGCATGTCGGCTAGCCATGTCTCGAGGAACTTTTTCACAACTGAGGGCATCCCTTCCTCTGTAGACGTGAATGTCCCTTTACTGCTGGGTTTTGTAATGCTGCAGTTTGGGGGCAGTGACCTCTCTCGCCGAGGGGACATGCTAGGCATCATGTCCTCAACTCATTTCATAGCTTTTGTTGATGACATTCATGAGTTTGGTTGGGAAGTCACTTGTTATTATCATCCTTTCTCCTTGGTTACCTGTCATATAGGGTTTTTGTGTACAAAAAGAAAGGAGACTTCGGAGGTTTTTTTTTAAGTTAGTGACCTGCATTAATTGTAGATCTAGAGAAAACTAAAAATTTAACTAAGAAATTTTCATAGACGACGCCAAATTATTTGACCAAAAAATATAGACTCAACTAATTAAATTTATGTAAATGTGGGTTAACCTTAGCTAAAAATAATATCCCTAAGGTGGAGTTCTTGAAAAAGCAGCAATTACTGTATGGATATAATCGAATAGTGATTGTACCACACAATAATTATTCTAGGAATTAAAGAAAACAATCTATCATTCAATAACAATGAAATAGCAATAAATACATTTGATTAAATAGAATAAATGAGTTACCCATGAATGGAAGTAAGTAGACGTTCTTTCTAACAATGATGAATGATAGATAATCCCTTAAATATTTGGATTATTCTCAGCTCTAGTGAAACAATATAGACAAGAATCTCCGTGAAAAGGTGATGGTTGTATCTTAACAATGAGATTTGATCCCTTTTCTCAAGTCAAAGTATGTTTTTAATGAATATCACATGTCCCCTATCATAGTGTATTTTTTTTATTTATAGGGAACATGCTCCTAAAAAATCTAATAGTACAGAATACCCATTAGAATACTCTCTGTGATATCATATCTTAAAACTAGCTGTTATAACTCCATCATAGGAACTCGGCCACGACCCTTGTTGACTCCTCGATTCTGTCCCTTGTTGTTTCTTCGACGATCACAACTTTGCCGCTTCTTGGGCTATTTCGACAAACGACGACTTGGGAACTCTTTCCTAGTACTGTGTTGGTTTAAATATTCTAAAGATAGATTTTGACCCATACAATTTGTTCTTTATAATATTTGAAAGTCTCGTTTCAAATTTAGGCTTGATTGGAGTGGATTTGGGGTATTGAATTGTGTTTTAACTAATTAAAATTCGAATAATAAGTTTCTATTTTGCATGTCAAACGAAAATGTTTTAAGTGTATGCTAAAGTTAGCTACACTTGATACTAAAAAGTCTTAAGTACATGCAAAAATTAGCTGCACTGTAGAACAATGAAGTCTAAGTGCATCTTAAATGTAATTCTTGTATTTATGACTAAAAAATCTTAAGTACATACAAAAATTAGCTCAACTTCAAAATAAACAGTCTTAAGTACATCTTAAGTTTGCAACTTCAGACGCGAAATTTTCCAAAAATTAGACCGTAAAGTTGATATGAAAACAGGTAAACTTATAAATCTTTTATACTTACAATACGAGTATAAAACTAAATATATACGTAAATCTTCCCCCAACCCACAACCAACTTCAGTGGTAACCTCAAACAAATTTGTTTCTTTTCAATCCAATTGTAAACAATGAATACAGAACAATTTTTTTCTATATAAATTATCTTGGCGAGGAAATAAAATGAAAGGAAAGGAAGAAATACAAAAGAAATTTTGCTAGATATTGTCCCAAACGTCGATGCCCATATATTGGAAGAGGATTTTGACTTGAGAGTTGAGAGGAAAGGAGTGAGCCTCAGTGCCAATTACATAGTTGTCTTTTGGTTTTATCTAATTTCCATGAGCTTTCCTTTCACTCGTTTTTGACATTTTTCGTTCCAAAAGTTTTGGTAATTTTAAGAGCTAGAAATAGGGCTCATTGATCACTTTTTGAGTTTTGCCTTTAAAAAAGAGTCATTAATCTGGAGTTTTAATTTTTCAAAAAATGTCACGGAGTTTTTCTTATGAAATTGTAACTTTAAAATAATAACTACTTTTTCAATTTGTGAATTTTACCCGGGTTCCATTAGTTAGGTTATTTCTAATTGAATTTATTTTCTATGGGTTGATAGTTCAGTATTATTTAGTCATGTCAGCTATCAATTACTAGTAGTGATTTCTACGGTAAATTAGTAAGTAAACAATTTAATTAATTTTTCTACAAAAATTAAACTACTCCGATAATATAAAAACTCTTCATACTTCAATGTATATAATAACTTTAGTCCGTCCTTATAATAATATTGATTGTGTGTTTACCATAAGGAAGAATGGGTTTGGTTGGTTGGTTGGTTTGGGGGAGGGCACAATTAATAAAATATTAATACAACATAACATGTATTCAACGTTTTTGAGCTGCAAAATTATGCTTGATTATATAATGGAGTACAATAATTGCTTTCTCTTTTAGAACGGCACATTGGACCAAGTATTTTGACCCTTTCATTCTCAAAAGAAAGTCCCTTAAAGGATGTTGACTTATTATTCTTTTTATTTCAATTGAGGGTGGACTATTCTTTCATATACAAATCACACTTTCATCACTAGCGATTGATCAAATGCATTTAGCAAGTAGAATAAAAAAAGAAGATATTCGATAATGAAGTACAGTAATAAATCCTTAGGTTAATTATGTTTAATATTTAGTGTAGTTTTACCGTTAATTAGTACAAAATATTGTCATGGAAATGGAGGATTTATTGGGTCAATTAATATGATATATATTTGTCTATATGTATTTCTTCGTTAATCAATAATTTACATATCAAGATGGATAAACACGAACGAGCATTAGACATGTTTGACCGTCAAAAACTACGTATCTAAAAAAGTTTTTTTTTTGGTTTAAAAGTTCCTTTCGAAAAAGTATTTTTAAATACTAACAATTTATGGTTAGCCAATTTGTCTGAGAAGTGTTAGTTGTATAAAGCATGATTTTAGTTGGTAAATAACATGTTTTCTTGTTTAAAGATTCTTGTTGAAAATCATGTTTTATTCAGAAAAATTTTCGCAAAACAGTGTCCAAAAATAATCGATTATCTTGGAAGTTAATCGATTACTTTTTTAGACACCGCCTAAAGATAATCGATTATTTTTCTTAGATAATCGATTATCTCTCAAGTTTTAGAATTCTGGCAGTTTTTGGAACACCAGAATAATCGATTATTTGTTTCAGATAATCGATTATTCTGGTCCAGTGAGATTGAAACGTTTTTTTTATACCAGATAATCGATTATCTATTTCAGATAATCGATTATCCTGGTCCAGTAACTTACAAATTTTTTCTAAAACCAGAATAATCGATTATCTGGTTTAGATAATCGATTATTTTGGTCTAGTAGCTGAAAATTTTTTTATGCCAAAGATAATCGATTATCTCAAGCAGATAATCGATTATTTTTGTCCAGTAAGGTTAAAAACGTTTCAAATCTTTTAAGTTTCAGATTTTAATTGACATATTATTTATTATTCAATTAAAATATTTAAGTTTTTTTTAATGTATTATACATTAAAATATTTAAGTTTTGAATATTAATTGTTTTAATCCATCAATTCTCATAATTTTGGAATTGTCCTCTCAAGTCAACAATTAATATTCAAGTGTTACATGTCAAAATATGTAACTTATTAAGTTAAAGATTCATAATATGGCTTAAGGAACTAAAGTTTATAGCATCTAATATTTTAATTAGTCCATTGAAGCATTATGTTGCCAAAGTAACCTCTATTGTGTAGATTGATTAATCTTAAAATATAAGATGACTGTGGATGTTAGTCTTCCATGCGTTTAACACCGGCCCAAAGGAACGTTGTTATTTGGCAGGAATTCGAACATGCTTGTGATGATAAATATGAGACAATTATTTGGTTTTCCATGTGAATATTAAATCGGCCCAAAGGAAGGTTTGATATTTGACAGGAGTTTATTGTCTATGTTTGATCACTACACCAAGAGTACCACTTACAAGTTGTTTTTCTGTCCAAAGACTAAAATCAATGTTGTGCTAGGTATCTTGTAATGGGATATGCCTATTTTGAATCTATAAAGTAAAGTTAAAGTCAAGTAATTGTAAGCATGTATTCAGTAATCCTTTTGTTCTATTTTCAATTAATTCTTCTGCTTCTACGATATCTGCCAACATCAATAGCATCCCTGTGCTTAACGGCACTAACTTTAAGGAATGGAAAGAGAATATCATGATCGTTCTCGGTTGCATGGATCTTGACCTTGCACTTCGGACCGAGCAACCTACTCCTCTTGAGGATATATCCTCTCCTGATGAAAGGAGGGTGATGGAGAAGTGGGAACGCTCGAATCGCATGAGTCTAGTGATTATGAAACGTGCAATTCCAGAATCATTCAGGGGCACTATGAATGATGAAGCTAATGCCAAAGTTTTCCTTGAAAACCTTGAAAAGCGTTTTATGCAAAACGAAAAGGCGGAAACAAGTACACTATTGAGTAAACTTGTTTCCATGAGGTATAAGGGCAAGGGAAATATTAGGGAGTACATTATGGAAATGTCTCATCTTGCTTCGAAACTAAAGTCACTCAAGCTGGATTTACCCGAGGAACTGCTTGTGTACTTTGTTTTGATATCTCTTACTGCACACTTTAATCAGTTTAAGGTCAGTTACAACTGCCTGAAGGAGAAATGGACTCTTAACGAGCTCATTTCACATTGTGTGCAAGAAGAGGAAAGGATAAAGCTAGATAAGACTGAAAGTGCTCATTTGGCATCCTCTTCTAAGGAAACTAAGAAAAGGAAAGGTAAGGAAGTTGCGGTTGCAAAGCCCAAGATTAAGCAACATAAGGAACCTAAGGTTGAAATTACTGAATTAGGTTGCTTTTTCTGTAAGGGGACTAATCATGTGAAGAAAGACTGTACCAAGTACCATGCCTGGCGTGCGAAAAAAAGTACATTTCTTTCTCTTGTTTGTTATAAAGTTAATTTAATTTCGGTACCTAAGGATACTTGGTGGGTAGATTCTGCTGCTACTACTCACATAAGTATATCTACGCAGGGTTGCCTGAACTGCCGAAAACCAAATGATGGTGAAAGATACATCTATGTGGGTGATGGCAAGAAGGTGCCAGTTGAGGCTATTGGCAAATTTAGGCTGTTGTTTAAGACCGGTTTTCATTTAGATTTGGATGAGACTTTTATTGTACCGTCTTTTAGACGGAATTTAATTTCGGTTCCCCAACTGGACATATCCGGTTATACATGTTCTTTTGGTGGTAATAAAGTTAGTCTCGTTCAGAATTCCAATCTTATTGGTACTGGTCTTTTATCAATATTTGATAGCTTATATTTGGTTGATACAATAACTTCAAATGAAGAAACTTTGCATACAAGTTTAAGTGGTACCAAAAGAAAATTAACTAATGAGAATTCTATATCACTCTGGCATAGACGTTTGGGTGACATATCCATTCAAAGAATTCAGAAACTCGTGTCAGATGGAATTCTGATTCTCTTGACTCCTCAAATTGGGAAATTTGTATTGAGTGTATCAAGGGAAAACAAACAAACAAGACTAGATTAGGTGCTAAGAGAGCTTCGGACGTCTTAGAATTGATACATACGGATATTTGTGGGCCATTTCCTACTCCTTGTCGGAATGGTCAACAATACTTTATCACATTCATAGACGATTCCTCTCGTTATGGGTACCTATATCTTATTCACGAAAAGTCCCAATCCATAGACGTGTTCAAATCATTTAAGGCTGAAGTTGAAAATCAACTAAGCAAAAGAATTAAATCCGTTAGATCTGACCGTGGTGGTGAATACTATGGTCGATATGATGGTTCCGGTGAACAACGTCCAGGGCCTTTTGCTAAATTTCTAGATGAGTGTGGGATCGTCCCTCAATATACTATGCCAGAAAGTCCTACGATGAATGGTGTAGCTGAGAGACGAGATCGGACCCTTAATGATATGGTAAGAAGTATGATTTCTCGTACTACTTTGCCAGACTCACTCTGGGGTGAAGCATTAAAAACCGCAGCTTATATTCTTAATAGAGTTCCAACTAAAGCTACAATCAAAACCCCATATGAACTTTGGACTGGGCATAAACCCAGTATTCGGCATTTACACATTTGGGGTTGTCCAGCTGAGGCAAGGCCTTATAGGCCGAATGAAAAGAAACTGGATGCTAAGACGGTTAGTAGCTATTTTGTTAGATACTCTGAAAAATCCAGGGGTTTTAAGTTTTATGATCCCACTTCTAGAACTATTTTTGAGACGGGTAATGCTAGGTTCTTTGAGGATATTGAGTTTGGGGGGTGGGGAGATAAAGTTGTTAGAGATTTTGTCTTTGAGGAAGAACATGTGTCTTTCCCTCAAGTTGTTGATCTTGGTCACATTCCTGACACGGATCACACAACTCCCGTTCAAGACAATCTCAAAAATCTCCCCCATCAGGACCCTGATATAACTAATGAAAATCAAACTCAACAACCTCAAGAAACTGAAATGCCATTAAGGAGATCCACTAGAGAGAGGAGATATGCAATTTCGGATGATTATGTAGTATTTCTCCAAGAACAAGAAAGTGATATTGGACTTGAGGAAGATGATCCAATCAACTTCCGTCAAGTCATTAAGTGTTCTAACTCTCAAAAGTGGATTGATGCCATGAATGATGAGATGAAGTCTATGAGCGATAATGACGTTTGGGAGCTTGTTACATTGCCCGAAGGTATTAAACCTATTGGTTGTAAATGGATTTTTAAAACCAAAAGGGATTCAGAGGGCAATGTTATTAAGTAAAAAGCTCGTCTTGTCGCAAAAGGCTACACTTAGAAGGAAGGCATTGATTATAAAGAGACTTTCTCTCCAGTTTCATCGAAAGACTCTTTCAGGACTATAATGGCATTAGTAGCACATTTTGATCTTGAGCTTCATCAAATGGATGTTAAGATAGCGTTTCTCAATGGTGACATTGAGGAAACAATTTATATGGTGCAACCTGAAAACTTTGTTTCGGATGAATCAGAGAAAAAAGTTTGCAAATTAAAGAAATCCATCTATGGGCTCAAGCAAGCTTCTCGTCAATGGTATTATAAGTTTCATGCAGTTATTACATCTTTTGGTTTTGAACCGAATATTGCTTATGACTGTATATACCATAAGTTCAGTGGGAGTAAGTATATTTTTTTGGTTTTATATGTCGATGACATACTGCTTGCCTGTAATGATATAGCACTATTGCATGAAACTAAGAAATTTCTTTCAAAGAAATTTGAAATGAAAGATCTTGGTGAAGCTTCTTTTGTATTAGGAATTCAGATACAACGAGATCGCTCCAAAGGTGTTCTCGGTCTGTCACAAAAGGGCTATATCGATAAGGTTCTGAAAAGATTTGGCATGCAGGATTTAAAACCAGGTAACACCCCTGTTGCTAAGGGAGACAAGTTTAGTGTCAAACAGTACCCAGATAATAATTATGAAACTTCGGAAATGCTGAAGACGCCTTATGCTTCGGCTGTAGGTAGTCTGATGTATGCTCAGGTATGTAAACGACCTGATATAGCATACATTGTTGGGATGTTAGGCAGATATCTAAGCAATCTTACAGAGAACAAAGGATTACATGCTTACATATCGGAGATCGGACCAGTTTGAGATCATCGGGTATACCGACTCCGATTCCTTTATGCTAATAACAACAGTAGTTTGACGAAAGCAAAACATATGGATGTCAAATTTCGGGTTGTTAAAGAAAGCGTACAAAATGGACAATTGTGCATTGAGTACATCAGTACAAACTCCATGCTTGTGGATCCGCTCACTAAGGGATTGACACCAAAAGTATTTCATGAGCATATTGCTTGTATGGGTGTCAAATCAGATAAGGATTATGTATTTTAGTGGGAGTTTGTATTGTACATTTATGTATTGTCTATTATATTCAGAAATTCAGTAATTCAGTTATATCTGCGCAGATATTCAGTTTTAAAGTTTTGTACTCTTACAGTTTATGATTGATCTTAATAAAGAGAACCAGTTGGAAATAGACATTCTATTGACCACACTTTATGTTATTTCCATGCTACATACCTACACTTGATCCATGTCGTTGGTTATATTGATATACGTGATCAATGCCGGTTCTAGTTACGAATGAGTAACGAAGAGCACTTAGTTCCTATGTTGGTATGATTGATGGACCGGATTGTTCATGACAATTTTATTGTGATAGCAATTTTTGAGCTCCTAAGGTTATTTTGTAACATATAATGCTAAGGTTTGTACATATGTTTATGTATCTCGTCCAAGTGGGAGATTGTAAGATATATAGATTTATATCTAGATATATGGACTTATATCTACATACATATGAACAATATATGGATAAATTATATGTTATGTGCTATCTTTTGGTTTGGCCTAATTTTGTGGTCTTATGGACATTATGTTAAGGGGGCCAATGTATTGTTATATAAAGTGTAGGACTAATGTGTAGATACCCAAAAGGGTAACCTTAGTTAATGATGGGCTAACTAAGGTTACATATATGTAACCATGGTTACATGCTTGTGACTCTTGAGTTATGTAACTCTTGTGACTCTTGGGTTATGTAACTCTTTTGTTATAAAGTGGGGGTTATGGTTCCCACATTATTGCAAGACAAGACTCTTCTTCCTCCCATTGAATCAAGAGCAAAAATACACCATTGTTGTCTTGCAAATAATTGTGAAAAACCATATACCAATTTTGATCATTGTCATATTATTATTGTGAGTAAATTCACATATTGTTTAAAGTCTTGTGAAGTATTCTTGTGGTGACATACAACTTCAAGACATTCTTGAAGAAAGGTTAAAGGAGCAATCTTCATAAGGACTCAAAGACAATCATCAAAGGAGGTTCAACAATTTCCACACATGGATTCAGGTTAGCTTCCGCTCATGTAGTTTAATTCCGAACTGTTCAATATGAAGGTTATTGTCTTTAGTAGGAATCATAATCCTAACAATTTTTAATACAAGAAAAAATAACATGGCATTAAAACATCAAATTGCATCAAAACATAACATTCAAAATATCATGCTATTTCATGGTACTAGAATTTCATAAATAAAATTCTAACATTTCTTGAACATGAATCCTAACATAACATGAATCTTATGAACATCCAAATTATCCAAAATGAAGGTGGCTCTGATACCAATTGTTAGGATTATGATTCCTACTAAAGACAATAACCTTCATATTGAACAATTCGGAATTAAACTACATGAGCGGAAGCTAACCTGAATCCATGTGTGGAAACTGTTGAACCTCCTTTGATGATTGTCTTTGAGTCCTTATGAAAATTGCTCCTTTAACCTTTCTTCAAGAATGTCTTGAAGTTGTATGTCACCACAAGAATGCTTCACAAGACTTTAAACAATATGTGAATTTACTCACAACAATAATATGACAATGATCAAAATTGGTATATGATTTTCCACAATTATTTGCAAGACAACAATGGTGTATTTTTGCTCTTGATTCAATGGGAGGAAGAAGAGTCTTGTCTTGCAATAATGTGGGAACCATAACCCCCGCTTTATAACAAAAGAGTTACATAACCCAAGAGTCACAAGAGTTACATAACTCAAGAGTCACAAGCATGTAACCATGGTTACATATATGTAACCTTAGTTAGCCCATCATTTTGACTAAGGTTACCCTTTTGGGTATCTACACATTAGTCCTACACTTTATATGACAATACATTGGCCCCCTTAACATAATGTCCATAAGACCACAAAATTAGGCCAAACCAAAAGATAGCACATAACATATAATTTATCCATATATTGTTCATATGTATATAAATATAAGTCCATATATCTAGATATAAATCCATATATCTTACAAGAAGTACTTATTGCGATACTTGATAAGCAAATTGTATACTTTTGGACGTCAAATCACAATCAAAGACAATGTAGGTTTAGTTCACAGTATTATTTTTAAGAAAACGAAAATAAAATTGTAAATACTTTATTATAAATTTTTTAATTAATTTTAATTTTATTTAATTCAAGTGTAAAACATAAATTAATATATTTTAATCAATACAAAATACAAATATACAAAAGCAATAATATTGGTACTTGTTAGGAACATATATCACGTATGAAAATATCAAGAAAAAATAACCTAGATAGTATTGCATTATGTCGACTATATTATGTGTATGCATGCAAAAAATATATATAAATAAAATTAAAAATTAGACATCATATAATATAGGGATACTACAAAAGAAAAAGTAAATCAATCATTTGAAAAAAGTGCTTAAATCTAGTGATTAACATTATTTTTCAAAGAGCAATAGGAGGTAGGGGTGCTTATCAGGCTGATAATTATGCTTAAAAGTTTGACTTATTAGTTATCTGATTATAAATATAATAATTCATTAGCCATTCAATAAAACAATGGGCGAATTGGTATTAGATTAACGATTATCGAACGATTATCAAGCAGTTTATCGGCTATCAAATAAAAAAGTTTTGAACAGTCGTTCAATCATTACCAAACGGTTTCATCTTAGATCTACAAATTACTTCTAGTACCGGCCGTTATCATATATAGATCTTTCTCTAGTTCTATCCTGAGATGTCGTGTTGATGTCTTCTTTGGTTCTATCTTGGAATTGTGTTTGCACGGTCTCAATTTTCAGGCATATTTTCTGAAAAGTATTGATTAAATAATTGTATTGTATAGCTGGTAAAATTCTATCATTTAAAAGAAATAATTCTATCACTACTGTACAAAATACAGATGCACTTCTAACTTTCTATTAGATTCCACTTATTTTTTATTTGGTTAATATAAAGGCATCTAATTTACTTAGTCCAAATGCCATTGAAGGCAACATAATCTGAATCTGCTACAAGTACATGGTCTAAATCTGCCGGAACATAACTTCTAAGGCATCTAAGTGGAAACTAAGTAACTTAGATGACATTCATGTTACAGTAGGCATCTAACACATCTAATTTACGTTCCATTTGGTTTCCTAACAGACTATGATGACATTCAAATAAATATATTAATGTAACGCATAGGTGACTTTCATGTACTTGCAGACTAAGGGGAAAACAAAAAAATCTTACTTGAACCTGAACTGCTGAAAGATTTTCTAAGCTCTGGTGGCTGACGACTTCTCAGTAGTACTTTATATACATATGGGTAAAAATATAAATATAAAAATATATTAACGGGTTAATAATTTACTCGTTAAGAAAATTGAGTAATACACCCCCAAACCGTTAAGCAGTTAATTATAAAATTTGAATCTGTTCACCATCTATTACCCTGATTATTCGATACCAATAAGTCAATAAGCTATCGATTCGGTTTTAAACAACCCTAATAGGAGGCAAAGAAAGAAGAAACAATTGAAAAGATCTATTTATAATAGAAAAATTCTAAATCAGGATCATCATACTTCAGAGAAATAATGCACCCACTGCGAAGGAGGATCAAAACACCATAGCAGATTCATCTCCCATTCCCCCTAAACCACCATATATTCACCAAGTAACTAGCGTTAATCCCTCAGCAGTCCTTACAAACTGGTGTAAACTACCCAGCAATCCAACCCAGCTTGAGGGAAAAATCGCTTGCAAGCGAGCAAATAATAGATATTGACATGGACCTTCAAGATAATGAAGATAAGCAAGGAGCTTGTGTTTCCAGTGACCAAAACCTCAATAGCTTATCAAGTGCAATAAAGGCTATACAATTATCTATCTCGGAAAAAGAAAGACAATACTCCACATGAAAATATTCATTAATCATAAAGCTATTTGGAAAAAAACATTATGCATCACTATCTCAAATCAAAGGTACAACATTTATGAAAACCCACAGAGTAATTCCCACTAATTGATCTGGGATGTGACTATTACATAGTGAAATTTACAAAGGAGGAAAACATGAATAATGTCCTTTACAACGGGCCTAGGTTTTTTAACGGATACTTCCTTTCTGTGAAGAAATGGGAACCCAACTTTGTGGTTGCGAAAGCAAAACAAACGTATGCTGATGTCTGGGTTCGATTACCCCAACTACCAATAGAATACTATGATGCAAATCTTCTCAAACGCATAATAAAACTCACTGGGCACACTACTAAAGATCGACGCATGCACCAGCTCCACTCAGAGGGGAAGATACACTTGTCTTTGTATCCAAGTTCCACTAGAACAACTAGTAACCACGTGCATTCAAATAGACTCTGACCTTCAACAAATTATATATGAAGAAGAAGGTTTTCTCTGTAAGTTATGCGGCAAATTAGGACATACAAACATACACTTCCCTCACCATCAACGAAATTCCCAACCTACGCTAGAAACACTACAAAACAAGGAGGCAGCAAGTCAAGTGGCAAACAAAGGCATGGACAAGCCACACCAAAGCAACCAAACACTGAACAACATCTATGAATGACACACAGTCTCATTCACCAGGAGAAGGAATAAAAACAACCTCGCACAGGAGGTAAGAAGAAATAACAAAGACAAAAATCCTCCAAACTCTCCAGGTATAGGTGTTAATTTTTACACAAGGGAACAAGGTATGTCTCCTAATACTCCGGCTATGGCCTATAAGCCTAAACCTAATAAGACTCAATTCAATTTTTAGTATCTAAAGAATTATAACGAAAAACCCCACATACCTCTTTCATTAATTGCAGATCCAATCATGGAACCTCCCCCAATAATGCTCCTACTAATGGCCAAAAATGAAATTACCTAATGAGCAATGTTTTATCAAACCCAATCAAAATGCAACCCTTCCTCTACCCAACATGGATTCTGAAAGTTTTGAGAAATCCACCACTCCTCATGCCGTCTCTAACCCTGTTACACACCCTCCACCCCTTTCGATACAAATAAGGGAAAATAGTTCCAGCATTCAGCCACGTGGAACAGACGCGTTCCAATCCAAAAATAATACTGCCACTACTCAACTGCTTAATAATAAATTACCAAGTAAGCAGTAACGTGTATCCTCAATACAGGTTGAACACCTCCCCTCCAATATCTCCACCTCTCCTTGCCCATCACACTTGGCAGACTCCTTAGGCCGAGTAGACATGCAACTAGATTTTCCTAATCTGGAGACCACCCTCAACACGTCAAGCTCCCCAAATACTAGCCCAAATATATCTTTACACAAAGATTTGCAATTATTGTCTACCCCAATTTCCCTTTACTCATCTCCCATTATTAATCAGTCCTCTCACGCACAATGCAACAACAAACCTAACTCATGCACACAACAACTACTCCCATCCCTCACTCACGCTTTCTCAAACTCACATTCACCACACTGAACAACCTCCCATCTGTTGAAACACGTTCTCAAGGCACTATACTAAAACGTGTGTTCATATTTGTAGGTTTTGATGAATGACAAACTATGCGCAATGGACATATGACGAGGTCCAAGCACAAGCGCGCAATTGATATATAACGAGATTCAAGCACAAGACCAAGATCAAGCAAAGATATAAAGTTATACATGAGTCGTTCTTTAATTGTGATCTTGATCCGATAACTTGACTCAAGACTTGGCTTCTCTCGTAAAAATATTTTTATCAAATCATGCATATTTAATTTAAAGCAAAATGATTTAAATCATGCATATTTACTTTAGTCAAAATGATTTTTAAACATGCCTCTAAAATCTGGACTAAGATAATCGATTATGTACTTATGATAATCGATTATGTTAAGTCAGCTGCATGACAATCGATTGTGAACTTATGACAATCGATTGTGTTAAGGCAGTGTAGATTTTTCAAATCTGCATGACAATCGATTGTGAACCTTATGACAATCAATTGTGTTGAGGCAGTGTACATCAAAGTTTTTCAAAGCTAAAAAATAATCGATTGTGAACTTATGACAATCGATTGTGTTGAGGCAGTGTCTATCAGACATTTTCAAAGTCATAAAATAATCGATTGTGTACCTTTGACAATCGAGTGCATTAAGGCAGTGTCTAATTGATTTTTCAAAGACTGATATATAATCGATTATTCTCATAGCATAATCGATTGTGTAATTGACCGTTGCCAAAATATTTTCAAAAACCGTCAGGTAATCGATTATAGATTTCTAATAATCGATTGTTTTAAATAAAATCTAAAAAAGATTTTTTGAACGTTGCCAAGTAATCGATTGTAGATTTCTGACAATCGATTGTTTTAAGTAAAATCTGGAAATGATTTTTTGAACGTTGCCAGTAATCGATTATTGATCTTAGATAATCGATTGTTAAGCGTAAAATCTGGGAATGATTTTTGGAACGATTGGCAAACAATCGATTGTGGCATTTTGACAATCGATTGTCACTGAGTAAAATCAGCAATTCTTAATTGGCAATTAGGCAACGGTAATGCATGGTTTTGCAACTATAAATACAGCTTCAAATCAGTCTTCTAAACACAACAACTGATCATATTATTGCTATAGCTTGCATACTCTATTGTTCATCACTTTCTATTCATTACATAAGTTTTGAGAGCCAAAATTTTTGACGAAAGTTGTTGCGTTCTTGAGCGTATCTGCTTACTCATATCTACTCTATTAAGAGAGTCTTGTTTAAGTGAGTGCTAAGTGTTTTATACACTTGAAGGGAAGTGTTAGTCCCTTGTATTGTAAGAAGGAACTTGTGTTTCCTTTGGTTGAAGTCTTGGAGTGTTGTATCTTCGAGCAAAGGTTGTTGAGGCTTGTGTCCTCAATTTGTAAAGGTTTGTTGAGCACCCGTAAGCTTAACAGTGTTAGTGGAAATCTCGAGAGAGTCTCTCGGGGACTGGACTAGCCACGGGTTATGGTGAACCAGGATACATCGGTGCGTTTGTTCTTATTTATTTACTTATCGCACTTATTTCTTTCCTGCAATTTTTAAATTCCGCAAGCTTATGCTAATTTTTATTATAACACTGTTCACCCCCCCTCTAGCGTTAAGCGTATTTTCTAACAATTGGTATCAGAGCCCAACTCTCTGAAGACTTAACTGTTTGAGAGAAACAATCCATGGCTTCTACTCGTGATTCTTTTGCAGGAATAGGTGAAGGACAATGCTCCACCCGACCACCACTATTCGACGGTACAAACTATACGTACCGGAAGGAGAGGATGAGAATATTTGTTCAATCAAATAGTTTTCATCTTTGGAAGGTTATAATGAAGGGAGAACAAATTCCAACCAAAAAGGTTGAAAATAAAGATGTTCCAAAGTCCGAAATGAATACGATGCGGATGATATCCGAAAGGTGCAAAACAACGCTAAAGCCATTAATTTATTATATTGTGCTGTAAATGCTGATGATTACAGGAAAATATCATGTTGCACAACGGCGAAGCATATGTGGGACAAGCTGGAAATTACGTACGAAGGTACAGACCAGGTAAGGGAAGCTAAAATTGATTTCCTAACCCATGCATATGAATTGTTTCACATGAAGGAAGGAGAAAAGGTCGATGAGATGTTCGAACGATTTTCAAAAATCGTTAATGATTTACATGCTCTTAAGAAGACCTTCACGGATAAGGAACTTGTCCAAAAAATTCTCCGAAGTCTCACTCCGGCATGGCGATCCAAGGCCGACGCGATTCAAGAATCTATTGGCGTTTCAAATGTCACCATCGACGGATTAAGAGGTAATCTTAAAACTTATGAATCTACTATACTTAACCCTCTTGTTGATGATCAAAGGAAACAAAAGATCGCTCTCAAGGCAAGCACAAGCCAACCTCAAAATGATGAGGACGGAGACAACGAGTTCGGACTCGTTATTAAGAGATTCCAAAAGTTCATGCGAAAAGAGTATGAACGAAAGGGCAAAAAGCAAGGAGATCAAATAAAGTGCTATGAGTGCGGAGAAACCGGGCACATTAAATCAAATTGCCCAAATGCCAAAAAGGAGAAGAAACCCTTCAAGAAACAACGAGCATACATATCTTGGGGAGGCGACTCCGGTGACAAGTCGAGTGAGGAAGAAGAAGACGAAGCCGCAAATCTTTGTCTCATGGCTCACGAAAACAATCAAGAAGAGGTATGTCAAATTTCTTTCAAAAACTTCTATTCGCTTGGGAAATGCAAAATGCTTTTGATGAATTGTATAGTGAATTTATTAAAGCTTCCAAAACTGTTAAAAGCATAAAAGAAAATGCTTCTTTAAAAGAAAAAGATTTTGAAAAACAACTCTCTTTGAAAGAAAAGGATTTGGAAAAACTGATTTTGGAAAATGAGAAGTTGAAAGAAGAAAACAAATTTTTCAGCAAGAGAAGCGCCAACAAACCCGAGAGCTCTAGTAAAAATTGTACTTCTTGCATGCATCTCAAAAATGAGGTAGAAAAACTTAAGGGCACCCTAGATAAGTTTAATTCTTCTCATAAAAATTTGAATGAAGTTCTTGTTAACTTGAAGTCGACCAAGCATGGCATAGGCTTTGAGAATGAGCCTAAAGAAAAGGTTGAAGCCAACCCCCAACAACCTAAGGCTCAACCTAGGATTAATAAAACAAACGCTCATCCTAGATATAACAAACCCAGAAATGGCTTTCAACAATCGCAACCTAGAAATAATCATTCTAGAAATAATGCATACTCTAGGCCAAACACTAGAAGGAATTTTGAACCTTGTAGAACACCTAGAAATGGCTTTCAACCTAGAAACAACTATCCTAGAAATACTGTATGTCCTAGAACAAATAGTAGGAGAAATGATTTTCATGAATTGCGCAATAGTCATATTGTCAAGAATAAAGTAAATGAATTTCGTCCGTCCAATTACTATCAACCTAGACGAATGCATAATCCTAATGTTGTTTGTCATTATTGTAGATGAATTGGACATATTGCTCCTGCTTGTTTTACACGACATAGACATAACACTTAATCACATCACTATGATTTGCCTAACCCCCAAGGACCCAAAATGGCATGGGTACCTAAAACTCATTAATCTGTTTTGTAGGTGTGATTGAAGGGGTCAAGTGTACTTTGGTACCTTGATAGTGGATGCTCCAAGCACATGACTGGAGACGAATCCAAGTTCATTCAACTAGAACACAAGGAAGGAGGAAGCGTTATTTTTTGTGATAACAGCAAAGGAAAAATTATAGGCATTGGATCGGTCGGTAAGGATGACTCCTCTTCCATTAAGCATATATTGCTAGTTAAGGGTCTAAAACATAATCTCTTGAGCATATGTCAATTATGTGACAAGGGAAATCTTGTTTGATTTGATTCAAATGAATGCTTAGTTTTTCGCCGTAGCGATTTTAAAATTATTCTTCGTGGATTTAGAGTGGATAATATCTATATGGTTGATCTCGAAAATTCTTCATCTGAATATGTAGATTGTCTTATGAGCAAAGAATATGATACGTGGTTATGGCACCGTAGAGTAGCTCACATCAACATGCATCTTTTGAACAAATTGGTTTCACAAAATTTAGTTATTGGTCTTCCAAACTTGAAATTTGAAAAGGACTCTATTTGTGATTCTTGTCAAAAAGGGAAGCAAACAAAAGCATCTTTTAAATTGAAAAATATTGTTTCAACTACTAGACCTTTGCAATTACTTCACATGGACTTATTTGGACCATCTCGCATTGAAAGTCTTGGTAGAAATCGTTATGCTTTTGTTATTGTTGATGATTATTCTAGATTTACATGGACTCTATTTCTTGCTCATAAAAGTGAAGCTTTTCATAATTTAAAATATTTTCTTAAACGTGTTCAAAACGAAAAGGACACAACCGTCACTTCAATAAGAAGTGATCATGGGGGAGAGTTTGATTACAATCTCTTTGCGGACTTTTGTGACGAACTCGGTATCGAGCACACCTTCTCCGCTCCACGAACACCACAACAAAATGGGGTGGTGGAAAGGAAAAATAGGTGTCTCGAAGAGATGGCTAGAACCATGCTCGATGAGGCTAAGATTCCCAAACATTTTTGGGCGGATGCCGTGAGTACCGCATGCTACGTTTTGAATAGAGTAGTCATAAGGCCAATACTCATGAAAACTCCTTATGAACTCTACAAGGGAAGGAAACCAAATATCTCCCATTTTAGAGTATTCGGTTGTAAATGCTTTATTCATAATAATGGAAAAGATCAATTGGGAAAGTTTGATGCCAAATCCGATGAAGGAATTTTTATTGGTTGTTCCTCACGTAGAAAAGCATATAGGGTATTCAATAACAGAACCAAAACTGTGGAGGAATCCCCTCATATTGTGTTTTTTGAAAATATTGCTCGCTTGGCGAGAAAGGATTCTGGTTCTGATCCTGCAGGTATCTTAAACTCAATAAGTCCTCAAGACAAAGTACAAGAGGAAACTCCTAAGGAAATTCAAGATGAAATCTTGGATCAATTATCGGAGGAAGAGCCACAATTGGAAAAAGAAACGAAAATGCCTAACTCGTGGAGGACAATCAAAGACCATTCTCTCGAACAGGTAATTGGCGACGTCGGAGAAAAGGTAAGTACCCGAAACTCTCTTAAGAACACCTTAGGACATACTGCTTTTGTTTCTCAAATTGAACCCACAACCATCTCCGAAGCAATTGGGGATGAATTTTGGACCTTGGCAATGCAAGAGGAGCTTAACCAATTCAAACAGAATGACGTTTGGGATTTGGTGCCAAGACCCGAAAATCATACCATAATTGGTACGAAATGGGTTTTTCGAAAAAAATTAGATGAAAATGGTGTAATCACTAGAAACAAAGCTAGGCTTGTAGCAAAAGGCTACAATCAAGAAGAGGGTATTGACTATGAAGAAACATATGCTCCCGTAGCAAGGTTAGAAGCTATTCGTTTATTACTTGCCTTTGCATCTTCTATGAATTTCAATTTGTATCAAATGGATGTAAAAAGTGCTTTTCAAAATGGTGTTATTCAAGAAGAAGTTTATGTTGAACAACCCCCGGGTTTTGAAGATTTTAAATCTCCAAATCATGTTTTCAAACTTAAAAAGGCTCTTTATGGTCTTAAACAAGCTCCCCGAGCTTGGTATGAAAGATTGAGTAAATTTCTTTTGGAAAATGATTTCATTAGGGGGAAAGTTGACACCACTCTTTTCGTTAAGCATAAAAACAATGATATTTTATTAGTTCAAATCTATGTGGATGATATTATATTTGGTGCTACTAACAATATTTTGTGCAAGGAATTTTCCGATTTAATGACAAGCGAATTTGAGATGTCTATGATGGGTGAGCTAACATTCTTTTTGGGGCTGCAAGTAAAGCAAATGAAAGAAGGAACTTTCATTTGTCAAGCTAAATATTGCAAAGAATTGCTGAAACGATTTGAAATGACCAACGCAAAAGCAATGGCCACTCCCATGAGCACATCCGATCATCTAGCAAAGATGAGAAAGGTAAGGAAGTCGACACCAAAAAGTATCGAGGTATGATTGGATCTCTCCTTTATCTTACTGCTAGTAGACCGGACATCATGTTTAGCGTGTGCTTATGCGCTCGTTATCAATCATGTCCGAAGGAGTCTCACCTAACTGCGGTGAAACGGATATTGAAGTATCTTGTTGGTACTGTAAATGTGGGTCTATGGTACCCCAAAGGTTCTTCATGCCAACTTGTTGGCTATTCCGATTCCGATTTTGCTGGATGCAAATTGGACCGCAAGAGCACTAGTGGCACTTTCCATTTCCTCGGTAGCTCTCTCGTTTCTTGGTTTAGTAAGAAACAAGTAAGTGTTGCGTTGTCCACAACCGAGGCTGAATATGTAGCCGCGGGGAGTTGTTGCGCTCAAATCCTTTGGATGAAACAACAACTCTTGGACTATGGCCTAAGTCTTGATCATATCCCTCTTAGATGTGATAATACTAGCGCCATATGCTTGACGAAGAACCCCGTTCTTCATTCAAGAACAAAACACATTGAAATTAGGCATCATTTTATAAGAGATCACGTTCTCAAGGGTGATGTCGAAATTGAATTTGTTGAAACCAAAGATCAATTGGCCGACATCTTTACAAAACCTTTAGAGAAAGAGTCATTCTTCCGAATTCGTAGTGAACTCGGGATTCTTGACTCCACGTTGATCTAAGTCATGCATTGCATTTTCCCTTTCTCATGATTTCTAACTTGAGCGTCGGAGACGTCTAACGAATTTTTGCATGTATCGCCCTAAAGGCAGGGGGAATTATAAAGATTGATGCAGAATAATCAATTTATCCTAAGGATAACCGATTTCTCGTTAGTATATAATCGATTATCAAGTATCAATAATCGATTATGTTGGTATTATTTGCTTTATTATGTCTTCTTATGCAACTTTTGCTTAATCAATAAACAAGTTACTCACCTTTTCCATTTTTGCTAATGTCAAAAGGGGGAAGAATAAGGAATATGCACTAATTTATTATTGGCATAAATTGAGGGGGAATTCATATGTTGAGGGGGAACTAATTGCACATCTAGAGACTTGTTGCATATTGTTGCATATCTTTACTTGTCTTGAATCGTCATTATGAATTATCAAATATGCATATCCCGACTAAAGTTTGCCATTATCAAAAAGGGGGAAATTGTTGAAACACGTTCTCAAGGCACTATACTAAAATGTGTGTTCATATTTGTAGGTTTTGATGAATGACAAACTATGCGCAATGGACATATGACGAGGTCCAAGCACAAGCGCGCAATTGATATATAACGAGATTCAAGCACAAGACCAAGATCAAGCAAAGATATAAAGTTATACATGAGTCGTTCTTTAATTGTGATCTTGATCCGATAACTTGACTCAAGACTTGGCTTCTCTCGTAAAAACATTTTTATCAAATCATGCATATTTAATTTAAAGCAAAATGATTTTAAATCATGCATATTTACTTTAGTCAAAATAATTTTTAAATATGCCTCTAAAATCTGGACTAAGATAATCGATTATGTACTTATGATAATCGATTATGTTAAGTCAACTGCATGACAATCGATTGTGAACTTATGACAATCGATTGTGTTAAGGCGGTGTGCATCAGATTTTTCAAATCTGCATGACAATCGATTGTGAACCTTATGACAATCGATTGTGTTGAGGCAGTGTACATCAAAGTTTTTCAAAGCTACAAAATAATCGATTGTGAACTTATGACAATCGATTGTGTTGAGGCAGTGTCTATCAGACATTTTCAAAGTCATAAAATAATCGATTGTGTACCTTTGACAATCAAGTGCATTAAGGCAGTGTCTAATTGATTTTTCAAAGACTGATATATAATCGATTGTTCTCATGGCATAATCGATTGTGTAATTTACCGTTGCCAAAATATTTTCAAAAACCGTCAGGTAATCGATTATAGATTTCTAATAATCGATTGTTTTAAATAAAAATCTAAAAAAGACTTTTTGAACGTTGCCAAGTAATCGATTGTAGATTTCTGACAATCGATTGTTTTAAGTAAAATCTGGAAATGATTTTTTGAACGTTGCCAGTAATCGATTATTGATCTTAGATAATCGATTGTTAAGCGTAAAATCTGGGAATGATTTTTGGAACGATTGGCAAACAATCGATTGTGGCATTTTGACAATCGATTGTCACTGAGTAAAATCAGCAATTCTTAATTGGCAATTAGGCAACGGTAATGCATGGTTTTGCAACTATAAATACCGCTTCAAATCAGTCTTCTAAACACAACAACTGATCATATTATTGCTATAGCTTGCATACTCTATTGTTCATCACTTTCTATTCATTACATAAGTTTTGAGAGCCAAAATTTTTGACGAAAGTTGTTGCGTTCTTGAGCGTATCTGTTTACTCATATCTACTCTATTAAGAGAATCTTGTTTAAGTGAGTGCTAAGTGTTTTATACACTTGATGGGAAGTGTTAGTCCCTTGTATTGTAAGAAGGAACTTGTGTTTCCTTTGGTTGAAGTCTTGGAGTGTTGTATCTTCGAGCAAAGGTTGTTGAGGCTTGTGTCCTCAGTTTGTAAAGGTTTGTTGAGCACCTGTAAGCTTAACAGTGTTAGTGGAAATCTTGAGAGAGTCTCTCGGGGACTGGACTAGCCACGGGTTGTGGTGAACCAGGATACATCGGTGCGTTCGTTCTTATTTATTTACTTATTGCACTTATTTCTTTCCTGCAATTTTTAAATTCCGCAAGTTTACGCTAATTTTTATTATAACGCTATTCACCCCCCTCTAGTGTTAAGCGTATTTTCTAACACCATCCCAACTAGCACACCACCAGTTGGTATATGCAACACAAGCACTTCCTCAACTTCACCAACCCCAATCTTGGATCGAACAAGGAATCCAAGGACAAACTGTCTTCTTCACAATGGTGATAAATGGAGTGGAAGTACTAATAATCGTCCAAAATCCTAATTTCCTAGCACAATTGACAACGGAGGGAATGAGGCTCGCCATGGACAACTACATGAATCATAAGTAGTTGGCAGGTGTGTTGGATCCACTAGCTCCCGCGATTGCCCCGGCCCTATACTTCAACATGCAACGACAATGGAACGTGCCCCACACTTTAACCCCCTACTCAATATGAACCAAATATACGACCTCCCCTTCTCCCCCCCCCCCCCCAAGGAACTACTGAATATCAACCCTCTGTTCTTCGCTTAGCAACTCTAGCAGTTTCAATACCATGTCCAACCATAACAGGCCCCCATGAAAATGAATCCACCCCCATGCAAATGAACCCATAACCTCCTCATCCACCACATGAACCAGAAGAAATCGTTACAATGGAGGAGATGCCACCCCCGAGGGCTCGTTCACAGAATCTCAAGCCTCTAAGAGCAAGACTTATGATATTCCTGGAGAAAGAGGACAAAAAATACATCCTCAACTGTCCAGTTGCAATGACAAAGTGCTCATTTGATCTACATCCAGCGATGAACAGAGATTTCGCCAAGTATGCAGTGGTAATTACCCCAACCTTAAGGAGGAGCCAATTTCCTGTAAAGAGGAGTCGGAAGACTCTACACCACTCACCCTACCTTCCCTTTATGATCGACCAACTAGTTTTATAGTTTGGAATACCGGGTGGGGTGGGGGGTGGGCATAGTGATGCCTTCAAACGAAACTTCAGAGAGCTCCTCACTACACACAAGCCATGCATGGTGCTTTGCTTGAAGCTAGGGTGGAAAGCCATGTGGAATTCAAAGATGAATTCCACTTGATGATTTCCTTGAAGTCCCTGCTCAAGGTAGGTCAGGTGGGATTGTGCTCATATGAATCACAAGCATAGTCACTGTCACACACGTTAGGCAATCAGACCTAGAATTAAATGCCATGATCACAGTTTTTGGTCTTGTTTAAATAATTGTAATCTAATAGATTTAGGATTCAAAGGAAGCCGCTATACTTGGTTTAATAATCTTAGAAGAATCAAGGGCTTAATCCTTGAACGCCTTGAGGTCGCCTTATTAATCGAGGAAGATCTCATAGTTTTGGTCTTGTTTAAGTAATTGTAATCTAATAGATTTAGGATTCAATGGGAGCCGCTATACTTGGTCTAATCATCGTAGAAGAAGCAATGGCTTAATCCTTCAACGCCTTGATAGATGTCACACCAATGAAAAATGGCTTCAACAATACCCTAATACCACACTTACTCATCTCCCTAAAGTGCATTCAGACCACAACCCCCTCCTAATTAATACTTGTATTGCGATTTTTAGACCTACAAAGAAAACTTTTAAGCTAGAAAGCTTTTGGTGCTCTCATCCTGATTTCCAAATATGTTCGACAAAGTTGGCATCAAAATGACCTTCCACAACCTACTGCCACTTTCCAAAATAATATAATCGTTTGGAGTATTGCAACCTTTGGCAATATCTTCCGCACAAAAAGAAAATTTTTAGTAGATTGAAGGGCATTCAAAATTTCCATTCGTATCCTACTAACAATTTCCTCCAACATCTGGAAGCAGAGCTCATTCGTGATTTTAATAATATTTTACAACTAGAGGAAGGCTATTGGAAAATTAGGTCACGTGTTAATTGCTAAACGAAGGAGACGCAAATACCAAATTCTTTCATCTATATGTTATTAACAGAAGAAGAAAAAATAAAATCTCCTTATTCAAAGATGAAGAAGGAAATTGGATTACAGATCATGACCGATTGACCCAACACACACTCCATTACTTTCAATCTATCTTCACCACGAATCAGACCTATAGCAACTGGAGCGATATCCTTAAGATCCCCACTAGCTATCACCTCTTGATAACCTCCTACACGGCCTAGAGGTTATTCAAGCACTTTTCTCCTTCAAACCTTTTAAAGCACCGGGGCAGATGGCCTCCATTCATTCTTTTATCAAAAACACTGGCCCATAGTAGGAGAGGATGACTTGCATACTGCCACCAAATGTTTGGATCACAAAAGGTTCCTGAAACACTTAATGAAACTTTATTATGCCTTATCCCAAAATTTAAAAATGCAAACAATCTAAAGAATTTCCGACCAATATATCCATGTAACGCAATCTACAAAGTTATTAAGGAAGTCATCATAAACCGCATTACGCCATTCTTTCCTGAACTCATTGGACCATATTAATGCTCCTTCCTCAAAGATAGAAGAGCGAGTGATAATGCTATCCTCGTTCAGGAGATCCTTAGACATGTTAAGCGCTCAAAAGGTAGAAAAGAGAAATTTATGCTTAAGCTCGACCTTGAAAAGGCTTTTGACCGCATTGAATGGTCGTTTGTCTACCGTACTCTACGCTTTATCAAATTTTCTCCAAAGATCACATCCCTCATTATGAGCTGTATTACTAGTAGTAACATTGCTATTTTGGTCAACGGCATGAAAATTAACTATTTCTCCCCAGCCAGAGGCATCCGTCAAGGCGACCATTGTCCCCCTACATTTTTATCATGTGCATAGAACTGCTCTCTACATATATTAACCACCAAGTAGACATCCAACTCCGGGACCCTATCACTCTTAGTAATAAGGGACCACAGCTATCACACTTATTCTTTGATGACGATTTAACCCTCATATCCAGTGCCAATCATAAGTCAATACACTCGATCCACAATATGCTACGATACTTCTACAACCTTTCAGGATAAAAAAATCAATCCGACCAAATCCAAAGTTGTCTATTCCCCCCAATGCCATGAGGAAACTAAACAACTTGTCTTTCAACTCCTCAACATTAAAGTGACTGAAAATTTTGGCAAATATTTGGGGTTCCCAATACTCAATACAAAACCAATGGCCTCAGATTTTCAAAATACATCATTGATAACATGAAAAATAGACAATCTAGTTGGCAAACAAAATTCCTTACTCCAGCAAGAAGAGTCACCCTTGCTAAATCCACTTTAAACGCAATTCCAGCATATGCCATGCAATATTTCCTCTTTCCAAAATCCATCTGCAACAATATAGATAAAATTCAATGAGAATTCATTTGGGGGACCTTTCCCCAAAAGACGAAAATTCATTATATCAGCTGGGATGTGATAACACTCCCAAAAAAAACAACGAGGACTGGGTCTTTGTAAAGCACATGACAAAAGTATAGCCCTTCTGACGAGTCTCTTGTGTCATCTGTTCTTGAACCCTAAATCCCTTTGGGCACAAACCTTAAGTAATAAATACACTCCTACCTCTCATTCTTTCATCTGGGCAAATATTCTAAAAGGGGAAACGTATTGCATTAAAGGAAAAGCTTGGATATCCGGGACAAATTCCTGAATCGATATATGGAACTCCAGGTGGATCCCCCAATCCCCCCTCCCCTCCACCCCACGCTCACTTAGAGCAATTATCCCTGGTCTCCTAATCTAATATGAACAAGACTTGAAACTCATGCACTTCTGGAAAAATAATGAGTGGGACTGGGCGAAACTATCTTTTCAATTCCCTTTCGAGACTACCCTAAAAGCACTAGACACATCTATTTTGGCCTCTACTAGTGATAAGGACACACCCTATTGGGCCCTCAATGCCAATGGTATGTTCACAGTCAAATCTATTTACTCTCTCATTCACACCAACCCTCCAATCCACTACAAGTTCAACTGGATCTAGTCTTTACAGACATTGGAAAAAATAAATTTTTTTCTTTGGCTATGCTCTCATAATAGGTTACCTACAAGAACGTACATTCACCGCATAAGCCTAAATATAGAACTTACTTGCACTATTTGCAATACCACACAAGAAAATATCCACCACGTATTCTTCGAATGCCCGTTAGCAATGAAATTTTGGTTAGCCATGGGCCTGAATGTTCAACAACTACCATACCACGATCACCACATGCTACAACTCTTAAAAGATTTAAATATCTCGCTCCAGACTCACCATCTTAAATGGATTGAATTTTTATCTTTTGCTCTATGGAATATTTTGATTAATCGAAATTATAATTCCTTTGAAAAGAAACAATAGTTACTCCCCATCAACACCCCTATTAAGAGGGCTTGAGAATTCAAACACACAACCACTTCCAAATAATACACAAGAGAAACAACGCCTATTCATATAAAATGGACACGCCCCATTTCTGGCACATATAAACTAAATACAAATGGTGCCTACAATATTAACACAAATTGTGGCGGAATTGATAGTGTAATCAAAATTTTAATGGAGACTGGGTGATTGGCTACTGGAAATATTCCTATACTATAAACCATACCTACGTGGAAATATTAGCACTACAAAAAGGTCGGTAACTAGCCATAATGCATGCTTTAAGACCAATTGAAATTGAAATTGATTCAATGGAAGTCCTTCAACTAATAGAACATTGCACTCCTATCTATCAAACTCTAATTTGATTCCTGCAGGTGCTTATTGAAGAAGTTGGGGAATCCAGTAGTCCGACATAGCTTCTGCGAGGAAAATTCTGTAGCTCATTTTTTGGCCAAGAAAGGATCCAAGCAAACAAGGTACAACAACCTATCAGTATTTTGGCAGCCACCTGCAACTATATGCAATAGCCTACAAGCTGACAAAGAAGAAAAAATAGTTTTAATTTCTGTATGTAGTTACTTAGCAAAGCTTTAAAATCAAAGTGTACTTCTAACTTTGTAGTGATAGCTAATAATAGAGCACATGTAACAGTTTAGTAGTATCTATAAAATCATCCTATTAACCAAAAAAAGAGAGAAGAAGAATAAATATACAGTAAAATAAAAAAGGTGAAGAAAGGAATAGCAAAGACCAAATTTCCAAAAAAAGAAAAGCTATTTTTGCTAATGCTCAAAAACATTTATTTGTTTTAGCCAAATATTTTAATTTTTTAAATAAATATTCCTTTGAAAAAAAAGTACTTTTAACGTCCCAAAAATTTGGCGAAACGGACACTTAGACAATCTAATATTAGTTGTCACTTTTTCTTTCGTTAATTTATATTTATAATTTTTGTTCCATTATTCCTTTTCTCTTGCTTGGTAATCAAGGATAGTAGAATTTGCAAAACATCCCTCAACTATTTCATTATTCAGAGTTTGCATTTTGTTCAATTATTCTACTTTTGAATGTCCATGTTTGCCTCTGTTTACGTTCCATTTCTTTTCAATTTTCCTTTTTTACTTTTCTATTGTTTCTAGAAAGCGATAGAAATAATTTAAGAGGAGAGAGTACAAAGAAGGGCAATTTTGTGTGTAGGGATAATAGTTCCTTCGGTACACAATTATTGCTAAATTTTAATGTTAGTTCTTGTGATTTTTTAACTTTTAACTAAGCATATTTAAACTTCAACTAATTTAAGTGCGTGATTTGGTCCTTATATTTGTGATTTTTCACAAATTTACTGAATATCGATTGTTAAAATATTTAATCGCCTATGTTTTATGTTGCTTTGTATTGTTATACCAGAAGTTGAGAATAAATAGTTCAAAAAAATAGTTAAATATAAGATATTGTGATCAAACCACTTACTTGAATTAGTTGAGGGTTAAACGTGCTTAGCAAATATTGAGGACCAAAAACGAAATTTATCAACATTGGAGGACCAAAAGTTCTTTTAACCCTTTTCTCTATGGGTAAATATATTATTTGCAATCAGAAGTTATTCTGATTTGCTTGAGGTTTTTCAACTTTCAATTCAATTGATAGAGACAACATTATATCATACTTATATTATAAGCTGTATACTAAATATTAAACTTGAATTACTAAAATATTCAGTCAAAACTGAAGTACATATTTACCCTTTAATAACACATTGTTCCTATAATATTTTTGTACAAAACGTAAATACTTAACAAATATATATAAAGTCACTTAAAAAATTACAAGTCTAAGTCCAAATAATATGAAATTAGGAACAATTGAAGAGACTATTATTACAATTAATCTCATCATTATGTTGAATAGTAACAGTTACAAAAAAACCACATTCCTGCATTCCTTCTAGGGTTGTCAATTTCTACCAACTTTCCTCATGATATATACCAATTGTCAAATGGTAGTCAAGAAGCTCAAAGTTAACTAATTTTTTCAAGTGGTCAACCATGGGTGGAGCTACATAGCCTCATGGGTTGAGCTACGTAGCCTCATGGGTGGTCAACTGACCACCTTTTATAAAAAATTTATACAATATATATAAGTAAAATATTAGATTTTAGTGGTATATAATATATTTTAAACACTTTGTATTGAAGATTTTTTATACTTCTTTCAACTTCAAACACCCTAAATGAAATTTCTGGCTTTCGCCATTCAACAAGCTTGGCTTGCAAGTTTTGTTAAATGAAAAGAAAGGTCATTTGTCATGTTAATTTTCATGTTAAATCTATATATTGTTGGATCGTCATATTAGCTTACAAGTTCAGGTTAAACACATACCATAAATAAACAATTTTTAAATTTAGTCCTCATTTATCATGTGAAAGTAAATTTGTTACACCTAATTTAATATATAAATTCAATTTATGTTAGATATTGTATGATTTCTCTTCCCAGTAATTTTCCCATTTAATTCATAATTTGCAAACGTTTTCTCTTCGCTTGATTCAGGCAAAAAAGATTTATTTTATGTGACATATTGCATTTCTATGCGTATGTATATTTTTTCTTTTATCTTTTTGTTTGCTGACTATGCATATGAACAAACACCTTCAATTTTGTCAACATTTCCTAGCCAACACATATACATAGAGATTAATATAGCACGAGCAAGATGAAAGAAATTCGTCAATAATTCATGTACTAAGGATAAATAATGTATAACACACGATGGATCATGGATCAACTTTGTTGGTTTTATAACTTTAATTTTTTTCCTTTAATTTTCATTTTATAACTCAAAAATATTTTAATAATATTTTTTTAATTTTATAAAATTTATACACATAATTATGGTTGCACGTGTCCAAAGACTAGTATTAGGAAAAGGGTAAAATACCCCTCTAGTTTATGAAATATTTGGATTTTGTACTCCGTTATACTTTGGCGTCATTTTCACATTTTTCATCAGCAAATCGTCTGTATTTGCCATAGAAGATAATGGGCTGGATTGCACCAATTGTGCCACCCTATATTCTCACGCAATGACTGGAATTGCTTAGAGTTTGTAACTTCTCGGATTATTTGCATTGTAATAAATTTTTGAGGCTATTCTTTAAATTATATTCTCGTTATTCAGTATACTGACCGGGCCTGACGAGATCCTGGTGGAGTTTTGGAAATGCATGGGTAGGTCAGGAGTGGAGTGGCTTTCCAGGTTGTTCAATGCGATCTTCAGGACCAAAAGGATGCCGGAGGAGTGGAGATGAAGTACAGTGGTGCCCTTGTACAAGAACAAAGGGGACATCCAGTGCTGCAACAACTATAGGGGTATTAAATTAATAAGTCACACCATGAAGGTCTGGGAGCGTGTGATCGAGGCGAGGGTGAAGGTGATGTCATCTATATCTGTGAACCAGTTCGGTTTCATGCCGGGTTGCTCCACTACAAAAGCTATCCACCTTGTTAGGAGTCTGGTGGAGCAGTTCAGGGATAAGAAGAAGGACCTACACATGGTGCTTATCGACTTGGAGAACGCGTATGACAAAGGTCCCAAGGGAGGTGCTATGCAGGTGCTTGGAGGCGAAGAGCATGCCGGAAGCCTACATCAGAGTAATCAAGGATATGTATGATGGAGCTAAGACTAGGGTTAGGACGGTGGGTGTCGACTCAGACCATGTTCCAGTGGTTATGGGGCTCCATCAAGGATCGGCGCTTAGCCCTCTCTTGTTTGCCTTGGTGATGGATGCTCTAACCCGACATATTCAAGTGGATGTGCCTTGGTGTATGCTATTTGCTGATGACATAGTCTTTGTAGACGAGACGAGGATCGGTCTTACTGAGAGGTTAGAGGTATGGAGACAGACTCTCGAGTCTAAGGGTTTCAAAATAAGCAGATCTAAGACAGAATACCTGCAGTGCAAGTTTAGCGCCGAGCCGAGCGAAGTAGGCAGGAACGTGATGATTGGATCTCAGGTCATCGCCAAGAGGGACAGTGTCAGATATCTTGGGTCGGTGATTCAGGGGGACGCAGAGATTGACGAGGACATTACTCATCGTATAGGAGCGGGGTGGTCAAAGTGGAAGCTTGCATCAGGAGTCCTGTGTGACAAGAAAGTTCCATAGAAACTCAAGGGGAAATTTTATAGAGCTGTGGTTAGACCTGCCATGTTGTATGGGGCAGATTGCTGGCCAGTGAAGAACTCTCATGTTCAGAGAATGAAGGTTGCGGAGATAAGGATGCTCAGCTGGATGTGCGGGCTCACCAGGTTAGATAAGATTAAGAATGAAGTTATTCGAGAGAAGGTGGGGGTGGCCCTGATGGATGAGAAGATGCGAGAAGCGAGGCTGAGGTGGTTCGGTCATGTGCGGAGGAGCCTGATGCCCCGGTGAGAAGTTGTGAGCGGCTGGCAATGGTCGGCGTGCGGTGAGGCAGAGGGAGGCCTAAGAGGTATTGGGGAGAGGTGATTAGGCATGACATGGCTAGAATGCGGGTTTCCGAGGACATGACCCTTGATATGAAAGTATGGAGGTCTAGTATCAGGGTTGAAGGATAGAGGCTCCTAGAGTTTTTCGTGCTCCTCACCCGGGGTTGGGTGAGGCTTGGCAGGGTTATCCGTAGATGATTTGTGTATTGGATTTTGTCTCCCTTTTGGTAGTTATTTATGGTAGTTACTGTCTGATATTATTGCATGCTATTTTGTTTATGGTTCTTATGTTTAGATAATTATTTACGCTATTTCTGCTGGAGTTACTAATGCTCTTTTGTTTTTGTTTTTGTTTTTGTTTTTGTTTTCCTTTCCTTCACGGAGCCGAGGGTCGATTGGAAACAACCTCTCTGCCCTTTCGTGTAGGGGTATGGCCCGTCTACATATTACCCTCCCCAGACCCCACTTTATGGGACTATACTGGATAGTTATTGTTGTTGTTGTTATTCAGTAAACTACATTTTGCCTTTAAATGTAATTCGATGAATATTTGTTTCTGTAGACAAATAAAAAAAAAATCAAATAGTGGCATCATAGAAGGCTGTTTGTGCACATTTACATTTAACTTAAAGTAACGGTGAATTTTGACCAACTATTTGTGTAAAAATCTCAATTACAGATGCTATAACCTGTGTTGGATGACGATTTTTACTTGAAAGTTGGGCCAGATATCCTGTTCAGCTCCTCCGCTATGTGGGTTGGGCCGATGACTAGCCCAGTTAGAAGGGAAATAGACTGTGGTTGGACGTAACCCGGCCCTTTATAACTGGACCTACTAGGCGCGACGTCACTTAGAATTGTTATGGTGAGTTAGAGCGTAAAGCTTTAAGGGCAAGCGCTTTTGTCACGTTTACATATTAGCTGCTTCTGAAAGTGTACTAATTACTAGCTATTTCATTTATAAGTATCTTATTATAAAAATTGGTTAATATTAACCAATCAGCTATTTGTAGCAAAAAAATCAAATTTTTTTTGCTTTCTTTTGAGTGGGTGTTATTAGAATAGATTGAGAACATCTTAAAGAGCTTGAATCTCAATTTTGGGACGATTTGGTAAAGTTTTGAGGCGGTTTGAATTGAAATTTGAAGTAAAAACTAAACATGAAAAAATTTTTATATGTGTATCATTTATGTATCGCATATGTATCATATTTGTATCAATTGTGTATCCCATATATATCCATGTATACCTGTGTGTGAGATACGTGCGTGGTACATATTTGATACATGTGTCACAAAAGAATTTTTCGAACTTGATTTTCTTACGAATTTTGATATAAAACTAGTCTAGATCACCTCCAATCTTTCTTAAATTTTATATATTGACTTATCTATATGTTTTCATTGTTTTTCAACTATACCCACTGAAAAAGTTTTTTTTTGCGCATATTTTTGGATATAATTTTTTTAATTTTTTATTTCGTCACCTTATTTGCTACATCATCCATGAAATTTCCTTTCCGTCTTGCATCTAATGTTACTAATGACACTTAAAAATGTGGAAGGTAATTTTTACATGTGATTCTTTGAGAGAAAGAACCTTATTTATTTGGTTTTGTAATTTTTATAAATTTACTTGGCTAGTTTTGCTAAGTCTATAACTAATAGCTAGATGTTGGTAAGTTAAGACTTATTTGGGATATTTGTGTAAGTTTCGCCTCAATAAATTGGAAATTTTCATAAAGCACCATCTTTTAGGTCTAATTAGTCATTTATAGATACCCCTTGCTATATTACGTGTTATATATACGTTTTATGTTTTTATACAATATATTTCATGTATTTAAGCTGTTTTATTCATTAATACAACAAACAATATAGGCGTAAAAACTGTAGTTCCAACTAATTTTGACATGAATTTAGCTGTATTCAAGCAGCATTAATGTTAAATACAATAACATATCTGCGCTAAAAATCGAAAGAAATCAAATCACATAATATTCTCCTAATTTAACTCAACGAACTAATATATATATATATATATATATATATATATATATATATATATATATATATATATATATATATATATATATATATATATATATATATATATATATATATATATATATATATATATATATATATATATATATATATATATATATATATATATATATATATATATATATATATATATATATATATATATATATATATATATATATATATATATATATATATATATATATATATATATATATATGAGAGACACATAATAAAGATTATAGCTGAATAAAGAGAAATACATATGAATAATACAGTGGAGTAGAATTATATACAGTTGAATATTACAACAAAATACAACTTAATTCATCTGAATAAAACATTTGAATACAACAAAAATACAACTGAATACAGCTGAATAAACTCTTGAATGCAACAAAATACAACTAACTTCTGCTGAATAAAATAGTTGAATATAACCAACTACAACTGAATACAGTTGTATAAAACACTTGAATACAACTAACTACTGCTGAATAAAATAGATAAATAAAACTAATTAAACCTAGATACAAGTGAATACAACTTAAATATACATTCGAATACAACTGAATACAAATAGGCGATTTGGGCAATCTAGAGAGAGAAACAGCCTTATGGCTTCGCCAGCCGGCGGCCAGCCATTAATTTCGGCTGGTCAGCCCCCTACCACATCTGCCCAACCTCCTACAAGCCGCTATAGTTGAACCAATTGCTCTTCATCTATCAAAATCAACGAATTAAACTTACCCTAAGCGATTGTAATGGAGTGATAATGGAGGAGAACTAGAGAATTTGGGTGGGAGAAAAGGTATGAATCTTGTGTTGAGGGAGAAAGAGTAAAGTGTATGCAAAAAGAGAGAGAGAACGTGGTTAGTAAATTTTACGGTGCTTATGTGAGAGAAAAGGCTAAAAAGGAGAGAGAGAAATATTATTTAGCATAAATGGCGTCTTAAATATAGGATGAAACTATAATTAGATATTTGGCTATAAACTATAAAAGGTATCTATAGAATATAATATATTAAAATAGTATTTATTTAATATAAATAGGGTACTAAAGTTTTTTATAGGGTGTAAAAATTCCTTCATTCCATCTTTTAAAAAGACATTAAAAAAATTTTTAAAGAACAAACTGTGACAGAATCCAAAAGCGAAAAAGGGTAAAAAACATTCCTCTACAATATGACTTTTTTCAAAATTTTTAATTTTACTCTTTAATGTAATTTTAGGTTATTCGGAACTTACTATTAGTAACAACAACAACAACTACTACTACCCAGTATAGTCCCACAAAGTGGGGTCTGGGGAGGGTAATATGTAGACGGGCCTTATCCCTACCCGAACCCGAAAGGGCAGAGAGGCTGTTTCCAATCGACCCTAGAAAGGAAAAACAAAAACAAGAACAAAGAAGCATTAGTAACCCCGGCATAAATAACTATCTAAACATAAGAATCATAACTAAAATAGCATGCAATAATATCAGACAGTAACTACCATAAATAACTACCAAATAACTACTATAAGGGAGACACAATCCAATGCACACATCATCTATGGATAGCCCTGTCAAGCCTCACCCAACCCCGGGTGAGGAGTACGAAAAACTCTAGGAGCCCCTATCCTACAACCCTGATACTAGACCTCCAGACTTTCCTATCAAGGGCCATGTCCTCGGAAACCCGCATTCTAGCCATGTCATGCCTAATCACCTCTCCCCAATACCTCTTAGGCCTCCTTCTGCTTCGCCGTACGCCGACCATGGCCAGCCGCTCACAACTCCTCACCGGGGCATCAGGACTTCTCCTCCGCACATGCCCGAACCACCTCAGCCTCGCTTCTCGCATCTTCTCATCCACCGGAGCCAACCCCACCTTCTCTCGAACAACTTCATTCTTAATCTTATCCAACCTGGTGAACCCGCACATCCACCAAAGTATCCTCATCTCCGCAACCTTCATTCTCTGAACATGAGAGTTCTTCACTGGCCAACACTCCGCCCCATACAACATGGCAGGTCTAACCATAGCTCTATAAAATTTCCCCTTGAGTTTCTGTGGAACTTTCTTGTCACACATGACTCTTGATGCAAGCCTCCACTTTGACCACCCCGCTCCTATGCGATGAGTGACGTCCCCATCAATCTCTCCGTCCCCCTGAATCACCGACCCAAGATATCTGACACTGTCCCTCTTGGCGATGACCTGAGATCCAATCATCACGTCCCTGCCTACTTCGCTCGGCTCGGCGCTAAACTTGCACTCCAGGTATTCTGTCTTAGATCTGCTTATTTTGAAACCCTTAGACTCGAGAGTCTGTCTCTATACCTCTAACCTCTCAATAACACCGACCCTCGTCTCGTCTATCAAGAATATGTCATCAGCAAATAACATACACCAAGGCACATCCCCTTGAATATGTCGGGTTAGAGCATCCATCACCAAGGCAAACAAGAGAGGGCTAAGCGCCGATCCTCTATGGAGCCCCATAACCACTGGAAAATGGTTCTGAGTTGCCGCCAACCGTCCTAACCCTAGTCTTAGCTCCATCATACATGTCCTTGATTACTCTGATGTAGGCTTCCGGCACGCTCTTTGCCTCCAAGAACCTCCATATCACCTCCCTTGGGACCTTGTCATACGCCTTCTCCAAGTCGATAAGCACCATGTGCAGGTCCTTCTTCTTATCCCTGAACTGCTCCACCAGCCTCCTGACAAGGTGGATAGCTTCTGTAGTGGAGCGACCCGGCATGAAACCGAACTGGTTCACAGATATAGATGTCATCTCCCTCATCCTCGCCTCGATCACCCGCTCCCAGACCTTGATGGTGTGACTTATTAATTTGATACCCCTATAGTTGTTGCAGCACAGGATGTCCCCTTTGTTCTTGTACAAGGGCACCACTGTACTCCACCTCCACTCCTCCGGCATCCTTTTGGTCCTGAAGATCGCATTGAACAGCCTGGAGAGCCACTCCACTCCTGACCTACCATGCACTTCCAGAACTCCATCGGGATCTCGTCAGGCTCGGCCGCTCGACCCCTACTCATCCTACGCAAAGCCCCCATGACCTCCTCCACCCTAATGGGCATGCAGTACTCGAGGTCTCTATGTTGCTCTGAATTCCCCAACTCCCCTAGCTCTATGTTACGATCCCCCTCTTCGTTTAGCAAGTCTCGAAAGTACACCTTCCACCTCTGCTTCACTTGATAATCCCCCATCAGAACTCTACCATCCTCGCCCTTGATGCACCTAACTTGGTCAAGATCACGTGCCTTCCTTTCCCTTACTTTAGCTAACCGGAATAAATTTCTGTCCCCCCCTTTCTCCTGTAGTTCCTCGTACATGCGACCAAACGTCGCGTTTTTAGCTTCCGTAACCGCCAGCTTTGCTTCTTTCCTCGCCACCTTGTATATTTCCCTGTTCGCTCTCCATTTTTCCTCGTTTGTGCTCCCTGCCAACTTAGCAAACACCGCCTTCTCCAACTCCACTTTTCCTTCGACTACATCGTTCCACCACCAGTCACCCTGATGTCTGCCTGAATAGCCCTTGGCTACCCCAAGCACATCCCGTGCTACCTCCCTAACCAAGTTCGCCGTCTCTGACCACATAGCGTCCGCTTCCCCAGAACTTCTCCAAGCTCCGCCCTCAGCTAACCTCCTCTCCAACTCATGTGCTTTCTCCTTAGTCACCATCTAATCCGCGGCTGTCCCAGAGCACCCCTCATCTTCCTCTTCACCCAGAGACCGACATCCATTACTAGGAGTCTATGAAGAGTCGAAAGGGACTCTCCCGGAATAACCTTGCAGTCCTTGCACATACCCCTATTGCTCCTTCTGAGGAGGAGGTAATCAATTTGAGTCCTCACCGCCGAACTCTTGAAGGTGACCAAATACTCCTCCCTCTTTTGAAATGTCGAGTTCGCAATCAGAAGCTCGGAAGCCCTGGCGAAATCAAGAAGTGACGTGCCTCCTCCGTTCCTAACCCCAAAGCCGAAGCCACCGTGCACTTCACCATAAACACCAGCATCAGCCCCAATATGACCATTAAAGTCCCCTCCAATAACTAACTTCTCAGATTGGGGAATACTACCCACCAGCTCATCCAAGCCCTCCCAAAAGCGCCTTTTGGCCTCCTCGTCTAAGCCCGCTTGCGGCGCGTAAGCGCTGATGACATTGACGATGCAACCCCCAACAACCAACTGAATAGACATTAATCTATCATTCACTTGCCTAACCTCGACCACGGACTCCCTTAGATCCCTGTCTACCAAGATGCCCACTCCATTCTTACCTCTCACGACCCCAGAATACCACAACTTAAACCCGTCTGCATTCCACGCCTTCGACCCTTTCCACCTAGTCTCCTGGACACGGGCTATGTTAACCCTCATCTTCTAAAGAACATTCGCCAACTCAATGGACTTACCCGTCAGAGTGCCTATGTTCCACGACCCAACCCTTAATCTATGAGCGTCAGCTACCCTATTCCCACCCTTAACTCCCGCCCTACCCGGGGGACCGCTCCCTGCCCCCTACTCACCCCCGCCACCACCCCCACCCCCGAGGACATGACTTTACACTGTCATCCCTCGCCGCAGCCACTATCTCTCCAACCGACTATGGAGAATAGTGACGCACACACGCACTATAGCGGAATACGCAAAAAGATGTAAACCAGATAGTAATAGAGTAAACCTCACACGGAATGCTAGCTAGAATACGTAAAAAGGAATACAAAGTAAACAAGAGAGCGGGAGGTACCAACTCCCGGTGGAAGAACCTGAAAGTAGGCTTTGATGCGCCCAAGGTCAACTACTACCAACTCTCGCACGTCCCGATCGATGTTGCTTAGCTCTTCACTCACAAAACGCCGCGAACTGGCCTCGCCGCCGCGACTAGTGCCTGGGGAAAGTTTTCCTAAAGCTTATCGGAATGTTTTGTTCTACTGCGTCCTGCCGAAGATCTGAACGGGAGTCTCCGGAAGTACTGTAGATTGCCGAAAATCCTCGCCGGAAAAATAAGGCACCTGTACAAGAAAACAGAACACCCCCACATACACCTACAAAAAGCACAAGAGAGAATAGGAAAAAGGAGCAGGGGTCGCCGGAAAAATCACCGGCGAAAAGCAAGAATTCAAAAAACCAGGTCACCGGCATCCGTCGGTGGCAGAATCGCTGAGGGATTCTTAAGATAAAAGAGAACGCAGACGAAAGGCAAAATCGAGCTCAATTTATTTTATATTCTTTTTGTACCCTTTTAAAGTCGTTGAAAACACTGTAGTTTTAGCATAGCAAAATAGCAGCGGCAGCGAGTGAGGAAATCGGGCAATGGAAGGAGGCGCACACTATAATCCTCGCACTGTGGAGAAAGTTTTTAGACTATAAGATTGAAGAAGGGATAGGTGGAGATCTAAATTTGGGAAAATGGGAATTGTTTGAAAATCGCTCGCAAAAGTTAAAGTTCCAAAACAGAATATAAGAAGCAGTCGATTTAAAGCTGAGAACCAAGAAAGAAATGGAAAAAACGTTCCCTTTAAATCTACCTTCAGAGATTTGAAGTCACTATTTCAGCTATTAATTTTGTAGAATAGTAAAGCGATAAGAACAAACAGCAGTCTAAGAACTTACCATTAGTAATTCGTAGTAATTTGTTATCAACTCCAAGCTCCAACCTAAAGGATATCTTCCAAATTATTGTCAAAAGATAAAAGTAAATGACTATATTTGTCCCTTTTCTCGAAATATTTTAGCACGTAAAATCTTTCTAATTCAAAACTTCCTTAAAAATAAGAATAAATGTGAGATAATTCTCTCACGGTAAAGTCATAAATGCCCGTAAATTATAACATACGGTATAACTGACATATATTGGACAGTAGATGAATAAATTTAAACATTTTAAAAATTATTAGTCTAACAAGTGTAAATGCATGCACATGAAAAGAATCTAACTTTGTGACAAAAAATAGAATGATTAGAACTTATGAAAATTCATACAATGTGTTGAGCTAAAGGATTATCTAGCATCTAATCCTATACACATATATTGATTTTGGCTGTATTTTATTGTGTTCTTATTATATATCGTGTATATGTTGTATACCTTTATTTTGGGCCTCTGTATTACATTGGTAGATTAGCCCATTTCATTTTAGCCCAACTCCCTTAGCTGATCCGACCCAATGTATAGAAGCGGATATATTTTGGGTTCTAGGACATTCTATTGTACAGAAGAAAAAAGATATTTTTATTTTGCTCTTTACAGAGCTTCTTCAACTGTAAAAATAGAGAGTGCCTATTCTTTTCTTCATCTCGGTTCTTCAATATTTTCATGGTATCAGAACGGGGATTATTTAACGATTCTCCGTCGTCTTCCGTCAACTCAGTTCAGCTCGTTTTTATTTTGAAAGTTTCTGTGTTGTTGGTGGTTAGTAAGCTCGAAGTGAATCGAGTGGTAAATCGAAGGTTATAAGGATATCAGCGGGTCACATCTTCATAGAATCGACGTTTTGGGTAATTTTTCCGATGTCTTGGGCCTGATTCCGGCGAGATTTCAGAGTCTAGGGTTTCTATCATTCGAAGCTAAGGGTTTTCTGTGAAATCGAAGGCCGTTCTTCTCCGGTCGCGAAGAAGTGGGGTAAATTTGTTCTTACTCTTAGTTGAAAGGACTTTGCATGTGGATTTTTTGATGCAACCTTAATATTCAAAACTGTTCATAGAGACTGTTTTTCACCTAAACCTAAATTTCACTGATATTCATGATATTAAACATGAATGTTAATAATACCCCTTATATTGATTTTACGAGCCCTCTTTTTGTTTATTCTTCTGACATTCCTGGAGTATCACTCGTTCCTACTCCATTTTCGGGTACTGGTTATGGGGGTTAGAAGATGAAAATGATAGTCGCCTTGTCGGCTAAGAATAAAATTGGTTTTGTTGATGGTACATGTCCTCGACCAACCATTAATGTGGGTGAACATAGGTTATGGGACAGGTGCAACAATATGGTAATCTCATGGCTAACTACCTCTTTGTCTCCTCAAATAGCTTAGAGTGTGCAATACTCTGAGACTGCACAGAGTATATGGGCACAACTCGAAGCCAGATATGACACAGCTAACAGAACCAAAATTTTTGAACTCAAAAGGGAACTCTCCCATACTTCCCAAGGACCTCTGGATATAGCATCATATTTTAACAAGCTTAAAGGGTTGTGGGATGAGTTAGGAGCAGTGTGTACAAACCATGGGCAGAGGTGCATTTGTGCTGCCAAAAATGACATTATCCAAGAGGATGAGGAGAATAAGGTGTTCCGATTCCTCATGGGCCTTAATGAGACATATATGGGGGTAAGGAGCAACTTATTGATGATGAAACCTCCCCCTACTCTTGACAATGTCTATAATATACTCCTCAATAATGAAAAACAAAGACAAGTCCTGGTCATCTCCCAGTTTAATCCTGATTCTATGTCTTTCGATGTCACCACACACAAAGGTTCCCCATCTTCCTTTAGAATGAACCCAGTTACAATGCCAAATTCCTCTTCCTTCAGACCAAAAGTTAATTTTGACCACACCAGAGAACCTTTGTTATGTAGATACTGTAAGAAGTCTGGGCACCTAATTGATAAGTGTTACAAGCTTCATTGGTATCCACATAGTACCAACATTAACAAAGGAAGTAGACCTGCTGCTGCTCATATAACCACTGGTGCAGATTTTCCTAACTCTCATGGGAATTCTACTGACAATCAACAACCTGTCCAAACTGTGAGTGGACAAGGATCTACCATACCAGGGTTGAGCAGACAACAATATGATCAATTGATGACCTTACTACAACAAACTCAATTGGGGGACTCCACTGCTCAAGCTCTTCCTCCCATGTGTACTGCCAATTTTGCTGGTACTATGCTAACTGAGAGTCCTGTTTCTGATTCCAAACTTTGTATGCTTACTCAAATTGATTCTGCCACCTGGATAATAGACTCAGGAGCATCTAATCATATGACATCTAACAATAGCTTACTTTTTAATATCACACCCTTAACAGTACCCTATCTTGTAACTCTCGCTAATGGATACAAAGTAAAAGTGACCTCCACAGATTCTTTTGCATTAACTCCATCCATCATTCTTCATAATGTGTTGTTTGTTCCCTCTTTCAAACACAGCTTAATTTCTGTCCACAAGCTAGTAAAAGATTTGCATTGTATAGTTTTGTTTACTGCAACTTCTTGTTTCCTTCACATGCTACAGGCCCCTTCTCTGAAGATGCCACTGGATCTTGGTAAAGAGGAGGTTGGCTTGTACAAGTTTGCTTGGGTGCCACCTTCACCTTCTTCTTTTAACTGTTGTTCATCTGCTTCTGTGTTTTCTCTTTCTGATTCTTGTAATCATGTCTGTTCTTCTAGCAATCAGACTGTTACTTTGCCTTCAAATGTAAATAGTTCCATCTGACATGAATTACATTTGGAATTTAAGACTGGCTCATATTCCTTTTGCAAAACTGAAACACATTTCTGCTTTATCCTTTCCCTTTGCTTCTAAACAGCCATTTACTTGTTCTATTTGTCCTATGGCTAGACAAACAAGACTTCCCTTCCCTGATAGCTCTATCAGTATATGTAGGCCTTTTCAATTGATTCATGTAGATACTTGGAGTCCTTATCACACTCCCACTTCCTCTGGCTCTAAATACTTTCTTACAATAGTTGATGATTTTTCTAGGGCAACCTAGACACTTTACTGGGATCCAAAAGCAATGCTTTCTGCTTGATTAAATCCTTTCTGTGTATGGTTAAAACTCAATTTAATGCTACTGTCCAAACCATAAGAAGTGACAATGCTTTGGAATTGGGGTCTAGTCTTGATGGTGTTTCTTTCTTCAACCAGCAGTTCCCCATACTCCCCAACAAAATGGTGTTGTTGAAAGGAAACATAGAACTCTCCTTGAAGCTTGTAGAGCCTTACTTTTTCAATCCAAATTGCCCATCTCTTTTTGGGGGGACTGTTTGTTGACTGCCACTTACTTGCTTAATAGGATCCCATCCAGGCTCCTTCAAAACAAATATCCTTATGAAATTTTACATGGGAAGGCACCTAATTACTCTCATCTCAGAGCTTTTGGCTGTCTTGCTTATGCTGCTGTCCCAATCCCACATAGGGATAAACTAAAGCCTAGAGCAATCTTCTGTGTTTTCCTGGGAGATCCTTTTGCCAAAAAGGGTTACAAACTGTATGATCTAACTTCCAAAAAATGCTTTGTGTCCAGGGATGTTATATTTCATGAGACTTGCTTTCCATTTAGTATTGCTTCTCCTGTTACCCCTGCGGTTTCTTTCCCTTTTGTTCCTTCTTCTAAGCATCCACTTTCAGAGTCAAATTTGTCTTTTCCAATTGATTCCTCTCTTCCTTCTCCTTCTGCCCCTTCTTCTCCCTCATCCAGTTCTGTTCCCTCTTCCAATCTTCCTATTTCCAGTCCACCTTTCCATCCTGATATTACTCCTCCTACAGCACCTGCTGTTTCCAGGAAGTCTGGAAGGCAGCACAACCCTCCTTCTTATCTCAAGGATTATGTGTGTCACCTTCCTTCTTTTTCTGGCTCTTCCTCATCTTCTTCTTCTCTTGAATCTGAACCTCTCTATTACTCTCAAGCAGCATCTGTTCCAGTCTGGCAGGATGCCATGAGAAAGGAGTTTGATGCTTTGGATTCCAACCATACCTGGGATGTTGTTCCCCTTCCTCCTGGTAAGAAACCCATAGGTTTCAAGTGGGTTTATAAGATCAAATATAGGGCTGATGGTTGTGTTGAAAGGTACAAGGCCAGACTTGTTATTAGAGGTAATACTCAAGTTGAAGGAATTGATTTCACTGAAACCTTCTCCCCTATGGTTAAGATGTCCACTGTTAAATGCTTAATTGCTGTAGCTGCTAAGAATCATTGGGATCTTTTTCAACTTGATGTTAATAATGTTTTCTTGCATGGTGACCTAAATGAGGAGGTATATATGAAGCTTCCTCCAGGCTTAACTGTTTCTGTCCCTTCCGATGATTCTGGTTCTTCTGTCTCCCCTCCAATTGTATGTAAGTTGAAGAAATCCCTTTATGGTTTGAGACAGGCATCCAGAAAGTGGTATGCTAAATTTTCTCATGCTCTATACTCCAGAGGTCACACTCATTCTTTGAATGATTATTCTTTGTTTCTTAAGGGTCAGCCTGGATGTCTTGTGGTTTTGGAAGTTTATGTGGATGATATTATTATCACTGGGGATGACACTGTCGAGATTTTTGCCCTGAAACACTTCCTGGATGACCAGTTCAGGATCAAAGACCTGGGGTCTTTGAATTACTTTCTGGGCATTGAGGTGCCTGTAGTTGCTGGTGGTATGCTTCTTAATCAGCACAAATTTGTCTCTGACCTGCTGCATCAATTTGATTGTGTGAATGTTTCTTCTGTTGTTTGTCCTTTGGATCTTAATACCAAGCTCCATGCTGACTCTGGTGCCTTATTCCCTTCTCCTGATCAGCACAGGAGCTTGATTGGTAAGCTTTTATTTTTGACTCACACCAGACCTGACATTTGCTTTGTTGTTCAATATCTGAGTCAAATTTTGAAGTCTCCTAGAGTTCCTCACATGACTGCTGCCCTGCATGTTCTCAGATATCTTAAGGGAACTATGAATTTGGGTCTTTTCTATTCTGACTTTTCTGATTTTCAGTCCATGCCTTCTCAGACAGTGATTGGGCAGCCTGTCCTGATACCCGCATGTCTGTTACTGGTTTCTGTGTGCTTTTAGGGGGGTAGCTTGATCAGTTGGAAGTCCAAAAAGCAGCCAGTGGTCTCTTTATCCTCTGCTGAAGCAGAGTACAGGGCCCTTAGTAAGGTGGTTGCTTAATTGTCTTGGCTATCTCGCCTGCTCACTGACCTTGGTGTTTCTGTTTCTCTCCCCTTTTCTGTTTTTTGTGACAACCAGGCTGCTATACATATAGCCAAAAATCCTGTCTTTCATGAGCGAACCAAGCATATTGAGGTCGATTGTCATTTTGTTCGTGACCAGCTGGCTGATGGGATGATTTCTTTCTCTCATGTCTCCACTTCTCACCAATTGGCCGATCTTCTCACCAAGCCTCTACCTGGCACTGTTCACCATTCCTTGCTGGTCAAGTTGAAGGTGGTTTCCCCCTCCAACTTGAGGGGGCGTGTTGAGCTAAAGGATTATGTAGCATCTAATCCTATACACATACATTGATTTGGGCTGTATTTTATTGTATTCTTATTGTATATCGTGTATATGTTGTATACCTTTATTTTGGGCCTCTGTATTACATTGGTAGATTAGCCCATTTCGTTTTAGCCCAACTCCCTTAGCTGATCCGACCCAATATATAGAAGCGGATATATTTTGGGTTCTAGGACATTCTATTGTATAGAAGAACAAAGATATTTTTATTTTGCTCTCTACAGAGCTTCTTCAATTGTAAAAATAGAGAGTGCCTATTCTTTTCTTCATCTCGATTCTTCAATGTTTTCATGCATGAAATTTACCCCCATATGTACTGTGGAAAACCTTCCAAAAAACTTTGAGAGACAAAATTATTAAGACGGACTTTGACTTGGTCATCTTCTTATATATAATGAATCATTGATAAGCAGTTGACCTTTGTTTTTCAAGGAAGAAGCTTCTAGTGGGATCAATCAATTATGTCATTTTAACTTCTATCTCTTAGAAGTAATCATATCGTAGGTTGATAAGATGTGAAAAATTATTACTATTTTCTAAGTCTGAAAAGCATCTATTTAAATAGTTAGAATCCTAAGTTATCACGCACAAAGTCAATTCTAAAAGTCACTTCCTCTCAAAAAAGTGCCTGATTTGGTCCAATGGAACTAAATTGTTTTTCTTTTTTTTAAAAAAAACTTTTCTTTCATGCCTTTTTATGTCCGTTAATGTTTTATTTCTCAATTTTCCAAATAAGGTAATCTTTCTTCTTCTTTATTTTTTCTGGCAATACTCCTTTAGTTATTGACAACTCCTAAAACAATTGATTGTTTAGTATTGGCGTTGTGTAGCCAAATCATATTGTAGCTTGGAACAGTAGGATTAAGTTGGCTAAATCAAGAAAGTAACTAAGGGGGTACTGCTGCCTATTTGGAATGATACTTTAGATGAAGTAATTAAAGTCTTGTAAAGTTGAGTTGTTTTAAAAAGATTGGATAGAAGAAGATGTTGGTAATCTGTGTTTGAAATAAAAAATAAAAGAGGTAAAGAAATATTAGTTCAATAAAATAAAATATGAATAATTTTCGAGCTCACAAATTGCTTGTATGTTTTTAAGGAATTTAATCCACTTACTGTTGCCTAAGGTTATAGATAACTTCCTATCAGGATAGAACAAAAAAATTATTCTATAATATTGACAATCTAAATTACAAAATTTCACTCAATAAATAGAGCAAATCACACTTGATAATTTGTTTATTTGAAAAAATAATGTAACAATGTAGTAAAGATGAGAAAAGTTTTCAGATTTTTCATATTAAAAAATTGAGGCTAAGCTTTTAAATTTATAGACAATAAAAGAGTAAGATAAAGATGTGTCACTCAAAAAGTATTTCTCCCATTTTTCATTTACACTCATTCACGAAACCTGACAGAAGAAGTCATATTAAGAAGAAGGAAAAAAGAATATGATTTTTTATTATTCAAGCAATTATCAAGTACTTGTCGACTTTTTTTTTTTTTAATTGCCACTGAAAAACTAATATCGACTTTTTTTAGGTGTTCCCATGGTAAAATGAGTGAAACGATTTTGACAAAGTCATGTCATAATTAAAATTTTCAAAATAGTCTTTCTTCTCTATAGTTCCAACCAAAGAACACAAAATAATTGAAATTTCAAAAACAACTTTAGCAAAGTCATGCCAAATGGAGTTCTTCCAAATACGTCATATCTTCTCTATAATTCCAAACAAACAACAAAAAGATTATTAAAAAAATTATTTCTCAGTATTGCCAACATACAATACTTTATAACAAAAATAAATATGGGTGTGAAGCTACTCAAATACCAATAAAAAATAAAGTTCTTTTTAAAAATTGGAGATTAATTAATAATTTATTATGTGTAAGACATTAATACTACGGAACTAATCAAGGATTTGCAAGGAAATCTAGTGAGTTAAATTAGATAACTTTAGTTGGGATATGTCATTTGTTTGAATTGACATGTGTTACTATTAGATTAGATCATTCTTCGGAAATGATTAGATTTAATCATTATATTGCGGAAAATGACATTAGACGTTTGGTAAATCCACTCTAGAATCTGGATTAATTCTAAAAGGTCGTCTGGCCAATTAGGGCGCGAAAAATGTCTCAACAAAATCTAGGTGGTACCACGCGAAGAGGGTGTTGGGGGGGTGGGGGAGGAGGGGGGAGGGGATAAGAAAATAAGGGGAGAAAAAGTGGAGCCAGCAAAAACTTTTCCAAAAAACTATAATAAGTGGAATTTGTTATGAAATATTAGATTATGGTGGATGTTCATAACTCCTATAACACCTACTACTTTTATCCATTATCTCCAGAACTCCCACAACTCCAATACTTATGGTTGTAACTCCCACACCTCCATGATCTCCCCCATGATCTTCCTCCATGATCTCAAAAGCTTAATGACATATTTATGGAATTCTTTTAGTATACCTCTATGTAGTACTATAAATAGAGGATGAGAAATTATTTTGTAATACACTTGGATACATAGAAGAAATATATTCTCTTCTCTATTTCTCTCTACTTTGTTGTCTATCTTTTTGTTTATTACTTTGAGCTAAGTTTTGTAACACGTTATCAGCACGAAGCTCTACTATCTCAAGAATCTCTTTGAGAAAATTAAGGTATTTTTTCTCCTCCTAATTTTGTTTTAATTATGTCTGACATTATGAAAAGAAAGTTTGTTGCCCTTGAAATTTCGGGCAAGAATTACATGACATGGGTGTTGGATGCTGAAATCCATTTGGATGCAATGGGTCTTGGAGATGCCATTAAAGACAGAAATAATGCATCCACCCAAGACTGTGCTAAGGCCTTGATTTTCTTGCGCCATCACCTTGATGAAGGTTTGAAAATTGAATATCTCACAGTCAAAGATGCACTTATCTTGTGGAATGGCTTAAAGGAGAGATATGACAACTTAAAGTTGGTCACTCTGCCACAAGCACGATATGATTGGGCTCATCTGAGACTCCAAGACTTTAATTCTGTTTCTGAATATAATTCTGCAATCTTTAGAATTACTTTTAAATTGAAACTCTGTGGAGATAGTATAACTGATTATGATATGCTTGAAAAAACGTTTACAACGTTTCATGCCTCCAATATGGTTCTGCAACAACAGTACAGAGAGAAAGGTTTCAAAAAGTACTCTGAGCTGATTTCTCTTCTCCTTGTGGCTGAGCGAAACAATGACTTGCTCATGAGAAATCACGAAAATCAACCCACTGGGTCTACACCATTGCCTGAAGTAGATAAGGTGTATTCCCATTATGCTAAGCGTGGAAAAGGCTATGGCTTTAATCATGGTCGTGGTCGTGGTCGGGGTCATGGCCGTGGACGTGGGCAAGGAAGAAATTTTCCTGGTGTTAGTCACCCCCCAAAGAGATATAACCACCAAAAGCGGAAATGGAATTATGAGAATCCAAAAGCAAATAGTTCAGAAACTATATGTTATCCTTGCGGTGGAAAAGGGCACTGGGCAAAAATTTGCCGTGTACCAAGACATTTGGTTGAGCTTTATCAAGCATCTCTAATGAGTAAAGGCCCTGAAACCAATTTTGTCTCTGACAATAATTTTGACATCACCCACTTGGATGTGGCAGACTTCTTTGAGCACCCTGAGGGGAAAATAGTTCACTTGATCGGTGATGGATCCATGGTTAAAGAAGATTGAGCAGTTTGATATTTTTATTTTTACTTATTCGTAGTAGTTAATGAATAAACAATTATCATAGTTTACATAAGTTATCTATTATTGTGATATGGTTCAAATTTTATATTTTCTGCTTTAAGCTAGTAAAGCTAAGTATCAAGCAAGTATTCGTTAAAATTACAATATGATTGAAATATCGATATGTACCTTAAGAGTTTTATCAACTTGACAAATAATCTGTATTATAGTTTTAAAATATATAACTTTAGATTACACATTCATCTTATGCGTTATTTGTAATGATTTTTCAGTAAGTTAATCGATTAACATAACAGATAATCGATTAACCAATATATTCTATTAAACCGGACCTTTTCCGCAAGGCATGTTAGTCGACTATCCAATTTAGTTAATCGACTAACCTCAGCAATTTTGAAAATATTGTTTAATTATTAAGCGACGGATACAAGAGTATTAAAAGGAGAACAACTATGATAAAAGATTTTTTTTTTTCATAATGATCGCACTGAAACTATTATGTTGAATCATAGACTTAAATTTGTTTATTCTCATATCTATAAAAAAAACATACTAATATTTTCGTATATTTCTTTTGTATGTCAAACCATGGGAAGCAAATATGGATATCTCACAAAGCAAACTTGGATCAACGTCCAATTGTAAAAATATTTGATTAATTGATTCATGTACCACACATACGATATTCAAAGAGAAGAAATATTTCTCTCATTTAAGTATGTGTAAGGCAGATGTTACTACAATTTCTGGTAGTAGTAAATTGATTGAAGGCTCCGGAAGAGCAACTATAACTCTGCCTAAAGGAACAATATTTATCATAGAGAATGCAATGTTCTCTTCCAAGTCCAAGAGGAACTTGTTGAGTTTTAAAGATATCCGTCAAAAAGGATATCATATTGAGACAATAGATGAGAATAATCTTGAATACCTCATCATTACAAAGAATGTCTCTGGCCAAAAGAGGGTTATTGAGAAGTTCCCATCTTTATCTTGTGGCCTGTATTGGACAAAAATTAGTGCAATTGAGGCACACTCCACAGTAAACCAAAAGGTTACTGATTCCAATACTTCTGTACTTTGGCATGATCGATTGGGACATCCTGGATCAATTATGCTGAGACGGATTATAAAAAACTCATATGGGCATCCATTAAAGAATTTAAAGATTCTTTTAAATAATGAATTTTCTTGCACTTCTTGTTATCAAGGAAAGTTAATTATTAGACCATCACCAACAAAGGTTGGAACTGAGTCACCTACGTTTTTGGAACGTATACAAGGGGATATTTGTGGACCTATTCACCCACCTGGTGGGTCCTTTAGATATTTTATGGTCTTAATAGACGCATCCTCTAGATGGTCTCATGTGTGCCTATTGTCATCAGGCAACCTTGCGTTTGCAAAATTAATGGCACAAATAATTCGATTACGAGCACAATTTTCTGATAATCCAATTAAGTCTATTAGACTAGATAATGCTGCTGAGTTTTCATCCCAAGCATTTAATGATTATTGCTTATCAATTGGGATAAAAGTGGAATATCATGTAGCTCATGTTAACACTCAAAATGGTCTTGCAGAATCTTTAATTAAACGTCTGCAGTTGATTGCAAGACCATTACTCATGAAAACGAGGCTGCCCACTTCGGTTTGGGGTCACGCCATTTTGCATGCAGCAATGCTAGTTCGTCTCAGACCGACGAATTATCACAAATATTTCCCGTTGCAATTAGTTTTGGGTCATGAACCTAATATATCCCATTTAAGAATTTTTGGATGCGCAGTATATGTGCCTGTAGCACTGCCATATCGCACCAAAATGGGTCCGCAAAGAAGGTTAGGAATATATGTTGGGTTTGAATCGCCCTCCATTATTCGCTACCTCGAAACATTGACAGGGGATTTGTTCACTGCACGATTTGCAGACTGTTGAGACACTTTTCCCAAAATTAGGGGGAGAAGTTGGTGAAACCAAACGGGAAATTTTGTGAAAAAATCCATCATTATTTCATCTTGATCCACATACCTCTATTTGTGAAAAGGAGGTGCAAAATATTATCCATTTGCAAAGAATAGCAAATCAAATGCCTGACGCATTCACGGATTTGAAAAGGATAACAAAATCTCACATCCCCGCAGAGAATGTTCCAATCCGTATTGATGTCCCTATTGGACAATCTTCTAGTATCATATCTAATGAGTCAAAAGCACGCCTAAAACGTGGCAGACCATTAGGTTCCAAAGATCGAAATCCTAGAAAAAGGAAAGAAAATGATCAAAATGACACTACGAAAGAATCTCATGAGGAAATTCACGATTTAATAAATTCTGAGATTCATGAAGAATCCATTGAGCCCGAGACTCAGGAAAATAAGGAACTATCAATAAATCCAATCGATATTGAGATAAATTTTAATCGAGTGGATATAGTGGTGGATTATGTCTTTGCATATAATATTGCATCTAGCATTATGCAAGAAAGTGGGGATCTTGAACCTCAATCTGCTGAAGAATGTCGACAAAGACTTGATTGGCCAAAATGGCAAGAAGCAATCCAATCAGAATTGAATTCACTTGCAAAACGTGAAGTTTTTGGGCCTATAGTTGAAACACCTAATGATGTTAAGCCTGTTGGCTATAGATGGGTCTTTGTACGCAAGAGAAATGAGAAAAACAAGGTACAAAGATATAAGGCACGCCTTGTTGCACAAGGATTTTCTCAAAGGCCTGGTGTCGATTATGAAGAGACATATTCACCCGTAATGGATGCTATAACTTTCCGTTATCTCATTAGTTTTGCTGTCCTTGAAAAGCTTGACATGCATTTAATGGATGTGGCTACTGCCTATCTTTATGGCTCACTTGATAATGAGATATACATGAAAATTCCCGATGGATTCAAAATGCCAAACACTCATAATTCAAAGTCCCGGAAAATATTTTCAATCAAATTGCAAAGATCTTTGTATGGTCTAAAGCAATCAGGACGAATGTGGTATAATCGTCTTAGTGAGTATTTATTAAAGGAAGGCTATATAAATGATGCCATTTGCCCATGTGTTTTTATAAAGAAAACAACAACGGAATTTGTTGTACTTGCCGTATATGTCGATGACATAAACCTTATTGGAACTCCCATATAACTCCAAAAGGCAATTGATTATTTAAAGAAGGAATTCGAGATGAAAGATCTCGGAAAGATAAAATAATGTCTTGGTTTGCAAATTGAATATTTGGCAAACGGAATTTTTGTTCATCAATCTGCATATATAGAAAATGTATTGAAACGGTTTTACATGGATGGAGCATATCCTTTAAGTACTCCGATGGTTGTTCGATCACTTGATGTGAATAAGGATCTATTCCGACCGCAAGAAGAGAATGAAGAGCTACTTGGTCCTGAAGTACCATATCTTAGTGCAATTGGCGCACTAATGTATCTTGCAAATACTACAAGGCCTGACATAACTTTTTCAGTTAATGTCTTAGCAAGATATAGCTCTGCTCCCACAAGGAGACATTGGAATGGAATCAAATATATATTGCGGTATCTAAAAGGGACTACCGATATGGGCTTATTTTATAGCAATAATTGCAGTCCTGATCTTGTTGGATATGCTGATACTGGATATTTATTTGACCCACACAAGGCTCGATCTCAAACAGGTTATGTGTTTATCTGTGGAGGCACTGCCATATCTTGGCGATCGACTAAGCAATCAATTGTAGCTACTTCATCTAATCATGCTGAGATAATCGCTATTCATGAAGCAAGTCGAGTGTGTGTGTGGTTGAGGTCTATAATACATCATATTCGAGATAAATGAGGTTTGAAATGTGACAAACTACCCACGATTTTGTATGAAGACAATGCAGCATGCATAGCCCAATTGAAGGGAGGATTCATAAAAGGAGATAGAACAAAGCATATTTCACCAAAGTTATTTTTCACACATGATCTTCAAACGAATGGTGATATCAATGTGCAACAGATTCGTTCAAGTGATAATATGGCTGATTTGTTTACAAAATCTCTACCAACGTCAACCTTCAAGAAGCTGGTACACAAGATTGGAATGCGAAGGCTCAAGGATGTGAATTGATGCTCTTTTCAGGGGGAGTTAATGCGCGTTGCACTCTTTTTCCCTTACAAGGTTTTGTCCCACTGGGTTTTCCTTGCAAGGTTTTTAACGAGGCAACAAAAATGCATTTTGTTAGATATGTGTACTCTTTTTCCTTTTCTAGAATTTTTTTTTCCCATTGGGTTTTATTTTAGTTAAGGTTTTGACGTGGCACATTATCTTTGGACATCCAAGGGGGAGTGTTATGAAATATTAGATTATGGTGGATGTCCAGAACTCCTATAACACCCACTACTTTTATCCATTATCTCCATAACTCCCACTACTCCAATACTTATGGTTGTAACTCCCACACCTCCATGATCTCCCCCATGATCTTCCTCCATGATCTCAAAAGCTTAATGACATATTTATGGAATTCTTTTAGTATACCTCTATATAGTACTATAAATAGAGGATGAGAAATCATTTTGTAATACACTTGGATACATAGAAGAAATATATTCTCTTCTCTATTTCTCTCTACTTTGTTGTCTATCTTTTTGTTTATTACTTTGAGCTAAGTTTTGTAACAGAACTAATATTCTTTCAAAATAATATTAACAATGGTGGAGTAACTGAGATACCGATATTTAAAACTACTATTACTACTTAAATGGAGCGATATGTTAAATTGTAGTTCATATATATAATCAATACTAATTTGCCTCAAATTTGCATAATTATTCTTCATATTGATCATACAACATGTTTTCTTTTCTCTAATCAAAATATGAAATTATTTTTGTTAGGGAATATTTATCATTCAATATGGGAGTGAGATTTTTGGTTTTGGGTACAAATTCAAATTTAAAAGTAAACATGAATGATTGAATCTAGAACTTCCTAAAATAATTATATATTCATAATTGAAGTTTTCTTTTCAATAAATAAATTCTATTGATCACTCTCATCAATTTTAAAAAGTAAACTAAATTAGATAAGTCAGATTAATACAAACGGTATCTAGAATATATTTTATAAAGTTTTTACACATTTTATACTATATCGAAAGTTATAGCTTCAAATAAAAATGTTACATGTAACTATATTTAAGCTATAGTTAGCTAATGCTTAGAGGAGTACTATAAATTTTATAAAGTAAAATAAAATTAACTATTACAATTAATATTTCATCTATCTCATTTTGCATACGTTTTTTCCTTTTTAGTTTGTCTAAAATAATGCACGTTTTACAATACACAAATATTTGTGGTATAATTTAGACTATAAATTTAAAAGTCTTTTTTCTTTCTTCTTTTTTTTTTTAAAAAAAAATTAAAAACAAAATCCATATGGAGGCTTCAGTCCCGTTACTGGGAATGTACCATAGATCAAGTCTATCTTTTGAGAAGATTAATATATTTATTAATGGTTTAGTACTGCTATGTTAAGATTTTGTTGTATATGTTAAGTACTGCTATATTTGATGCAGGTTGCATCTTTATAACTAATGTTGTTTATATTTGCAATACAATACCATATAGATATTGTATGAGATAATTTATAAAGTAATGATTATAACACAATACTATACATATGATATATGAGACTATTTATAAAGCACTGATTTTATAGGCACATAAACTCTATGATATATTTTATACTATAAATTTTGAAAGTTTTTTTTCTTACAAACTGTGCATAATCAAACACTGTAATCATAAAATGGGACAGAGAGACATATTATAATGTATCGTAATTATTTTAACCATCAACCATCTTCTTTCTTTATTTATTTAATAAGAGTAGTTTCTAACTAATTACAAAATATGCCAACATAGATATAAAATTTGAAGCAAAATATAACGATATTTCATTTAGAGCTTCAAAAGAAGTTGATTGGAGAAATAAATTATTTTTATGGTATAATATTAGTTTCATCATATATGCATGGAAATAGTGAAGCATAAAAAAGGAAAAGAAGGAAGCTACTTTAAAGCCACATAAGACGTTGTTGGCAAGAAGAAAAAGAAAATAGAGCATATTTAATATGAGAAGCCTACAAATGAAGATACAAAATATAACTCCTACTGTATATATGAGTAATATTTGGAGGGAAGAATGCCGAGGTCTATTTGAAAATAGCTTTTCTATCCCAGGGTAGGGGTAAGGTCTGCGTACACACTATCTTTCCCAGACCACACTATGTGGGATTATTGAAAACTTAAAGATTTGAAGGCAAAATGACGAAGAACACAGTGAGAGAAAGAGAGTAGGTGAAGGAACTCTCTGGAAGAACCGAGAGAAAAATAATTTTTTGATTCACTCAAAATATCTCCGCCCCCTATACAAATATACACGTATATTATGACTTGGTCGGGTCAGCCGGCCCAAGTGTACAATGTAATAAAAATGAATTGGGCCAGAATACATTTGGGCCCAAAGCTGACTAAGCCTATAATATACAGCATATACAAGGAATATACAACAGATATACAATCCAATATCAATGTTTATGCTTAGGCTTAGAGGCCAAATAATCTTGTAGCTCAACAATTATACTGGTGTTATGAAATCTCCTATTTAAGGTGAATGTCTATAATTAGAGAGATTCTAGAGTTCTATTCTTGGTAGCTAAATCATCCCCCTCCCTATAAATAAAGGGGTCTTCTACCATTGTAATGCACTCCTAACATTCTCTAAGTATTAATAAGAAGAACTCTCTCTACTCTTCTCTCTATTGCTCTTGTTCTTGCATTATTGTTCTTGTCTTTTATATTATTTCATAACACGTTATCAGCACGAGTCTCTAACCAATTGAAATTTTCGATTGTCTTAACTTTTGTCTGTGTAGGGTTTTGCTTCAAAGAAAGAATGAAGAAAGAAAGAAAAAAGAAAAAGAAAAAGAAAACAAAGAAAAAGGAAGGAAACAGAAACGAAAAACAAAGAAAAAGGAAGGAAACAGAAACGGAAGACAAAAAAGAAAAGAAACGAAAACAAAGAAAAAAGAAGGAAACAGAATCGGAAGAGAGAAAAGGAAGAAAACATTGAAAATATAATTGGTATACCTTAAAGGTAAGTAATTTACTTTTCCCTTTCAAATTCTTAAAATTCTACGATTTGATTTAATATACAAACAAAGTTTGATTATAACTCTAATGGAGTTTGTAAGAAATTATAACCACATGAAGTGGTTAAATCTCTATGCCCTGCCATGATTAAATTCATGTATGATTGTGGGCAAAGAATTAAAAATCCGTCCCATTGAATTTGCTCCATTCCCTTTAGAGAATGTGGAAGCAGTATATGATAAGTCTGAAAGAAGAGTAAAATATTACCATGAAGGTATCAATGAATGTGGACGTGGCAAAGAATTCCGTCCAATTGAATTTGCTCCATTCCCTTTAGAGAATGTGGTAGCAGAATTTGATAAGTCTGAAAGAAGACAAAATTATTACCGTAAAGGTATTAATGGATGTGGACATGGCAATAGACGAAATTATAATCATCATTATTGTGATAATGAGAATAATAAAGATTCTCAAAATAATCTTTCACTTTATGAAAGTAATATTTGACATGAGATTGTGTAAAGCACATGATTATGATCCATTCCTGAAGTGAATGTGATAATTGTAATAGAGCCCGTAAGTATGAACACGCTCTTGATGTAAATTTGTTTTATGTCTGACATTATGAAAAGAAAGTTCGTTGCCCTTGAAATTTCGGGCAAGAACTATATGACATGGGTGTTGGATGCTGAAATCCACGTAGATGCTATAGGTCCCGGAGACACCATCAAAGATAGAGAAAAAGCATCCACCCAAGAATGTGCGAAGGTCTTGATTTTCTTGCGCCATCACCTTGATGAAGGTTTGAAGATTGAATATCTCACCGTCAAGGATCCACCTATCTTGTGGAATGGCTTAAAGAAGAGATATGACAACCTGAAGTTGGTCACTCTGCCACAAGCACGATACGATAAGAACCCAAAAGCAAATAGTTTATAAACTATATATTATCGTTGCGGTGAAAACGGGCACTGATCAAAGGCTTGCCGTATACCATGACTTTGGTTGACCTTTATCAAGCATATCGAAAGAGTAAACGCCCTGAAACGAATTTTGTCTCTGACGACACTTTTGACATCACCCACTTGGATGTGGCAGACTTCTTTGAGCAACCCGAGGGGAAGATAGACCACCTAATCGGTGATGGATCCGTGATGAAAGAAGATGGAGCTATTTGATTTTATTTTACTTGTTTGTATTAGTGAATGAATAAACTAATAGCCATTAGTATTAGCTCGTATTAGTTAGTTCATGATATAATGTTAGTATTAGTTCTTTAGAATGTATCAATATGCTCAAATATCAATAATATTTTTACTTTCCAGTAGAGGTAATCGACTAACCTGAAAAACTAGTCGGTTATCTCATATTTCGCATAAAAACTGCAAAACAATCGATTGTCAATGATCAACAATCGATTGTCTTTAAAACAGTGATCTGGAATTTTACAAAAACAGTCAACAATCGATTGTCTATGATTAACAATCGATTGTCTTTAAAACAGTGATCTGGAATTTTACAAAAACAGTCAACAATCGATTGTCTATGATTAACAATCGATTGTCTTTAAAACAGTGTTCTGGAATTTTTCAAAAATCATCCACAATCGATTGTCTATGTCTAACAATCGATTGTCATTAGACAGTGTAATCTGGAATTTTTCAAAATAGCCAACAATCGATTGTCTATACTTAACAATCGATTGTCTTAAAACAGTGCTCTGGAATTTTTCAAAATAGCCAACAATCGATTGTCTATACTTAACAATCGATTGTCTTAAAACAGTGTGCTCTGGAAGTTTTTCAAAATAGCAAATAATCGATTGTGTGTGTTTAACAATCGATTGTCAATGTTCAACAATCGATTGTTTGTGTTTAACAATCGATTGTTTGAAGAAAATGCTTAAACTGAAATTTTCAAACTGCAAAGTAATCAATTATGGATAACATATCTGATTTTGTTAGTCAACTGTTAGCAGCAGATTTTGAAAATATTATGTGACACAAACGAAGTGAAGTTGTTTATTCTCATGTTCGTATATTTTCTTTTATATGTCAAACCATGGGAAGTAAATTGATTGAAGGCTCCGGAAGAGCAACTGTAACTCTGCCCAAAGGCACGACGTTTATCTTAGAGAATGCAATATTCTCCTCCAAGTCTAAGAAGAACTTGTTGAGTTTTAAAGATATCATTCAAAATGGATATCATATTGAGACAATAGATGAGAATAATCTTGAATTCTTCATGAAAACGAGGCTGCCCATTTCGGTTTCGGTTCACGCCATTTTGCATGCAGCAATGCTAGTTCGTCGGCTGCCCACTTTGGTTTGGGTTCACGCCATTTTGCATGCAGCAATACTAGTTCGTCGGCTGCCCACTTCGGTTTGGGGTCACGCCATTTTGCATACAGCAATGCTAGTTCGTCTCTGACTGACGAATTGACACAAATATTCCCCGTTGCAATTGGTTTTGGGTCATGGACCCAACATATCCCATTTAAGAATCTTTGGATGCGCAGTATATGTGCCTGTAGCACCGCCATCCCGCACCAAAATGGGTCTGCAAAGAAGGTTAGGAATATATGTCGAGGTTGAATCGGCCTCCATTATTCGCTACCTCGAAACATTGACAGGAGATTTGTTCACTGCATGATTTGCAGACTGTCAATTTGATGAGACACTTTTCCCAAAATTAGGGGGAGAAGTTGGTGAAACCAAACGGGAAATTTTGTGGAAAAATGCATCATTATCTCATCTTGATCCACATACCTCTATTTGTGAAAGAGGCACAAAAGATTATCCATTTGCAAAGAATAGCAAATCAAATGCCTGACGCATTTATAGATTTGAAAAGGATAACTAAATCACATATCCCCGAAGTGAATGTGACAACATCTGATTCACGAATACATATTCATTATTGGAAGAATATGAACATGAAATTGGTATTAAATATACCACACTCACTCCTAGAAGGAGGTTTGAGATGATACCACACTCACCCCTAGAAGGAGGTTTGAGATGATATATGGCATGAATGATCGTTGGTCACGTACCTATTGTACGCCAAAGTATTTTGAAATATGACTATTAAAGGACAACGATAATGCAAGAAACATATCTTGCATATAAGTTTGACATGACCATAATGGTATAACTTTCTCTTTAAGAAAGATATTCACCACATGGATGTTGATGAATCTGTGGTAGTACAAAATTAATTGAGAGCTCTAGAAGAGCCAATTATTACCATGTTGGAGAAACACAATTGAGTATTATGCTGTAGTAAGTCTCAAAGAAACTTATTCAGTTTCCAAAGTACACGCGAAAGTGATTGATTATATTGAGACTATAAATAAAGGAAGGCTTTGATATCTCCTATTACTACAACTTGTAGCGGGGTAATTTGCATATGAAAAGCTACCCGCTTTGTTCTCCAGTTTGTACTACACAAACAAAAGAATGCCACAATAAAGTGGATATCTATTGGTATAAAAACCCATGTCATAATGAACCAGAAGTTTATTGATAAGTGCACATGTCATGGTGTAAATTTGAAGTTTACCAATATTGATAATTTATTCAGTTGGCATTCGTGTTAGCCATCTCATTTTAAGTATGATGTGCAAATTCACATAGGTGAATATTAAAGAACTAGAAAGTTCTTTACGAATTCTCTTGTATCACTTGTTCTCATTAATGAACTGACCAACTAAAGAGTTCGGGTTGAAGCCCATAAATTCTAGAAATATCAAAGGTGAATATGGGCCCATTCACCTGCCATGTATACCACATATGATGCATCTATGATATGGTTACATGCGCAATTGTTATTAACCCGCAGCCTGGCCGGTGCTTGCGAGGTAAATTGCTCAGTAATCTAACTTCGAGCATAATTTCCAGATTTTCTACTCAAGATAGTTCATCTTGATAAGTTGGTTTATATCAAAGTTGGTTTAGCAAGATAATTATTGAGTGCTTCCACTTAATAGCTAAACTGTTTCTTATGAGAACAAAGTTATATATATATCAGTTTGATATAAGTTGTATACGAGAGTATATTCTCCCCTCACAAGTGGTTCAGGGTCAGGAACCAAATAATTTCATCTTATTATTAATGTGCCATGTATATTGACATGATAATGCACAAAGATGATTTCCCAAAGTTAAGGAAACAAGTTAGCTTTTCTAACATGAGGGGGAGACATGATAAACACTTGAGAAAAGGTTACATGGGATGAATTATCATTTGTATATGTATATCCCCGAATATCATGATATGAACCTGAAGTTCATAAAAGGGATAATTCAATTGCAACATATTGCAAAGCATGCTATACGCATTTGCTGACCCAAAGAAAGTAACTAAATGGAAGAGATACAATTCAAGAAGAATTGATTCCATATGAAAGACATGTAGTTTTGAACCTATAGTTCAAATGCTTGAAAGTATAAAGTCAAAGGTATATATAATCAGTTTTCGATATCTTATTTGACATGGAAAACTTGATATGCATCTAGAGTCTATTATATGGCTTATATGACTTAACTTGAAAGATTTAAGTTACTTGAAGCATATGCAATTCTTGGTCCTGAAGTACCACATCCTTAGTACAATTTGTGTACATATGTATCTTGCTATAACTATAAGCATGATGGCATTGAGAATGCATCTATGGAGATATTGAAAAGTTATTCCACGACATTATATGAAGATGTTCATATCTATCAAGAATGATGATTTCAAGGTACGGAATATTTATTCAAGTCAATATGGTTGATTTGTCAAACGTCTACACAAAGATCGTTTTGAAGATGATGCACAAGATTGGAATGCAAATGCTCAAGGATATAAATTGATGTACTCATTAGGGGGAGTTAATGCACGTTGCACTCTTTTTCCCTTACAAGGTTTTGTCCCACCGGGTTTTCCTTGCGAGGTTTTTAACGAGGCAACCAATAGGCGCATATTCAAACATGTGTACTCTTTTTCCTTTCTTTAATTTTTCCCATTGGGTTTTGGTTTTAAGGTTTTAACGAGGCACATTGTTGAATAGACATTCAAGGGGGAGTGATATGAAATCTCCTATTTAAGGTGAATGTCTATAATTAGAGAGATTCTAGAGTTCTATTCTTGGTAGCTAAATCATCCCCCTCCCTATAAATAAAGGGGTCTTCTACCATTGTAATGCACTCCTAACATTCTCTAAGTATCAATAAGAAGAACTCTGTCTACTCTTCTCTCTATTGCTCTTGTTCTTGCATTATTGTTCTTGTCTTTTATATTATTTCATAACAACTGAGTTGTTGTTGTTGTTGTTGTTGTTGTATATATGAGTAATATAGACAGAAAAATAAAAGGGTATCTAAGTTATTTGTTCAAGAAAGCAATAATTCTCACGTGAAGTTATCATGTACAATACGTTTAAAGCACATTAATATTGTATTTCCAAGAATACCCTTAACAGCAAGCAGGCATGTTGACGGAAAGGAGCCCGCTAACTCTCACTTATAATATAGTAGAATAAATCAAATTTATTCATCTCAGATTCAACCATATACAATCTTCAATCATTAGAAAAATTGGTTAAACGTGTACATTGAAAACGATTGCTTAATTTAAATGGGATAGTAAGAAGTTACAACCCCCAACGCCCTCTTTTTTCATATCTGTTTTTTAAATTAGACAAATGCATACTTCAAGAAAGTGATATAAATATCTGGTAAACTTACCCATATTGAATTTTTTTCATACAAAAAATAAAAAATAAAAAATAAAAAATAAAAACAACAGCTTAACATATACACAATTAAGAACATTTACTAATCTGCGAGGGGGATATACAATCATGTTTTCAAAAAATATCGTTACTCTAATCTAATTATCAACTGTTCCGTACTATTTATTCCTGTTAATACGTAGTACAAATAAAAGGGACATAAATTTGCTTATATTTGTTATTGAATTTCAAGAGTAGAAAATGATCGGCTTAATGAAAGTTGAATTTTAATCATTTAGATTTCAGACATTACAATATATTTATTTTTTAAGTCTGAATCTTAATCATTCAAATCTTAATCATTAAGTACATTTGTTTTTTTTGCTTCATTACCACTTAGTGAATCAGTATGATTAAGATCTATAACAAAGACTTAATTTTATTAAAATTCTATCATCACATTCATTATTAACTGTCGCCGCCAGCACTGACTATTATCAACACCGACCATTATCAACTACCACCACCACCCGTAACACTATGATCCTCAACCATAACCGTACACTTACCAATCTCAACTATCACCACCAACCACCCCATCACCTTCAATAATCATAGCGAGCACCGCCCACCATTATAAACTACCACCACTCACCATCACCTTCCTCAATCACAATCACAAATCACAATCACCATCACTATCCACCATTATTAACCATCACCACTCACTACCACCATCTTCAATCATAACTAACCCCGACCTAGAACCACCACTACCAACCAAAATCACCACCAACCACCTCCTTTCATTGGCACACACAAGCACCTTCGTTAACCATCGCCATCACCGCCACCAATTCTCTCTCTCTCTCTCTCTCGTTGATGCCCAATTTTTTCTATATATTTTAAATATGCAAAATACTTTTAAAATAGCACATATATATAAAACCAATTTATTCCCCTATTTTATTCATTATAAAATCCAATAATATTTTCAAAATCATCATTTTGGTAATTTATTTATTGGATTTTCATATTCATGCCAAAATATAGTTAAGTATTTTTTGTATATTTTTACAAATTTATTTAGTATTTTAAAGCTAATTGCATATAATAACAATATTAGCCCCTTTAGATTTAATTGCATTTATATCTATAAAATTAAGTTTAGTATTTTTAATTTGATAATTATGTATTATAAATTGTTTTAGTACCTTTAATTTATTTACAGAAATTATTTTATTATTTTTTTAAATCAAATCGAAAAATTGGCAATTTAAATGTTAGCCCCATTTTATTTAATTATAGCTTGATTTTGAACCGTAATTGGACCCAAATTTGAATTCAAATTACCCCAACACAATTGCAATCTAAACCTACCTAAACCCTATTCTATTAGACCGCCCCACTTACAATCCACCATCATTACTCCTTTCCTAATTAAACCCAAAGACCCCCCCCCAAAACCCTTTTCATTCTCATAATCCGCCGCTCCAAAACCCCTCCTCTCTCAAATTCTCTCTACAACACCCTCAAATCTTAGTCACCGCCACCCTGATCCGCCTTAATCCATGACCTTCCAAGTTCACTGGAGACTTGTATCAACCTCTCATGGCTTCTACGTGTTCATTTCTGTGGTCTCATGACTAGACCCTGAAGGGGCTTGGCCTAGTCTTTGCTCGATGACTGTCAGTCGGTAATCTCTGACCTTTCTTCGACCAGCCATGGTCATTTGAGTCAGACCTTTGGATTTCATGTCTAGATCAATGGCTTTCAAGGCCTTATTTTTGAATCCGTCACTGCCCGTTAAGCAAGTGATCCCTTAATTAAAGGCAATCACCTGTGTAATTGATTCTGAATAGTGATTGTTTCCATGTTTGTAATTTATTACATCTCTTTCACTCGTTTTCAAAATGCTATAAATACCCTGTACTTCTTTTCTTTCAAAGACACGAACACAAGGCATAAAGCACCTGAGTTCAGACACACACTCCACTAAAATCTCTCTCTCTTTTCTCTGTTATCACTTGTATTGCGGCCATACCTAACCGGCTGAAAGCCAAGGATAGGCTATGGGAATTTTGCATATTTTTATGCATTTGCATCCTTTACTGGTATGTTCTAATTAAGCTTATGCATCAACAATAACATATTTCTTTACTGCCTTTTTCATCCTTGTTTGTCTCCTATTTGTATTTAACCAAGTTCCATTATTAAATACGATGTAATCTCCCCCTTTCATGTTCTGAATTAGTGCTTTTGCCCATTACTTATTATGACTAGTTGAATCCTAAATCCCCATCCCCAATGTGTTAGCATCTGTGGTTGGTTTAGGGTATGAAAATATCGGACATTACTGTGCATTACCCAAACCTGATCCCCCTGGGATCATAACCTCCATGTTCCCTCTAGATGTTGTGTGTTCTGATTAGTTTATAGGTATGTTAGCACCTTCTATTGCTGTGCATGCCCAAAACTAATCCATGCCTAAGTGTATGGGCTCCTTGCAATGGATTTCCAACCCCTGACCCATTTTATTTGAGGTTATCAACTCTATGTGTTGTTAATTGCTAATTTCTTATAAATTTTTACCCCTATCCTTTATCCCCTCGTTTAAAAAATCTGTCATGCATTTTCACTATCTTCTAAGACTTAAGTTGTGCCCCTCTTGTGTGAGCCTTTCCTTGGGACCCATGAGCCTCCTCTGAACTTGGACACATAAGGACTGGCACTTCCACACTGCACTCATCTCTCTTTTGATTATGCAACTTGGGTGTAAGCACTGCCCAGGGTCCTCTTGAGGCCCTTAGGGAACTTTGACATACTCAAGTCTGAGAAAGGTCTTGAATCAATGGCATTTGAAGTGGTTTGGTCCATAACTCAAATTGGTAAGAGTTAGGAATCTGGCCTCCTCTGATTGTAATTTCTTTTTATCTTCTGATGCAATTCATTACTTGGTCTGTAATAATTTCTATAATAAACACTGAGGTTGGCTAATGAAAAAGGTTAGGAATTATGCATGCTTGATGATAGATATTATGTCTATAGGACGTAAGACCTGCATTCTACAATTTCAAAATCATGATTCTGTATGTTAATTCGGCTATTCAGAAATCATGTCTATAGGACTTAAGACCTGCATTCTGCAATTTAGAAATCATGATTCTGCATGTTAATTCTACAATTTAGAAATCATGTCTATAGGACTTACGATTCTACATGTTTAATTATGCAATTTAGAAATCATGCCCACAGGAACTAAAAATAGCCACAATAGAAATCATGTTTATTAAATCTGTTGTTTTAGATTATGCATATTTAATTTTACATTTTAGATACCATATTCTTGGGATCTAAACGGCTAAAATCAGATATCATGTCCATAAAGTTAAAATCAGTACCCCTTTGGAAATCATGCCTATAAGGATAAAAATGAGCAAAACTAGATGTCCTGTCTATAGGATCTGAAATCATTAAAAAATCAGTTCAATCTGAACCAGTTTCCCCTTTTATTTAATGCGGTTTAGAAAGCAAGCCTATAAGATTTCCAAAATTCTTTGTTAAAAGATTGTACTTCTTTGCTATATCTCTGAATCAGTAATAGATATAATATTTATAGGATTTCACTCAAACACCTAGGCAAGACTTAGGTGATAACAACCTAAAAAAATTGATTTTGCCTTGTTAATTAATGACTAACACAACAAACAAGAAAGCCTGATTCCGACTGTCTATCTACGTCATGTATCAAACTAGTCTGCCTCAACAATTAAACTCCCTTCGTCTTTAGTATTTTAATCAGACCTAAAAAGTATGTGCAAGACATGTTATTTGTGTGTTTTGTTTTGAGGAGGTATATATGAGCCCTTGTTTGTTTGCATGCTTCCCCTTTATATACCATATTATATGTTTTGTATGTCGCCTTAGATTTTTACCTTTAAAACCAATATCAGCCCAATATCCCTCCCCTTTAGGAATAGTAGTCCTAAGCTTCTCCAGGACTGATAGGAACGAGACGCGTAATAGCATGCAATAATAATCGAGACCAATCTACGCTGTAATACCTTAACGAGGTGCGGAGGGTAGATATGGATATGATGACTATACACCAACATCACGTGTATGCCCTCATTGAGGCGTGTTTACCGGACATTGTGTGGGGTGATCCATATTGAAAATAAACCTAGGAACCCCTTTCCCCTTTTATTTGCAAACTTCTTTTCAAACTCTTCTTTTAACTAATCTTTCGAACTCTTATGTGTTTAAACTTAAATCCCTTACTATTTGAGCTTGTACTTGTCTATGTGCTAACTGTATAAATTCACAACAAAACTGTCCAACAGCGAACCACACTAGTGGATCCTAATGGGTGCCTACACCTTCCCCTTAGGACAATTTCAAGCCATTACCAATCTCTGGTTATTCAAACAAAACTTAGATTTGAATACTATAGGTGTCCTAATGCACCTTAAATCATTAAGTGTCTACTCTTCAAATGCAAAACCCATTTCCCAAAAGTAACAAGTTGTCCTATACCAAATGTCATAAAACCGATTTCGTAAGAAAATTGGGGTGAGAAATCATGGCGTCTCTGTGGGGGATTACTAGGCTTTTACCATTTCAGACTGTTATTGTGAATTTATACCTCTTTACATGCAATTACTTGTTTAATTCCTTTAAGCATTCAATTCTTTTTTCAATTGCAAAACTGACTTGTCTTTTTGTTTCTTTCCTTTACTACTGCTTTAAATTATGAAATTGTTGTATTTACTGCCTTCTTAATGTGCAAATACGTGACAACATGCTTTAGTTGTTTCATAATCATGCTCAACATCATATTCCACTCGTGCCAAATAAATCCCATATTAACACTTATAACGAGCGGTTGCGCTCTTCCTATATTATTACCCCCTAAATCTGAAAAGGAATATTTATGATAAAACCAATTGATCAACGGTATAGTTGACGGTTGCATGTCTTTCCCCTTGAGTTGCCCGCTTAAGGGTACCGGTCTAAAACCCCATAGAAACTTTACTCTGTTTAAACTATGCATGCATCATGGTCAAACCTAACCGAGTAAGTTATATTATCCGTATAATGAATCTTTAAGATAGCTTTGTTCAAGGTCCACTGGGTTTCCTTAAACCTAAATGGACACTACGACGTTCTGCGCATTTATTTGGAGAACTAAATGCTTCATGCTAATTATTGGTATTAAATAGCCAAATCCGATGGGGGTAAGGGCCTTACATTATTTGTCTCTGATCGAGGATGTTCGTAACTTGATCCAGAGATGCACCTTTCCTGATATTGATCAGCCTAAGAGGAACATACGGTACGAACCTCTCCAGGTAATGAGGCAAGCTGGTAGGAAGCAGGTTGTACCCAAGGTCGACAAGATGAGTCACTTCTGGGCTAACTTCCAGAATGATGATAGTCCTTACAAGTTCCAAGTTCAACATATGTGGTACTGAAAGATCGCCATAGGGAGGGATACCATCGAGCTATATAGGTACCATGCTGGTTGTGCTCCCTACTATTTAGTATGGTTAGAGGAATCATGATAGTCTAGGCCAGCTTGGGTTTGTCCGTGGTCACAGGATCATAGATGAAAAGGCCGAGGCACAATGCAAAAGCGAAAGCGAGCACCGTGAGATACAAGAAGCCAATTAGAAGTTAATTAGGAGTGTAAGGACATGGCTGTCAGTGCCAACAAATGACTAGGATACTTGGAGCGAGGCACAATGGAGTTGGAAAGAAAGTTTATCAAGAGGGTTGAAGAAAGTCAGAATTGCTGAAAGACACGAAGATGGACGTGTAGCCAATGCTTACCTACTGCTGAGACTTTGCATGCTGGGAAATTGTTCGACGGAGCCAAGGATGTCGAATCTGGGGAAGGTCCTTCAGGGACCAAGTATATATGAGTTTATCTTTTCGCCCCATAAAACGTAATAAGGCCAATGGCCATTAGTAACTTTTATTTCCCATTTGTTTAGTGTTGATATATCAATTAAACAAGGCATTTAGCATTCTGATGTTCTCCAAATTGATTTGTCGCTAAGCCTACCTCTAGCACAAAGAGGTCCGCAAGTTAGGACACAATTTATATTCCCCCACTATGTGTTTAAATATTGCAATGTTTCTTACGATCCTCACTAACTTGGTTACTTTTTGTCTTTACTTTTTGTTTGATTGTATAATAAATCCAAGGGTCCATTTGAGAATGTACTATGACAAGCTGGTTGGAGTAGGGAAAGACGAGAGAATCCGCATGAAGCTTTTCATGAGGAGCTTGAAAGGAGATGCTTTGTCTTGGTACATTAGATAAGATCCAAAAAAGTGGTAGAATTGGGTAGGCATGGTGTCCGACTTTATAGACAGGTTCAGGTTCAATACAGAGAATGGGACAGATGTGTTCTACATTCAGAATCTAAAGAAGAAGCCCACAGAAATATTTTGCGAGTTCGCTACACGCTGGAGGTACGAAGCTGCTAAGGTACAACCTTCCTTAGAGGAGGAAAAGATGAACAAATTCTTTGTCTAATCTTAGGACCCACAGTATTATAAACGACTAATAATGATCAAGAGTCATAAATTTTCCGACATTATCAATCTGGGGGAAAGGATAAAAGAGGGCATCAAATGTGGTATGATTACAAACTTTGAGACTTTGCAAGCTACAATCAGGCTTTACAATCCGGGGGTGTATCCAAGAAAAGGGACATACGTGCCGTAATGGTTGCACAGAAAACCAAATCTCCTATCAAATACCAAACATACCCAATACCTCCACTCATATATCAGCCTACTCCAAACTACCAAGTAACCTTACCCTCCTATAAAACTCACCACCCACTTATCAATCACCTCCACCCCGTACATATCAACTACTTCACCCAGATATTCCCAACCCGCACATGTTTAAACCTGCAATGCTCAACTATCCCACTATCAATCACTTCCTGCACACCAAAACTTCCCTCGACCTCGACCGAGTTTTGACCGCAGACCTCCTAAATAATATACATTTATTGCTGAACCCATTGACCAGTTGTACGAGAGACTCAAAGGTTCTGGTTATGTCACCCCTATCTCCGCAGCAACTCCTGAGAATCCTTCCTAGTGGGTTAACCCAAACAAATCCTGTGCATACCACTCTAGCATGAAACGACACACCATTGATGAATGTCATTCTTTGAAAGACAATATCCAGACTCTGATTGATAATAAGATTATTGTGGCAAAGGAATCTGCTTTGAATATCCGTAATTACCCTTGCCGGACCATAAGGGCAGAGGCATTCACATGATTAAAATAGAGGATGATTGGGATTTCGAGGGATTAATCAATTTGATTGAAGAAGGTGATGACCCAGAGAAGCCAATCGTTACTCTTAATCTAATCATACTCAAAATTCATCCATCCAGGGATGCTGAGGTAAATATGTCCGTGCCATTTGAGTTTGAAACAAACGTTATCTGTAAAGACACTAATGCTAAATGAGGTCGAATTCGTGTCTCCAACAAAGGCACCCACACCGTTTGAAGTTGCAGTTTTACCACCCAAGGCACATGCTATGTTTGGAGTAAGGATAGCTACACCAATCCTAGTGGTGATGGCAACCATGACACCATTCCATGCAAAGGCTATACCTTGGGACTATACAGCCAAGACAAGGAGGAAAAGCAAGGTCAGGTTCGAAAAGACTATTGCTGCATAAGGTATGATAAGAACTGGTAGGGTTTATAACCCACAACACCTAGCCAAGTCAAGCAAGCAGGCCTCCAATCGGCCACCCATCATTGAGACATGTCTAGATGAAATTTGGAGAAAAATATAGGCCAAAGAATACTCGGTCATCGACCAATTGAACAAAACACCAGCGCAGATCTCTATCCTTGCTTTACTACAAAATTCTGAGGCGCACAAGAATGCTCTGCTAAGGGTGCTGAGTGAAGCATACATTCCAAGCAACATCACTGGCGGGGGAAATGACTAAGATGGTAGGACAGGTATTGGAAAGTCATAAGATCACTTTTCAGGAGGATGAGCTACCACCTGAAAGGTTGAGTCACAACATAGCACTGCACATCACTGTGCAATGCGAGGACTACTTCATCACAAGGATCCTAATAAACGGGGGTTCCAATCTCAATATTTGTCCACTAGTACCACTCAAGAAATTGGGTAAGGGACTACACGAGATAAAGGAAAAAGCCATAAATGTGAAAGCCTTTGACGGTTCCCAGAGGTCCAATATTGGGGAAATTACTCTGTGTTTGAAAATGGGGCCAACTTGGTTCGATGTTTATTATCAAGTGATAGACGTGCCGACATCTTACAACCTACTGTTGGGACAACCATGGATCCATGTCGTTGGGGCCATAGCATCAACATTGCACCAAGTAGTAAAATTTGAATGGAACCACCAGGAAGTGGTTATTCCATCAATCGAAGGGAGAAGGAAGCTAGGTGGATAGACTTACCATTTGTGACAACCCAAAGGGGTCATCACTTGTTTTCTTACCTATTCTGTACTTTCGAGGCCTTGAAAACCTCATCTGGGATTGCCTCAATTTGCGTGCACATTCCGGGCGCATAGTCGAAAAGCTTAGATATGAATTCTGTGAGAAAAGAATCCTAGATTTTGATATTTAATTGAATAAATTTGACTCCGGTCAGCTTTTTCGGTAAACGGATCCGGATCACAATTTTACGGTACCGGAGGGTTCGTAGGAAAATATAGGCGACTTGGGCGCTTGTCCGGAATTGAATTTTGAGGTCCCAAGTCCGAGAAATGAATTTTTATGCGAAATTATTTTCTGGAAATAATTAAGGAAATTAAAAGTGAAATTTGATTAAAACACTATGATATCAGGCCTGTATTTTGGTTCCGACGCTCGATAAAAGAGTTATATATAATTTAAGTGCTTTATGTAAAGTTTGGTTGCAAATAGATTTCATTTGACGTGTATTGGACTTAAATTCTAATTTTATGTTTCATGAAAATTTAGAGAAAATCATGGATTTTGTGGCTCAATTTAATGTTTGTGATGTTATATTAGCAATTTTATCGTACGGATAAGTCCGTATGATGGTTTTGAGGTGATATATATGTTTGGTTTGGAGCCCCGAGGCTCACCTGAGTTTCGAATAGGTTCCGGGATGCCTTAGGCTTAAAATACCAAGTGTTGCAGGTTCAAGAAAATGTTGCAGACTCTGAACCCTCCATCGCGGTCCACATGAAAATGCGTATGGCTGCAGAGGGGCCAGCGCGACTGCGATCGCCTTTGCACGATCCGTGGTGGGTACTGTATGGCCGCGGTCGGCTTTGCGGAGTCCGCGCAGGGCTAAGATCCACGGGACTTCAAGTCTTTAGGTAGGTCAGCACGACCGCGGTCGCCTTTGCGAGGGCTGAGGTGGGTGCGGCGCGATTGCAGTCATCTTTGCCCGCTGCGCACCGCGCTGAGACCCACAGGTCTTTAGGTAGGTCATAGCGGCCACGGTCTTTTTTGCGCAGTCCGCACCGGGGAGCTTCAGAGGTTATAAATACACGGGAATTTCAGTTATTTTTCACCTTTCAAAAATCTAAAACATAAGGGGCGATTTCCCAAATGATTCTTCATCATCAAAACGATTGGTAAATGATTTCTAACTTATTTTCTTCACTCCTTAGCATCTTTTAACATAATTTCAACTTCAAGTCAAATATTATAATGAGGAAATTTGGGTATGTTGGGTAGAATTTAAGTTTCGCTAAAAAGGGGATTTGGACCTCAAATTAAGGTCCGATTTCAAAATAAATTATATATTTGTTGTACCTTCGTACTTTGTTTCTGATTATCTTCGGGTTGTGGTTGCACATTTACATTGGGACTACATATGCGGCATTCCGGTAGCTGCCCCCTTGTTTGTTTACTTTGGCACTACGAGTTAGATTTTCGATAGATTTCCATGCACATTTACTTTGGGACTACGGGTTAGATTCCTGGTAGATCCCCCATACACATTGATAGTTGGACTGCGGGATGGAATCTTGGGAGATCCTTCAGATATACTCTTATAATGGACTACGGGACAATATCCCCAGAGCTCCAAGGACAGATTGATGAAAAGGACTACAGGATGGTATCTTGGGAGATCCTTGTTATTGGTACTCATATTGAGCTGTTTTACTCTGTGTTATCTTATCCTCTATGTGTTAATTGTTGTTTGTGCAACCTGACTTATTTCATCATTGTATTCAAATTTTTATGCTTATTTCATATTGTTGTCAGTCTTATTATTGTATTTTATCTCAGTAGGGCCCTGACCTTCCTCGTCACTATCCAACCGAGGTTAGGCCTGACACTTACTGAGTATCGCTGTGGTGTACTCATGCCTCTCCTGCGTATGTTCTTTTTCATGTGTAGACCCAAGTACTTCATCTCAGGTGCACTATCCTTAAGGCCAGTAGAGCTACGGAGACTTCGAGGTACTTCTATAGCATTCATAGACCAAGGAGTCTCCCTCTTTACTTTATTTGTAGTATTTCCCCTTCTTTCGTACTTTTGTTTAGACAAATTCTAGAAATTTGAGCCTTATATTACTTTTAATTAGCTTGTATTCCCGTGAGTTTTCAGGTTTTGGGGTGTTGTAGTAGACTTGCACATTTATTTTGAGTTGTATGTGCCGAACGACAGTTATATACAGATTTCTTTTAGTTGTTCAGTTTTAATTCATTATTCTGCAAGTTGTGTTATTTTCCGCATTATTAGGCTTGCCTAGTTATAGGAACTTGGTTCCATCACGATATGTTAACGGAGGGCAAAATGGGATCGTGAAAAGTTGGATCAGAGCTCTAGGTTCATAGGAGTCACGGACACATGCCGATTTATTAGAGTCTCGCTGATCTGTATAGAGACGTCTATACTTATCTACGAGAGGCTCTGTAACTGTTAGGAAAATTTCCACTTCATTTGATTTCCTTGTCGTGCTTTATTTTGACATCTGAAAATTCTAAACTTCTGTCTTCTATTCTCTCACAAATGGTGAGGACACGCACTACTCGAGATGATCAGGCACCCGCACCCCCTACTGTAGCCGTCAAAGGCTGGGGCCGGGGTGGAGGTCGAGGACGCGCATATGGTGCAGCTAGAGCACCTGCACAAGCTACTATCGAGGCACCACCAGCAGATCTAGCCGGAGCCCAGGCACCTGGCACGCCTACTACTGTCACTACTACTCCAGCTCTCCAAGAGACTTTGCCTCAGTTCATGAGTATGTACACTACCTTGGCTCAGGAAGTGTTGCTCCCCCTTGCTGCAGCCACATCCCAGGACGGGGGAGGAGCACTGAATCCCGCTGTCTGCACTCCTGAGCAGCGAGTGCATGTTGAGCAGGCTCCCGAGATTATTCCCCCACCGCCTGCAGTGCCAATTCAGCCCGAGGATGGGTTAGCTGCTTCAGAGGACGAGCAACATAGACTTGAGAGGTTCAAGAAGTATGATCCCCTAGTGTTTAGTAGATTAGCATCAGACGATGCCTTGGGATTTCTAGAGGAGTGCCACCGTATTCTTTACATTATGAGCATAGTAGAGTCCAACAGGGTTTCCTTTATCGCTTTTCAACTTGGGGGAGCCACCTATGATTGGTGGTTCACTTATGAGATAGACAGTCTAGTCGAGGCTGCTTCACTAACTTGGACCCAGTTCTCGGATATGTTTATGAGTGAGTTTGTCCCCTAGACTCTCACAGACGCATGGCGCATAGTGTTTGAGTATTTGCTCTAGGGTGCTATGAACGTTTCGGAGTACGCTATCCATTATACCAGATTGGCCAGGCATGCACCGGCCTTGGTTGCTATAGTCCGCGAGAGAGTTTGCAGGTTTATCAAGAGTCGTATCCCATCCATAAGATGTAGTATGGCTCGAGAGTTGGAGATGGACATTTCTTATGAGCAGGTAGTGAGCATTGCTAGGAGGATCGAGAGTATGCTCGCAAGGGAGAGAGTTGAGAGAGAGGCCAAGAGGTCTCGGGAGTCGGCCCACTACTCTGGTGGCTGTACCCAAATAGCAGGTCAACATGGTAGGGGTTTTGAGGGTCTCCACGTTTATTTAGCTCTTCCAGTATCCAATAGTGCTCCACTTCTGCCTATACCTCATGAGCCTTACTATGCACCTGAAGTTTCTAGCGCACCTCCTGCGTGGGGTGTTTCCAGAGATCAGCCCATCAGACATAGCCCTAGTTAGTCACAGCACCGCGCCTTCCCAAATCTTGTTTCAAGTGTGGTGATACATGCCATATGGTTAGGAACTGCCCCAGACTTGGTAGGGTACATCTTTATAGATTGCTTAGCTACTATGTTCCCTGGAGGGTTCCCAGGCTATGGTTACAGCTCCAATAGCCGTCCCACCCGCTCATCCAGCTAGGGGTAGAGGCTGGGGAGGTAGAGGTTTCCCTTGAGGGGGAGGCCAGGCTAGATATTATGCCCTTCCTTCTCATACCGAGTCTATTGACTCCGATTCTATTATCACAGGTATTATACTGGTTTTCCATAAAGAGGCATCGGTTCTACTCGATCTGAGCTCTGCTTATTCTTATGTGTCTTCTTACTTTGCTCGCATTTGGGTGTTCCTCCGTATTCTTTGAGTGCCCTCATTTATGTTTCTACTCTTGTGGGGGATTTTCTTGTTGTGGATTGCGTTTATCGGTCCTGTTTGGTTACTATTCGTTGTTTTGAGACCAGAGCAAATTTATTGTTACTCAGTATGGTTTATTTGGACATTATTTTGGGCATGGACTGGTTGTCACGCTAATTTTCTATTCTTGATTGTCACGCCAAGACCGTGACGTTGGCTATGCCAAGTATTCCATGTATTGTAGTACTTTAGATCACACTCCCAGTAGAGTTATCTCTTTTCTTAATGCTTAGCATATGGTTGAGAAGGGGTGTGCTGCATATTTAGATTATGTGAGAGATGTTAGTGCTGATACCCCTTCTGTTGATTGAGTTCCAATGGTACGGGATTATCCTGATGTATTGCTAGCTGATCTTCCGGGCATGCTGCCTCATAGAGACATTGATTTTGGCATTGATTTATTGCCGGGCACTCATCCTATTTCTATTCCTCCGTATCGTATGGCTCATCCTGAGTTTAAGGAATTAAAGGATCAGTTGTAGGAGTTGCTTGATAGGGTTTTATTCAACCCATTGTTTCACCGTGGGGTGCCCTATTTTGTTTTTGAAGAAGAAGGATGGTTCTATGCATATGTGTATTGATTATCGCCAGTTGAACAAGGTTACAGTGAAGAACTATTATCCTTTGCCTTGTATTGGTGATCTGTTTGACCAGATTCAGGGTGCACATGTGTTTTCCAAGATTGACTTGCGCTCAGGTTACCATAAAGCGAAGATTCGGGAGCCAGACATCCCGAAGACCGCCTTTAGGACTCAGCATGGTCATTACGAGTTCCTTGTTATGTCATTCGGACTGACCAATGTCCCAGTAGCTTTTATGCATTTGATGTAGTATATTGATTCTTTTTTCATTGTCTTTATTGATGACATTCTGGTGTATTCCCGGATTCGGGACGATCATGAGCAGCATTTGAGGTCAATGCTCCAGACTCTGAGAGAGAAGAAGTTATATGCAAAGTTTTCAAAATGTGAGCTTTGGTTGGATTCAGTTGCATTCTTAGGCCACGTGGTATCGAGCGAGGGTATTCGAGTGGATCTGAAGAAGGTAGAAGCTGTGCAGAGTTGGCCCAGGCCATTCTCAGCTATAGAGATTCGTAGTTTCCTTTGTTTGTCAGGCTACAACCGTCGTTTCGTGGAGGGGTTTTCATCGATTGTGGCCCTTATGACTAGATTGACCCAGAAGGGTGCTCCATTTCAGTGGACAGAGGAGTGTGAGTCAAACTTTCAAAAGCTCAAGACAGCTTTGACTACAACCCTAATTTTAATATTGCATACCGGTTCGGGGTCTTATAGTGTTTATTGTGATGCCTCGAGAGTTGGCCTTGGAGCGTTGTTATTGCAGGACGGTAAGGCGATTGCCTACGCATCATATAGTTGAAAATACATGAGAAGAACCACCCTGTCCACGACCTTGAGTTAGCTGATATTGTTCATGCCTTGAAGATCTGGCATCATTATTTGTACGGTGTGCCTTGTGAGATCTGTACTGACCACTAGAGTTCGCAGCAGTTGTTCAAGAAAAAAGATCTAAATATGCGCCAGAGGAGATGGTTTGAGTTGCTGAAAGATTATGATATCACTATTCTATTTCACCCAGGCAAGGCCAATATGGTGGCCGACGCCTTAAGTCGCCAGGCGGAGAGTTTGGGGAGTTTGCCATACTTACTAGTTTCAGAGAGGTCCTTGGCGATGGATGTTCAGGACTTAGCTAGCCAGTTTGTGAGATTAGACCTTTCGGAGCCCAGTTGGGTTCTAGCTTGTGTTGTTTACAAGTTTTCCTTATTTGATCATATTAGGAAATAGTAGTATGATGACCCCCATTTGAGTGTCCTTAAAGCACAACCTTTTCCCCCATTTTGGAATCATCGAAAAGTTGCATAAAAAATGTGAGATAACCATATTATAAAACTTTAGCATGGCCACTGGAGCTACTTCAAATGCAATCATGGATTAATCATCAGATGAAGCTAAGAATTTTAACCATCAAACAAATATGAACAAATAGTTAGAGCAAAAACAATGAACTTCATTAATGATTGATAAGATTCTACCACACAACATAAGAAGAAATAAAATAATGAAAACATGAGCAAAAGAAACAAAATGTCCTGAATTGGGTCACTGGTTGATCTACACCAGATTAGGGGTCTTAAGGCTTAGAAGAGGTAGGGTTGAGTTATTTTCTTGGAGAAGTTTCAGCATGTCTTTAAAAATCCCATTATTCTTCTCCTTTTCCCTTGCAAGTTCAATTCAGAGAACATCTCTCTTAGATTCTACCTCAACCAATCATGTCTTCAGCCTTGGTATCTCAATATCCTTTGCCTTACTCTCCTGTACCAAGACTCTGACTTTGCTATTGATAGGTGTCTTCTTAGAAGAACCAGGTTCATTAAGCATAACATTGACTTCATATCGCAAGCAAGCAGAGTATTAACCCCAAAATGATCCTTTCTTGTACTAACCTCCCACTTCTTTATAGGTACCTTGAAATGTACAAGCACAGTTATGAGAATGAAACCATAGGGAATGTCATGAGTTTTGGTGCTATTGATAACCCTATCAGTAGGTCCGAGAGGGTTTCTTGTTCATATGGAACAGGTTCATATATATTTTTTCCAATTGAACCAGACCACCTTCCCCCTATTTTACTCACACTGTATTCTATTTCACTAAATTCCTCTCCCTAAACTACCATTGCTTCAGCTTCTTTTGTTAGACCAACATGAGTGGGTGAAGAATCATCCGCTCTTATACCGTTTCCTCTCACAGTACTCCTAGCATCCCTGCTCTCCTTTTCTTTTTCTTATTCTTTTTATTTTACCACTAACTTCTCTAGATTTTGTAGTCTCAACACCTGCTATAGATCCTACCAGTAAGAATCCATTTTCTAAATTTGCAGAAACTTTAGAAATTGTCTCAGGAGTAACTTTAGAATAGGAAGATAAGTGTTTATTTTCGGAATACCTACTTTATTCCCGCTTTGTAGCAAACTCACATGAATTTTCATATTTCTAGAATTCTTCTTCCCTACTTTATTTCAATTTCTTGTTTATTTTCTTGGTCTGCTCTCCTTCTGTGACAATCTTATGAGCCATCATCTTTACTCTAATTTTCTTTGAGATCGGAGTTGTAGAAGGTGTGGAAGTTGTTTCCTGTGGTGGTGATGAAGTATTTTCAAAAGTGTTTAACATATTTGGGCTAGGGTATGGAAGAGAAGAAAATTGGATTGTTTTTGGAAGATAAAAGAAGAATGAAAGTTTTTGACGCCTAGAGAGAGATAAGGTAAGGAATACAGTAAAGCTGACCAATATACAAAAGAATACTTGATGGGATAACTACAACTTTTCAGAAACTTAGAAGTTTAATCAAACTGATATTCACCGTTGAATTATATCCTTAGAATCTAGGTACTTCCATTCGATTGGAATTCTATTGAATGGGACTGGTTCACTTGTAACGAATAAGTCTAAAAAGAGTTTGGTATTTGGTAGGACTCTTCTCATGATCCAAAAGCAGTTATTTCAAATTATGTAGGGTGTAGAAAACATACCGTGTTATCTTGAAGAACCAGGGTTTTCACTGATAATTCTCTTGTGTAAGTCTAATTTGCCAAAATAGATAAATATCATTAGATATTAATGATTCATTTTAACACATGGCACAAGAGTATACTATGGAAAGTATGAGAGTGAGCAAGATTTAATCTAGCTATACACAATTTATAAACTTTCTAACCAAATATATATTTTTTTCATTTAACCTTGATCTGGTCCTTTTAGGTGATATTAATCATCCCTAATTCCAACCTGTTCCTCTCAAAGTATCTTTACTTAAGCCTTTTGTGAAGATGTTAGCAATTTGCTTGTCAGTAGTAGAAAACTCCACAGTGATCAAGCCTTTCTCATTTGTCCTTCAAAAATGGTGTCTAACATCTATGTGCTTAGTTCTCTTATGACGAACCGGATTCTTAGTCATACTAATAGCACTAGCGTTATCACAAAAAATAGGGATGCAACCAACTTCAATACCAAAATAAATCAACTGCTGCTTGATCCACAACAATTGAGCACAATCATGAAGCAGCAACAATATAGTCAACTTTAGCAGTAGATAAGGCCACTGAATGTTTCCTTTTGTATCCCATGACACAAGACATGAACCAAAGAAGTATTCCATACCTGAGGTGCTCTTCTTATCCACTAGGAAGCCTGCATAATTAGCTCCAGCATATCCCATTAGGTTAAAATTACTAACTTTTAGATACCAAAGGTAAAGGTCAGTGGTGTCTTTCAAGTATCTCAATATTCTCTCTACATTAGTCAAGTGGGAATCCTTTAGATTTGCCTGAAATCGAGCACAAAGACCTACACTACACACGATGTCAGGTCTGCTAGTAGTGAAATATAAAAGAGAACTAATCATTCCCCTATACAACTTTTGATCAACAGATGAACCATGTTCATCTATATCCAATTTCGTGGATGTTGCAATTGGACTATCAATTTATTTCGATGTTCCTTCTGGTTTTGTTGCCAAGGAATAGGTTCATGGATAGGTTCCTTTGAGGTTTGAGGATCAATTATTCTCTAATAAGTTCCCCCTTGTCATGTTGCCCTGGGTGGATAAACCTGTTCCATCACCTGTTCCTTCTTCTGGTGCAGTTTCATCTTGGGCTGTGATTTCATTTAAACCTTTTATCAGCCTAATAGCTTCAACTTCATGTTCCCGTCTCTCAGAAAGAATGTTAGTTTCATCAAAGCTACATATATACTTTCTTCTACACACATAGTTCTTTTGTTGTACATTTCATATGCTTTTCTATGGTGAAGAATATACCAAGAATACTCCCTCATCACTTATGGAATCAAAATTTATATAGGGAGTCTTTACCATTATTATGCACAAAGTACTTGCATCTAAATGCCCTAAGATGAGATATATTTAGTTTCCCTCTTTAAGGGACTCATAGGGAATCTTTTTAACAAGAGGTCTAGTCATGCAAATATGATATAGCATGCAAGAATTAAGCAAACTTTGCATTTTCAAATTCAATTCCATGATCATACCTAATTGATGCAAGTTGATTACCTAGTTTTTTCTGATTTTTTATATTTTTTTATTTTTTTATTTTTTTTAACACAAGAAGAAAACATGTCAAATGCTTCAACTTTAGATGTTAAAAATAATGTTCAAGTAAACCTAGAGTAATCATGAGCAAGCACCATCATATATATATTTTACCACCCATGCGTAATGTTCTCATTGGACCACAGAGATCCACATGGACCAGTTCCATCGTTCTGGTGGTGCTTACCATTTTCTTGTTTTTGACAGAGGATCTTACCTGCTTCCCTCTTGCACAAGCCTCACAAAGTTTATCTTCCTTGAACTTAATGTTAGGCAGTCCTATCACCAAATCCTTGGAGACTAGTTTTTTGAGTTGACTTAGACTGGCATGTCCAAGTCTCGTGTGCCAAAGGAGGGGATCATTGTCCAACACACTTAAGAAAGTGAGTGCATTTTCTGAAAGTGTGGACAAATCTACAATGTATATATTGTTTACTATTTCTCCTTGCAAAACAATCTTGTTAGTGGTAAGATTAATCACAAAACATTGTGAGACTTGGACAAGTTACCTCTATCACAAAACATTTATCAGGTAGACACTACCAAGTTACCTCTATCACACCATTGTGATTGTCTTATTAGGCAGTATTTTACGCCTTCTATCAGGTAGACATCTCAATAGAGTGAGAATCATCCTTACCTACCTTTCAAACTCCAATGATCTCACCTTTCTTCCCATTTTCAAAGGATACATAATCTCCTTTGAGGTCCTAAAGTGAAAGGAACTAGTTCTTACCTCCTGTCATATGCTTTGAGTAGCCACTATCCATGTACCATATTCGGCTGCTCCCCTTCACTTGGACCCACAAAAGGAAATTAGGGGTTAGTCTTAGGAACCCAAACTAATTTGGGTCCCTTTCTATAGGCAAAAGGGTGAATCAGATTCTTTTAAGCCCAACCTGGCAGCCTATTTTTCCCTTGAACAAATTATCTATTCTTTTGACTAGCCTTTTATTTTGCAATACATTCGGATTTATAATGACTAGTTTTACCACACTATATACAAATTATGGTCTCAGGAAGTGTGAGGTACTTGCTTTTGGGATCCCACTTAGGTGCAGGGGTCCCGTAGCCAAGTCCTCTCTTATTGCTACTATGGTGTTCATGTAGCCATGAAAGTGCATCGGAGGACCTATTCCATTTATAGGTTTTGTCTAGATCGTGCTTAACCTTGTTTAGATCCTCCTTAAGACTCTTATCGGCTCCTCTTTTATTTATCTTATATTTTCTTCTAAAGTGAGTTGTGTGTGATCAGCTTCCTTTTTACTAGTTCCTAATTTCAATTATAAATTTTCAGATCTAAGCTCTAGGATAGTGGTGTCAAGTTCATGAACCTGGTTCTTAAACTCAACATTTTTGTTATCACTCTCATTTGCCCTAGACTCTAGACTTTTACATTTTCTTTTAAAATTACACATTCCCTAGACAGAACTTCCTTCTCATTGTTAATTATCTCAGACTCATCAATGAAGTCCATTAATAGCTGAGCCAACTTTTCTTTAGACAAAAATTTAATCTTGTCTTTGAGATGATTTATACTTACCTCGGATTCCTCATCGTATTCTCCAATTCTATAAGTGCTTCTTCATCTCCATCTTCACCCTTTGAGTCCTTATCTGAGCTTTCTCCCCAAGCAGCAACCATAACCTTTGTTGATCCTACGTTCTTCTTAAGTTGAACCTGTTCCTTCTTCTTTTTCCTTTGTTCAGCTCTTTCCTTCTTCCATTCAATTTCCCATTGAGGACAATTTCTAATGTGGTGATTAGTCCCACACTTGTAACACCCCTCATTCGTTTGTTTTTCAGGAACCCTTGGTTTGATGTAGCTTCCACTTCTCGAAGGACCATTTTCTTTCATTAAGTACTTCTTTAATTCCTTTGTGATCATGGTCATTTCATCTTCCTCTAGATCATCACCTTCAGTGATTCTAAAGGCCATGCTCCTTTCCTTCTTGGGTGCATCCATCTTTTTGGTTTGCCTTCTAAGTTTATAGGCTATGAGATTTCCAATTAGCTCATCCAACTTAAGAGAAACAATGTTCTTTGATTCCTTAATATCAGTGATTTTGCTTTTCCAAGTGACTGGCAGAACCCTCGTCAAAATTTTCTCAACTTTTTCCTCTTCAAGAATAACCCTTCCAAGAGACTTAAGATCATTTGTCAATGTGGTGAACCTTGTATACATCTCTTGGATGGTTTCCCCTTCCTCCATGGTGAGATTCTCATATTGAGAATATAGCAATGTTCCTCTTGATCTCTTTACTTGAGTAGTTCCTTCATGAGCCACTTGTAAAGTGTCCCATATTTCCTGGGCAGTGGTACAACTTTGAATTCTACTGTACTCGTCTGGACCAAGCCCACACACAAGACATTTTTTGGCCTTAGCATTCTTTTCCCATTTTCTCAAATCCTTATCATTGCAGTTAGCTCTTGTTTTTGGCACATCTACTCCTTTAACATTATTTTTCACGGTAGCTAGGGGACCATCAGTGACAATGTCCATTCTATTTTTCCACTAGGAGTAGTAGTGGCCAATCAGTGGATTGCCCTTCCCAGGTTCCAAGTGGTGCGCTCATTTTGATATGTTCCTAAGGTGTTAGTCTCTTCAAGGATAACCTGCCCTGATACCAATTGTTGTTTTATACGTCAATACCACACAAGAGGGGGGGGGGGTGTTTTTTGTGGTACCCACTTTTTCGCCTAAACTGCTTATGAAAGTCCTGGTTCTTCTACGTGTTCCAACTACTGCTGTTGCGGAATAATAAATACAGAAAATAAAGAACACAAAGATTTTACGTGGAAAACACCTGGCTCAAAAGGTGAAAAAACTGCGACCTACTACTCAGTAGGATTTTCCCAAACTTCCACTAAATCACTGAGCCAAAACAAAATTTGCAAAACCTCTTTGTAAACCTAAGGATTAACTCTAATTCCGTTGTAGCAACCAACCTTTAACTGTTGCGACAACATCAAGTTAACTCTTAATTGAATACTCAAAGTACCTATCACAATTGCTTCTATAAAAGCTGAAAGGTACAAATAAAAACACCTACTACAATTGAACTAGAAATAAAGAAAGACGTATAAAACTCTTTATGGAGCTGGTTCTTCAATCTGGTTCATGTAGCTTCAGGTTTGCACACTTGAATCACACACGATCTGCTTGCAAAAAGCCTTGCTATTTTGTTCTTAATTCACGTTTTACTTCTGCATTTGTGTGCAACACTTTTAATGCTAGAACATCCTGCAATTAATAGAGTTAGTAAATGAAGAATAACTAGAGTTCTGATGCAACTCTTCCTTGGTGGAAGAATTATAGATTTCAACTTCTAACTCCTTCCCTATCTTGGGTAGTGTTCTCTTTGATTAAGGAATCCTTTTCCTTATCAATTATGTTATCTTTTTCGATCAGGAGATATTAAATACACCAAGTTAAGCTTATTGCCTTCATGTGAAACCCACATGCTCAAATCTACCCATTTTTGTGCACCTGTGTGATGGACCTGGTTCATCCTGAGTTCCTTTTACAGGAAATGTACATACCTGTAAAAGAGAAGAAACTTAGCTATTTATTTTGTTAGTAATCAGAGTTTGATTGAGACTGAATTGCTGATCCTCCATCAAATTTGAGTCCTAGACCAATACAAACTCCAACCTTTATCTTTGATCCGGATTGTGTTCTCTTCTTATAAGGAGACTTCAACTCCTTATCCCATATGCAATATTTTCGATCAGTTTAGAAGATATTGTTGCTTGATCCCTATGACTTGTCTTCTTCATGTGTATCTTATATGTATAGGTTGATAACCACTATGTCTCATAAGATGGACCTGGTCCTTCACTGAGTTCATTTGTCATTCTTCTAAACTTCAACTGAGCTTGGGCCAACACGAAGGAACATTCCGTGCAATGATATGAATATTAATGCACAAAGGAACGTTCCGTGCAATGATATGATTACTAATGCACGAAGGAACATTCTGTGACATGATATAAATAGTAATGCATGAAGGATCATTCCGTGCCATCATTATGTGAGGTAAAACACGAAGGGTGATGCCGTGCACTTTATATGCTTGAATTGGTGAGAACGAGAGTAAAAGCACGAAGGGTGGTGCTGTGCAACTGTTAATTTTCTTATTCTCGTTGATATTTAAGTTGTATTGTTTCATTTCCTTATTTATTGATTGCAGTGTCTGCACTGTGATAGCCCCCACAACATGATCCCTTGTCTGTTTTCTTTTGACTGGTTAAATTCTTTTGTGTTGTACTCTATGGCATACATATATTGAACTACACAAGTTTGATTGGTAGTCCGGTCCTAGCCTCGTCACTACTTCGCCGGGTTAGGCCAGGCACTTACCAACATATAGAGTCGGTTGTGCTGATGCTACACTTCTGTGCTTATTTGCACAGATCATAGAGTTGGAGCATCTTTGGGCCAGCAACATTAGATTGGGAGCAGGCCTTCAGTCTAGAGCGAGATACCGAGGTAACATTGCAGACGTCCGTGAGTCCGACGTCTCCTTTATCCTATTTTTAGTGGTTATCCCTTGTATTTCGGGACAAACTCTTATTATTTCATTCTAAGCATCGTATTTAGTAAACTCTTAGAAGTTCATGAGTTATGTGACACCATATTTTGGGGTAGAGACTATGATGAACTTTCGTATTGTTATTCATTTTCATTAATATTAAGTCTTCCGATTGTTCAGTTAAATCATTTGCTTTCATGTTATTGTTGATAATTATTAAGAAGGATTATATGGTTAAAGAGTCGTGACTAATATTTTGCTTGCTTAGATCCCATTAGTAGGCGCCATCACGATCCTTGAAGGTTGGGAAATTCGGGTCGTGACATATTCCATCCATCCGGGTGCCTCGAAGATGTATCAGGACTTGAGGCAACACTATTGGTGGAGGCTCCCACTGACCTTGAAGAAGTTTGATGCTATCTGGGTTATTGTGGATCGACTGACCAAGTCCGCTCATTTCATTCCTGTGTGTACCACTTATTCTTCGGAGCGGTTGTCAGAGATTTATATCCGGCATCGTTCATCTGCATGGTATTCCAGTTTCTATTATTTTAGACAGAGTTACTCCGTTTGCATCGCAATTCTGGAGAGCCGTGCAGTTTGAGTTAGGCACTCGGGAGGAGCTGAGCACAACCTTTCACCCCAGATGGACAGACAGTCCGAGCGCACTATTCAGATTCTTGAGGATATGCTCCGTGCGTGTCTGATTGAGTTTGGAGGGTCTTGAGATTTAGTTCTTTTCTTTAGTGGAGTTTGCCTTCAACAACAGCAACCAGTCGAGCATTCAGATAGCTCCTTATGAGGCTTTTATGGTAGACGGTGTCGATCTTTGGTTGGATGGTTTGAGACGGGGGAGGCTCAATTGTTAGGTACAAATTTGGTTCCGGAGGCCTTGGACAAGGTCAAGATCATTTAGGATAGGCTTCACTCAGCTCACTCTAGGCAGAAGAGTTATGCAGATCGCAAGGTTCGAGATGTAGCATTTATGGTTGGTGACCGGGTATTGCTCCAAATATCGCCTATGAAGGGTGTGATGAGATTTGGGAAGAACACAAAATTAGCCCTAGGTACATTGGTCTGTTTGAGATTCTTGATTGAGTGAGAGAGGTTGCTTATAGACTCGCATTGCCACCTAGCTCATTAGCCGTGCATCCAGTTTTCCACGTATCCATGCTTCGGAGGTATCACAGCGATTTAGCCCACGTGTTAGATTTCAGCACTATCCATTTGGACAAGGACTTGTCCTATGAGGAGGAGCCGGTAGCTATCCTAGACCGGCAGGTTCATCAGTTGAGGTCCAAAAGATTACCTTCTGTTTGGGTACAATGGAGAGTTAAGCCTCTTGAGGCATCGACCTGGGAGTACGAGTCTGATTTGCAGAGCTGTTATCCTCATCTTTTTCCCGACTCAGGTACTTCTTTCTTTTGCCCATTCGAGGACGAACAGTTGTTTTATTGGTGGAGGATGTGACGACCCAAAGGGGTCATCACTTGTTTTCTTACCTATTCTGTACTTCCGAGGCCTTGAAAACCTTATATGGGGTTGCCTCGATCTATGTGTGCAGTTCGGGCGTGTAGTAAAAAATCTTAGATATGAATTCTATGAAAAAAATGCTAAATTTTGATATTTAATTGAATAAATTTGACTCTGGTCAACTTTTGCGGTAAACAGACCCGGACCCGTGATTTGACGGTCCCGAAGGGTCCGTAAGAAAATATAAGGGACTTGGACGTATGCTCAGAATCGAATTCCGAGGTCCCAAGTCCGAGAAATGAATTTTGTGCAAAATTTTTGTTTGGAAATAATTAAGGAAATTAGAAGTAAAATTTGATCAAAAGAATGTCGTACCGGCGCCCGGTACAAGTCTTATATATGGTTTAAGCGCTTTCTGTAAAGTTTGGTTGAAATGGACGTTGTTTGGCGTGTTTCAGGCTTAAAATGGAAATTTGATGTTTTATGAAAATTTGGAGGAAATCATGGATTTCGAGGCTCAATTTAATGTTTATGATGTTATATTAGCGATTTGATTGCACGGATAAGTCCGTAGGATGGTTTTTGAGGTGATGTGTATGTTTGGTTTGGAGCCACGAGGGCTTGAGTAAGTTTCGAGTAGGTTTCGGGATGCCTTAGGCTTAATAGACCAAGTGTTGCAGGTTCAGCAAAATGTTGCAGACTCTGAACCCTCCAGCGCAATCCGCATGAAAACGTGTGTGGCTGTGGAGGGGCTAGCGCGGTCGCGGCCACCTTTGCGCGGTCCACGGTAGGTGCCGTGCGGCCGCGGTCGGCTTTGTGCAGTCCGCCTACGGCTAAGATCCGCAGGCTTTCAGGTAGGTCAGCTCAACCGTGGTCGCCTTCGCGCGGTCCGCTGTGGGTGTGGTGTGGCCGCGGTCCGCGCCGGGCTGAGACTTACAGATCATCAAGTAGGCCAGCGCGACCGCGTTCCTTTTTGCGGGGTCCGCACTGGGGGACATTAGTGGGTATAAATACACGAGAATTTCAGTTATTTTTCACCTTTTAAAAATCCAAAACATATGGGGCGATTTCCCAAACGATTCTTCTTCTTCTTCAAAAAGATTGGTATGTGATTTCTAACTTATTTTCTTCACTCCTTAGTCTCTTTTAACATAATTTCAATTTCAAATAAGAGTTTTTAATGGGGAAATTTGGGTATGTTAGGTAGAACCTTGGTTTTGCTAAAATTGGGGACTTGGACCTCAAATTAAGGTCCGATTTCAAAACAAATCATATATTCGGGTTCATGGGGAATGGGTAACCGGGTATTGGTTTGAGCCTCGGGTTTTTGCCACGTTGACCTGGGGGAAGTTTTGGTTATTTTACCTAATTTTGCGTCTTAGCTTTAAATTAAATAGTGGAATTAGTTACTTGAGATGTAATTGAAATGAATAGATTTCGGCCATTCGGATTCGGATACTCGTGGCAAAAGTGTTTCAAGTTGAATTTGGAGCTAGTTTGAGGTAAGCGGCTTGTTTAACCTTGTGTGGAGGACCTTTCCCCTTAGCATATGATACATGGTAATTGAATGACTTGTATGTGAGGTGACGAGTGAGTATTTGAACTAATTATTGAAAACCCAGCTTTTACTTAAGATATTGAGACTTAGTTACTTCGAATTTGCTCATTCCTACTTGCGAGTTTAACTTGTGTTAGATTCGAAAAGCACGTTTGGTTGATTTAGATTGCCTATTGCTTAATTTGCCTTAACTGTACTACCTAAAGCATGTTAGGCTAGCACTACCTGTTGTTGTTGGTTGTGGTTGCACATTTACATTAGGAAAACGAATATGGGATTCTGATAGCTCCCTCCCCTTGTTTTTTTTACTTTGGGACTACGAGTTAGATTCCCGATAGATCCCCCTGTACATTTACTTTGTTAATACAGGTTAGATTCCCGGTAGATCCCCCCTACACATTATAGTTGGACTATGGGACGGTATCCCGGGAGATCCTTCAGATATACTCATATAATAGACTACGGGATGGTATTCTGAGAGCTCCTCGGACAAATTGATGAAAAGGACTACGGTATCCTGGGAGAGCCTTGTTATTGGTACTGATATTGAGCTGTTTTACTCTATGTTATCTTATCCTCTGTGTGTTAATTTTTGTTTGTGTAACTTGACTTATTTCACAGTTGTATTCCATTATTTCTGCTTATTTAGTACGGTTGTCAGCCTTAGTATTATATTTTATCTCAGTAGGGCCCTAACCTTCCTCGTTAACCGATGTTAGGCTTGGCACTTACTGAATACAGCTGTGGTGTACTCATGCCTCTTCTGCACATGTTCTATTTCATGTGTAGACCCAGGTGCTTCATCTCAGACGCACTATCCTTGAGGCCAGGAGAGCTACAGAGACTTCGAGGTACTTCTACAGTGTTCGCAGACCAAGGAGTCTCCCTTTTTACTCTGTATCTAGTATTTAGCCTTCTTTCTTACTTTTGTTTAGATAAATTTTGGAGATTTTAGCCATATATTACTTTTCATTTGCTTGTGTTCCCGTGAGTTTTTGGGTTTCGGGGTGATAGATTTGACTTACAAATTTATTTTGAATTGTATATGCTTAGTGACACTTATGTACAACTTTCTTTTAGTTGTTCAATTTTAATTCATTACTCCGTGAGTTGTTGTTTTTCGCATTGTCAGCCACATTCAGCGAAGAGTTTCTGGTCTTTGTCCCCTTAATGCATTATAAATTGCAAGGAAAATGAAAAAGAAAAAAAACTTGAATTCCATAGGTTTACCTAAGACGATTTCGGAAATTAGAAACTTATTCCTTTTTTGTTTGGTGAGAGCTCAACTTAAGCTATACATTGCCCGAGAAGAGCTGTTTGGGTGCACCCAAACAGCTCTTCAACCACTTGCGGCAGAATTTCAAAATCTATTTAGTATGGAGATGTTGGCACAAGAAGGTGAACTGTCATTATATATCAATCTTTTGCTCTGGCTGCTATTGACTTGACTACATTGTCTCACTGAGCAGTGTTTTCTCATGGAGGAAAGAAAGATGGGCCAAATCATGCGGGTAAGTGCCCAAGAAATTTCATACTAGCTACTTCCACTACTGTCACCCCTAAGTATTGCATTATTTTTGAGAGTTCGACCATTTGAAGAAAATACATCGGATTATACAAAGTGTCCCTAATGCTATGATGTTGACATAATCTGGTTGGCGACATTTTCTAATTCATTACATTAAAGATTATTTGGATCATTGTTCCAATGTATCTCAGCCTTTCTGCAAGTTCCAATTTAGAAGCCTGAAATTGACCATTAGAAAACAAAACAATGTCCAATACTCACGACATGTTCATAGAGGGCAAACTGGGGTCATGACACCATCACATTGAGTGGGTAAATGTTGTTTACAAAGACAAATGGTGGGATAAAAAGATTGAGAGTATATTGAATTGGAGTGTGTACGAACCTGGCAAGGGGCACAACAAGAACCTCCAAGGAATCACTAAGCCTATAAAGCTCAAGAAACATGGCACTACTTTCGGTCTTGGATATGAGTACACTTGGGAGGAATTTAACAACTGGTCTCTGCCATGGCTCGGTCCTTACTATTCATTGGAGCATCCAATACCACATTTGGAGCAGACTTTCCAACAAGCTGACATTGTTTATTGGTTAGAAGAAGAAAAAGCACTCGCAACAGTAAAGAACTTGTTCCTAGAGGACAATGACATAGACTGTTGTGTTATTCTTGAGGAGGAGAGGGAGGAAGGCTCTTCCATACAGACCGTAAGCAGAGGAGCATGCCTCAATAACTGGACAATCAGGACAAGTGGAGCCCGACGAGCCTTGGGGTAGCAAGGCTAAAACAATCATTGTTTTGATTTACTAAAAGATTTTATATTCTGCATATTTTCAATTCCCGCAATAAGACCTCCATTGTTCAAAATGATTATGCAATTTATCAAATAATTTTGACTTTTCTTATGAATCAACGCTCATTATTATTTTTCTCTCATTACTTTACTTATACAACATTACTATTACTTATCTTGATGAACCAAGGACTGTGACATGCAACAAGACAATGCAACAAACAGACATAGATTCGGAAGAATATGACATATCAGAAGAGATTGTTACAGAAGTTGAGAATTTTGAAAATAGACCAATGTCCAACCTGGACGAGACTGAGATTGTTAACCTGGGAGATGCAGAAAATGCCAAAGAAACACGAATCAATATCCACTTATTGCCAGCAGAAAAGAAGGAATACACAGAATTTCTAAGGGAATATGAGGATATATTTGCCTGGTTATATGATGACATGACTGGTTTGAGTACATCTATTGTGGCTCAGAAACTACTAACCGATCCAACATGTCCACGGTAAAGCAAAAGCTTAGAAAGTTCAATCCTGATACGAGTCTGAAAATCAAGGAAGAAGTCACAAAGCAGGTCAAAGCTAAGGTTCTCAGGGTAGTAGAATAGCCAACATGGTTAGCCAACATCGTGCCTGTACCAAAGAAGGACGGGAAGGTCTGAGTCTATGTCGACTATCGGGATCTCAACCGGGAAAGTCTTAAAGACGACTTCCCTTTACCAACAATTGTGCCAAGCATGAGTTGCAGTCATCTGTGGATTGTGCTGGTTATCATTAGGTTTGGATGGATAAAGAAGATGCTGAGAAAATGACTTTCATTACACTGTGGGTAATGTACTGTTACAAGATGATGTCGTTCGGCCTGAAAAATTCTGGGGCCACCTACATGAGGGCCATGACTACCATTTTTCATGATATGATATACAAAGAGATAGAGGTGTACATAGATGATGTTATCATCAAGTCCAAAAAGGCCACTGATCACATGGAAGATTTGAGGAAGTTCTTCAATAGACTGCAAAGGTACAACCTGAAATTGAATCCCGCGAAATGTGCATTTGGGGTTCCCGCCGAAAAATTACTTGGGTTTATTGTGAGTCATCGAGGAATAGAACTGGATCCATCAAAAGTCAAAGCTATTCAAGAACTGCCATCGCTAAAGAACAAGAAGTACGTAATGAGTTTCCTGGGACGACATAACTAGATCAGCCGGTTCATAGCACAATCTACAGTTGTCTGTAAGCCAATCTTTAAGATGTTGAATAATAACGCCGCTACAAAATGGACTGATGACTGCCACAAAGCTTTCGACAGAATCAATAAATATCTATCAACATCGCCAGTCTTGGTCATGCTCGAGCCAGGTAGACCTGTATTACTCTACCTTGCAGTATTGGATGGAGCTTTCGGTTGCATTTTGGGGCAGCATGATGAAACGGTGAGGAAAGAGAATCCATATATTGTCTTAGTAAGAATTTCAAACCCGTATGAGGCTCGGTATACTATGTTAGAGCACACCTATTGTGCTTTGACTTGGATGGCTTAGAAGTTGAGGCACTACTTTACTACATAGCTCATATTAAGGATGGATCCTTTGAAGTACATCTTTCAGAAGCCCATGCCCACTGGAAAGCTTTCCAAGTGGCATGTCTACGTAACTCATAAGGCAATACGGGGACATGCACTAGCAGACCACCTTGCAGAAAATCCCGTATATGGAGAATACGAACCCCTGAAAATGTATTATCCAAACAAAGAGGTACCATTCATAGGAGAAGACATTGCAGAATCCTATGATGGTTAGAGAGTGGCTTTCGATGGAGCAGCAGATTTAAAAGGAGTTGAAATAGGAGCAGTCCTAGTATTAGAAACTGGTCAGCATTATCCGGTGTCTGTCAAACTCAGGTTCCTGTGCACCAACAATATGGCCATTGACATGAACATTCAAGAATTGAGAGTGATTGGAGATTCAGAACTACTCATACATCAGGTGTGTGAAGAGTGGTCAACAAAGAGCTCCAAGATACTCCCATATCTGTATCAAGTACAGGAATTGAGAAAGAGGTTCACAAAGACGAAATTCCATCATGTCCCCAGAATCCAGAATGAGTTCACCGATGCATTGGCTACCTTGTTGTCCATGATACAGCATCTAGACAAGAATTTCATTAGTCCCATTCCACTAAAGATCCATGATCTGCCAGCTTATTGTGCCCATGTCGAAGAAGAAGCAGACAAAAAGACATGGTTTCATGATATCAAGGAATATTTGGCAAAAAGAGAATACCTAGAGCTTGCAAATACTACTAAGAAATGAGCTTAGTTGCAAATACCGCTGCCAGATACATGCTGACATGATAAAGTTGCCTCTAAATGAGCATAATGCAACAAGATCGCCGTGGACGTTCACTGCTTGGGAAATGGATGTCAGTAGACCAATCGAGCCTACCGCTTCCAACATGCATAGGTTTATCCTGGTAGCAATTCACTATTTCACCAAATGGGTCGAAGTAGCATCTTACATAGCAGTAACCAAGAAAGTCGTGGAAGACTTTGTCCGCGATCGCATTGTTTGTCGATTTGGCATTCTATAGTCAATCATCATTTACAATGGCTCCAACCTCAACAGTGACTTGATAAAAGTTATGTGTGAAACTTTCAAGATCAGACACAAGAATTCTACAGCCTACATGCCTAAGATGAATGGACATGTAGAAGTCGCCAACAAGAATATCAAGAAAATATTGAGGAAAATGATAGAGAAGCATAAGCAGCGGCATGAGAAGTTATCATTTGCTTTATTGGGGTATCACACTACAGTCCTCACATCAACCAAGGCAACCCCTTATATGGCATTTTATGGTACAGAAGCCGTCATTCCCACCGAGGTAGAAATTCCTTCCCTAAGGATCATACAGGATGCTGAGGTCGATAATGCAGAGTGGGTAAAAATTTGTTATGAACAACTAATGAATGCAGTTTTCCATGGTCAACTCTATCACAACAGAATATCTAGAGCCTTGAATAAAAGGGTCAAGCCAAGACAGTTCACACCGATGAAGCTGGTGTTAAAGAAAATTTTTCCACATCAAGATGAAGCCAAGGGGAAATTCTCTCCCAACTAGCAAGGTCTGTATATGGTTCACCGTCTTCTGACAAGAGGAGCCCTCATACTTGCAGAAATGGATGGGAATTCAGGCCGAAGCCGATTAATTCAGATGTAGTGAATCGTTACTATGTGTTATCTTTATGCTTTCCTCTATGATGTAAATTAAACTATGCCTGACCTGTTTCACATTTAAGAGGGGATACATAGGCAGCCATATGGGTTCGGTCACAATAATATAAATTTTTTTATTTCCCCTGGCAATCGAAAACTGGGGCAGAATTTTAAGGAGGACCCTCAAAATTCTGAAGCAATTTCGGCCGGATCATCGCAAGCAACAGTCAGGAGACCATTAAACTGGGGCAGAATTTTGAGGGGGGCCCTCAAAATTCCGTAGCAAGAAAGGTTGAAATGTCCCAAACCACGTCACAGTCATCAGTTCATCTAAAATTTATTTTGACTATGCGTTCATGTCGTACTTTTTGCAAACTCACGCATGCTTTTTCCTTGTTTAGAAACACTACCCCAATGATAGATACAATATCACCAGATCAAAGCCAAGCAGGTCAAGCAGAGTCAGCGTGGACACGAACTAACCTCCCCCATTACAAAACTCATGATTTTTTTGGATGCAGTCACTTGGACTGCGAAATCATCGAACATACTATACGCTCACAAGATGAACATTGTTAAGGAATACAACTCTCAGAACCATTATGTTTATCCATATTTGCTATCCACACACACTAGTGACATTTCTTGTGTCACAGTATCCCTAACAGTCACGATATTGCAATCTGCTATCAGCTAAGAAAGCTCTATTACCATTTGCCCTTTTATTTCTTGCATAAGGCTACCATTCTGTCTTCCGAGACTAAATGCTGTCTCCTTCTACATTTTTTACATTGCATAAGGTTACCATTCTGCCTTTCGAGACTAAACGCTGTCTCCATATATATTTTCTGCATTGCATAAGGCTACCATTCTGCCTTCCAAGACTAAATGATGTCTCCATCTACATTTTCTACATTGTATAAGGCTACCATTATGCCTTCCGAGACTAAATGCTATCTCCATTTGCATTTTATGCAACATGAGGCTACCATTCTGCCTTCTAAGACTAAATTCTGTCTCCATCTGTATCTGCATGGTTGAAATATTGCCACATACTACATTTGCATGGTTGAAATATTGCCACCTATTGCATTTGCATGGCTGAAAGATTGCCACCTTCTACATTTGCATGGCTGAAACATTGCCACCTACTACATTTGCATGGCTGAAAGATCGCCACCTACTGCATTGCATCGCTGAAAGATCGCCACCTCATCTGCATCGCATGGGCTGAAACAATTGCCAGAAAACTTCATCTCATGGGTTGAAAGATCACCAAATTATTAAAAGGCTTCATCATTTAGAGGCACCATTTTCATAGCCCGAGAACACCATGTCATGGCTTGGTGACCCCCCCTTCCCGTCAAAATTTTTTACATATCGTTATTCAAAGGCATCATGGTTCGGAGGCGTCATCCTCATAGCCTGAGAGCATCATTTCATGGCCTGCGAATCCTTTGTTATATGCTTCATGGCCCAGGACATCATGGTCTAAGGATGTCATCCTAACCGTCCAAAAACAACATCTATGGTCCGACGAAAATTTGCATCATGTTTAAATTTACGCACAATATATGCTTTTATTGCTTATTTGCAGGTGCACCGCATACAATGGCAATCTCGGCAGGAGCGATCCCGCTCCAGTTCCCACAGACACATCAAAACATTACCATTCCCCCGACCCTAGATATTGTGTCCGTTCTCGTAAGTCTCCATCGGTATAATCCGCCGATGGATCTCGATCTACATATGGCACGATTCTTGTAAAACCAAGGGCACAGCCGAAACCTCTTCGAACCATTCCGCTCAGTCAAAATTAGCCATCATATCCTTATTTGACAACTCTTTCATCCTTTCCGGGTAAAGAGGGGCAGCTGTTGTCACCCACTAATTTTTTTCTATATATTTTTGGTATAAAATACTTTTAAAATAACATATGTATGCATATATAAGTATTTCCAATTGCTTTTATTATTTTTCTTAATTTTTTAGGTATTTTAAAACCAATTTATTCTCATATTTTATTCGTAAAGAACCCAATAATATTTTCAAAATCATAATTTTGGTAATTCATTTATTGAATTTCATATTTATGGCAAAATATAGTTAAAATAATTTTTGTACATTTTAACAAATTTATTTAATATTTTTAAAGCTAATTGCATATAATTGCAATATTAGCCTCTTTTAGATTTAATTGTGTATATATCTATAAATTAAGTTCAGTATTTTAATTTGATAATTATTTGCTATAAATTATTTTAGTACCTTTAATTTATTTACAGAAATTATTTTATTATTTTTATAAATCAAATAAAAGAATTGGCTATTTAGATGTTAGCTCCATTTTATATCAATTATAGCCTGATTTTGAACCCCAATTGGACCGCAATTTGAATCCCAATTACCCCGACCCAATTGCAGTCTAAACCGACCTACACCCTATTCTATTAGACCAACCCACTTACCCATTCAATCCAGGCCGCTGATCAAAATGATCAACGACCACCATTACTCCTTACCTAATTAAACCCAAAGACGCCCCAAACACCCTTTTCATTCTTCATAATCCATTGCTCTGAAACCCCTGCTATCTCAAATCCTCTCTACAACACTCTCAAACCCTAGCAAACGCCACCCTAATCCGTCTTAATCCATGGCCTTTTAAGGTCATCTTAGACTTGTGTCAACCTCCCATGGCTTCTACGTGTTTGTTTCTGTGGCCTCATGACCAAACTCTGAAGGGGCTTGGCCCAGTCTTTGCTCGACGACTGTTCTCCGGTCGTCTTTGACCTTTCTCCGTCCAGCTATGGCCATTTGAGTTAGACCTTTGGCTTTCATGTCTAGATCAATGGCTTTCAAGGCCTTTCTCACTGCTTGGGGTTCTTTTGAAACCCTAACCTCTTAGGTTCTTTTGATTTCTCTTAGAACTGCTTCAGATCTTTGCCTACTTAGAACTTCTAAGCATTTTTTCTCAAAGTTTCTTTAAAGAAAACTCTATTTTTAGAACTTTTTATCTTTTCTCTTCTGATTAGGGTTTTCTTGTTAAGTTTTCTCAAATCTTTTCTCTGATTTTTGACATATTTTTGCTATGCCTACTCGTAATGTTCTTCTTTCTATGATTAGCATGATACAAAGCCCAAATTTCTTTTGACTATTTATTAGACGAATGCTTGTTTGTTTGAGTTTTGTCTCGTTTGATTATTTATCCTCTTTTAAAACTCTACTATTGTTGAAAACCCTATGGTTTTGGGTCTGAGACCGTCGTTTAAGTACATGACTCGATTTGAAGTTCTTTATTTCGAAACTTCTTGTTCCTTTGTGTGATTCTTCTAATTCTGGATTTCTGTTTTCTCTAATACTCGATTATGCTCGAAACCCTAATTTTTAAAAAGGGGTTTTCTTCACCTGCTACTCTGATATCTTCGCATATTCTATGTTTCTGCACTACTATTTCAATATGAAGCTCAACCTATTAGACTACTATGCTTCGAAAGTTGCTATCTACTTAATTTTGTGCTACTATTGCATGCTATTTCCTTTTTCCAATAGGTTTGGCCTCGCGTGTAAAGTGGTTTTGCACTCTATTTATATGTTGTGTTTTCTTCTCTAATTGGTCTTCAAACTTGTGACTGATTTTAAACTTTTCCTTTGTGAAATTCTGATTTCATTCTCTTGTTAAGGTTAATTGATTTCTTTTCATGCTTTGCCTTACTGAATCCTTTCCAAAATTAGAGTATTTCTGTACCTAGACTCAATTACTTACTTAATGTTTTGCTACTTCTTTTATGGCAACTATCAACCTACTTATAAATTGATTTCTTTCCTTATTTTGAACCCGTCACTTCCCGTTAAGCAAGTGATCCCTTAATTAAAGGCAATCACCTGCGTAATTGATTCTGAATAGTGATTGTTTCCATATTTGTAATTTATTACCTCTCTTTCACTCATTTTCAAATGGCTATAAATACCCTGTACTTCTCTCCTTTCAAAGACACAAACACAAGGTATAAAGCACTTAAGTTTAGACACACACTCTACTAAAATCTCTCTCTTTTCTATGTCGCCACTTGTATTGCTGTCTTACCAGCCGGCTGAAACCCAAGGCTATGCTATAGGAAGCTTGCTTATTTTTCTGCATTTGCATCCTTTACTGGTATGTTCTAATTAAGCTTTTGCATCAACAACAACATGTTTCTTTACTATCTCTTTCATCCTTGTTTTTCTCATGTTTGTATTTAACCAAGTTCCATTATTAAATACGCTGTAATCTCCCCTTCTTGTTCTGAGTTAATGCTTTTGCTCATTACTTATTATGAATTGTTGAATCCTAAAATCCCATCCCCAATGTGTTAGCATCTGTGGTTAGTTTGGGTTATGGCATCATTGGACATTACTGTGCATGACCCAAACCTGACACCCCTATGATCATAACCTCTGTGTTCCCTCCAAATGTTGTGTGTTATGATTAGTTTATAGGCATGTAAACAACTTTTATTGTTGTGCATGCCCAAAACTGATCCATGCCTAAGTGTATGGGCTCCTTGGAATGGATTTCCAACCCTCGACCCCTTTTTATATGAAGTTATCAACTCTATGTGTTATTAATTGCTGTTTCCCTATCAGCCTTTACCCTTATCCTTTATCCCCTTAGTTTTAAAACTGTGTCCTTCACATTCACTATCTTCTTGGATTTGAGTTCTGCCCCTCTTGTGTGAGCCTTGCCTTGGGACCCATGAGCTCCCTCTGAACTTGGACACATAAGGGTTGACACTTCTACACTGCACTCATCTCTCTTTTTATGATGCAACTTGGGTGTAAGCACTTCCTGGGTTCCTCTTAAGGTCTTTAGGGAACTTTGACACACTCAAGTCCGAGAAAGGTCTTGAATCAATGACATTTGAAGTGGTTTGGTTCATAACTCAGAAAGGAAGTCAGGAATCTGGCCTCCTCTGATTGTAATTTCTTTTTATCTTCTAATGTAATTTATTACTGGGTTTGTAATAATTTTTGTAATAAACACTAGGGTTGGCTAGAGAAAAAGGTTGGGAATTATGCATGCTTGATGGTAGATATCATGTCTATAGGACATAAGACCTGCATTTTTCAATTTCGAAATCATGATTCTGCATGTTAGTTCTGCAATTTAAAAATGATATCTATAGGACTTAAGACCTGCATTCTGCAATTCAGAAATAATGATTATGTATGTTAATTCTGCAATTTAGAAATCATGTCTATAGGCCATAAGATTTTGCATGTTTAGTTCTGCAATTTAGAAACCATGCCTATAGGAACTAAAAATAGCCACAATAGAAATCATGTCTATTAAATTTGTTGTTTTAGATTATGTGTGTTTAATTCTGCTTTATGGATGCCATGTTCTTATGATCTAAACAGCTAAAATCAGATATCATGTCCATAAGGTTAAAATCAGTACCCCTTTGTGAAAACCATGCCTATAGGAATAAAAATGATCAACACTAGATATCCTACCTATAGGATCTGAAATCATCAAAAATCAGTTCAACCTGTACTAGTTTCCCCTTTTATTTAACGTGGTTTAGAAAGCATGCTTATAAGATTTCCAAAATTGTTCGTTAAAGGGCTGTATTACTTGTCTATACCTTTGAATCAGTAATATATATCATGTTCTTATGATTTCGCTCAAACTCCTAGGCAGTCCTTAGGTGATAAAAACCTTGATAAAACTAATTTTGCCTTGTAAATTAATGACTGATGCAACCAGCAGGCAAGCCTGATTCCTACTTCCAATCTGAGTCATGTATCAAACTAGTTTGCCTCAGCATTTAAACTCCCTTCGTCTTTAGGATTTTAATCAGACGTAAAAAGTATATGCATGTCTTGCTATTTATGTGTATTGTTTTGAGGAGGTATACATGAGCCTTGTTTGTTTACATGATTCCCTTTTATATGTCATATTAGATTTTTACCTTTTGTAACCAAAATCAGCCCAATATCCCTCCCCTTTAGGAAGAGTAGTCCTAAGCTCCTCGGGGACTGATAGGAATGGGACGGGTAATAGCATGCAATATTAATCGGGATCAATCCGCGCTTTAATACCTTAACAGGGTGGGGAGAGTAGATATGGATATGATGATGACACGCCAATGTCACGTGTAGCCCCTCATTGAGGTGTGTTTACCAGAAATTATGTGGGGTGATCCATATTGAAAATAAACCTAGGACCCCCTTTCCCCTTTTATTTTCAGACTTCTTTTCAAACTCTTATTTTAGCTGATTTTTCAAATTCTTTTGTGTTTATACTTAAATCCCTACTATTTGAGCCTGTACTTGTCTATGTGATGACTATATAAATTCACTATAAACCCGTCTAGCCAAGAACCACACTAGTGGATCCTAAGGGGTGCCTAACACCTTCCCCTTAGGATAATTTCCAGCCTTTACCCAATCTCTGGTTATTCAAAAAAAACTTAGATTTGAATCATATAGGTGTCCTAATACACCTTAAATCATTAGATGGCGATCATTCAAATGCAAAACCCAGTTCCCAAAAGGAACGAGTTGTACTATACCAAATGTTATAAACTCGATTTCGTAAAAAGAAGGGGGGGGGGGGCGAGATCACTCTCTTTATCTCTGTTGAGGCTGTTAGTTAAAAGCAGTTACACAGCTGGAAGCCGCCTGTTAATGAGTTGGCATTAGTGTAGGATTGACTTCACAAGTTAGTTAGCCTTGTGTATAAATAAGGAACTTTATTTTCATTTCAATCATGTAGCTCAATATCGAATAAAAGAGAATGTGTCACGCCCCCAGTTCACCCTCCATGAACATGTCGTTATGGCAGCTAGTTCCTACAAGTAGGTAAGCCTAACAATGCAGAAACTTAAGATAACTTGCGGAACATTTTAATTAAATTAAGCAAAACTAGAAGAAAACGGGATATAAGTGCCACTTCGCATATATAACTCAAACATAAAATGCGGAAGTCTACAATCTCATCCCAAAACCCGAAAACGCACGGGAAGCACATGCTAATAGAAGTGTAATATACTGCTCTAACCCTAGAATGTCTAAACTACTGAAACAAAAGGATACAAAAACTACTAAAGCTGGAACAGAATAAAGGCTCCTGGTCTGCGGACGCGGTAGATATACCTCGAAGTCTCCGCTAGATCTCTCTGGCTCGAGGATAGTACGCCTGAGAAGGGGTACCTGGATATGCACATGAAAAATATTTGTAGAAGGGGCATGAGTACACTATAGCGGTACTTAGTAAGTGCCAAGACTAACCTCGGTCGGGTAGTGACGAGGAAGGTCAGGGCCATACCAAGATTAAATAATATAGTAAGAATGCTGACAACAGTATAAAATAAGCAGAAATAATGGACTACAAGTGTGAAGTAAGTCAGGGTACACAAACAACAATCAACACACCGTGGATGGGATAACACAGAGTAAAATAGCTCAATATCAGTACCAATTACGAGGATCTCCCAGGATATCGTCCTGTAGTCCGTTTCCATATCAATTCCAATAACGAGGATCTCCCAGGATACCGTACTGTAGTCCATTTAAATATCTATGAGCAGGGGGATCTACCAGGAATCTAATCCGTAGTCCCAAAGTAAATGTGCATGGGGATGTACCGGGAATCTAACTTGTAGTCCCAAAGTAAATGTGCATGGGGATCTACGCGGAATCTAACCCGTAGTCCCAAAGTAAATGTGCAGGGCGATCTACCAGAAATCTAACCCGTAGTCCTAAAGTAATCAAACAAGTGGGGGGGGGGGGGAAGCTACCGGAATCCCACATCCATAGTCCGAATGTAAATGCGCAACAACAACCAGGAGATATTCAGAAGGGAAATACAAAAAGACAAGCAACAGGTACTACTAGCATACCATGCTTCATGTAATACAATCAATGCAACTTAAGCAAGTAGGCAAGTTAAGTCAACTAGACACGCTTTACTAATCTCACACATGTTACAATTGCAAGTAAAATAAAGTAAATACGAAAGAAAACTCAGTTTCAATATTTTAAGTAAAAACTGGATTTTCAACAATTTGCTCAAGTACGCGTTCGTCACCTCACGTACAAGGCACACAATTACCAAATAACATGTCCTAGGGTAAAGGTCCCCCACACAATGTTAGACAGCCACTTACCTCAAACCGGCTCAGATTCAACTTGAAACCTCACGTTTTCCCCGAGTATCCGACTCCAAATGGCCAAATCTATTCATTTCAGTTACATCTCGTAAATAACATCTCAAACAACCGATTCTACTATTCAATTTAAAGCTAAGATGCAAATTTTTGTAAAATAACCAAAACGCCCCTCAGGATAACATGGTCAAAACCCGAGGTTTGAACAAAAATCTACTTACCCATTCCCCCACGAACCTAAATATGTGATTTGTTTTGAATTGGACCTTGAATTGAGGTCCAAATGCCCAATTTTTTAAAAACCTATGTTCTACCCCAAACCTCCAATTTCACCCATGAAAATCACTGATTTTAAGTTGAAGGCATGTTAAATGATGTTAATATTGAAAGAAATAAGTAAAAACCAACTTACAAATGATTTGGAGGAGGTCTTGTTCTTGGAAAATCGTCTAAAGGAGTTGTGTTTTGAAAATGGGGTGACAAATGTCCAAATTTCGACTAAGTATAAAAATTGTAGGTTGCACATGTCGCAATGGGGTTTGCAATTGCGAACCCCGACCTTTGCTAACAAGGAAAATGCAAAAATGGGTTCGCATATTGCGAACCTTTCCTATTTTCAGGACCTTCGCATTTGCGACATAATGATCGCATTTGCGATCACTGGCAGCCTAAGCATATTATGCATTTGCGAGAAGGGCTGGACTGGCTTACTTCCCAATTGCAAAGGGCCACTCATATTTGCGATATCGCATTTGCAAGGATGCAAAGCCTGCAGGCTAGTTCATACCGGCAACTTTCAAGGTTAAAAATGCACTCTGATGCTTATCCAAAACTCACCCGAGCCCTCGGGGCTCCAAACTAAATATGCACACAACCTAAAAAACATCCTAAGTACCTACACGCGAGATCGAATCGCCAAAATAACATCATATACATCGAATTAAGCCTCAAAACTCGTGATTTTCCTCCAAATTTTCATAAAACATCAAATTTCCATTTTAAGTCCAAAACACGTCAAACGACGTCCGTTTTCAACCAAACTTTACAGAAAGCGCTTAAACTATATATAAGACTTCTACTAGGCATCAGAACCAAAATACGACCTGATACCATAATCTTTTGATCAAATTTCACTTCTAATTTCCTTAATTATTTCCAAAAAATAATTTCACGCAAAAATTTATTTCTCGGTCTTGGGACCTCGGAATTTGATTTCGGGCATATGCCCAAGTCCCATATTTTCCTGCAGACCTTCGGGGACCGTCATATCATGGGTCTGGGTCCTTTTACCCAAAATATTGACCAAAGTCAAATTTATTCAATTTAATATTAAAATTTAGCATTTTTCTCACAGAATCCATATCTAAGCTTTCCGACAACGCGCCCCGATTGTGCACACAAATGGAACAAACCCTAAATGAGGTTTTTAAGGCCACGGAAGTACATAATTGGTACGAAAATAAGTGATGACCCCCTTTGGTCGTCACATCCTCCACCATTAAAACTACCGTTCGTGCTCAAACGTGCAAAAGAAAGAAGTACCTAAGTCAGGAAAATGATTAGGATGACGGCTCCGCATATCAATTCGGACTCCCAGGCCGATGGCTCTGGAGGCTGACCTCTCCATCAGACTCGAATAGAAGGAAATCTCTTGGACCTTAACTGATGAACCTGCCGGTCTAGGATAGCTACCGGCTCCTCCTCATAGGACAAGTCCTTGTCCAATTGGACAGTGCTCAAATCTAAAACGTGGCTGGATCGCCGTGATACCTCCGGAGCATGGATACATGGAAAACTGGACGCATGACTGATAAGCTAGGCGGCATCGCGAGTCTATAAGCCACCTCTCTTACTCGATCAAGAATCTCAAACAGTCCAATGTACCTAGGGCTAAGCTTTCCCTTTTTCCCAAATCTCATCACGCCCTTCATAAGCGATACTCGGAGCAATAGCCACTCACCAACCATAAATGCTACATCTCAAACATTGCGATCTGCATAACTCTTCTGCCTAGAGTGAGCTGAACAAAGCTTATCCTGAATGGTCTTGACCTTGTCCAAGGCCTCCTGAACCAAATCTATACCAAGCAACTAAGCCTCCCTCGGCTCAAACCATCCAACCGGAGATCTACACCTTCTACCATATAAAGCCTCATAAGGCGCCATATGAATGCTGGACCGATAACTATTATTGTAGGCAAACTCCGCTAAGGGTATGAAATGATCCCAAGACCCTCCAAAATCAATCACACACGCACGAAGCATAACCTCAAGAATGTGAATAGTGCGCTCAGACTGTCCGTCCTACTGGGGGTGAAAACCTGTGCTTAACTCCACCTGGGTACCTAACTCCTGCTGCATTGCTCTCCAGAACCGTGATGTAAACTGAGTAACTTTGTCTGAAATAATGGAAACTGGAATACCATGCACACACAGGAATGAAATGAGCGAACCTGGTCAGCCAATCCACAAATAACCCAAATAGCATCAAACTTCTTTAAGGTCCATAGGAGTCCAAGTACAAAATCCATGGTGGTCCTCTTCCATTTCCACTCCGGAATCTCAATCTGCTGGAGAAATCCACTCGGTCTCTGGTGCTCATACTTCATCTGGTGACAGTTGAGGCATCTAGCTACATATCCAACTATATCCTTCTTCATCCGCATCCACCAATAATGCTGCCTAAAGTCCTGATATATCTTCGCGGCACACGGATTGATGGAATACCGTGAACTATGGGCATCTGCTATAATCAACTCGCGTAGCCCATCAACATTGGGCACACAAACACAACCCTGATACTCAACATCCCGTCATCTCCAATGGTCACATCTCTGGCATCACCATGCTGAACCTTGTCCTTAACGACAAGAAAATGGGGATCATCATACTGTTGCTCCCTAATATGATCAAATAAGGAAGACGGGGAAACCATACAAGCTAGAAACCGACTGGGCTCCAAAAGATCCAATCTCACAAACTGACTGGCTAAGGCCTAAGCATCCATCGCCATTGGCCTCTCTGAAGTTGGTTGATTATGTCAGACATTAAATCCACACAGGGGGGGGGGGTGATTTGTGTGGTGCCCAATTTTCGCACAAGAAGAATCTGGTTCTTCTAGATGTACTAACTATGACTGTTTGCGAAATTAAGAGTGCATAAAATAAATAACACAGAGATTTTTACGTGGAAAACACCTGGCTCAAAAGGTGAAAATAACCACGACCTACTATTTATTAGGATTTTCCCAAACATCCACTAAACTCAATGAGCCAAAACAGCATTTACAAAACTCTTTGTAAACCTAAGGATTAACTCTAATCCTAGTATGGCATACACCCTCAACTATTGTGACACGTTCAAGTTAACTCTAACTTGAATACACAACGTACCTAATAAAATTTGCTTTTATGAAAGGTGGAAATGTAAAATTTTAAATCACCTATGATAATTGAAGTAGAATAAGAAAAACACAATGGAACTGGTTCTTCAATCTTGTTCAAGCAGCTGCAGGCATGCACACTTGATCTCATGTGAATTGCTTACAAAATAGCCTTGCTCTTTTGCTCTCAATTTAGCCTTAAATTCAGCGTGTGTGTACAACCTGTACAAGAGAACATTATTACTTTTATAAAGTTAGTAATCAGAGTTTGACAAAAACTCAAATTGCTGATCCTTTATCAAATTTGAGTCCTAGAACAATTCAAACTCCACTCCTTATTCTTGATCTGGATATAGTTCTCCTTACATAAGGAGACTTCAACTCCTTATCCCATATGCAATCTTTTCGATCAGTTCAGAAGATATTCTTAAGATGTTGCTGCTCGATCCCAAAGGATTATCTTCTTCACGTGTATCTTATGTGCATATGCCGTAACACCTGTGTCTCTTAAGATGAACCTGGTCCTTTACTGAGTTAATTTGTCATTCTTCAAAACTTCAACTGAGCTTGGGCTAACAAATCCCCCCATTTTGATAATGACAAATTCTGTTCTATTATGGATCAGAGACATGGAACTCAGCTTAATTTTCACACATTTAATTTAACTTATCATTAAGGACCAGGTTTAATCAGGCTATAAATATCGCTTTATTTCAGAATACAAAAAAATAAAGCACAATATCTCTTCCGCGTTTTGGGATCATTGAGAAGTTACATATTATATAATTCCCAGATGTTATTTAATATTCATGGCCGCTGGGGAAACTGCAAGTGAAAACATGATTTAATTAACCAATAATCAACTTCACAAGAATTTAACTATTAAGATCAGAAGTTTCATAGAACAAGAGAAAACAAAGCATATTGTCATTGATTAGGAGGTGTTTCTACAAAACAGACCACAAAAAGAAAAATAAACATCCAACTATGAGAAAATGCAAAAAATTCCCAAATATAGGTCACTAAGGGGTTATTTTAAACCGGATTTAGGGCTTGGAGCTACTAGAGAGTTGGGTTTGGAGAAGGTTAAACATATTCTGAGGCATTTCATCACTCTTCTCCTTTTCTTTTGCTAGCTCAGCTCTAAGTCTATCTCATTCAGTTTCTAATTCAGCAACACGAGCCTGCAACCTAGAGATATCAACATCTTTTGTTCCACACTCTTGAACCAAATTCCTAACCTTGCTATTTACAGGAGTCTTTTGTGATGAACCTGGTTCAACTGGGTCGGCATTCACTGGATAGTCACAAGCCATAAGAGTCTTGACACCGAAGTGCTCTTTGCTAGATGCCATTTCCCATTTCTTCAAAGGCACATGTAGCTTTTCCAAAACAGTAGCCAATAGGAACCTATAAGTTGAGGCATGAGCTTTGGAGCCGTTGATGACTTTATCTAGTAGTTTGACAATGAACACATGCTAGTTAATATGCTTTCTTCTCACTAGACACTCCAAAAGAACTAGGTCCATGTAATTTGTAGTGTGCCTCCTCTCCTGTCTAGGCAGAAAACATTTGTTTACAAACTCAAAGAGCACCTTGTGTTCAGACCCTCATATCATTTTTCTGAACAAACCAAGTTTTAGGTACATCTTCAGGTGTTGCAGAATCACAAAAGTTTCTGGTGATTTGGAGTGTATTAGGAAGAGTGTCCAGACAAGGCCATCTTTGCCCTGTATAATCATCATATCCTACACAAGGAATGTATAGAATCTCCCCCAATTTAGGAGTATCAAACTGTACCTTGACTCCTTTCACCAGACTAGTAACAATCCCATTAACCACTGTGGCATTTGCCATAAATTCGATCAGCTCTTTTCTTGCTAGTTTGCTATCAAGTTGAAGAACCACGTCCTTCCACCCTTGTGCATTAAGGGCATCACCCAATCCTTTCATGCCTGGCTCCTATAGGTCTTTTAGAAATTTTTCTTTCAAGATCTTTGTCCTGCTAAATAGGACAAATATATCCTGTTCCTTTTCAGATTCCTCCTCTTCTTCTTCTCCACTCCATTCTTCTTCTTCTTCAATAATTTTCTTTTGTTTTCTTTTCTCGGTAGACCTAGTCCTTTTAGCCAACGAGGAGTTAGCAGATATGGGTACATAGGAGGTCTTCTTGGTCGAAGTCTTGGAACTTTTTTGTTTGGGTATTGGCACCTTTTCGGTTGTTCCTCTTTCTTGATGAACCAGGTCCTTCTCCTCTTCTTTTTCTTTAGCTACCTCGATACTCTCCACAACTTTTTCCTTTCCTTTTTCTCTCTCTTTTTCTTCCTGCTTTCTTCCAGTGCTTTCTGCATTTGTTCCTCACTTTGTTTAACCCTTCTTCTAGTTGCTCTTCCCTTTGGTAATGAAGAGAAAATAGACTTAGGAGATGACACTTTGGTTTTCTTTGTTGGGTTGGAAGCAGTTGGAGCTTTTAGGGAAGAAGCTTTGTGCTTCTCTGGATCATAGCTGGCCTCAACCTTCTATAGGAGGTCAGCTAGGGTTTCCTCACCATATGAATGACTTTTAACTTGTTGCTTACTTAGGTGAACATGACCTTTAGCATCGTCCCCGGAGCTATTTCCCCCTGACTTGTTGCCACTCTCCTCAACATTCCCATAGATTGCAAGAATTTTGTCTTTCTTTTTCCTTCCCTTTCGACTAGATTCATCCCCTTTACATCTTTCAAAGGACCTACTAAAACAAACCTATTATCTACATTCTTGACTTCATCAGAAGAACCATAGTACGTATTTACCTTCCTAGGGTTTTCTTGATTCTTGTCTGAGTCAGAAGACCCTCGTTATTCTCCATCACTTGCAGAAATAAAAGCTTCAAACGCAGAACTCGAGTCAGATGATTCCTTATCGGAGTGATCCTTTTTCTGGCTAGCTCTCATTTTTGTGTTTTGAGCCGTTCTCAGAGCACCAGTGGCTATAGTTTTCCTTGCCAACATCTTTTGCCGGTGGGATCTGGGTTTAGGATTGTTTCTAGGGGGTGCAGAGGAGGATGTATTGGGAGATACAGGTAAGAGCGTCCCTGGATATTCTTGAGGGTTAGACATGGTGAAGCATTTCTAGAAGATTTTGGGGATTTTTGGTGATTTCTGAGAAGAAGGATGATCAATGGTTTAGTACTTAATGGTGGTTATGGAACAAATTATGAGTGTGTGGAGTGTAATAGAGTATGATTAGGAGTAGTAACAAAAAACTTTTTGCAGTGGTCAATTATGAGTCTAATCCCATTAAGACTCCAGTCTTTAATTAATACTAGTTTTTAGGAAAAAGTCTCGTTTTTCTTTAGAATTCTAGGAGAATAAAACTAGTCCAATGCTTAGCGGTTATATTTTTAGGAGTTTGGTTAGAATAGGACTTCTGCTCATAATTGAAATATTTAATTTTCTAATTGTGCAAAGCATAGAAACATACCAGAACTTTCCTCATGAGCATAGACTAATGAACTAGGTTCTTCAAGTAGAACTTCTCTTGATTATGCCTCATATATCAGAATAGAAAAAAAACATTGTAAGAGATTAATGAATTAAAAGAAATCATGTCACATGAGTATACTGATTAGAGTATGAGACTGAGTAAGAATTAGTCTAGATATTCACATAAAGTCAGAACTTCTAACCAAACAAAATAAATTATTTTTTATTGTATTCTGAACTGGACCTGTTTAGGTGATCTTAATCATCTCTAATTCCAACCTGTTCCTTTTAATGTTTTCTCTACTTAGTGCTTTAGTTAAGATGTCAGCTATTTATTTATCAGTAGCACATAATTCTATAGAGATTAACCATTTCTCATAGTTATCTCTCAAGAAGTGGTGTCTAACATCTATGTGCTTGAACCTTTTATGATGAACAAGGTTCTTTGCAATACTTATAGCACTAGTATTATCATAAAATATTGGAATACATCCCACTTTAATTCCAAAGTCTACCAGATGTTGTTTGATCCATAGCAATTGAGCACAATAAGAAGTAGCAGCAACATATTCAGCTTCTGCGGTAGAGAGGGCTACTGAATTTTGCTTTTTGGTAGCCCATGACACTAGACATGACCCTAGGAAATATGCCATACCTGAAGTACTCTTCCTGTCCACCAAGTAACCTGCCTAATCAGCATAAGAATATCCTACCAGATCAAAATTACTACCTTTGGGATACCAAATACACAAATCAGTGGTGCCTTTCAGATATCTCAATATTCTCTTGACAGCTGTCAAATGTGACTCCTTTGGATTTCTCTGGAAATGAGCACAAAGCCCTATACTGAAAACAATGTCAGGTTTGCTAGCAGTAAGATACAAGAGTGAGCCAATCATACCCCTATACAACTTTTGATCAACTGATTAACCAGGTTCATCAATATCTAATTTAGTGGCAGTTGCAATAGGTGTATCTATTTCTTTGGCGTCCTCTATTTTAAACCTTTTGATTAGTTCTTTTGTAACTGATGGATCGTGGTCCCATGTTGGCTTTGTTTGATCTTCAATCCTAGGAAGAAATTTATTTCATCCATCATACTCATTTCAAACTCACACCCCATTAATTTTGCAAAATCCTTACTCAATTTATCAGTAGTGGCCCCAAATATTATGTCATAAATATATATTTCTACAACAAGGAGGTCTTTACCTTTTTCCCTTAGGAACAAAGTGCTGTCAATTTTACCTCTTTTGTACCCATGTTCAAATAGGAATTTTGATAGTCGTTCATACTACACCCTTGGGGCATGTTTGAGCCCATATAGAGCCTTGTACAATTTGTACACATGCTTAGGACATTACTTGCTTTCAAATCCTGGAGGTTGTTTCACAAACACTTCTTCATTGAGGTAGCCATTTAGGAAGGCACTTTTGACATCCATCTAATGGAGAGTGAATTCCATATGTGCTGCAAAGGCAATGAGGAGTCTGATTTCTTCTAGTCTTGCAACTGGAGCAAAGGCCTCATCATAGTCAATGCCTTCCTCTTGGTTGTGGCCTTGAACCACCAGCCTTGCCTTGTTTCTTGTGACAGTTCCATCTTCATCAAGTTTTTCCCTGAAGACCCATTTTCTACCAATGACCGATCTGTCCTTGGGTCATGGAACTAGATGCCAAACTTGACTTCTTTCAAATTGGTTGAGTTCCTCCAGCATAGCATTGACCCAATCTGCATCCGGCAAAGCCTCGACAACTTTTTTAGGTTCAATAAGAAATAGAAAAGCATTAAATGCGCATATATTCTTTAGTTGTGATCTGATTTTGACCACAAATGATGGATAAGTGAGAATGTTCTCAATGGGATGAGAACTTTGATACTTCTAAGGTTTCACAACCAACTGATTTCTAGTGAATGTTTCAGCTATTTGTTGAGAAACAGGTTTATGAACACTTTCCTTCAAGGAGTTTATTTCAATTCCTCTTTGATCTCTTCCCCCCTGTAAGGAAGGACCTGTTCCATCACCTATTCCTTCTGTAGGTGCCTCATTGACTTGAGATGACGTTTCACCCAAGTCTTTGACTAGTCCAATGGCTTCATCTTCATGTTCCTGTCCTTCAGAAACAATGTTAGTTTCATCAAATACAACATGCATACTTTCTTCTACATACAAAGTTCTTTTATTGAATACTTTATATGCTTTGCTGTGTGAAGAATATCCCAATAATACTCCCTCATCACTTCTGGGATCAAACTTACCTAGGGAGTATTTTCTATTGTTGTGCACATTTGAAACCAAATGCCCTAAGATGGGATGTGTTTGGTTTTCTCCCTTTAAGTAACTCATAGGGAGTATTCTCAACAAGAGGTCTAGTCATACATCTATTGATTATGTAATATGTAGTGTTTACAACCTCTGCCGAGAAGCTGTGGGGTAATTTACTAGAAAAGCATGGTCCTTGCAATATCCTCAAGGGTCCTGTTCTTTCTTTCAGCTACTCCATTTTGCTGAGGAATCCTAGAGGCAGAGAAGTTGTGATCTATATCATTTTCATCACAATATTCAGCAAATTTTACATTTTCAAATTCAGTTCCATGATCAGACCTAATGGATGTAAGTTGATTTCCTAATTATTTATGAGTTTTTCTAACAAAAGCAGTAAACATTTCAAATGCCTCATCTTTAGATGTTAGAAATAGTACACAGGTAAATCTAGAGTAATCATCAACAAATACCATCACATATTTCTTTCCTCCTGTGCTCATGGTTCTCATAGGACCACAGAGATCCATATGAACCAGTTCCAACGTCTTGGACGTACTTACCATTTTCTTGGATTTGAAGGATGAACTTACCTGCTTCCCCCTTGTACATGCCTCACAAAATTTGTCTTCCTTGAACTTGATGTTAGGTAATCCTTTTACCAAGTCCTTGGAGACTAGTTTGTTTAGCTGATTTAGACTGGCATGGCCAATTCTTTTGTGTCATATGAGGGGATCAATGTGCAACACACTTAAACAAGTGAATTCATTTTATGAAAGAGTTGACAAATCTACAATGTAAATGTTATTAACTCTTCTTCCCTGCAAAACAACATTATCAGTAGTAAAGTTAATCACAAAACATTTGGTGGAGGTAAAAGCCACAAGGTTGCCTCTGTCACACAATTGTGACACACTTATTAAGCTATATTTCAAACCATCTATCAGGTAGACATTCTCTATGGAGTGAGAATCAGTCTTGCCTACCTTTCCTTCCCCAATGATCTCACCTTTCTTTCCATTACCAAAGGAAACATTACCTCCTTTTGAGTCCTCAAGTGAAAGGAACTGGTCCTTTTCCACAGTCATGTGTTTTGAGCAGGCACTATCCATATACCATACTTGGCTCCTCCCTCTCACTTGGACCTCTTGCTCATCATCTGATTCTCTGATGGCCATTAGTGCTTGCTCCTCCTCAGGTTCATTTTCTAAGTCTTCATCTGAAGTTTCTACCCAAGCAGCAACCATAGCCTTGGTTGAACTTTTATTTCCCCTGGTTTGAACCTGTTCCTTCTTCCTGTTCCTTCGTTCAACTCTTTCTTTCTTCCACTCAATTTCCCATTGAGGGCTGTTTTTCATCATGTGTCAGTCTTGCCGCACTTGTAACATCCCTTATTTGCCTGTTTCTATGGAGCTCTTGTTTTAATGAAGTTTGTACTTCTTGAAGAACCCTTTCCTCTCATTAGGTACCTCTTGAAATCCCTAGTGATCATAGCCATTTCATCATCTTCTAATTCTGCACATTTAGCAATTCTGAGAGCTAAACTTTTCTCCCTTTTGGGGGTATCCATCTTCATGGTTTGTCTCCTCATTTCATAGGAAGTCAAATTTCCAATTAGTTCATCCAGTATGAGGGTAGAAATGCTCTTGAATTCCTGAATGGCAGTGATTTTGCTTTCCCATATGACTGGCAGAACTCTTGTCAAAATCTTCTCAACCTTGTCTTCTTCAAAGATAGTCCTTCCAATAGATTCAGTTCATTATTCAAAGTGGTGAATCTAGTGTATATCTCCTAGACAGTTTCTCCTTCCTTCATAGAATTTTCATATTGATAATACAAAAGTGTTCCTCTTGATCATTTCACTTGAGTTGTTCCTTCATGAGCCACTTGCTGCGTGTCCCATATTTCTTTAATAGTTGTGCAGCTTTGGACCCTACTTTACTCGTCTGGTCCGAGACCACATACAAGCCACTTCTTGGCCTTAGCATTTTTTCTCACTTTTTCAAGTTTTCAGCAATGCAGTCAGCCCTTGTCTTTGGCACTTCAATTACTTCAGCATTCTTCTTAGTTGTTGCTAGGGGACCAGCAGTGACTATGTCCCAAAGTTCATAATCCACCCCTATAATGTGATCTCTCATTCTGTTCTTCCACCAAGAATAGTACTAGCCAATGAAGAGTGGAGGCCTAGCAGTGGATTGCCATTCCCAGTTCCGAGGTGGTGCACTCATTGTTGATCTTCTCCTAAAGTATTAGCCTCTTAAAGGATAACCCGCTCTGATACCAATTGATTATGTCCCAGACATTAATACCACACAAGAGGGGGGGGTGATTTATGTGGTGCCCAATTTTCGCACTAGAAGAACCTGGTTCTTCTAGATGTACTAACTATGACTGGAATTAAGAGTGCATAAAATAAAGAACACAGAGATTTTTACGTGGAAACACCTGGCTCAAAAGGTGAAAAAACCAATGACCTACTATTCAATAGGATTTTCCCAAACATCCACTAACTCAATAAGCCAAAACAACATTTACAAAACTCTTTGTAAACCTAAGGATTAACTCTAATCCCGGTGTGGCACACAACCTCAACTGTTGTGACACTTTCAAGTTAACTCTAACTTGAATACTCAACGTACCTAATAAAATTTGCTTCTATGAAAGCTGCTAAGGTATAATTTTAAAACACCTACTACAATTGAATTAGAGTAAGAAAAACACAATGGAATTGGTTCTTCAATCTTGTTCAAGTAGCTGCAGGCGTGCACACTTTATCTCACGTGAATTGCATACAAAATAGCCTTGCTCTTTTGCTCTCAATTTAGCCTTAACTTCTGCATGTTTGTGCAAACTGTACAAGAGAACAATATTACTTTTATAGAGTTAGTAATCAGAGTTTGACAAAAACTCAAATTGCTGATCCTTCATCAAATTCGAGTCCTAGAACAATTCAAACTCATGTCCTTATCCTTGATCTAAATAAAGTTATCTTTACATAAAGAGAATTCTACTCCTTATCCCATATTCCATCTTTTCAATCAGTTCAAAAGATATTCAGAAGATATTGATGCTCGATCCCAAAGGATTATCTTCTTTACGTGTATCTCATGTGCATATGCCATAACACCTATGTCTCTTAAGATGGACCTGGTCCTTTACTAAGTTCATGTGTCATTATTCAAAACTTCAACTGACCTTGGGCCAATATTGGTAAATATGCCAAACTCCCCAAATTCTTCGCCCGACAAGTCAAGGAATCCGCTACCACATTGTCCTTGCCCGAGTGATGTAGAATAGTGATATCATAGTTCTTTAGCAACTCTAACCACCTCCTCTGGCACAAATTTAGGTCCTTCTACTTGAAAAAATGCTATAAACTTCTATGATCAGTATAAATCTCACAAAGCACACCGTACAAATAATGACGCCAGATCTTCAAGGCATGAACAATAGCAGCTAACTCAAGGTCGTGGACAGGTTAATTCTTCTCATGTATCTTCAACTGTCAAGACGTGTAGGCAATGACCCTACCATCCTGCATCAACACTGCTCCAGGGACAACCCATAAGGCATCACAATAAACTGTATAATATCCTAAACTAGCAGGAAATATTAGAATTGGGTCTGTTCTCAAAGCTTTTTTGAGCTTCTAAAAGCTCGCTTCACACTCCTCTTTCCACTGAAATGTATCACCCTTCTGGGTTAATCTAGTCAAAGGGGTTGCAATCGATGAAAACCCCTCCACAAAATGACGGTAATAACCCGCCAAGCCAAGGAAACTATGAATCTCTATGGTTGAGGACAACCTGGGCCAACTCTGCACGGCCTTTATCTTCCTCGGATCTACTCGAATTCCCACACTTTAAATCACGTGGCCTATGAATGCCAATGAATCCAACCAAAACTCAGATTTTGAGAACTTCGCATATAAATTCTTCTCTCCTAGGATCTGAAGCACGGTCCTCAGGTGCTGCTCATGATCTGCCCGACTCCGCAAATACACCAGAATATCATCAATAAAACAATAATGAACGAAGCAAGACATGGCCCGAACATACTGTGCATCAAATGCATAAAAGTTGTTGGGGGCATTGGTCAGCCCAAATGACATAACAAGGAACTCGTAATGACCATAATGAGTCCTGAAGGCAGACTTCGGAATATCTGGCTCCCGAATCTTCAACTGATGGTAACCCGAGCGCAAGTCAATCTTAGAAAACACCTACGCGCCCTGAAGCTGGTCAAACAGATCATCAATACGAGGTAAAGGATAACGGTTCTTCACTATAACCTTGTTCAGCTGGTGACAATCAATACACATACACATATAACCATCCCTTTTCCTCACAAACAAGATAGGAGCACCCTACGATGAAACACTGAGTCGAATAAAACCCTTATCAAGCAGTTACTGCAACTGATACTTCAATTCCTTCAACTCAGGAGGAGCTATACAATACGGAGGAATGGAAATGGGCTGAGTGCCCGGCAACAAATAAATGCGAAAATCAATGTCTCTATCGGGCGGCATGCCCAGAAGATCAGCTGAAAACACATCGGGATAATCCCATACCACTAGAACTGAATCAACAGAATAGGTATCAGCACTAACATCTCTCACATAAACTAAATATGTGGCACACCCCTTCTCAACCATACACTAAGCTTTAAGAAAAGAGATAACTCTACCGGGAGTGTGATCTAAAGTACCACTCCACTCAACATGTGGAATACCTGGCACAGCAAACGTCACGGTCTTGGCGTGACAATCATTAATAGAAAAATTGGGTGATAACAAGTCCATGTCCAAAATAATGTCAAAATCAACCATGTTGAGTATTAATAAATCTGCCATGGTCTCAAAACCACGAATAATAACTAAACATGTCCGATAAATGCGGTCCACAACAAGGGAATCCCCTACAGGAGTAGAAACAGAAACGGGACCACTCAAAGAATCCCGAGGCATACCCAAATGCGGAGAAAAGTAAGGATACACATAAGAATAAGTAGAGCCTGGACCTCTCTATGGCAAGCCAATATAATATATATGATAACAGATTCGGAGGCAACAACCTTGGCACGAGCAGGAAGGGCATAATATCTGGCTTGGTGTCCTCCTCGAGGGAGACCTCTACCTCCCCGGCCTCCACCCCTAGCTAGCGGTGCAGGTGGGGCAGCAACTGGAGCAGTAATCATATCCTGGGAACCTGGAGGGTACGCTATGCCTGAGTAGTCTGTGAAGATGCACCCCTACCAAGTCTAAGGTAATCCTTAGCCATATGGCGTGTATCACCACACTCGAAACAAGCTCTGGGAGGGCGCAATGGCTGTGACTGACTAGGGATAGGCCTACTGGACTAACCTCTGGAAACACCCCACGCAGGAGGCATACTAGAAACTAGAGGTGCATAGTAAAGCTCCTGAGATATAGGCGGAGCTGGAGCACTGCTGGCTCCTAGAAGAGCTGAATGAACAGGGAGACACACAAAACCCCTACCATGTCGACCTGTACAGGATCCAAAGTAGTGGCCCAACTCTCGAGACCTCTTGGCCTTCCTATCCCCTCGCTTCCTGGTGAGCATACTCTCGATCCTCTTAGAAATGCTCACTACCTGATGATAAGGAAAGTCCATCTCCAACTCTCGAGCCATGCTAGATCTGATGGGTGGGATAAGACCCTTGATGAACCTGCAAAATCTCTCACGGACTATAGCAACCAAAGTCGGTGCATGCCTGGACAATCTAGTATAACGGATAACATACTCTGAAATGGTCATAGCACCCTGGCGCAAATGCTCAAACTTGGCGCGCCATGCATCCCTGAGACTCTGGGGACAAACTCTCTCATAAACATCTCCGAGAACTGATTCAAAGTCAGTGAAGCAGCCTCGACTGGACTATCTATCTCATAAGTGTTCCATCAATCATAGGCGGCTCCTCGAAGCTGAAAAGCAGTGAAGGAAACCCCACTGGACTCCAGTATGCCCATAGTGTAAGGAATACAGTGGCACTCCTCTAGAAATCCCAAAGCATCATCTTTCACTAATTCACTGAAAATCGGAGGACCATGCTTCTTGAACCTCTCCAACCTCCGCTGCTCGTCCTCAAAAGTAGCTACCCCATCCACGGGCTGAACTGGCACTGCAAGCGGAAAAGGAATGATTTCTACAATCTGCTCAACCTGCACTAGCTACTCAGGAGTGCGGACGGCAAGAGTCTGTGTTCCTCCCCCAACTTGGGATGTGGCTACAACGAGGGGAAACAACCCTCCTTGAGCTAAGGTGGATTACATAGACATGAACTGAGCCAACATCTCCTAAAGGGCTGGAGTAGTAGTGGCAGTAGTAGGCGTGCCAGGTGCCTAGGCTCCGGCTGGATCTGCTGGTGGTGCCTCAGTGGTAGCTCGCGCAGGTGCTCTTGCTGCACCACGTGTGTGTCCTCGACCTCTTCCCCGGCCCCGACCTCTGACGACTGCAGTAGGAGGTGCAGGTGCCTGATCATCTCGAGTAGTGTGTGTCCTCACCATATGTGAGAAAATAGAAGACAAAAGTTTAGATACGATGTCAAAAATATCACAAAACAAGGAAACCAATGAAGTATAGATTTTTCCTAAGTAGTTACATAGCCTCTCGTAGATAAGTACAGACATCTCTATACTGATAAGGGACACTTTAATAAACCAGCTAGTGTTCCGTGACTCCTATGAACCTAGAGCTCTAATACCAACTTGACACGCCCCCACTTCACCCTCCATGAACATGTCGCGATGGAACCTAGTTCTTACAACTAGGTAAGCCTGATAATGCAGAAACTTAAGATAACTTGTGGAACATTTTAATTAAATTGAGCAAAACTAGAAGAAAACAGTATATAAGTGCCACTTGGCATATACAACTCAAAAATAAAACGCAGAAGTCTACAATGTCATCCCAAAACCCCTAAATTCACGGGAACCACATGCTAATAGAAATGTAATATATTGCGCTAACTTCAGAATGTCTAAACAACTGAAACAAAAGGATAGCATAACTACTAAAGCTGAAATAGAATAGAGACTCCTGGTCTGCGGACGCGGCAGATATATCTTGAAGTCTCCGCTAGATCTGTCTGCCTCGAGGATAGTATGCCTAAGTGGAGGTACGTGGATCTGCACATGAAAAACATGCACAGAAAGGACATGGGTACACCACAGCAGTACTCAGTAAGTGCCAAGCCTAACCTCAGTCGGGTAGTAACGAGGAAGGTCAGGGCCCTACCAAGATTGAACAATATAGTAAGAATGCTAACAAAAATATAAAATAAGCAAAAATAATGGAATACAATTTTGAAGTAAGTCAGGTTACACAAACAACAATCAAAACACTGAGTATAGGATAACATAGAGTAAAACAACTCAATATCAATACGAATTACGAGGATCTCCCATGATACCATCCTATAGTCCGTTTCCATGGAAATACCAATAACGAGGGCCTCCGAGGATACCGTCCTGTAGTCTATTTCAATATCAATAAAAGGGGGACCTACCGGGAATCTAACCCGTAGTCCCAAAGTAAATGTGCAGGAGGATCTACCGGGAATCTAACCCGTAGTCCCAAAGCAAATGTGCAGGGAGATCTACCAGGAATCTAACCCGTAGTCCCAAAGTAAACAAACAAGTAGGGGGGGGGGAGCTACAGGAATCGCACATCCAAAGTCCCAATGTAAATACGCAACCACAACCAGGAGATATTCAGAAGGGAAGTACAAAAAGACAAGCAACAGGTAGTATTAGCATACCATGCTTCATGTAATACAATCAAGGCAACATAAGCAAGTAGGCAAGTTAAATCAACAAGACTTTCTTTTCTAATCTCACACAGGTTATAATTACAAGTAAAAGAAAGCAAATACGAAAGAAAACTCAGTTTCAATATCGTAAGTAAAAATCGAATTTTCAACAATTAGCCCAAGTACGCGTTCGTCACCTCACGTACAAGGCACACAATTACCAAATAACATGTACTAGGGGAAAGGTCCCCCACACTAGGTTAGACAAGCCACTTACCTCAAACCGGATCAAATTCAACTTGAAACCACACATTTTCCATGAGTATCTGACTTCAAATGGCCCAAATCTATTCATTTCAGTTACATCTCGTAAATAACATCTCAAACAACTGATTCTACTATTCAATTTAAAGCTAAGACACAAACTTAGGTAAAATAACCAAAACACCCCTCAAGCCAACGTGGTCAAAACCCGAGGTTTGAACAAAAGACCGGTTACCCATTCCCCCAGGAACCTAAAAATATGATTTGTTTTGAAATTGGACCTCAAATTGAGGTCCAAATCCCCAATTTTCGAAAAACCTAGGTTCTACCCCAAACCACCAACTTCACCCATGAAAATCATTGGTTTTAAGTTGAAAACATGTTAAATGATGTTAAGATTAAAAGAAATAAGTAAAAACCAACTTACAAAAGATTTGGAAGAGGTTTTGTTCTTGGAAAAATCAGCCAAACGAGTTGTATTTTGAAAATGAAGTGAAAAATGTCCAAATTTTGACTAAGTATAAAAATTGCAGGTTGCAGAAGTCGCAATTGCAAACTAGGATTCAAAATTGCGAACCCCGACCTCTGCAAACATGGAAAATGTGAAACAGGGTTTGTATTTGTGAAACCTTCCTATTTTCGGGACCTTCGCATTTGCGAAGTGAGGGTCGTATTTGCAATTATCGTATTTGCGACATAATGATCGCATTTGCGATCACTGCAGCATGAGAATTTTTTGCATTTGTGACGAAATGTTTGCATTTGCGAGAAGCGCTAGCGTGGGCTTACCTCACAATTTTGAAGGTCCACAAGCATTTGCGATATCACAGTTGTGCAGGCCAGTTCATACTGTCACAACTCCGTTCGGCATTACTATACCCTGAAAAGGGTATAATAAAAGGGATTTTTTTCAAAATTAAGTGACAATCGAAATATAATTATTTACTTAAATATAAGAGTCGCCACTTGAGATAATTGATGGTGTCTCAAGTTACCGGTTTGAGATCCTGAATCGAGGAAAGAATGACTCTGTTATATACAGTCTGAAAATCAAAAATCCGGGTAAGGAATTCTATTAACCCGGGAGAAGGTGTTAGGAACTTCTGAGTTCTGTGGTTCTAGCACGGTCGCTTTGATCCTACTTGGCTTGTTAAATTATTTAATTACTAATTTTTAAACCTATGTGATTTTGCTTCTTTTACCGCCTTTAACTAGAAAATTATCTTGAAACGGGTTACGCGCACGTATACCTGCTTGTTTGGCGCGTCAAAAATCATATCACGCGAACGTGTCCACAATTAATAATGCTTAATATTATTAAGAATTTTTGGGCGAAGCTACGCGAACACATACTCCAGTTTAATTTAGAATCATAGTTGTGTTACGTGAACATATACACAATAATATTTGTATTTTAAACGGCCCTAAAGGCTTGCTAAGAATATTAATCAATTTACATCTACATTAACATGAGGGCCATGCATTTTTCATTTTCATTGGACGCGGCACACCTCGATTTATTAAAGGAAAAAGTATTCGACAAAGGATTTTCATATTTAAAACTATTTCGACATTAAGTATCACAAATACGTCATAGGAGTCGTACCCGTAGTCATGATATTTCTTTGATTTTTACTCTCCTTTTATCTAACAATTCCATTATGACTTATTTCCTTATTATCAATAGCAACTACGACAGTACTAATGGATGAGGCATCCACACTAACAGGTGCAGGTAGCCTCACTTCTTTCCAACTAGGCCTTTCCCTTTTAACAAGAGCTGAATTATCAATAGATTCACTTTGATACTAACTAAAATTGAAGAGTTGGATGAAGCTAAAATTGAAGAGTTGGATGAAGTTAATATCTAACATTTTTGGTCCCTCCCCAACGTGAATACCAACGCCACATTGATTAAATTGATTCAAATCAATTATAAGTTAACCTTATAGCAAATCACTGTTTCTTTGAACACTACTTCAAAATTTGGTAGCCTTAAAGAAAAATACAAAAAGAACCAAATACCCATTAAACTACACAGAACGAACAAAGGGCAAATAAATAACAAGCCATCATTAAAAAGGAATAATGGAGCAATGAGTCACATATTAAGCAAAATATCTGAAGAGAGGAATAAATGGATCCTACTAAAACCCTTTCAAGTATACCAGCAAAGTATGAATATGCACCTGGGCACGAGCTTGACTGGAAAATCGAACACCTCAAATCGCGATAAAACCTCGAACGAAAATGATTTCAATCAAACTCCATCAGATATATGAGCTACTGTCGCTGAAATTAGCTCTCCTATTAATTTAAATGCAACAGTTACACGGATTGAAATGAAGCGACGAACATTTCCCTATGAATTCCAACGTAAGCAGCAACAACTTCATCTTTGAATGATTTGCAATGGAATTTACCTCATCAATTGCTCTACAACCAGTGGAAAGATGTCCGACTGCAGAATTTTTGATTTGCGAAATCTGTTCGAGACACAGTAGCAACTCCGATAACTCGCGCTCGTCAGCTCCAAACAAATCTCGCGCACGAGCTCTGAATTGGACTCAAATTGACAAAATTCTAGCAGCAAAATGAGGCTTAAGAATTGAAAATATTTTCCAACAGAATTTTTTGAGACTAAAGTTTTCTTCAATTTTCTTCAAGTCTCAACACCAGAAAATTCAATTGTCGAACAGATTTTATTGATGAACTAAATCAACATATACAGAAACAGAGCATGACCAATGGGCTAAAAGAAGAACTGAAGCTATGAGTTCGAGTTTTGACATCCTTGCCGGGAACTTCGAACGGATCTCACGCTACTCAACCTCCATCGGACTCCATGAAATTTAAGCTGAAAATTGAAATTGAAACCGAAGAGGAGAGGCAGAAACTTCTCTGCTTGTTTTTATTGGATTCAAAATTAGGTCGTCCCTCTCTCCCTCTGTTTAATACCTGTGTGTTTATGAGTGTGAGCTTGATTAACGTTTGGAGATGGGGTGCGATGGGGAAGATGAAGCTTCAGGGGGGGTCCTTTTTTCGTCCTCTGCGGAGCTTTTTTCCAGGCGTATCCCTATCCTCTGTATATTGTATTTTGTGAATTCTATTGTGTGTATAGGAGTGTGTATCTTTGAGCTTTTTCAAGGAGAAGCAAAGCAGCGCAACCTTTTTCTCCAGGCGTCTCTTGTCCTCCATATATTGTGTATCGTCTGTGTGTGTAGGTCTAGGTTTTATTTTAGCTGGGGAAATGGGTTTGGGTATTGGGTTGGGTCGGGTCGACCCAATTTTGGGTTGTGTAGGGGCTAATTTGGGTTGGGTATTAAAAAGGGCAATTGCATTGGGCTGGAATTTTAATAAGATTTTGGCCCAAAATATGATTCACCTCTTTTATTTTCATATTTTTCTAATTTCTTTTAGATTAATACTAAAAATAACACCTAAATTAATTCCTAGTAAAATTATTTTCAAATAAAACTAATTACTACGACTAATGCTTATTGAAACTTATTAAAACAAAATTAAATGGAAAACTATCGAAATTCAAAGACAAAAATTAAAAGTGCAAAATTAACCATTTTTTGTGATTCTTTTCTTTTTTCTTTTTTATTTAATTTAAATATGAATGAAATGAAACTAAATGATAAAAAACACCTAAAAATCAATTAAAATTATTTTGATCTACTTTTAGGAGTTATTTTCACGTAGGGCAAAAATCACGTGCTCACAGTTGCCCCTCTTTGCGCAGAAACACGAAGAGTTTTCGTGCAAAGACAAGTGAGCAAATACGAGCAATTTTTTCCCGTTTGAATACTCCGAGAGAAGAATTTTGAAAAGCTTGACCTCACCCTGCTTCAGAGATTTCCTACATATCCTTGGCTATAAAGGAATCAGGTCAGTGTAGTTCAGGAGGAGTGAGATGAAGGAGTATGCTAAGGTGAAGATCTGGTCGAGGTGCCGTTCCACCGAGGTTCCGGTCTGCAGTCCTGCTATTACATCAAAATCAAAAGAATGAAAAGACTAGCTAAACTTGACAACTACGAGTTACAAGGTTCCTATCTATAAGTCTTTTGAAGCTTGATCTTGAGTCTTGAGTGGTTCTTCATTCAGATTTTAGATTTCAACCTTGACGCTTGTTATGTGCAGGTACTAGCTCATATTTCTTCAGCTTTTCTTATTTAAGACCAGACATGTAGCACTTCCAACCTCAACCATGCCTTGAGAAATTCACGTCTTTCATCTGCTTTTATTTGGATTAACTTCCTGCTTGCCTTCCTTTTTTCTTCTTTTTTTCTTTATTGTGACTAACTTTTGTTGATTACCTTGAACTGTAGACTTGTATTCTTTCTCGAGCTTCTTTTGTTGCTAATTTGTAATCTGAGATGTTTTCCCCTTTTTTCTGGTGGATGCCTGATTGTTGAACTCGAATTGTGTTTCCTTGTTCTCCATGTAGGTGCCTGATTATCAAAACTTGACACTTAAAAAATATTCCCTTCTTCTACAGGTGGGCGCCTGATTACTTAATCTTGAAATTGTGAAAAATAATCCCTTTTTCTACAGGTGGGCGCCTGGTTACCAAAACTTAATTTTGTGAAAAATATTCCCTTGTTCTACAGGTGGGCGCCTGATTACCAAAACTTGAAATTTGAAAATATTCCCTTGTTCTACAGGTGGGTGGCTGATTGCCAAAACATGAGATTTTGTAAAATATTTCCATGTTCTACAGGTGGGCGCCTGATTATCAAAACATGAATTTTAAAAAGTATTCCCTTGTTCTACAGGTGGGTGCCTGATTACCCAGACTTGAAGTTTTGAAAAATATTCCCTTGCTCTACAGGTGGGCGCCTGCTTACCAAAACTTGAAATTTTGAAGAATATTCCCTTGTTCTACTGGTGGATGTCTGATTACCCAGACTTGAAATTTTGAATAATATTCCCTTGTCCTACAGGTGGAAGCCTACATACCAAAACTTGAAATTTTGAAAAATATTCCCTTGTTCTCCAGGTGGGCGCCTGATTACCAAGACTTGAAATTTTGAAAAATATTCTCTTGTTCTACAGGTGGAAACCTGCTTACCAAAACTTGAAATTTTGAAAATATATTCCCTTGTTGTATAGGTGGGTGCCCAATTACAAAAACATGAAATTTTAATAAATATTCCCTTATTCTACAGGTGGGCACCTGATTACCAAGAATTGAAATTTTGAAAAATATCCCTTATTCTACAGGTGGGCGCCTGATTACCAAAACCTGAATTTTTAAAAATACTCTCTTGTTCTACAAGCGGGAGCCTGATTACCAAGACTTGAATTTTCAAAAATATTCCCTTGTTCTACAGGTGGATGCCTGATGCCAAAACTTGAAATTTTGAAAAATATTCCATTGTTCTCCAGGTGGGCGCCTGATTACCAAGACTTGAATTTTGAAAAATATTCACTTGTTCTACAAGTGGGCGCCTAATTGCCAAAACTTGAATTTTGAAAAATATTCTCTTGTTCTCCAAGTGAGCACCTGATTACAAAAACTTGCTTTTTTTGAAAAATATTCCCTTGTTCTCCAGGCGGGCGCCTGATTGCCAAAACATAAATTTTGAAAAATATTTCCTTGTTTTACAGGTGGGCGCCTAATTACCAAGACTTGAATTTTGAAAAATATTCCATTGTTCTATTGGTGGGCGCCTGATTACCAAGACTTGAATTTTGAAAAATATTCCTTGAGACTACTGCCTGTGTACCTGATCATAACAAAACAAACAAAACACAAGAAATTCTTTCTGCCCCAGTTTGGTGCTAGGCGGATCTGTGATTGTTAATCAAATTTCCTTACAAAATATCTCTAAATCTAAGCTAAGTTCCATTATCCAGGAGGGTCCCGACAACTATTAACAGATGACAACTTTAAGATTATGTTATGTTTCTCAAAAGGTATTATTTTCCACTATGTCTTGTGATGAGTTATATCTGCTGGGGATCTGCTGGTGACTGGTGATTAGAACTATTTTCCATCATCCAGGCAGGTCCTGACAACTCTTAATTTGATGAAAAAATGTGTCTGTTAGGGGTTAGTATTTAGAGCTACGTCCCATTATCTAGGGGGTCCTGCCAACTCCTACAATTAAATCCCATTATCCAGGCGGGTCCTGACGACTCTTGTTGACTCTTGTTGGATTTAAGCCAACCCATGTTACCCGACGTTTGTGTTTTAGGCTAAGTCCATTAGGAGGGTCTAGCTGAATCCTATGCAAGTCACTTTATGCTCTTTGTTATCTATTACTATCTCTAACCTTTAAATAAATCCCATTTTCTAGGAGGGTCTTTAGGCTTCCAACTTCACTTCCAATTCTAACTTCTGGTTGTTTCTGCTGGTGATCATTGTTCAGGAGGGTTTGAGTGACTCTTACTGGGGAAAGTGTTTGTGCCTGCCTATGGTGCCCATACCTATTTGAGTATTAAAACTGCATCTCATTTCAACTTCCGTACCCCTTTTGACTCTCGATTGTTTCTTCTAGGGGTTGCTAATTAAGGTTTTGTCCCATTGTGCTCTTGCTGGGGAGAATATTTATGACGGACTTTGTTTCTTTTGACTTTTTACTGGGTGCCACTTGCAGGTGGGCCCTAATATTTTGATCATACTTTCCATGTGCATGCCTTCGCATGTGGATGGCCCCCCTTAGGCTCTTCTGGAATTTTCTGCCCCTGTGTCAATTAAAGAAAACTTATCTGTTTAAAACGTGGTGGTTAGCTTGCAAGATTCTTGTTGAACGCGGCCTCCCCAATGTCGTGTTCCGTTGTGTTCAATTTTCCATGTTAATAATGAGCTGCTTGAGCTGCTCAGCTGACCCCTTGAACCTTTACGACTTTACTTTGCATCTCCATTATTGTGTTACATTTCTAGCCCTTTTGCCAGAATCTTTTCACCTTTCTCGAGATTTCCAAGTCAATGTATTATGCTTTGCTGACCCTCTAACCCCTGTACCTTCACCCTGCTCTTCATCTTTGTGTTGCATTTCTGACCCTTTGATAGAATTCTCACATCTTTTCCTGAGACTACCCGGTCAGTTTTACGATGTTTGGCTGACCCTTGACCCTTCCCATCTTTGTGTTGCAACTTTTCACTTGCCATGATTGCTTTGATTTCAACTTGAAAGACATGGCTTGCTTATTGGCTGATCAATTGTCACCCTTATCACAAAAAATATCTCTTCTCCATTCAGACCCAATATCCTCTATTTGTTGCATTGCTGATGAACTGACATCTTCCCAACCTTTGTGTCCCTCATGAATCCTAAAGCACGTCCATTTCCCCCACTCCATGTGTATGCTGTTTTTTATTGACTTGAACCATTGGCCTTGACCTTGAGGTCTGTTTCTCCTTCATTTGTCATGATGATTGATTTTCATTCGAAGACCATATTTTCCCCTTGGCTAACCGCTTCGTTTGTAAACCTTAACCCAGAAAATACTTCTTCTCATTCGAACCCAATACCTTCCATTTGTTGCATTGTTCCTCAACCGACATCTTCCAAACCCTTGTGTTTCACCTGATCCCCAAAGCATATTTACCAACCACATTGTATATTATGTTCTTTCCTGACCCAAATTACTGGCTCTGACCTTGAGGTCTACTGCTCCATCGCTAGCCATGATAACTACGATTTCTTCTTGGAAGATCTTGCTTGTCACTGGTTTACCACCCTTCTTGTCACAGTAAACAACTTTGATCCATTCATCCAAGCCCTCATTCTGCTGCATTGTCCATGATTTGATATATACCAAGCCTTTGTATTTCGAACGAATCCCAAATCATATTGATTGTTACCAGCTCAGTGTGCATGTTTTTTCCTGACTTATGCTGCTTTGAGGTGACAAATAGGTCCCCTTTTGTACAATTGGAAAGCTGGTGGAAAATTTGAAGTCATTTCTCACTTGTTTTGACCCGATAGACTCAAGAGTAGGGAATAAACAAGATTAAAGGAACAGAGTAGAGGACGAGGAAAGGAGATGATTCCTAACAACAAAATGCAGGTACTAACTCTAATGACCATGACGTGCACCTGCAGCCTATTCCGTTAAGATAATCTGATGTTCAACTCTTGTATTTCTCTCAACTCCTGTCGCCTTACGATGCCGGTGAGGGTATTCACCAGTAAGATTCTCTCATTTTTATTATCTTTCCTGCTTGGACCAGAGTGTTGCCCTTTACATGAATTACCTCTACTTGCTCAGCTTGGCATCTGATGAAGACTGATCAGAAGGTCTTTCTTTGGACCGTAAAGTAGGCTTTTGGATAGGGTTAGAAAGAAAGAGTATCAAAGGCTCAAAACAATTCACATGCGTTTAAAACTACAGCTTTTGGAATCAGATTTCTTACAACAACCACAACTTCTGCCCCAGTTTCTTGCTTAGGGACTTTTGGATTTTTATTTTGATGAGACTGAACCGTGATGCTGCCTACGTATCTTTATAAGGAATCAGGTCAAATGTAGTTCATAACAATTCCTTGTTTTTGTTGTTGTTTTTCTTCTCCCCTTTTTTCTTTCTGTTTTTCTTTTCTTCCTTCTCTTTTCTTTGTTTTGTTTTCTTTCACTTTTCTCTTTTCTTTTTTCTTTTCTTTTCTTTACTTATGTTTTAATTTTGTTTCATTTTTTCCTTTATTTTTCTTTCACTGTCTTCTCACACTTGTGTTTCTTACTTTTGTTATCGATTCTGAAAAAGGGGTATGAAAGAAAATAATTAAAGCTCAAAAGGGTTAGCAAAGGATAAAGTGTTAAGATAGCAAAATAAAATGCCTTCTTCATTTAAATTTTCAAAATATGCCAAGACAAATAATTCGATTAGTCAGAGGAATCATACATAGTATCTCATGACTTCGTCAAAATTGATAGCCATTTCTACACTCTTCCCGTCCTCATCTATCAAATATAATACACCATTGGACAACACTCCAGCTGCAACAAATGGTCCATGCCAGTTTGGTAAACTTGCTTTTAGGATTTCTTCATATTCTATTTGCCCGTGGTTCGGGCTTCAAAAGATCTCAAAGGGTCCAAGTTATGAATATGCACCTGGGCACGAGCTTCGAACACCTCAAATCGCGACAAAACCTCAAACGAATATGATTTCAATCAAACTCCATCAGATTTATGAGCTACTGTTGCTAAAATTAGCTCTCCTATTAATTGAAATGCAGCAGTTACACGGATTGAAACGAAGCGACGAACATTTCCCTATAGATTCAATCGTAAGCAGCAACAACTTCGTCGTTGAATGCCTTGCAACGGAATCTAGCTCGTCAACTGCTCTACAACCAGTGGAGAGATGTCTGACTGCAGTATTTTAAATCCACAAAATATGTTCGAGACAGTAGAAACTCCGAACAAGAATCACAAAACCTAAAACTCGACCGGTAACTCGCACTCGCCAGCTCCAAACGAATCTCGCGCACGAGCTCTGAAATGGACTGAAATTGATGAAATTCTTGCAGAAAAATGAGGCTTAAGAATTGAAATTATTTTACAATAGAAATTTTGGAGACTAAAGTTTTATTCAAATTTTTTCGAGTCTCAACACCTGAAAATTGAATTGTCAAACAGCTTCTTTTGATGAACTAAATCAACATATACAGGAATAGAGCACGACCAAAGGGCTAAAATAACAACTGAAGCTATGAATTAGAGTTTTAACATCCTTGCCGGGAACTTCGAACGGATCTCACGCTACTCAACCTCCATCGTACTCCATGAAATTGAAGCTGAAAATTGAAATTGAAACTGAAGAGGGGGGGGGGGGGGCAGAAACTTCTCTACTTGTTTCTATTGGATTCAAAATTAGGTCGTCCCTCTCTCACTCTGTTTAATACTTGTGTGTTTATGAGTGTGAGCTTGATTAACGTTTGGAGATGGGGTGCGATGGGGAAGATGAAGCTTCAGGGGGGTCCTTTTTTCGTCCTCTACGGCAGATTTTTTTCAGACGTATCCCTATCCTCTGTATATTGTATCGTGTGTATTCTATTATGTATATTGGAGTGTATATCTTCAAGCTTTGTCAAGGAGAAGCAAAGCTGTGCAGTCTTTTTCACCAAAAGTCTCTTTTCCTCTGTATATTGTGTATCGTCTATGTATGTGTAGTCTAGGTTTTGTTTTAGGTGGGGAAATGGGTTTGGGTATTGGGTTGGGTCGGGTCGGGTCGACCCAGTTTGGGGTTGGGTTGGGGATAATTTTGTTGGGTTTTATAAAGGGCAATTACATTGGATAGGAATTTTAATAAGATTTTGTCCCAAAAATATGATTTACGTCTTTTATTTTCATATTTTTCTAATTTCTTTTAAATTAAAACTACACATAGCACCTAAATTAATTCCTAGTCAAAGTATTTTCAAATTAGACTAAATACTACAACTAATGCTTATTGCAACTAATTAAAACCAAGTTAAACGGAAAACTAACGAAATTCAAAGACTAAAATCAAAAGTGCAAAATTGACCATTTTTTGTGATTCTTTTCTTTTTTTAAAAAAAAGTATGAAATGCTAATAAATAATTAAAAATACCTATAAATCAATTAAAATTATTTTGATCAATTTTAAGGAGTTATTTTCATGTAGGGAAAAAGTTACGTGCTCACACATGCCAGCAACTTTCAAGGTTAAAAATGCATTCTGATGCCTATCCAAAACTCACCCGAGCCATGGGGCTCCAAACCAAATATGCACACAACCTCAATAATATCCTATGGACCATTGCGTGATCAAATCGACAAATAACATCATATACATCGAATTAAGCCTTAAAACTCTTGATTTTCCTCCAAATTTCAATAAAAATATCAAATTTCCATTTTAAGTCCAAAACACGTTAAACGACGTCCTTTTTCAAAAAACTTTATAGAAAGTGCTTAAACCATATATAAGACTTGTACCGGGCACCAAAAAGAATACGGGTCCAAAACCATAATCTTTTGATCAAAGTTTACTTCCAATTTATTAATTATTTCCAGAAAATAATTTTAGGCAATAATTTATTTCTCGGCCTTGGGACCTTGGAATTCGATTTCGGGCATACACCCAAGCCCCATATTTTCATACGGACCCTCCAGGACTGTCAAATCACGGGTCCGGGCCCGTTTATCCAAAATATTAACCGAAGTCAAATTTATTCAATTTAATATCAAAATTTAGCATTTTCCTCACAGAATCCATGTCTAAGCTTTCCAACTACGCATCCGACTGCACACGCAAATCGAGACAATCCCAGATGAGGTTTTCAAGGTCTCGAAGGTACATAATAGGTAAGAAAATAAGTGATGACCTCCCCTTGGGTCATCACAGAATGTATTCACTTCCTTTGCTCTCTCATCTCATTTCCTCTTCTGCTCACCGGCATAGCTAACCTCCATTAACATGGTAGGTGATGTTACCAGGTTCACAATTAGGAGAAACTTTATATGAAGAGAAGTAAGTAGAAAATTCTCACAAATTGAGCTCGTATTCAAATCTATGATCCACGGTAATTGCTCCTCTGAGATTGAATCTCGATTCCCTAAAAACTTCAATCTCAATTATTGATTTTGAAGACCAGCTATTTGGTTACTACAATGACTATCGAAGAAAGTACATCCTCTGTCCCAGCCACTCCAACACTATATGATCAGAATGTATACCTAGTTCATCATAATCACCCTTTCTATATCCAACCATCTGATACTTAAGGTGCAATTCTCATTTCAATTCAACTTCGAGGTTTTAAAAATTGTTCATTGTAGAGTAGACATATGAAAATTGTATTGCATGGAAAAAATGAACTAGGTTTTGTGTTAGGACGCTATAGAAAACACATACTTAATCCTAGTCTATTTGAGCTATGGGATTGGGGTAATGCTATTGTATTGGCTTGGACAATGAACATTGTGGCCACAAATTCACTTAGTTCTATGATATATGCTTTCCCAGACCCCACCTGGTGGGAATATACTGGGTAGTTGTTGTTGTATGATATATGCTTTAGATGCTCACAAAATTTGGGAAGACCTTCGTGAGATGTTTGATAAGATAAATGTATTTAAATCTTTCTACCTACATAAAGAAAATACGAAGCTAACACAAGATCTATTATCTGCCTTAATATTTTCAGAACTCGGAGAATTATGGGATGAATATAAGGCTTTAGTTCCTCCTGAATCGTGTGTCTGTCCAGAATCTAAACAAAATGCAGAACATTATCAGCTTGAAAAGTTGTATCAATTTTTACGGGGCTAAATGACACGTTTGACAATGCAAAGGATCATATTCTCATGACTAGACCGGTACCTAATATAAATCAAGCGTATGCAATGATCATTAATGCGGAAAGTTAGAGAAGAAATAATGCTACTATTGGTATTGGTAATCCTATTGCTCACCCCTACTTGTATACTTGTAGTTACAATCATGATTATAAGCGCAGAAACAACTTTGGAAAGCCATCTCTTTAATGTTATTTTGTCATCTTGGCCACACTAAAGACAATTGTTATAATCTTCATGGTTACCCACTGATTTTAAAGGCAAGAATGGGGGAGGAGGGGTACTCCTTATTCCAAATGTGAATATGCACATAATGCCAACATAGCATCTGATTCACCTAACCAATAAGGAGGCACTGCTAATGTGGTTCCAACACATGCTTTTGCAGCTGATAGTTCTTCAACGATAATAGGTGACCCTTTAGCAACTTTCTTCACTCAGGATCAATATAATCAGATCCTGTAAATGTTGAACAAAGGAAAATAGGTTGAAACTACAGATAATTCTGCAACAATGAATACTACAGGTACAATAATAGTTCTCATGTCTCATCTAGTGAGCAACAATTGGATTATATATACAGGTTTTACTAACCATATGGCTCACAACTTGAATCTACTGAGCAATATTAGGAAATTATCTGACAGTAACAATAATTCAGTTAAACTTCCTAATGGTGAAAAGTTTACTGTCAGTCATACTGGTAAATATGTTATTGTTTAAGGATAAATCAGTATATCACGTGCTTTATATCCAGATTTCAAGTTCAATATAATGTCAGTGTCAGAAATCACAAAAGAGCTAAGATGTCTAGTAGTTTTCTTTTCTGATTCCTACACATTTCAGGAGATATTCACTATGAAGGTGATAACGATTGGAAAGGATGAGCATGATCTCTACATTATGAAGCACAGGGAACAAGGTGATCCTAAGCAGCTGTCAGATCCTAGGACAATTCATTCCATTCCTCTTGTAATACCATTGTTAGTGAGTCCAAAATAAATAATGTTGGTACAACAAATAATAATTCTTCTAAGAATATAGATGGTATTGTCTTATGGCATAAGAGGTTAGATCATGCACTGTTAAGAGTTATAAAGAAGATAGGAAGTCTGCCTAATATTCAATTGAAGGAGCATTTTTATACACTGTGCCATGTTGATAAGCAAACAAGAATTTCTTTTTCTTCCAGTAATGCATGTTCTACTAATGCATTTGATATCATACATACTAATTTTTTCGGGGCCATATAGAGAAACTACTCATAATGGTAGGGGGTATATTATGGCTTTGGTGGAGGACTACTCAAGGTTTATCTGGCTTTTCTTAATGAATAATAAATCATAATCTATTGTGTCTTGAGAAATTTTTCGTCATTAGTCAAAAATCAGTTTCACCGTAGTGTCAAGTGTATACTCCTCAACATAATGGCAGAATTAAAAGAAGACATAGGTCCATGCTAGGGCCTTATGGTTTCAGAACTGTGTCCCACTAAAATTTTGGGGAGAATGTGTTACTACTGTTGTTTACATTCTGAATAGGGTGCGTACTATTGTAATGAAGGGCGCTTCTCCCATTGAAAAGCTATTTCACAAGTCTCCATCTTTACAACATCTCAGATTCTTTGGTAGTCTGGCGTTATACAACTAACCTGAAGAAAATATATAAGTTATGTCCTAGAGTTGTTCCTGTTGTACATCTAGGCTACTCATCAGTTCAGGAGGGTTATGTTCTGTATGACCTTAGCTCTTAACTCTTATTTGTTCGAAGAGACACTATTTTTAGGGAAGATATTTTCCCATTTCATCTCCTTTGTTTCCAGTTCTAGAATTCAGAGATTCTGAGTGCCCTGCTATGTATGATCTTGATTCCCTCAGTCCATCGACTACTCCCTGTCCTTCTATACCCTCATTAATTGATCAACCTAGTCAATTCCTTTCATCTTCACCTTCTCGTCCTTCACATGCTAATACTGGTTTAAGGGGATCTTCTATGGTGACGAAGCCTCCTATATGGATGGAAGACTATGTAGTGCTGACCATATCTTCTTCTTATGCTCATCCTATATCGCAGTGTGTAACCTATGATCATATGCCTACATGACATTACTTACACCTTATTCAACCATTATTGAGCTAATGTCTTATGATGAGGGCAAGGCAGATCCCAAGTGGATTGAGGCCATGAAAGTTCAGATTTCAGCCTTAGAAGCTAATTAGATTGTACCATTGCTGATCTTCCTCAAGGTAAGACTCCTACAGGGTGCAAATGGACGATTAAAGTGATGTACAAGTCTAATGGTGAGGTAGAGAGGTATATGTATTGACTAGTTGCCAAAGGATATTGTCAACTAGAAGGTTTGGATTATAAGGAGATGGAATAATGCATAAAATCCACCCCGACCTATGACCATATTACCAACTACATACATTTGTTTTTTTTTGGGGGGGGGGGGGTCTTATTACCCCATGAACTATTTAAAAGTGTAATAAACACCACCCTAAATGTTGATGTGGCATAGAGAGTGTGCACACTCACTTAAGGGAATGTTGAAGTTACAAAAGTAATTTTCAACATGATTAACAGGTACAAGTTATCTTTTGATTGGAAATTACATAATTAATCACATCTAATTAATCTTCTTCATCTTCTAAACCTCTTCTGGCACGAACAAAGGCGACATCGTTTCAACTGCAAAACGCCAGAGCGAAAATCCAATACAATGCAAATCAACCTAGAAATCAAAATAGATATGTTTAATAACAAAAATAGAGCTATACACCACCAAATAATATGATGCAGTGGATAGGGTTGTCCTACCTTAACCAGAAGTCTCGAGTTTGAGCCTTGGGTATGGGAAAATCCTTGGTAGGGAGCACTACCTCCTGAATGGGGCCTTACCCAGAAAATCTAGATATATTCAGGGTCCAATGCGAGTACCAGACATCGAATGAGAAACCAAAAAAGAAAATAAACAAAGCTACCCCTAGAGGGAGCAACGAGCATGATTCAGTAAGAACTTATGAACTGTCAAAATAGTCAGCAACATTGGAGTTTCGTTGGAGTAAGGGTCTTCATCTGAGTTTCATTCTCTAGGAAGATCTGGCAATATCAAAAGAGTGTTACATAAAACCAATCAAATAAGGTTTTGCCTTTTGGCCGGATATGATAATAAAGGTTTGCAAATAGGAAAACAATGAAGAAGAAGAAAATGGTGAAAAAAAGTTTTTAAGAAATACACATTTTAGGCGTATGTATTTTACTACTTTTCCTGCATCTGGTTGTATATTTTAAAGGGATAGATAATTTTAGTTTAAAATATTTCGGGGGGGGGGGGGGTAATAGGATCCCAAAAAAGAAAATGTGTGTAGTTGGTAATATAGTAATAGGTTAGGGAGGATTTTATGTATTATCCCATAGAGACCTCTCTTGTAGCTAATATGGTGACTGTTAGATATGTGGTAGCTTTGGCTACAACATCTAGATGGTTATTTTTTAGATGGATGTACAAATTGCTTTTCTTCATGGTAATCTACTTGAAGAAGTGTATATGCACATCCTAGATGGCATAGCAATCTAGGGGGAGTTACAACAGCAACAAAAGGTTTGCAGGCTTCATATGTAACTGTATGGGCTTAAAAAAATCTCCCAAACAGTGAAACTTGAAGGTTACTAGTGCACTGACTGCCTTGGCCTTTATTCAATCTCTTTATGACTATCCTTTATCATACATAATATAGGTCATGCCCTTGTAGTAGCATTGGTATATGTGGATAACCTATTAGTGATTGGAACTAGATTAACACCCATTAGACAAGTAAGGAAAGATTTACAAGCTAGGTTTAAGATGAAGAATCTGGGAGAACTGAAGTATTTCCTTAGTATTGAGTTATCTAGATCCAAGAAAGGGATTTTGATGAATCAAAGGATGTATGCACTTGTGCTAGTGTCTGAAATAGGATTAGTAGGCAGTAGAACTGCCGCTACTCCTCTTGAGTTCAATCAAAAGCTCTCCTTTGTAGAACTAGACAAGTTTTTGCACACTAATGATAACTTAGTTGACAAAAAGCTAGAAGATAGAAGCAGCTACTAAGGCTGACCGATAGATTATTATACCTTACTATGACTAGACTTGATATTACCTTTGTAGTTCAGGTACATAGTCAATACATGCATGTTCCTATGCAGTTTTATATGGATGAAACCATAAAAGTAGTTACACATTAATGGCACAGTAGGTCTTGGGTCGTTTACACCAGCGGGTGGAAGTACATAATTGACAGCATTCTAGATTAGGAAGCATGTGTAGAAATGATGAAATCAGTAAGAGGCTACATGGTAAAGTTTGGACAATCTTTGGTCTCCTAGAAATCAAAGAAACAAAATATTGTTTCCAGGAGTTCTGCTAAAGCAGAATTCAGGAGCATAACATCAATTGTGGTTGAGATCATTGTGTTTGTTGGGTTGTTCAAAGATCTTGGAGTGAAGGTTAACTTACATGTGTAGTTTTTTTTTGACAGTAAAGCTGCAATTCAGATTGTAACTTACCTCATTTTTCATGAGAGGACAAAACACTAGGTGTCATTTTGTGAGAGAAAAGATTCAAGAAGGGAAAATAAAAACTCAACATATTGGAACCAATAATCAGTTAGCTGACATGCTTATAAAAGGCTTGTGCAGACCATAACATAATCATTTGCTAGGCAAGCGAAAAATGATGAATATATTTTATCCCTCAAATTGAAGGGACTGTTAAGGCTGTTAGCTAGAAGCAGTTGCATAGTTGGAAGCCAGCTATTAATGAGTTAACATTAGTGTAAGATTAGATTAACAAGTTAGTTATATCTTAGCCTTGTGTATAAATAATGAATTTATTTTCATTTTAGCCTTGTAGCTCAATATTGAATCGGTAAGAATGTATTTCACTTCCTTTGCTCTCTCGTCTCATTTCTTCTTCTGCTCACCGCCATAGCTGACCACTATTAATACTCTCTCTCTCTCTCTCTCTATATATATATAGACATACACACTCAATATCAGTGAGAATGTATTTCACTTCCTTTGCTCTTTTGACTCATTTCTTCTTCTGCTCACCCCATAGCTGACCACCATTAACACACACACACACACACTCTCTCTCTCTATATATATATATATGTGTGTGTGTGTGTGTGTGTGTGTGCTTGTGTAATATTAGATGAATTTGTATTTTATTTGAATTTATGTTTATTATTTTTGAAATAACGAAAAATGGTTTAAGATGCCCTAAATTATTGAAAAAGGTTTAAAAGTACCCTTCATCCACCTATTGGGCTAAAAATATCCATCCATCCACCTTTTTGGTTCACTTATGTCCTTTGATTGTTCTGACAATAATAAAATAAAAATAATTATTATTCCTTATGTAAAACTTAAAAATAATTTACAAAGTATTTTTATGTTTTTGAACTAATGGACAACTAGTCCACTAATTTAGAAAATGCTTCATTTTTTTCAGTTTTTACAAAAAAAAAAATAAGTTTTAACCAAAAAAATATTTTTTTTTGTTTTTTAAACCATTTTAAAAAATTGTAATAATAAAAAAAATATTTAATAAAATATTATCGTTCTTAAAAACTGAAAAAAAATTTCAATAAAATATTTTCGTTTTTGAATTTTTTTGAATTTTTTCAGTTTTATTAAAAAAGGGGAAAAAATTCTTTGAAAAGAAACTGAAAACGAAAATAAAACGAAATGCTTTAAAAAAATGAAAAAATATTTTTCAAAAACGAAAAATATTTTTTTCAGTTTTTTTTCAAAAAAAATATATTTTACTAAATTTTTTTTTTGTTTTTTTAACAAATAATGATTTAAAAAACCAAAACAAATGAAAAAAATATTTTTTTTTGTAATAATTGAATTGTTTTTTGTAAAAACTAAAGAAAAAAAGACTTTATTAAATTAGTGTATTATTGGTGCATTAGTTTTAAAAAAAAATTTAGTTTTTTTTTAAGTTTTACAAAAAGAATAATAATTTTTGTTAATTTAGCATTGACCTAATGGTCAAAGGACATAAGTGAACAAAAAAGTTGAATGGAGGGATATTTTTCGCCTAATAGGTGGATGAAAGATATTTTTAAACCTTTTCTAATAGTGTATGGGCATTTTAAACCCTTTTCGGTTTAATAAAGATAAATTCTATATATTCTGATGTTTAAAAAACAAACAGCCTTAATTATTTAACATTCAGTTCTTAAAACATATCTTAATATTTAGATATGTATTCAAATTTTTAGATGCCTTAATCTTAATACACATCTTGATATTCAAATATATATTCAAATTCATATGTCTTAATCTTAGAAAAAACAAAGAGGAATTCTTACATTTCCATTCTCGGAGCGTTTTATTTTTATTTTACGAAAAAGGGTTCAAAATGCCCATAAATTATTGGAAAAGATTTAAAAATATCCTTCATCCACCTGCTGAGCTAAAAATACTCATCCATCCAATTTTTTGGTTCACTTATGCCCTTTGACCGCTAGGTCAATACTGAATTAAAGTAATTATTATTCATTTTGTAAAGCTTAAAAACATATATTATAAAATATTTTCATTTTTTTTAAACTAATGGACCAATAGTTTACTAATTTAGAAAAGTCTTTTTTTAGTTTTTACAAAAAGCAATTCAGATTTTACCAAAACAATATTATTTTTTCAGTTTTTTTTAGTTTTAAAGCATTTTTTATAAAAACTAAAATAATTTAAAAAATAGAAAAAAAATCGTTTTTTTAAAACTAAAAAAGTATTTTCAACAAAACATTTTGGTTTTAGAAAAAAAAATTTCAATTTTTAAAAAAAAGGAACATAGTTTTTCTTTTAAAAAAAATTGAAGACGAAAAAAAATGAAATGCTTTAAAGAAACTGATAAAAATATTTTTCAAAACAAAAATGGTTTGTTAAAAATATTTTTTTCACTTTTTTTTAAAAATATTTTATAAATTTTTTTTTCTGTTTTTACAATTTGTTTTCCAGTTTTTACAAAAAATAATGGTTTATAAAAACTGAAAAAATGAAAAAGAAAATATTCTTTTGCAAAAACTGAATTATTTTTTGTTAAAACTAAAAAAAAGGCTTTACTAAATTAGTGTACTATTGGTGCATTAGTTTAAAAAAATAAAATATATTGCCTTTTTTTTAAAGTTTTACAAAAAGAATTATATCTTTTTTTTTAATTTAGCATTGACCTAACGGTCAAAGAACATAAGCAAACCAAAAAAGTGAATGAAGGGATATTCTTAGCACAATAATTAGATGAATGAAATTTTAAATCTTTTTTAATAGTTTAGGCCTATTTCGAATCATTTTCCATTTATTTTATTTTTATTTTTTGGGGTATGCTCAAGGAAATGCTTCATATATACTTTCGTGAATGTAAAAAGAACGTGGTTATGCACGAAATATTTTTCCTAGCATCATCAACATCATGACATTATCATTGACACCCTTGCATGGCTAAAATTTGTGATCTTATTAGTAACTTTGAGTTAACCATTGTCCCCTAGTCCAGATGGAGTCATTATCGAATAGGTCATCTTCACACAAACACAAACACAAACACGCCACACCCACCCACCCACACAACACATATATAAGACGACAATTATTGGAGAAAACATATAGTAATAAACAAATGAAGAATCGTTTGTCCATTGAATTTAGTTACTTCCTCCTTTTATTTTTCTTGAGCCTTTCTCAGTTTTTATAGGTAAGGATAAGGTCTATATATATTATCTTTTTTAGAATCACATGTGAAGCAACAGTTTAGTAAGGGTGGTCAATTGACCATGCTTTATTAGAAAATTAGCTTATATAGATAAACTTGTTAGAATAATGATTCCGACTAAAATACAATAACCTTCATATTGAACAATTTGGAACAATAACTACATGAGCGGAAGCTTACTTGAATCCATATGTGGAAATCCTTGAACCTCCTTTGATGATTGTTTGAAGTGTGCCTTAGCAAGTTCCTTAGTCCTTCCTTCAAGATTGTCTTCTTGATCCTTCTTGAAGTATGGATTTCACAACAACAATAATATCACAATACCCAAAGTTGGTGTATGGCTTTCCACAAGAATATCACACAAGACCAAATATGGGAATGGTTTTCCACAAGAATTTGCAAGACAACAATGGAGTTTCTCTTGATTCAATGGGAGGAAAAAGAGATTATGTCTTGCAATAATGTGGGAACCATAACCCCCACTTTATAACAAAAGAGTTACATAACCCAAGAGTCACAAGAGTTACATAACTCAAGAGTCACAAGCATGTAACCATGGTTACATATATGTAACCTTAGTTAGCCCATCATTAACAAAGGTTACCCTTTTGGGTATCTACACATTAGTCCTACACTTTATATGACAATACATTGGCCCCCTTAACATAATGTCCATAAGACCACAAAATTAGGCCAAACCAAAAGATAGCACATAACATATAATTTATCCATATATCGTTCATATGTATGTAGATATAAGTCCATATATCTTACAATCTCCCACTTGGACGAGATACACATACATATGTACAAACCTTAGCATTATATGTTACACATAACCTTAGGAGCTCAAAATTGCTATCACAATAAAATTGTCATGAACAATCCGGCCCATCAATCATACCAACATAGGAACTAAGTGCTCTTCGTTACTCATTCGTAACTAGAACCAATATAGATCACGTATATCAATATAACCAACTACATGGATCAAGTGTAGGTATGTAGCATGGAAATAACATAAAGTGTGGTCAATAAAATGTCTATTTCCAACTGGTTCTCTTTATTGAGATCAATCATAAACTGTAAGAGTACAAAAAGACTTTAAAACTGAATATTTGCGCAGATATAACTGAATTAATGAATTTCTGAATATAATGGACAATACATAAATGTACAATACAAACTCCCACTAAAATACATAATCCTTATCTGATTTGACACCCATACAAGCAATATGCTAATGAAATACTTTTGGTGTCAATCCCTTAGTGAGCGGGTCCGCAAGCATGGAGTTTGTACTAATGTACTCAATGCACAATTGTCCATTTTGTACTCTTTCTTTAACAACCCGAAATTTGACGTCTATATGTTTTGCTTTCGTCAAACTACTGTTGTTATTAGCATAAAGGACTGCCGATCTGTTATCGCATAATAGCCTAAGTGGCCTTTTGATGCTATCAACAATTCGCAGTCCACCAACAAAATTCCGCAGCCATAATGCCTCATTGGATGCTTCATAACATGCCATAAACTCCGCTTCCATGGTGGAAGTGGCTGTAAGAGTTTTCTTGATGCTTCTCCAAGAGATAGCACCCCCGCAAGCATGTAAATATAGCCTGAAGTGGACTTCAAACTATCCTGACATCCAGCAAAATCGGAATCGGTATACCTAATGATCTCAAGCTGGTCCGATTTCCGGTATGTAAGCATGTAATCCTTTGTTCTCTGTAAGTACCTCATGACCCGTTTGGCTGCCTTCCAATGGTCCATTCCCGGATTGCTTAGATATCTGCCTAACATCCCAACAATGTATGCTATATCAGGTCGTGTACATACCTGAGCATACATCAGACTACCTACAGCCGAAGCATAAGGCGTCTTCTGCATTTCCGAAATTTTATAATTATTATTTGGGCACTGTTTGAGACTAAACTTGTCTCCCTTAGCAACAGGGGTGTTTCCTGGTTTACAATCTTGCATGCCAAATCTTTTAAGAACCTTATCGATATAGCCCTTTTGTGACAGATCGAGAACACCTTTGGAGCGATCTCGTTGTATCTGAATTCCTAATACAAAAGAAGCTTCACCAAGATCTTTCATTTCAAATTTCTTTGAATTTCTTAGTTTCATGCAATAATACTATATCATTACAGGCAAGCAGTATGTCATCGACATATAAAACCAGAAAAATATACTTACTCCCACTGAACTTATGGTATATACAGTCATCAGCAATATTCGGTTCAAAACCAAAAGATGTAATGACTGCATGAAACTTATAATACCATTGACGAGAAGCTTGCTTGAGCCCATAGATGGATTTCTTTAATTTGCAAACCTTTTTCTCTGATTCATCCGAAACAAAGTTTTCAGGTTGCACCATATAAATTGTTTCCTCAATGTCACCATTGAGAAACGCTATCTTAACATCCATCTGATGAAGCTCAAGACCAAAATGTGCTACTAATGCCATTATAGTCCTGAAAGAGTCTTTCGATGAAACTGGAGAGAAAGTCTCTTTATAATCAATACCTTCCTTCTGAGTGTAGCCTTTTGCGACAAGACGAGCTTTGTACTTAATAACATTGCCCTCTGAATCCCTTTTGGTTTTAATAATCCATTTACAACCAATAGGTTTAATACCTTCAGGCAATGTAACAAGCTCCCAAACGTCATTATCGCTCATAGACTTCATCTTATCATTCATGATATAAATCCACTTTTGAGAGTTAGAACCCTTAATGACTTGACGGAAGTTGATTGGATCATCTTCCTCAAGTCCAATATCACGTTCTTGTTCTTGGAGAAATACAACATAATCATCCGGAATTGCATTTCTCCTCTCTCTAGTGGATCTCCTTAATGGCACTTCAGTTTCTTGAGGTTGTTGAGTTTGATTTTCATTAGTAATTACAGGATCCTGATTGGGGAGATTTTCGAGATTGTCTTGAACTAGAGTTGTATGAGCCGTGTCAGGAATGAGAACTCCCTGACCAAGATCAACAACTTGAGGGAAAGACACATGTTCTTCCTCAAAGACAAAATCTCTAACAACTTTATCTCCCCACCCCCCAAACTCAATATCCTCAAAGAACCTAGCATTACCCGTCTCAAAAATAGCTCTAGAAGTGGGATCATAAAACTTAAAACCCCTGGATCTTTCAGAGTATCCAACAAAATAGCTACTAACCGTCTTAGCATCCAGTTTCCTTTCATTCGGCCTATAAGGCCTTGCCTCAGCTGGACAACCCCAAATGTGTAAATGCCTAATACTGGGTTTATGCCCAGTCCAAAGTTCATATGGGGTTTTGATTGTAGCTTTAGTTGCAACTCTATTAAGAATATAAGCTGCGGTTTTTAATGCTTCACCCCAGAGTGAGTCTGGCATAGTAGTACGACAAAGCATACTTCTTACCATATCCTTAAGGGTCCGATTTCGTCTCTCAGCTACACCATTCATCGTAGGACTGCCTGGCATAGTATACTGAGGGACGATCCCACACTCACCTAGGAATTTAGCAAATGGCCCTGGACGTTGTTCACCTGAACCATCATATCGACCATAGTATTCACCACTACGGTCAGATCTAACGGATTTAATTCTTTTGCTTAGTTGATTTTCAACTTCAGCCTTAAATGATTTGAACACGTCTATGGATTGAGACTTTTCATGAATAAGATATAGGTACCCATAACAAGAGTAATCGTCTATGAATGTGATAAAGTATTGTTGACCATTCCTACAAGGAGTAGGAAATGGCCTACAAATATCCGTATGTATCAATTCTAAGACGTCTGAAGCTCTCTTAGCACCTAATCTCGTCTTGTTTGTTTGTTTTCCCTTGATACACTCAACACAAATATCCGAATTTGAGGAATCAATAGAATCAAGAATTCCATCTGACACAAGTTTCTGAATTCTTTGAATGGATATATGACCCAAACGTTTATGCCAGAGTGATACAGAATTCTCATTAGTTAATTTTCTTTTGGTACCACTTAAACTTGTATGCAAGGTTTCATTATTTGAGGTTATTGTATCAACCAAATATAGGCTATCAAATGTTGATAAAAGACCAGTACCAATAAGATTTGAATTCTGAAAGAGAATAACTTTATTATCACCAAAAGAACATGTATAACCAGATATGTCCAATTTGGGAACAGAAATTAAATTCCGTCTAAAATACGGTACAACAAAAGTCTCATCCAAATCTAAATGAAAACCAGTCTTAAACAACAGCCTAAATTTGCCAATAGCCTCAACTGGCACCTTCTTGCCGTCAGCCACATAGATGTATCTTTCACCATCATTTGGTTTTCGGCAGTTCAGGCAACCCTGCATAGATATACTTATGTGAGTAATAGCAGCAGAATCTACCCACCAAGTATCCTTAGGTACCGAAATTAAATTAACTTCAGAACAAACAAGAGAAAGAAATGTACCTTTTTTCGCACGCCAGGCATGGTACTTGGTACAATCTTTCTTCACATGATTAGTCCCCTTACAGAAAAAGCAACCTAATTCAGTAATTTCAACCGTAGGTTCCTTATGTTGCTTAATCTTAGGCCTTGCAACCGCAACTTCCTTACCTTTCCTCTTCTTAGTTTCCTTAGAAGAGGAAGCCAAATGAGCACTTTCAGTCTTATCCTGCTTTATCCTTTCCTCTTCTTGCACACAATGTGAAATGAGCTCATTTAGAGTCCATTTCTCCTTCAGGCAGTTATAACTGACCTTAAACTGATTAAAGTGTGCAGGAAGAGATATCAAAACAAAGTACACAAGAAATTCCTCAGGTAATACTAGCTTGAGTGACTTAAGTTTCGAAGCAAGATGAGACATTTTCAAAATGTACTCCCTAATATTTCCCTTGCCCTTATTCCTCATGGAAACAAGTTTACTCAATAGTGTACTTGTTTCCGCCTTTTCGTTTTGCATAAAACGCTTTTCAAGATTTTCAAGGAAAACTTTGGCATTAGCTTCATCATTCATAGTGCCCCTGAATGATTCTGGAATTGCACGCTTCATGATCATTAGACTCATGCGATTCGAGCGTTCCCACTTCTCCAACTCCCTCCTTTCATCAGGAGAGGATGTATCCTCAAGAGAAGCAGGTTGCTCAATCCGAAGAGCAAGGTCAAGATCCATGCAACCGAGAACGATCATTATGTTCTCTTTCCATTCCTTAAAGTTTGTGCCGTTAAGCACAGGGATGCTATTGATGTTGGCAGATATCGAAGCAGCAGAAGAATTAACTGAAAATAGAACAAAGGGATCACTTAACACATGCTTACAATTACTTGAACTTTAAAATTACTTTATAGATTCAAAATAGGCAAATCCCATTACAAGATACCTAGCACAACATTGATTTTAGTCTTTGGACAGAAAATCAACTTGTAAGTGGTACTCTTGGTGTGGTGATCAAATATAGACAATAAACTCCTGTCAAATATCAAGCCTTCCTTTGGAACGACTTAATATTCACATGGAAAACCAAATAATTGTCTCATATTTATCACCACAAGCATGTTCGAATTCCTGCCAAATAACAACCTTCCTTTGGGCCGGTGTTAAACGTATGGAAGGCTAACATCCACGGTCATCTTATATTTCAAGATCAATCAATCTACACAATAGAGGTTACTTTGGCAACATAATGCTTCAATTGACTAATTTAAAATATTAGATGCTAAAAACTTTAGTTCCTTAAGCCATATTATGAATCTTAACTTAGTATGTTACATGTTTTGACATGCAACAACTGAATATTAATTGTTATTAGACTTAGTTGGACAATTCCAAAATCTGAAAATTGATGGACTAAAAAACAATTAATATTCAAAACTTAAATATTAATGTATAATACATTAATAATTTTAAAAACTTAATATTAATTGACATATTATAAATATTCAATTAAAATCTGAAACTTAAAAGACTTAAAATGTTTTATTAAAAAAAACGTTTCTTACATTATGTCCTTATTAAACAATCAAAACAAAATCTTTTTTTTTTGTTTTGGCAGAACCTTTTGTGGCGACTGTTGCCGTCACTGAAGGTTAAAAAAGTTTCTGTCTTTATTGGCAGAACCTTTTGTGGCGACTATTGCTGCCACTAAAACCATAGAGGTCGCCGCTAAATGTATTAGTGGCGACTTTTGTCGTCACTGAAGGTTAAAAACGTTTCAACAACTTAATATGGTCTTCAACAAGAAACTTAAACAAGAAAACATGTTTCTCATCAACCAAAATCATGCAAAATTCAATGTTTCAATTCAAGTAATGATAACATGATATTAAAACATCAAAGTTCATCAAAAACATAACATTCATAAAATCATGCTATTTCATGGCACTAGAATTTCATAAACAAAATTCTAACTTAACTTGAACGTGAACTTTATATAACATGAATCTTATGAACATCCAAATTATCCAAATATGAATGTGGCTCTGATACCAATTGTCAGAATAATGATTCCGACTAAAATACAATAACCTTCATATTGAACAATTTGGAACAACAACTACATGAGCGGAAGCTTACTTGAATCCATATGTGGAAATCCTTGAACCTCCTTTGATGATTGTTTGAAGTGTGCCTTAGCAAGTTCCTTAGTCCTTCCTTCAAGATTGTCTTCTTGATCCTTCTTGAAGTATGGATTTCACAACAACAATAATATCACAATACCCAAAGTTGGTGTATGGCTTTCCACAAGAATATCACACAAGACCAAATATGGGAATGGTTTTCCACAAGAATTTGCAAGACAACAATGGAGTTTCTCTTGATTCAGTGGGAGGAAGAAGAGATTATGTCTTGCAATAATGTGGGAACCATAACCCCCACTTTATAACAAAAGAGTTACATAACCCAAGAGTCACAAGAGTTACATAACTCAAGAGTCACAAGCATGTAACCATGGTTACATATATGTAACCTTAGTTAGCCCATCATTAACAAAGGTTACCCTTTTGGGTATCTACACATTAGTCCTACACTTTATATGACAATACATTGGCCCCCTTAACATAATGTCCATAAGACCACAAAATTAGGCCAAACCAAAAGATAGCACATAACATATAATTTATCCATATATTGTTCATATGTATGTAGATATAAGTCCATATATCTTATAAAACTATCATCGGGTTTTAGAGGTACATAAATTGAACACCGATTGTCAGGATTTTTTTCTTTTTACTTCTTTTAAGTTTGGACATTTATGAGAAATTTTCTAACTTCGCTATTGTACGAAATTCAATTATGATTTCACTGGATTGTTGTGGTTGTTGTTGAATATTATGCTGCTATCCTTCATGGCAGTTTTAGGGTACGTAGAATCGGGGCCAATGATCAGACACTTATCACATTCACGTTGTTAATTAGTAGCAAACTCTTAACTTACAAAATTTTGTAAGCTTATATATGTTAATGCCACGTGTTAACATATATAATTTAGAAATTGTGGGCTTACCTACTCGCTTTTCTGGTAATAAAGTCTTTAAGAATAAATTTTAATGAATAAAAACACTACCAAAAAGCTGCACCTCAATGTCCATATTCTTAGAGTGCGATAAACCAGAATTTGGAGGCATTAATAATATACTGTGTATTCAGTATGACTATAGTTTTGATGTTCCTTTAACTACGGATGTTCTCTAGTTTGTTTTCGAACCAGAAATTTTCTAATCTTAGCTTGCTGACGTTAACTTAGTCTAATGTTTTATTCGGGAGTCTAATATTCATTAGAGCATCTCGAAGTTGAAGTTGTTTTAATACTTCGTCAATTTTAATTTTGTTGGAGTGAACGATTGATCATCATTTATCCCGTGTTAATGATCACGAAATGCCAAAAAATAATATTAGTCATGGCAAACATGAGGACTAGTCTCTGGCTAAGTCATTTCCAATGGATCCCCAAATTTCGATTGAAGTCTGTCAAGCTTTTGAGCACCAATAGGAGTGATTGTTCATAGCTCAAGTAGGTTCCATGTGTTCGGTCGTGCATAGTATTCTTATAGCCCAAAAGCGCAAAAAAACAAAGTTAATCATGGTCAATATTGCTCAAAAAGTCCATCTCCGATGGTTTCACTAATTTTTAGGTCAATCGAAGTTCGTCAACTAAATTCGAAAAAATCCATATGATATCTTTCTTATTAAGAGTGGATCGATTTTCTAAATCAATTCAAAGCCCTTTGCAGTCTGTTTGTGCAATACCATACAAGCTATAAGCTAGCATTCCATAGAAGGATCTAGAATGATCTAGTGTTGCATGGTTTTCTCCTTGATTTATCGAAATTTCAAGTTGACATTTCGAACATAGGCTTATTGTTGGTAATGACCTTGCAAGGAATCGAGGATGATCCTAGTAGCATGCAACAACAACACCGGCTCTAGAAGTTCGATTCAAATCTTTTTGTTGAATATATATGTGAATCTCTATAAATTATAGGTGTTTATTGATAACTAGGGATTTTGACGTATTTTATACTCCTTCTTGCTTACGATTTGATTATATATTCTTACAAAATAGTCCCAAAAGGCTCATAAGTTGTGATTGATTGCAGGTTTGATCGTCAAAGTATGTAATATCAGAGATCAGCTCAAAAGGAGTGAAACCTGCTCAAGTACCAAAGACAAGGTAAACTCAAGACAAAAAGGCATAGTGCGTCCACACTAGGTAGATTCAGAAGGTGGACTTTAAGGCATCAAACCTAGTGCGGCCGTAGTCGATCCTATGCTGTCTGCATTGAAGGCTCCACGGCCGTACTACCATTATGTGCGGTCCGCGAAAAAGAAGATCAGAGAGTTGCAACTTGCCCAGGTTCAAGCCATCATGGTCCGCAGTCATGTTTGTATAGACCATATTAGAGACCTCTGCGTCCGCCGTACATTCTTCCGGTCCGCGGAGCATGAGTTTAGAGTGCCAAGACTTCAAGACCAAGAGCCTAGTACGGCCGCAGTCCATTTTGTGCGGCTGGCACTGACCCCCCAGGGGTATTTTTGTCTAGTTTTTTCAGCTTAGTATAAATAGAACCTTTTTCCATTTTTAGGGCATGAGACACTTTAGAACTTCAGCTGCGCTCATGAGAAGACTTACTGTAGGCATTTTGGCATTTTTACTTAGCTTTTATCATTGAATCTTTTTATTTAGCTTAGCAATTAATTAATATGCCTTTATCTTCATCTATTTCTCCTTTTTCTTTTTCAAGCATGAGTAGCTAAGCCCATTAGCTAGGGTTGTGGCTCAACCCTAGTGTGGGTAATTGATGGGTGTTGCAATTTAAGGCTAGATTGACTATGGGTATTTGTTATTTGGGTCAATTTTATAATTTAATTTATGAATTGGTGGTTGGAAACACTGGTTTGTGCTTAGTTGACTTGGCTCTTCTTAAGAAAGAGAGCCTTAAGTCTCCAAAATTGACCCAACAAGGAATTGGGATGTACTCAAGAGATTTAATAGTCCCAAGTAAAGGGTTAAACCTCGAAAGAGTAATTACTCGACTTGAACCCTAGTTGTTTGAGCAGATTTTCCTATACATTTGGTCTTGAGAAAGACAATTGGACAACACTCTCTCTACCGAGAGGTGTGAGAGTGGGTAACATCGTGCAACGGGTATAGCATATCTCCCCAAACATGTCAAGCATGCCTTAGAAGCAATTACTCGTCAATTAGCTACCTAGGTGAAAGTCATTACCCTAGTGCCTTTTAAACCATTAGATATAACTCTTAGCAATTTTCATTTAGCATAATTAGTTATAATTAGTCGTTGATAATACTAGATTGTTAAAGAAAACCCAAAAATTATGAGAAGATCAACTAAGGACACACTCAAAATTCTAAGCTAGATAGATACTTAAATGTAATTCTAGCTTTCTGTGTACTCAATCCTTGCCCAAAATCAGGTAAATGCTACTGCGACCCTCTCTTGCTAGTCATTAGTAGTGCAGAGTTGGTTGTGATCGCTTTTTGGCGTCGTTGCCGGGGAGCTAACAATTTTTGCTATCTATTTGTTTTTATGATGTTCTTCTTTCCTTCTTTATTACTTATTTGTTTGTGTCAATTATTCAGGTATTAACTGGCTTCAAATGCTAATGAACCTCTTGAAAATGTGATAGCAGAGGAGGAGGTAGATGATCTTGAGCAAGATAAGGTGCCTCTAGCACCTCAAGGATAACGGAGAGGCCAGAATGCCAATACAAATGCTATTCCAAATGGTAATACTCCAGACCCTCCTCTGCCACCTCCAAGAGCGGCTCCCAGAGTATTGCTAATTCAAGGGTAAGCGAGTGCTATTGTCCCTCCCCGAATCCGGGCAGGGAATTTTCAAATAACTAATGTGATATTGACCTTACTTAAGAAGGGTGGGTAGTTCACGCATGCTATGGATAAAAATGCCTACAAATATCTAAAGGGGTTCGTAGATACATGCTTGTGTAGCAAGCAGACGAATGTGTCCGATGATGCCCTGAGATTGAGACTTTTCCCGTTCTCACTTCGGGGAAAGGCATCAGATTGGCTTGAGAGACTCCCCAACCATTCCATTACAACTTGGGATGAGTTGGAAAATAAATTTATTGGCAATTTCTTCTCACCAAGTCATATGGTGGCACTTCGGGATGAAATTTTAGCCTTCAAGTAAGGGTCAACGGAAGCACTACATGAAATTTGGGAACAGTATAGGACTATGGTGAAAGAGTGCTCGAATAACAATATGACTGAGGCGATGATTCAACAAACTTTTTATCGGTCATCAACACCATAAATCAATGCATTGTGAATCAATTGGCCGGGGGGCACTTTTATGAAACTTTCTTATGACGAGGCATGTAATATACTTGATGAGATGGCTGACACTTCTTCAGCATGGCAAAGTAGAGCAATTATGTCGTAAGGTAACCCTACGGTCATCCATTTGCACAAGGAATTGCATGAGCATGGTCAATCTATTGCCGATCTCATTACTAATATGAACCAATTGGCGAAGACGCAGTTGCAACAAGTCCAAAATTCGCACGAAATCAACTCCATGGAAGGTGTCAATATGCTTAAGAGAAGACAAATAGGACAACAATCTCAAGGGAATTGTGCACAATATGACAATGATGGTGGTGGTTTTTCAAACGAGTGTTATGATGACTAAAGTGAGGAGGTTAAATATGTTAACAACTATCAAGGCAATAGAGGCAACTCTTCAAACCAACAATGGCGACCCCAAGGAAATTGGGGAAATCAACAACAAGGCAGCGGCAATTAGAATAACAACAATATGGTGGCAATTGGAACAACAATAATCAACAACAAGGTGGTGCAAATTGGAACAACAACAATCAACAAGGAGGTGGAAATTGGAACAATAAACCAAAACAACAATTAGGGTAACCAAAACAACAACCAATGCAATTTGGAATGGAAATTACAATAATTGGAGGAACAACAACAATCAAGGAAGGTGGAACAACAATGGGAACCAAGGCAACCAGGGGCAAGGCTTTCTAAGTCCCCCAATGTACCAACAGCCGAGCAATCTACCCATTTCCCTTCTCAAGGTACTAGTTCTTCGAGAAGTGTTATGGGCTGAACTGAAAGTGTGTTCAAGCAAATGATGAAAAAGAACCAAGATTCTGATGCTCAGTTAGCTTCACACAATACCTTCATCCGAAACATGGAGGTACAATTAGGCCAAATCTCTCAAGATTTGAATACTCTCCCCAAGGGTGCTCTACCAAGTGACACAATCGTGAACCCCAAGGGCGGGAACAACAATCCTATGATGGCAGTTACAACAAGAAGTGGGAGAGGCGGTGATGTGAATGTCTCAAGAGAATGTAGATGATGATGTTGAGTTGTGGGATGATGAGGGACCTGTGATTGTTGATAGTGTGGTTGAAGAAAACGTGAACAATGACGTGAGGATTAACATAGATGAAGGCGAGGTAGAAACTAGCAATGTCATGAACCCGTCTAGGGAACACGTGATTGACATGCCCGAGCCGGTTGTGCCAAAATCCAAGGCACCCTCTCCTAGGCCACCTCTACCTTATCCTGAAAGGATCAAAGCAAAGAAATGATAATCAATTTAAGAAGTTCATTGATATGATGAAGAGCTTATCCATAAATGTGCCTTTGGAGGAGGCCCTTGAACAAATGTCGGGCTATGCAAAATTCATGAAAGACTTGGTTACAAAGAAGAGTTCTATGGATTGTGAAACAATAAGGATAACTCACCAAGTGAGTGCGATAGTGAATTCAATGGCACCAAAGCTTGAAGACCCTAAAGCTTTTACTATCCCCTGTACTATTGGAAGTGCGGACTTTGCCAGAGCATTACATGACTTGGGAGCTAGTATCAATTTGATGCCATACTCGATTTTCAAGACTTTGAGTATTGGGAAACCTAGACTAACTTCAATAAGGCTTCAATGGCGGATCGATCGATGAAGTGGCCCTTGGGAATTATTGATGGTGTGCTTGTCCGGGTGGAGCGTTTCATATTTCCGGCCGACTTTGTCATTTTGGATTGTGAAGTAGACTATGAGGTTCCGATTATCTTAGGTAGACCATTCTTTGCGATAGGGAAGGCATTGGTTGATGTTGAAGCGGGTGATCTCACTTTCCGAGTGGGTGATGAAAAGTTCATCTTCCATGTTTACAAATCCATGAAGCAACCCAATAGCACCGAGGTGTGCTCATTTGTAGACCTTGCCACGACTATGATTTTGGATGATACTAGTGCTATGATCAACATAGAGGATCCTCTTGAAGCCATGCTACTAAATATGGATGTCAATGATGATGAAAGTAGAGTGGAGTGCTTGAATGCTCTACATGGGATGGGCTCTTAATCTTATGAGCCAAGAAAATTGTCTTTGGATTTTGAAAACCAGAAAATTCAACCAACAAAGCCATCAATTGAGGATCCATCGATGTTGGAGTTGAAACCACTTCCTCCACACCTTAGGTATGAATTCTTGGGTTCAAATTCTATTTTACCAGTTATTCTTTCTTCTTGTCTTACCAACATGCATGTTGAGGCCACTTTGGCGGTGCTTCAAAAGTGGAAAAGGGCAATTTGGTGGACGCTAGCTGACATTCAGGGAATAAGTCTCGCATTTTTCATGCACAAAATTATCTTGGAGGATGATGCAAAGCCTTCCTTGGAGCATCAAAGAAAATTGAACGAGGCTATGCAAGAGATGGTGAAGAAAGAGGTTATCAAATGGTTAGATGCCGGGGTTGTGTACCCAAGTTTTGATAGCTCGTGGACTTCTCTGGTGCAATGCATACCGAAGAAGGGTAGTATAATTGTGGTGCCCAATGACAGCAATGAACTTATTCCTACTCGGACGGTCACCAGATGGAGAGTATGTATGGATTACCGAAAGCTAAACAAGGGTGACCCGGAAGGACCATTTCCCATTGTCATTCCTTGAACAAAAGCTAGATCGTCTTGCGGGGCGTGATTTATATTGATTTCTTGATGGTAAGTCAGGGTACAACCAAATTTTAGTTTCCCCGTAGGATCAAGAGATGACAACTTTTAACTGTCTGTATGGCACATTCGGATTCTCTCAGATGTCGTTCAAATTATGTAATGCTTCGGCGAACTTCCAATGATGCATGATGGCTGTTTTCACCCACATGGTGGAAGATATCTTGGAGGTCTTCATGGATGATTTTTGTATGGTTGGGAATTCCTTTTATGAGTGTTTGGATAATTTGGATAAATTGTTGGCCTAGTGTGAAGACAAACCTTGTACTCAATTGGGAAAAATGTCATTTCATGGTTGAAGAGGGTAGTGTTGGGTCACAAAATTTCAAAGCGAGGAATTGAAGTGGATAAATCCAAAATAAAGGTGATTTCGAGGCTTCCTACCCCGATTTCTGTTAATGGGGCGAGGAGTTTTCTTGGGCACGCGGGTTTTTACCAGCAGTTTATAAAAGATTTCTCCAAAGTGGTACACCCTTTGTGCAAGTTACTAGAGAAAGATGCTAAGTTTTTATTTTTTGAGAAATGCATGGAGGCCTTTGAACTTCTCAAGCAGAAGTTGACCACCACACCTAATTGGAGCTTTCCCTTTGAGATCAATGATTCATTTCCCGACAAGCAACTCCTTGCGGTGTCAATGAATGATATTCCATGGTTTGATGATGTTGCTAATTACCTTATGACCGGAATAATCTCGTATAATCTCTCTTCTAACCAAAGGAAGAAGCTCAAGCGGGATAGCTTGGATTTCTGTTAGGACGAGCCATATTTGTTCAAGATTTTCACGGATGGTATGATTCATAGATATGTCCCAGAGAAAGAACAAATTGGTATCTTGGAGGATTGTCATTCCTCTCCCTATGGTGGCCATCATGGCGGGGCGAGGACGGCTTCTAAAGTGCTTAGTTGTGGATTCTACTGACCAACCTTGTTCAAAGATGTATGTGATTTTGTGAAGATATGTGATGAATGCCAAAGACGGGTAGGATTTCCATGTAAGATGAGATTCCTCTAAACACAATTCTTTAAGTTGATATCTTTGATGTATGGGGTATCGATTTTATGGGCCCTTTTGTTATCTCAAATGGTAACACTTAAATTCTTTTAGCGGTTGATTGTATGTCAAAAAGGGTTGAGGCCGTATCCTTTCCCAACAATGAAGCTAGGAGTATGGTGGCATTTCTAAAGAAGAGCATTTTTACAAGGTTTGGTACTCCTCGTACGATTATTAGTGATAGGGGGGTCTCATTTTTATAACAAAGCTTTCGACACGTTGCTTTCCAAGTACGATATCAATCAAAAGGTTTCCACCCCCTATCATCCTCAAGCAAATGGCTAGGTGGAAGTCTCAAACAGGGAAATCAAGAATATTTTGTAAAAGACAGTCAATCCTAATAGGACCAAACAACAACAACAACAACTACCCAGTATTGTCCCAGAAAGTGGGGTCTGGGGAGGGTAATATGTAGACGGGCCTTACCCCTACCCGAAAGGGCAGAGAGACTGTTTCCAATCGACCCTCGGCTCAGTGAAGGAAAACAACAACAACAACAACAACAACAACAACAACAACAACTACCCAGTATAGTCCCACAAAGTAGGGTCTAGGGAGGGTAATATGTAGGGGGGCCTTACCCCTACCCGGAAGGGCAGAGAGGCTGTTTCCAATTGACCCTTGGCTCACTGAAGGAAAGGAACAACAAAAACAAAAACAACAACAAAAAAGCATTAGTAGCTTCAGCAGAAATAACGTAAATAATTATCTAAACATAAGAATCATAAGAATCATAAATAAAATAGCATGCAATAATAACACACAGTAACTACCATAAATAACTGTCATAAAGGAGACGCAATCCAATACACAAATAATCTACGGATAGCCCTGCCAAGCCTCACCAAACCCCGGGTGAGCAGTACGAAAAACTCTAGGGGCCCCTATCCTACAACCCTGATACTAGACCTCCAGAATTTCCTATCAAGGGTCATGTCCTCAGAAAACCGCATTCTAGCCATGTCATGCCTAATCACCTCTCCCCAATACCTCTTAGGCCTCCCTCTGCCTCGCCGTGCGCCGACCATCGTCAGCCGCTCAAAACTCCTCATCGGGGCATCAGGACTTCTCCTCCGTACATGCCCGAACCACCTCAGCCTCTCTTCTCGCATCTTCTCATCCACCGGGGCCACCCCCACCTTCTCTCGAATAACTTCATTCTTAATCTTATCTAACCTGGTGAGCCAGCACATTCACCTGAGCATCCTCATCTCCGCAACCTTCATCCTCTGAACATGAGAGTTCTTCACTAGCCACCACTCCGCCCCACACAACATGGCCGGTCTAACCACAGCTCGATAAAATTTCCCCTTGAGTTTCTGCGAGACTTTCTTTTCACATAGGACTCCTGATGCAAGCCTCCACTTTGACCACCCCGCTCCTATTCAATAAGTGATGTCCTCGTCAATCTCTCCGTCCCCCTGAATCACCAACCCAAGATATCTTACACTGTCCCTCTTGGCGATGACCTGAGATCCAATCCTCACGCCCATGCCTACTTCGCTCGGCTCGGCGCTAAACTTACACTCCAGGTATTTTGTCTTAGATCTGCTTATTTTGAAACCCTTAGACTCGAGAGCCTGTCTCCATACCTCTAACCTCTCATTAACACCGACCCTCGTCTCGTCTATCAAGACTATGTCATCAGCAAATAGAATACACCAAGGCACATTCCCTGGAACATGGCAGGTAAGAGCATCCATCACCAAGGCAAACAAGAGAGGGCTAAGCGCCGATCCTTGATGGAGACTCATAACCACTATAAAATGATCTGAGTCGCCACCCACCATCCTAACCCTAGTCTTAGCTCAAACGTACATGTCCTTAATTACTCTGATGTAGGCTTCTGGCACGCTCTTTGCCTCCAAGCACCTCCATAGCACCTCCCTTGGGACCTTGTCATACGCCTTCTCCAAGTCGATAAGCACCATGTGCAGGTCCTTCTTCTTATCCCTGAACTGCTCCACTAGCCTCCTGACAAGGTGGATAGCTTCTGTAGTGGAGCGACCAGGTATGAAACCGAACTGGTTCACAGATATAGATGTCATCTCCCTCACCCTCGCCTCGATCACCCGCTCCCAAACCTTGATGGTATGACTTATTAATTTGATACCCCTATAGTTGTTGCAGCATTGGATGTCACCTTTGTTCTTGTACAAGGGCACCACTGTATTCCACCTCCACTCCTCCGGCATCTTTTTGGTCCTGAAGATCGCATTGAACAACCTGGAGAGCCACTCCACTCCTGACCTACCCATGAATTTCCAGAACTCTACCGGGATCTCGTCAGGCCCGGTCGCTCGACCCCTACTCATCCTACGCAAAGCCCCCATGACCTCCTCTACCCTAATGCGCCTGCAGTACCCAAGGTCTCTATGTTGTTCTGAATTCCTTAACTCCCTAGCTCTATATTACGATCCCCCACATCGTTAAGTAAGTCTCAAAAGTATGCCGGCCACCTCTTCTTGACTTGAGATTCCCCCATCATAACTCTACTATCCTCGCCCTTGATGCACCTAACTTGGTCAAGATCACGCGCCTTCCTTTCCCTTTCTTTAGCTAACCAGAATAACTTCATGTCCCCACCTTTCTCCCCTAATTCCTTGTACATGCGAGCAAACGCTGCGTTTTTGGCTTCCATAACCGCCATCTTTGCTTCTTTCCTCGTCGCCTTGTAGATCTCCATGTTCGCTCTCCGTTTTTCCTCGCTTGTGCTCCCTGCTATCTTAGCAAACACCGCCTTCTTCACCTCCACTTTTCCTTGGACTACATCGTTCCACCACCATTCACCCTGATGTCTGCCTGAATAGCCCTTTGCTACCCCGAGTACATCCCATGCTACCTCCCTAACCAAGTTCGCCGTCTCTAACCACATTGTATCTGCTTCCCCAGAACTTCTCCAAGCTCCGCCCTCAGCTAACCTCCTCTCCAACTCCTGTGCTTTCTCCTTATTCAAAACACTCCATCTAATCTGCGGTTGTCCCCGAGCACCCATCCTCTTCCTCTTCACCCGCAGACCGACATCCATCACTAGGAGTCTATGAAGAGTCGAAAGGGACTCTCCCAAAATAACCTTGCAGTCCTTGCACATACCCTTATCACTCCTTCTGAGGAGGAGGTAATCAATCAGAGTCCTTGCCGCCGAACTCTTGAAGGTGACCAAATGCTCCTCCCTCTTCTAAAATGTCGAGTTCGCAATCAAAAGCTCGGAAGCCCTGGCGAAATCAAGTAGTAACGTGCCTCCTCCGTTCCTAACCCCAAAGCAGAAGCTACCGTGCACCTCACCATAACCACCAGCATCAGCCCCAATATGACCATTAAAGTCCCCTCCAATAACTAACTTCTCAGATTGGGGAATACTACTCACCATATCATCCAAGTCCTCCCAAAAATGCCTCTTAACCTCCTAGTCTAAGTCTGATTGCGGCGCGTAAGCACTGATGACTTTGAGGACGCAGCCCCCAATAACCAACTTAATAGACATTAACCTATCACTCACTCACCTAATCTCGACCACGGACTCCCTCAGATCCCAATCAACCAAAATTCCCACTCCATTCTTACCTCTCAAGACCCCAGAATACCACAGCTTAAACCCGTCTGCATTCCTCGCCTTCGACCCTTTCCACCTAGTCTCCTAGACACAGGCTATGTTAACCCTCCTCTTCTAAAGAACCTTCGCCAACTCAATGGACTTACCCGTCAGAGTACCTATGTTCCACGACCCGATCCTTAATCTATGAGCGTCTGCTACCCTATTCCCACCCTTACCTCAGGCCCTACCTGCAGAACCGCTCCCAGCCCCCCTGTTCGCCCCTGCCCCCACCCCTGCCCCCCGAGGACATGACCTTACTCTACCATCTCTCGCCGCGGCCACTATCCCCAACCGATTACGAAAAACAGTGATGCACCCATGTACTACAGCAAAGTACGCAAAAGGATGCAAGCTAGTAATCGACAAAGTAAACCACACACAGGGTGCTTAGATAGAAAATGTAGAAGGGTGTACAGAGTAAAAAAGGAAGTCGGGAGGTACCAACTCCCGATGGAAAAACCTGGAAGTATGTTTTTATTCGCCCGAGGTCAACTACCGCTAGCTCTTGCACACTTCGTCCGGTGGTGCTTTGCTCTTCGAGTCCAAATGCCGAAACCTCTCCTTGTCCGCCGCGGCTTGTACCTGAAAATCACGCACAAAAAAAAATAGCGAGGGGGGCTTCCTAGCTTAGGGAAGGGGGAGGGGTTGCTTGAAAGTCACAAAAAGGGGTGGGGTAGAGGGGCAATGGCGTGAGAGAAGGGGAATAGAGAAGAGAATGTGTGGAGAGAGGAGAGAGGAGAGAGAAACCTTACTGGGGGGTCGCCGGAGAAGGGGGGTCACCGGAGTTAGGGTTGGCAGGGGGTAGGGGTGAGGGCTGGATAGTGGAGATAGAGGAGAGAGAGAGAGAGAGAGAGAGAGAGAGAGAGAGAGAGAGAGGAGAGAGACAAAAAAGAGAGAACTTACTTGGGGGGTCGCCGGAGAAGGGTCACCGGAGGGGTCGCTGGAGGGGGGGTCGCCGGTGGAGGCGTCGTCGAAGGGGGTATGGGAAGAGGAGGAGAGGGGGGCTGGGAGCTAGGGAGGGTTGGTGGAGGTTAACGTTGGAAAGATAGAGTTACTGGAGAGAGAGGGGCGTTACTGATACAGATACTCCTCAGTAGCTCCACTTAGTTCAACAAAAAACAAATACAGATACACAGAAATAAAAGAGCATTAGTAACTTCAGCAGAAATAGCGAAAATAATTATCTAAACATAAGAACCATAAATAAAATAGCATGCAATAATATCATATAGTAACTACCATAAATAACTACCATAAGGGAGACACAATCTAATGCACAAATCTTCTATGGCTAGCCCTGCCAAGCCTCACCCAACCCCAAGTGAGGAGTACGAAAAACTCAGGGGCCCATATCCTACAACCCTGATACTAGACCTTCAGACTTTCCTATCAAGGGTCATGTCCTCAGAAACCCGCATTCTAGCCATGTCATGCCTAATCACCTCTCCCCAATACCTCTTAGGCCTCCCTCGGCCTCGCCGTACGCCGACCATCACCAGCCGCTCACAACTCCTCACCGGGGCATCAGAACTTCTCCTCCGCACATGCCCGAACCACCTCAGCATCGCTTCACGCATCTTCTCATTCACCGGGTCCACCCCCACCTTCTCTCGAATAACTTCATTCTTAATCTTATCTAACCTGGTGAGCCCACACATCCACCTGAGCATCCTCATCTCCGCAACCTTCATTCTCTGAACATGAGGGTTCTTCACTGGCCAATCCTAATAGGATCAATTGGTCGAAAAAATTGGATGACGCTCTATGGGCTTACTAGACCGTTTACAAGACCCCAATTGATATGTCACTGTACCGGTTGGTGTTTGGGAAAGCATGTCATCTACCAGTGAATTTGGAGTATAAGTCCATGTGGGCCTTGAGGAAGCTTAATCTTTAGTAGGATATTGCGGCCAATCTTCGTATTGAACAACTCAATGAACTTGACAAATTCTGATTCCATGCATACTCTAGTTCGTCCTTGTATAAGGACAAAATGAAGTACATTCATGATATATATATACTTGTGGAAAGGAGTTCAAAGTTGGTGATTTGTTTCTCTTGTTCAATTCTGGGTTACGTCTGTTTCTGGGAAAGGTAAATCAAAGTGGAGTGGGCCATTTGAAGTTGTGTTTGTAACCCCGTTTGGTGCTATTGATCTCAAGAATAAAAATGGTGAAGTTTTCAGAGTTAACGAGCACTGGGTCAAACATTATCTAGAAAAGATTGTTGACAGCCACGTGGTGGAGCTTATTCATCTCATGTGATATGGTAACATGCGTCGTGTCATGACGCTAAATTAGGCACTTCTTGGGAGGCAACCCAATTCTTTTTCTTCTTGTTTTCTTTGTTTTTCTTTGTAGTGTAGGATTGGTTTTTGTGTGAATTGGTTGTGAGATGTTGCAGGGTTATGTTGATGCAATGTAAGCCATTATGGAAAAATTTAACAAGTTTCTGAAGTTGCCACGGCGGCCACACTACACTTTGTGCGGTGTGAACTGGTGTGAGTCAATATTAGGTGTCTCTGAATTTTGCCACCACGGTAGCATTACATTTTGTGCAGACCAAGGTGGACCTCTGCGGTCGCAGTCTATTTCTTGCGGACCACATAGGTTGCCTTCTCAAACTTCTTCTAAATCAACCCAACGCGAACCGCGGTCCATTTTGTGCGGCCACGCTGGTAGGTGAAAATGGGTCCTAGCAGTTATTCTATAAATAGACCTTTGGGACCCCTGTTTACACTTTTTACGAATTTTGAACTCAGAGAGACTAAAACACTATTCATTCTTCTTCCTTGCTCGTAATTACTCGTTGCTTTGTTTTGATTCTTTCATGCTTAATATCTGGTAACATTTCACCTAACTCTTTTTACCCTAATTGTTTAATTTCATCTTAGTTTCATTCTGTATTAGCTTGTAGCTTTTTTCTTCCCGTATTTCTTCAATTTTTAGGTTATTTTAGTTCAAATGTTGATTCTGGTGTACTTAGTGAGTATAATGAATTGGGTAAGTGAGTAGGGACTTTAATTTGGTAAAGTTTTAACTAAAAAATAAAAATCAGGAACCCTAACTCAGTGCCAAGTTTGGGCACCCACCGTGGACCGCGGTCATATTTGTGCGGTCCGCAGTGGCTTCTGTGTGGCTGCATTACCACCGGTGTTGAAGTTTTGAAAGATGACCTTAGTCCAGTACAGCCACACTACATTTTGTGCGGTCTGCACTGGCCCACTGCGGTAGTGGTGCTACTTTGTGTGGGCCGCGGTGGTGAGATTTAGAGAACTTGTTTTTGGGACGTAATACCTGTGTAGACCGCGGTCGTGTTTCTGAGGTCCGCAGTGGCCCCAGTGCGGCCGCACTCCTTTTTGTGTAATCCGCTGGCCTGCTCTACAAGTGTGTTTGCAAATGCATTCTTCTGCTCTGAAATCCATTATGCACATATGTTTCATTGCTTCTATTGATACCAACAAAGTTATATGTTTGTGCTTGCAGACAATGGTTAAACAACGAGGGGGAAAAGGATTAAAATAACCCGAGAGAGGAGAATCCTTCCGGGGTGGAAAGGAAAAGATGATTAAGCTCACTCTCACGTTCGGGAGAGAATAAAAAGAACAAGAAAATTGATAGAAGCTGTTGACCGGGCAGTTGACAAATCAGGGAGTGAGTACAAGCCGTCTTAAGAGGTTTCCTCAGATTCTATTCCTGCACAGATTCCTAATTGGCCCCGATGAATGAGATTTGACTAATGTCACTCCACCTCCATAACCCACTGTCTAAGCAGCAGATCATGTCCCCACTGAGTCATCTGAGGGCTCAACAGCTGGTAGCGGTGAGTACTCCACCTCCCCCACAGCTTCATTATCCAGGGAGAGTGCAGATGGAGGTGAAGAGGAGGTACAAGGGTCTCGAACTTGCCCTGAATGTCTGTTGAGGCGAAATCTTAAGTGAAATTTGACTTAAGAAGTGATTATAGGATCTCTTTGATCTAACACTTGATGATTATCACTCAACACAAGAGTCTCTATATATCTAGCAATCCTTTAGCTTGTGTGGAGGGAAATTGAATTGCGAGTCCAAGTCCCGAGCCAATGGTCTAGAACTTGCCCTGAATGTCTGTTGAGGCGAAATCTTAAGAGAGATTTGACTTGAGAAGTGATTATTGGATCTATTTGATCCAAGTGATAGTTGAACAATTTCATAGCCTACCAATGATATAATCCCTAGTTAACCCTTTTGAGCCTTAAACCTTTTTCTTTCAAAAACCATGTTACAAGCCTATACCTGTTCTAAAAGATACCCTCTCTTGGAACCCGATCTTTCCTTGAGCACATGGCAAAAGTATAAGTTTGGGGGAGAGACGAGGATGCCAACAAAATGGTATAAGGCAAAAAAATGAAGAAAAGGAAAGGCAATGAAAAAGAAAGAAAAGCAAAAAGGAAAAAAGAACGCTCAATGTAAGAAAGAATAAAAAGGGATTCAAGAAAACTAAAAGAAAGGTGTGGAAAGTTGAAAAGGAGAAAAGAATTGAAATGCATAAGAAAGAGTGGCAAGGTGTCTCTCTAACTCCATAGAAAGAGGTGAAATGACTTAAAGAATCAAGAGAATTGTGCCAAATGAATCAAAACAAGCGCTTAAGGGAAGATGGAATCCACATATACCAAAACATTTCCTACTATGAACCAAAAGCCTTCATAATGACTCCACAAAAGCTCTATATGATCTTAAGTTGAATGAAGCTTGCATTAGTGGATACTTATATGAGGAGAAAGCATATGGTACTTAGAGCCGAACGTGTGACCTCTCCTTGAGATAGATGAGTGAATTTCCAATGACCTCGATTTGTGTGCTAATACTCTAAAAGGTGAGGTTTTCTTAGGGAGAGTTGAGGATAAGTGAGTTTGGGTTCCACAATGACCGAAGTAATTGAGAGAGTTCTTTGATGTAATGAGTCAACTCTTGATGCTCTTGTGTTGTGCGCACGTGATTTTTGCCTCACTGAAGTACCCCTACGGAATTCCAAAAATTAGAATTTTTCTTTAATTATTTGTTATTTTTTGCATAATTTTTCTTGTTTTTTTGCATCCTGTGTGCATGTTTAATTTTATTTAATTCATAAAAATTATAAGAAATACATTGTATTGGCGTTTAGGATTTAATTCTATATTTTAGGATTAATTAGAAAATTAGTTGTTTGATAAAATAGGATTAATTTTATATTTTACGTCTATTTTGCATTAGTCAATTCTTAAATTTGAATTTTGTTGATTTTCTTTAAATTGGATATTAAATTAGTTGTAATAATTATTAAGGTTAATTAATATAATTTTCTAGGATAATTTGGATTAAGAATCAAGTTGGGTTTTATTTTATTTTTATTTTTGTAAAAAAGAAAAGAAAAACAAAAAAAGAATAAAAGGAATTAAAAAGGCTTTTTTTGAAAAGGCAAAAGAGAAGAGATCAGCTTTGGACCAATGCCAATTTTGAACCGTCCAACCCACTCGAAACCGGCCCAACCCCGCTCAAAAAAGCGATCCAGTCTCTAAATAAACCAAACGACCCATTTTGTATCCATTTGATCTCGACCATTGGATCTCATCAATCCAACGGTTCACAACTGATTTACTCTTTCCCTTATAACAGTCGGATCAAGCCCCTACCCCAGAAAACAGACTCAGAAATCCCACTTCCATCTCTCCAAATTGCCACCGCCGTCCACCCGCAGGATATCGCCCACGGCGGCGGCCGACCACCAACCACTACCAAAATAATACCCTGAACTCCTATCCACCCCCTCTGCTCAAATCCCCACTTCCTTTGTTCCAAATCCCTCTGGAATCTCTCAAGTTTCATATCAACAAGTGAAACCCTAAAGCGCCGCCTCGTTTTCCCACTGCTACCGGCCAGCGGCGCCACCCCCCTCGTGCCTAAAATATCATAGGTTTCCATCGAATTGACCCAGAATTTGTCAAATTTCTAATCTGATGTCGGAACCCGAGAATCTCAAATCCCCAAAATCGGCAGGTTTCGTTAAAGAAATGGAGTCGAGTTTGATTTAGTCGTGTGTTCTCGATGAGAACACAATCGAGAATACACAATTAATGCCAATATCAGCAAAATTCAAAGATGAGAAGAAATTATCAAATCCTATTTGTCCGACCGTCCTTTAGATGCTTCTACTTTTAGCTTTTCTTTTCATTTTTTTACTTCTCATCTTCATCTCTTTCTGTCTCCTTTTTTCTTGATCTTTATTGTGTATTCATTTTTAATTAGTGTTGTTGCATGGTTAGGTTAATAGCATATTTTATTTTTTGCTCTTAGTTAGTTCTCTTTCCTTTTATTTTCATTTCAAGGGTTTTCTGGTTTCTTTTGGGCAACTCTGGTTGTCCCATTAATTTTATGAGTTCGTATTATGAACTGAATTGGGTTCTGCTATGGCAGAAGCCCGAAGAAAAAGGATTAGCCCAGGGTTTGCAAAGCACATGTCTAGCTGAACCTTGGGTCAATTTTACCCATTTGGTTCCAGAGGTAAATAACAGAGGTTTAAGGGGTAGCTTAGGAAACATAGGTAAAGGAATCTCTCATAACTAACTTAGGAAATTTCCTGCAAGGTGGGTTTGGGACTAACTTAGAAAACTAGTTTTTAAATTAATGACATAGTAGCAAAAACAAAAATTCATAAAGGTTTAAAGAGCAATACTGAAGTTTATTTCTGTTGGCCTAAAGCTAACTATAAAGGGCATTATTTCTTGATAATCAAGTCAGATTTCAGAGAATAGAGAGACTAAGAAAACAGAGAGAAGTTTTCAAAATGGCTAGGCACAAAGAGTTTCAAAGCTCTTGCATTTTTGGGTAGAAATTGATCTAGTTCTGTTATTGGTCTTTTAATTCTGAAACTGTTAAAGGAGTTCTAGTTTATTTTGGATTCGAAGATGGTTTAAAAGTTGTTGCGAACTGTTCCATTACTATTGAAATACTACTGTTGTGACTGAACTTCTCATTTTTCTGATCCTTAAGCACATCTTCTTCTTCTGTTTTTATTACTATATTCAAGTACCTTTTGGACCTTATGAGTTGATGAAATGTACTTTTGAAGCTCTGTGATCAGCTTAACAATTATGGATGAATGAAAATCTACTGCATATTAGTCTTTACTTTTTGAAGATTAATTGTATTTTTTTATCCTTTATGGAATGATGTTTGCTACATAAGTTGTATTGCATTCATTAGTGTAGAGGCAGCATGATTTTCCATTTTGTTGAAACTCGTTTCTCTAGTACTCATGTTTGTTTCAATTGTTATGATGGAAACCAATAAACAATGGGCTTAATTGAATCGGACTAAATTTTGTATTCCGTCATATTGAGATAGTGAATATTGGATTATATTTGAGCTCTTTTTGCCATGTAGTTCATCTGGATTGTTATAGCACGGTTCGTTGTATTCAAATAGTACTTTGCTTCATCAAATGGATAACTGAATGATTCCTAAGTTAGTAGTTATATACAGTCATTTTAAATAAGGAAAATAGTCTAGTCTATTACTCTAAGAGTTGAGCCATGCACTAATTTTCTCCTGGTTTGCTGGTAAGCATGTTAAAGCTTAAATTCAGGATTACTTACCTGACAGTCTCATGAGGTTTGATTTTTACTTATATGTGTGGAAGAGGATTTTTTATTAAAGTTGAAATTTCACACGAATTTTCTTTTGAGTTAGCTAGAGATTGAGTTGAATGTTACTGCTGTGTAGTTTGTGTATTGTTGAAAGCCAGCTGGGCTCGTGTTGATGCCTTCGATATTTGGATACTTTAGCGTTCCAAGGAGACTCGATCTCGAGTACAACATCTCCAATCCGCTAGTTCTTGAAAGATTTGGCTCTTGATTTGGGCCTAGACCTTGAGGCCACGGGTAAGGGAAATTGCAGGCCTCATTATGTTTGGGCCTGCCTCTCTAATTTCTCATTTAATTGTTGTTGATGGCCCAAGCCATCTGTTAAATTATTAAACATGTTTCTCTTTTAACGCAATGCCTTTTTTTCGTTAGTTTGAACATTAGTTTAAATAAATAAAAATTTCAATTCTTTTAGTATTTAGTTAATTAGATTCCCCTAATAAGTGAGGTGTGTCATATAAAATAACACTAATATTCCATGGCCCTCATAATTTAAAATAAGAAATCATTTGAACAAACTAGAGTTGGGGCGTGCCATGCCAAATAAAATTTTAAAATGCATCGCCCCCATTTAGTTAATTTTTAAATCCTTATAAATCGGGGTGTGCCATTAAGCGAATGTTCTATGGCCCTCGCAAAGTTAAAAATACGTAGTTGCTTTAGGCGCATAATTTAAAATTACCTTCCTAAACTCGGGTGTGCATTTCTCGTGACCCAAATCCAAATCTCCCAATGTTAAATAAAATATGTCTCGGACTACGGGTGCATTTCATGTGGCGTAGTACAATGACGTGTATTAAATGACGTTGAATCTTCCTAAAATTAATTAAAAGCGGTTAATAATTTAAAATTATACCATAGGTTAAAACATGTTTTAAAACTAGAGAATCGGCCAATTATAATAGATTAAGCGACTGTGCTAGAACCACGGAATCCGGGGGTGTCTAACACCTTCCCTCGGGTTAATAGAATTCCTTATTCAGGATTTCTAGTTCCAAACTTCAGAAGAAAAGTTTAATTTCCTCAAGTTGGGACTTATAATAAACCGGAGACTTGGGACACCAATTAAAATATTCCAAGTGGCGACTCTAAATTAAATTGAATGAACAATCTCAATGCAAATAATGCCACTTAAAGTGGAAAAACTCCTTTATATACTATCCCTCGGGGTAGTGTGTAAAAAAAGACGTGTGACAGCTCTAGAGGCTCCGCTGGGAATCCAAACCCAAAACTTTGATTCAGGGTTTAAGAATTCGAGCTTAGAATAACTGTTATAGTTGGCTTATTTTATTTGATTTCTACATATTAAGCCCAATATGCTAAATGCTTCTTTTTACCGCTTTGATATTACGTGAGCTGTGTATAAATTGCTATGAAATCCTTCTTCTCTTTGAATCTTCTAAATCTTCTAGGAAGTTTGCACTTCGTGTGACTTCTTTTCATTTAGAGCCATATCCTAATTTTAGAACGAGGTTCGAAAAGTTGCAAAGTTGGTGAAGCTTCTGTATTCTCGGTACACTGTCCCCCCCTCCCCCCTGCTCGAGTTGTCCGCTCAGGTAAGCCAGGTCTAGGACAATAAACCCAGGATTTAAGCCTATTATAACAAAACCTCATTATTTGCATCACGTGCATTTGAATTCGGAGACTCAACACAGGGGTTGGATCTATCTAGGACAGGTGCACCTAAAATGAAAAGACCATCCTGATGCATCCTACTTGCTACTTGTGCATTTATTTTGTTCGAATTTGCATGTTGATCGGCTTGTGAATGATAGAAGAAATTTGGGAAAAGAAAATAGCAGTGTGAGGGTTAAGAGAGATAATTACCTATTTTTTAAAACCAATGTCCAACACGTACTGAAACTCTACTGAATTTGTTTTAACAAAAATGAAAAAGAAAAGAAAAAGAAGAAAAACTTGTTTTCAAAAAAATAGTTGTTAAATTTGCCTGAACTATACTAGTTTGATTCTCATAGGATGTGGGATACGTAGCAACACCCATCGGATCCAACTTTCCTTTTGTAAAAATAGCCTAAAACGAACAAAAAATTTATTTTTATTGCAAATAAGCAGGGTGATGCCATTCTTATCCAAAATAAAAAGAATGTCCCCAAAAGGGCACCGGAAGGCCATTTTGCAAGAACAATCACCATTGGTCATTTTTCAAATTTTTAGCCAGTTAGCAAGCATAGCCTTAAAATCTTCTTTCCTGAAGTGCTGAAAGGTTGTATTTGCAAAGCTGTGTTTTATTTTGAAACAAAATTTTGAAAAAAAATAGTGTTACCCTTTTTGTTTTTAAGTCAAAATGAGTTATTAAATCACCTTAATAAATGTGGAGGATGAGCATAAATAAAAATGAACTCTTCGCAGCTCTTAAAGAGATCCCCTTATAGCTCCACATGTGGTCGAATGATTTGGGAAAAGGCAGTAGAAAAACTATGGTAAAGGTTCTGGGTGGTCTCCTCGGACTACTTAACATCAAGCCAAGATTGGACGTGATTGAAGCCTCGATACCTTTTTAGGATCCAACACGCAATGTGTTATGTTTTTCTGACTTTGAGCTCACATCCACACTGGAGGAAATTGCGGGTTATGTTGGCCTTAAGGGAAACCTTAGAAGTGGGTACTCGGTGTCACCAAGACCAGTATCTCCCCACAAGTTTTTGGATATGTTGAGTATTAGTCGGGATATTCATAATGGAAATTTATCTGAAGGGTATTGCCCTTTCCAGTTCTTGTATCAACGATATGGTAACCCCCAAGGTTTTGAAGCGCCGAATACTGGTTTGACCCATGCTGCAAATAAAGATAAATGGGAGGTAAGGCGGGGTTTGGCTTTTATACTAGCATTCTTTGGTGTTGTAATCTCTCTGTGAGAAGATGTTAATATAGAATGGGTCTCGTGGGAATGGTTGATGTCGCAATCAAGAAATCTAACGGCACTGTGGTTCCCTTCATCTTATCTGAAATTTACTGAGCTTTAACTATCTATCGAGAAGGGGAAAGTTCTTCCAAAGCTACAATCTGCTACTATAATTGTGGATACAGGAGCACCTCTACCACAGTGTTGGGTATATGAATTACAGTATGACAAGTTTGAGTTGCACTAATGAATTTGAAAGCCAAGTAGTGGGTGTTGAATTCCTCAAGGATACTGATGCTTGGTTTGCACATTTGAGCTCTTTGACTGCCGGTATAATTGAGTGGGCATTCGGATGGCTTCCTGTCGCCGAAGCAGTATACATGTCAGCCGAAGTGTGTTATCTTCTCCTAATTGGCGTTCGGAGCATCCAGTCGTATGCTCCTCATAAGGTTTTGCGCCAATTAGGCCGATTTCAAACTATTCCCCATGATGAAGATTTGAGTAGACACGTCATCAAATTGGGCCCAAAAGCTTTATTTCTGGAAGGAAGAATTTGCTGGGTGAGTACATTGTTTTGTTTGGCAAAAGGTTTCATATTTCTGAAAGAGCTGCTAAGAGAGCCCATATTCAATAATTCACTAATGATTCGCAAGAGACGTGGGGATGGTTGGCAAAAGAAGAAAGCTACAGGACCAAAATAAGTAAATTAGAAAGACAAATCAGGGACCTTGAATTTACCAAAAGTATCCAAGCTGCCGCAGATAAAGGGAAAAAGAATAGGCTAACTCAAAAAAATGAAGTCCTCAAATCCCAAATCCAAAATATGAGAATAGCAGATAGAAACCTGAAAAGAAGTCGAGCAGATGAAAGGCTTATAAGCAGTATGAGAAAGAAAGCGCTTGAGAGTCAAGATGACATAGAAAAGTCTGAGGCCATATTAGCAAAAGTCTGAGCCCAATTGGCAAAGAATGCAGAAGGGAGGGTACTGTTTGTGCAACAAATGAAAAGAAAATATGAAGGGACAATCACCAATCTGAAGAGAAAGTAAACTACCCTTGAGAGTGAGGCGGTCAAGCAAGCCAAAACTTTAAAGCAGACAGGTAACATTCCTATGCTCTGATGTCTCAGATGGAAGAAGAAATGCAACAGCTGCAAAATCAAAACTATCACGTCACTCAGGTGTTGGAAGCCAGAAACTAGCAAATCCGGCGTCTACTTCAAGAAAAGGATAGGATCCGAAAGACGGTTAGAGTCATTGCCGACTACATTGTCGCTAAATTAAAAGCATGTGAGGACATGACTCGAACCACTTTCTTTGATGTAGTAGTGACATTTGTCAACCAGATAATGAGTGATTTAGAGCGGGTTCAAAAGAATCTCGCACGTAGGCCCCTGGCGAGATCGAATGATGTCCCACGGGCCCTAGGAGTTGATGCTTTAATGTATTCTTGATTTTTTATTTATCGATTCTGTACTTTGGTTTACTTTGAGTTTATTCGTAGTTTTATATTCCTAGAAAATAACTAGTATGAAATATATTGTAATAGAAGTTTAGGAGTTTTATTAATGAAGATTGAAAATTCCCAAAAATTGTTTCTTTATTTTTTGCATTTATCTTTAACTATGTAATAATCTGATTCACCCGGCATCGTTATACATAGGCAATCCTCATCGGATCCAGTCATGATTTTGTGAATAATTCCAAATAAGAAAAACAAAAAAAAAGAATAAATGTCAACAGAAAATGAGAAAAAAAAAAAGAAAGCAAGAAAAGAGATGAAAGGGAAAGAGTGGAAGTTTGAAAGTGAAAAGAAGAGAAAATCGGAAAAAATAAGTAAAGCCGGGATACCCTGACATCTCAACTTATTTTATGGGAACACCATCTAAGGCTCGCCCCCATGTCTTGATGTTCGGTGGAGCTTCAAATATCTTCACTGCTCCATCTTGCTTGGCTATGTCACCCATCACAGCCCAGGCCTAGCTTTGAACCATCATCTTTCACTTTCCAAACACCACCCTTCTCATTGGAACCTACATAGTTTCCCACCTATACTTACTCTCAACCACTCTGGTATGAGTTCACTTCGGGTCAAGAATTGGCCAGCAAACTCCTGAGTAAGAAGAGATTGTGAGAAAGATGAGGAGTATGGAGCAGTGTCTCAAAAGCATACAAGGCTTGAGTGGACAGAAAATGTATCATATGCCGACTTATGTATGTTCCCTCACGTGCATCTACCATTGGGATTTAAAACCCCAAAGTTTGAGAAGTACGAAGGGCACGGAGATCCAATTGCCCACCTCAAAAGGTATTGCAACCAGTTGGGGGGCAGGTAGAAAGGAAGAACTCCTCATGGCCTACTTTGGAGAAAGTTTGGTTGGCATCACGTCTGAATGGTATATGGACCAACATATATCCAGTTGGCACATCTAGGATGACCGTGCTTGGGATTTTGTCAGGCAGTTTTAGTACAACATTGATATTGCCCGTCATAGGAACTCATTGACAAATCTAAAGAAGAAGTCCTTGAAAAGCTTCCAAGAGTATGCTGTTAAATGGCGTGAGCGGTCCTCTAGGGTAAAGCCTCCAATGGATGAGATTGAAATTATCACGGTCTTCCTCCAGGCCCAAGAGGCTGATTACTTTCAAAACACGATGTCCGCAATGGGTGAGTTGTTCCCTAAGCTATCAAAATTGGTGAAATGGTTGAAAATGGGTTGAAAACAGGTCAATTTTTGAGCCAATCTGTTATAAGGGCTACCTCCCGAGCCATCCAGGGTAGGTCTGGAGGAATAGCAAATTGAAAGAAAAAGGAAAAAACATCAATGGCAGCTTTGACTACAAGAAAACCCCGTACTCCCATACCTCTTTCTCTAAAAGAACCCCACAGCACTATTATCCCTACCAAGATGTGACCTATGCTCCTCAGCCACACACGGTGATGAATGTTCAACCTTACTTCAAGACACAACAACAATTCAATCGGAACCAAGCTCTATTACCCAGAAACAAACCTCATTACCAAACTCACTACAAACCCCGACCTCTAGAAAACAATTTCCATGCCCGTGAACCACCAAAGAGGCCAAACTTCACACCCATCGATGAATCCTATTCTAGCCTGTTACCCAAACTTATTCAGATGGGTTTGTTGTACCCTATTCCCCAAACCAGGAAGAACCCAACATCACCCGCTTAGAGAGCTGGTGCCGAAGCGCCTACCACTCAAGGGCAGAACGGCATGACATGGAAGATTGTTGGACTCTGAAGAGGGCCGTGGAGAACCTGATAGAACAACAAAGAATAGTGCTAAGGGACGAAGATAATCCTAATGTAACCAACAATCCACCACCAGCTCACAACAACAGGCCGTTTATCAGAATGATTTGTGAAGATAAGGAGTTTCACCTAGCTTTGAAGGCTATCATTACCATAGCTGATGTAGAAAAGAAACCAAAATTTGTCCAGAAACAAGACAACGGAGAGAAAAAGAACAAAACCACTCCTCAGAGTCGGGAAAAAAAGTGGAAGTTGAAACTGGGGCAGCGCCCCCCTAAAATGCCATTCTCCATGTACCTCGAGGTCGCAAAGAAAAACATGTGTCACTGAGTCCTCTTTGGAGATTTGAGCTAAAAAGGACAGCTCAAATTTATGTGCCTGAAGGGGCCTATGTGAAGCGGGGGACAATAATTCCACCAAGGCTGAGTGAGTCCGTGGTTATTAGCCGCGCACCACAAAAGCCCATGACAGATCCCACTGCTGTTCCCTGGAATTATAACAAATCACTAGTGACTTACAAAGGCAAAGAAATCTCGGGAGAAGTTCAAGAAAATATCTTGGCTGAGAAGTACTTCAATTTGGAGGAGGTAAAAAATGCCACAAAAAAGCGTTTCCCACCTAAGAGGACGGTGAGTACTGAAGAAGCAGAGGCATTCATTCAAAAAATGAAAATGGCAGATTATGAGATAATCGACCAACTTTGATAGTCTCCATCTCAAGTCTCTCTGTTATCTCTATTGATGAATTCCACTGAATATCAAAATGTATTGATCAAGGCTCTCAACTAAGCATATGTACCCATTGAAACCACTGTAGACCAGTTGGAGAGGATGGAAGAAAGATTTTTCGTAGTAAACCAAATCTCCTTCAACAAGAATGATTTCCCGCAGAAGGGGTCGTACACAACAAATCCCTTCACCTGACAGTCAAATGCGAAGGATATTATAAGAAAAGAGTCATGTTGGATGGTGGTTTTGGGTTAGATATTTGCCCACTCTCAACTCTGCAGCATATGGAAATCGGTACTGAGAGAATCTGACCCAACAATGTCCGTGTGCGCGCCTTTGATGGCATAAAAAGGGATACAATAGGAGAGATTGATATGATTCTGACTATCGGCCTGGTAGACTTCGAAGTGACCTTCCAGGTTTTAGACATGGACACTTCCTACAACTTTCTTTTGGGCAGGCCATGCATTCATGCAGCATGGGCCATGCTTTCTACTCTCCACCAGATGGTGAAATTCTAACATGAGGATCAAGAGATTGTGGTTCACGGGGAAGATGAGCAATCGATTTATTGGGATCCGTCATCCTGTGTCTTGAAGCCAGAGAAGGGAAGGAACATATCATCTATCAAACTTTTGAGATCATGGTCACAGACAAGTGTGAAGAAGGAAACCCTTGCCCTCAACCTTCATTTCAATGGCATCAATCATGGTTTCCAAAGAAATGACCATGCATGGCTACAAACCTTGGAAGGGGATCGGGATTGCAAGGAATAACTAAACATATCACCCTGACTGCGAGTGAGAAGTTCTTTGGGGTAGGTATCAGACCCATGCCAGCTTTTGTAAAATGGGCAAATGATAGAAAGAATGATGGTTGGGTATTGCCTCAGCTGGTGCCGCACCTGTATAGAACATTTGTCAAGCCCAAATACAATGAGGAAGCAGAAGACGAGGCCGTTATGGCCGAAGCAATTGAAGAAATCTATGGGGCAATGAGGAAAATGCTGTATAAAACCCTCTTGGTCCAACTAGGGGGAGGCTCAAGCACTACTGAGGCTCTATACATGGGACCTAGTGCCAAAATACAAAATTGAAAGGCTACGCCATCCTCAATCAGGTGGGAGTCCCGGTAGACCTGTCCTGCCACTTTTTTAGCATCACACATTACTCCAAGGTGTAACTCGGATGTTTTCTTAAGTTTCATGTCTTTTAATTTTTGATGTAAACCCTGTTATCTTCAAATTCAATGAAATGAAATCAATATTTCATAGTTCATCTTTCATTATTCCTTCTGATTTTTGTAGTTTTTTATTTCTTCTTTCAGTTCTAATAACACGGCTTTAAATAACATGACATGCTTGTGGACTTCATGCACGGATCCAAGCACACTGTCTAACTGTGAAATAATAAACCAAGAACCGAAATATGATAAAGAAGAGGCTTTGAGTGAAATAAATCAAGAACTGGAAAAATTTGAGAATAAGCCAAACTTAGATGACACTAAGGCAATTAATTTTGGTAGTTCTGAAGAAATCAGGGAAACGAAGATAAGCATTCATATAGATGAAAAAACCCCGGTTGCATTAATCCAACTCTTGATTGAGTTCTAAGATGTGTTTTCTTGGTCATATGATGACATGCCAAGACTAAGTGTTGATTTGGTGGTTCATAAGTTGCCAACTTACCCCGGTTACCCCCTATCCAACAAAAGTAAAGAAAGTCTAAAACTGATGTTAGTAACAAGATCAAAGAAGAAGTCACGAAACAGTTGAAAGCATGAGTGATCCGAGTGGTTTGGTACACCACATGTCTAGTAAATATAGTTCCAGTGCCGAAGAAAGATGGGAAGACCCGAGTTTGTATCGACAATATAGATCTAAATAAAGTAAGTCCCAAAGATAATTTCCCTTTGCCAAATATCCACATCCTTGTTGATACACCAAACATGAGATAGAGTCCTTCGTCGATTGTTACGCAGGATATCACCAAGTGTTGATGGATGAAGAAGATGCAGAAGATAGCTTTTACCACATCCTGGGGTACATACTGTTACAAGGTCATGCCATTTGGTGAATAGAATTCCGGGGCAACCTACATGAGGGCCATGACTGCCATTTTTCATGATATGATGCACCAAGAGATAGAGGTGTATGTGGATGACGTGATCATCAAATCCAAAACCCAGGTTGACCATGTTCGGGACTTGAGGAAATTCTTTAAGCGGCTGCGTAAATATGATTTGAACCTGAACCCAGCCAAATGTGCATTTGGGATCCCTTCGGGCAAACTCTTGGGCCTTATAGTCAGCCGGAAGGGTATTGAATTAGATCCAACAAAGATAAAGTCATTTGGGATTATCCTCCTATGAGAACCAAGAAAGATGTAATGAGCATGTTAGGCAGATTGAACTATATCAGTTGATTCATTGATGAGTTGACATCCACATGTGAACCCATATTCAAATTGCTGAAGAAAGATGCAGCGATCAAATGAACAGATGCATGTCAAGAAGCTTTTGATAAAATCAAAGAATATATGTCTAACCCGCCAGTCCTGGTCCCACCAAAACTAAGAAGGCCTATGTTCCTGTATCTAACAGTCTTGGAGAATTCTTTTGGTTGTGTCCTCGGGCAACATGATGTGACCAGAAAGAAAGTCCAGGCAGTCTATTATCTGAGTACAAATTTTACTAGTTATGAAGCTAAGTATACTTTGTTGGAAAGAACCTGCTGTGCTTTAACTTGAGTCACTCAAAAGTTGAGGCATTATCTGCAGGCCTACGCCACTTACCTCATAACTAGGTGGGATCCTTTGAAATAAATATTCCAGAAACTAATGCCCACGAGAAGATTGGCGAATGGTAGATCTTGCTCACTGAACTTGACACATTCTATGTCACCAGCATGGCAGTGAAACCCCAGGCGTTAACGAATCATTTGGCTGAAAACCCAGTTGATGATGAATACCAACATTTGAACACTTACTTCCCATATGAAGAGGTAAACTCAGTCGAGGCAATATTCGAAGATGCTAAGGCTTGGAAAATGTTCTTCGATGGAGCGGTAAACGCAAAATGTGTAGGGATTGGGGCAGTTTTGGTCTCACCCACTTGTCAGCATTATCCAGCCACAGCTCGACTTTAGTTTTGTGCACAAACAACACTACCGAGTATGAAGCCTGCATTATGGGTATAAACATGGCAATCGACCAGGAGATCGAAGAATTGTTAATCATGGGGGACTCGGATCTGATTATTCGGCAAGCTCAGGGAGAATGGGAAACCCGAGATGTTAAGCTTATCCCTTACAGGTAGCATGTGGAAGACCTTGGCAGGTGATTTAAGTCAATAGAGTTCAGGTACATCCCTTGTTGCCACAATGAACTGGCCGATGCACTTGCTACTTTGGCCTCAATGTTGCTGTACCTTGGCAATGCTCACATAGATCCCTTAGAATCCAAATCTTAGAAAGGCACGGTTATTGTAATACGGTTGAGGCAGAACCAAATAGTCAGCCATGGTATCATGACATTAATAGATTTTTGATGACTAAAGAATACCCCGAGCAAGACAGTAGATACCAAAAGAGAACCATCAGATGACACACAAGTGGTTTCTTGTTGAGTGGTGATGTCTCGTACAAAAGAACTCCGGATATCAACTCGTTAAGATGTGTTGATGCAGAGGAGGCTGGAAGAAAAATGTACGAAGTGCACGCGAGAGTATGCGGACCCCACATGAAAAGTTACATTTTGGCAAAGAAAATCCTTCTAGCGGGATATTACCGGATAACCATGGAAGGAGATTGTTTCTGCTTTGTTCGGAAGCATTAGTGTCAAGTGCATGGTGATTTGATACATGTGCTGCCCACAAAACTACATCCCATGACAACACCTTGGCCATTTTTTTCTTGGCCATGGACGTCATTATAAAAATCGAGCCAAAAGCCTCAAATAGGCATAGATTCATACTGGTCACCATCGACTATTTCTCGAAATGGGCTGAAGCCATTGGTCTCAAATTTGTCACCAAGAAGGCTGTGGTAGATTTCGCGCACTCCAATCTTATCTGCCATTTTGGTATTCCTGCAACTATTATAATAGATAACACTGTAAACTTTAATAGTCGTTTGACGGAAGAGATATACGAACAATTCAAAATAACGCATCAAAACTCTACTCCTTATCGGCCTAAACCCAATGGTGTCGTTGAAGAAGCAAACATGAACATCAATAAGATTTTGAGAAGATAATTCAAAGCTCCAGGCAGTGGCATGAAAAGTTGACTTTTGTATTGTTGGGATAACGCACTACGATGCACATCGGTTGTAGCAACCTCATACCTTTTGGTCCATGACACTGAAGCCGTAATACCTGCAGAAGTTGAATTGCCTTCTCTCCAGATCATTGTGAAAGGTGAAATTGAAGACAGTGAGTGGGTCAAGACCCACATAGAACAGTTACCCTGATTGATTAAAAGCAAATGGCTGTAGTCTGCCATGTGCAGTTGTACCAACAAAGAATGGCCCATGCCTACAACAAGAATGTGCGGCCTAGGAATTTCGAAGTGGGGCAGCTCATGTTAAGGTGCATTCTTCCCCATCATCAGGAAGCAAGAATAAAATTCACTCCTAAGTGGAATGGAACGTATATCATCAAAAAGATATTTCCAAGAGCGGCATTATACTTCAAAAATGTCAAAGGAAATGATCCTGAAGCAGCTGTGAATGCATATGCAACGGAAAGGTACTATATTTAGGCTTTCTGCAGCCATAACATTACTCGATCGGGATGACGAAGGCTTTCATTCTCGCTACCCAAACACTATCAACCTATTGCAACCCTATGAGCCGGTTACTCTTCTTTGATTACCCTTTGCAGAACCTGAAAGTGTCATTGAAAAAAATATTTTGAAATTGAAAAAAAAACATCAAAACAAAAGAAAAGAAAATGAGAAAATAATGCAAAACAGAAACATAAAAGAAAATAAAAAAAAAGTTTTCCTGAACTACATTGACTTGATTTTGAAAGGATATGTAGTCAGCCTCTCTCTAGGATTCATTCACAACAAAATAAAAAACCATTTTTCCCCAAAAAGTGAAACTGGGGAAGATGTTATACTGTTTCATCAATGATCTCGTCCGAACAGTTCCAAAGTTATAATTCAATCTAGTTCTTTTACCCAAACCTTGTTCAAGTCCTTCCGATCAATCGGAAAAGGATTTTCAAAATTAGAGAGCACAACTATTTGATCCGATACAATCAAGATTTGAGAAATAAAATGAGAGAGTCTTATTAGTGAAAACCTATGGGCAACGTAAGGTGATGGTAAGCAGAGAAATTGAAAATGAGAGAGCCTAGTTAGTGAAAACTCGTAAATAGCACTATAAGGCGATGGTGAGAAGGGAAATAAGAGAGGTCTATTGGCGAAAACCTGCAAAGGGTGCTGTCGATCAAAAAGAAGAAACCCCTCACCACAATTATAGTCATGGCAAGGTTTTTCGATTTGGAAATGTGGGTCACAATGAGTTTATGAGAAGTTGGGATAGTTGTACAGATCGGGAATCGAGTCCAAGAAGCATGTCATTATTAAAGTCTGTGTGTACCCCAATTAAATCCTTCATTCCTCTCCGAAAGGGACACTCCTCGTTAAATTCATTTTCTTTCCCCCTGATTACTTTTTCTTGAATCCCTTTCGGTCTAATTCTATTTTCAAAACTAATACAAAGAAATGGTGGAAAGATTTGTTTTACAGGGTCCCAATTAACAAAAGCCAAGCCCAAACAAAATACCCAACCTCAGAGGGTGCATCAAGCCTATCCCGACTGGCCATGATAGTCGATGCTATGAAATTAAAGTTACGAAAAATGAAAAAGAAATTTGAAGTCAAAAGCCCTTAGAGGCAGAATAAAGTGAAAAGGCCAAAGCCTCATACAAGTGAGCCGTCATGAGAAATTTTGAAAAGTTGAGTTCTCGGTTTTAGGAGAGAGATCAATCTTCAGAAAATCCAGCAAGCAACAGAGGTTCTCACTAAAGAGTTTGGCCGAGATCAGTGATCGAAACAATCAAGGCCACAAAACCAACCACCATTTCAAACTAACAATCGTTCTTTGTTTGAAAAATTAGCAACCGTGCAAAAGCAGGTGCAACTAAAAGGAAAAGATGCGCAAAAGCTAGAGACAACTTTGCATTAATAATCAACCCAAAAGGGAAGTTTTCCTCCAAAATTCTTTTCTGCATTTTATTGAAATAAAAATTAAATGAAAAAGGAAAATAAGAAAAAGAATAAGAGAGAAAACAAAAAGAAAATCCAAACAAAATGATACTTTAGAATCCCCAATATCAATTCTTTCCTTTTACCAACATTAGGGCTCCAATCCTGAGTTGAGATTTTTAGACATAGGGCCTCCATTCCCTAGTTGTTGTTTTTTTTCAACATTAGTGCTCCAATCCCTGAGTCGAGTTTTTAGTCATATAGCATTCATTCCCTACTCACCTTTTTTCCCAACATTAGGGCTTCGATCCCTGAATTGAGGTTTTAGACATTTTGCCTCCATTCCCTAGTTGCCTTTCTACCAATATTAGCGCTCTAATCCATGAGTTGAGATTTTTAGACAAAGGACCTCCATTCACTAGTCGCCTTTTTATAACCATTAGGGATCCAATCCCTAAGTTTAGATTTAGATAAAAGTCCTCCATTCCCTACTCGCATTTTTTCCAACATAACGGGTCAAATTCCTGAGTTGAGATTTTAGACATATGGCCTCTATTCCCTAGTTGTCTTTTTTACCAACATTAAGGCTCCAATTTCCTGAGTTGAGATTTTAGACATAGGGCCTCCATTCCCTATCACCTTTTTACCAACATTAGGGCCCCAATCCCTGAGTTGAGATTTTAGATATAGGGCCTCCATTCCCAACTCGCCTTTTTGCCAACATTAGGGCTCCAATCCCTGAGTTGAGAATTTTAGACATAGGGCCTCCATTCCTTAGTCGTTTTTTTTTAACATCAGGGCTCCAATCCATGAGTTGAGTTTTTAGTCATAGGGCATCCATTCCCTAGTCGTCTTTTCTTTTTCCAACATTAGGGCTCCAATACCTGAGTTGAGTTTTTAGACATTGGGACTGCATTCCCTAGTCGCCTTTTTACCAACATTAGGGCTCCACTCCCTAAGTTGAGGTTTTTAGACAAAGGGCCTCCATTCCCTAGTCACCTTTTTACCAACATTAGGGCTTCAATCCTTGAGTTGCGATTTTAGACATAGGGCCTCCACTCCCTAATTTTCTTCTTACCAACATTAGGGCTCCCGAAGTTAAGTTTTTAGAAATAGGGCCTCCATTCCCCAGTCACCTTTTACCAACATTAGGGCTCCAATCCCTGAGTTGAGATATTAGACATAGGGCCTCCATACCCTAGTCGCCTTTTTACCGATATAAAGGCTCCAATCCCTAAGTTGAGATTTTATACATAGGGCCTCCATTCCTTAGTCACCTTTTTACAAACATTAGGGCTCTAATTCCTGAGTTGAGATTTTAGACATAGGGCCTCCATTTCTTAGTCGCCTTTTTGCAAACATTAGGGCTCCAATCCTTGAGTTGAGAATATTAGACATAGGGCTTCCATTCCCTAGTAGCCATTTTTGCCAACATTAGGGCTTCGATCCCTGAGTTGAGATTTTTAGACGTAGGATCTCCATTCTCTAGTCGCCTTTTTTACTAATATTAGTTCCAGACCCTGAGTTGATATTTTAGATATAGAGCTCCATTCCCGAATCTCTTCCTTCTAAATAGACTCAATCCTTATTTTATCGCTTTCGAAAAAGAAAAAGAGAAAAAAGAGAATAAGTTCAGACATTTTGTGACAAATAACTCACGAAATTTTTCCAGTAAAAATTGGGGCAGAAAAATTTCGTTTGTTTGTTTTGGTGTTTGCGCAGGTTTGATCTCGAGGCACACAATTCGAGGTGGCCGAAATAAGGAGTCCTAATCCAGAATTAAGAAAAGAAGAGAAAGAACAAAAAAGTGAATTCAAAAATGCTGAAGAGGACAAAGATGCGAATTGCTCACGATATAATTGAAGTCACAAGCTTTGCATGTACCGCCTTGATCCAATGCTGAAAAACGAACCAACACCTATAGCTTGCGAGCATCAACACTGAGATCGAGGTCCACAACAAGAACCACCTAAGACTCAAGATCTAGTTTCGAGATATTTATGGGTAGGAATCATATAACTCGTAGTTGATAGGCTTAGCTAGCTTAGCTTTTTATTTTCCTTTTTGGTGTAATAAGGAGTTCGGCAAGCAGTAGCAGCAGCAACAATGAAATCACAACTTCTTAGTAGTCCTAGCTACCAAAACTTCCAAAACTACACTGACCTGATTCCTTTATATCCAAGGATATGTACGCAACCTTTCAAACGAGGTTCGGTCAGACACTTCTCAAAAATGCTTTTCATGGAGTGTCAAACGAAAATCCCTCTTAGTTGCTCATTTTATCTTTGCCGAAAAACTCTTCGTGTCCCCAAGCAAAGAGGGGCAGCTGTGAGCATGTAATTTTTGCCTCACATGAAGTATTCTTACAGAATTTCAAAAATTAGATTTTTTTATTTAATTATTTATTATTTTTAGAAATTATTGCATAATTTTTACTGTTTGTTTGCATCATGTGTATGTTTAATTTTATTTACTTCATAAAAATTAAAAAAAATACATTGCCTTGATATTTAGGATTTAATTCTACAATTTAGAATTAATTAGCAAAGTAGTTATTTTACAAACAAGGGAAAATCACAAAATAAAATGTCTATTTTGCATTAGTCAATTCTTAAATTTGAATTTTTTTGGTTTTCTTTTAGTTGGATATTTAATTAGTTGTAATAATTATTAGGGTTAACCTATATAATTTTCTAGGATAATTTGGGTTATGAATCAAGTTGGGTTTTATTTTATTTTGTTATTAGGAAAAAGAAAAGAAAAAAAAGAAGAAAATGAATTAAAAAGGTTTTTTGAAAAGGCAAAAGAGAAGAGATCAACTTTGGGCCAATCCCAAATAATACCAGTCCAAACCCACTCGAAATCGGCCCAAACTCGCTCAAAACACTGGTCAAATCTCCAAATAAACCAAACGACCCCGTTTGTATCCATTTGATCTCGACCGTTGGATCTCATCAATTCGCAACTGATTTATTCTTTCCCTTCTAACAGTCGGATCAAGCCCCCCCTAAAAGCAGACTCAGAGATCCCCCCCCCCCCCCGCCTTCATCTCTCCAAATCGCCACTGCCGAACACCTGCCGAAAATCGCCCACATCGGCGGCTGGCCACCAACCACTACCAAAATAATAACCTATACTTATCTCCACCCCCCCCCCCTCTCAAATCCCAACTCCGTTCATTTTAAATCCCTCTAGAATTTGTCAAATTTCAGATAAAAACTGAAATCCTAAGGTGCCGCCTTGTTTTCCCACCGCCACTGGACGGAGACGCCACAACAAAACAACCCCAAGTTAACACCCAAAACCCCCCATGAACCCCTTGTGCCTAATATATCATGGGTTTTCCTCGAATCAGCCCAGAATTTGTCAAATTTCAAATCTGAGGTCGAAACCCTAGAATCCCAAATCTCCAAAATTGGCAGCTTTCGATAAAGAATTGGAGTCGAATTTTATTTTATTCATATGATCTCAACGATAACACATGATTAATGTCAATATCGGGTAAATTCGAAGATGAGAAGAAATTTCAAATCCTACTATCTGATCGTCCGTTTTTCTTAATCTGTATTGTGTTTTCATTTTTAATTAGTGTTGTTGCATGATTAGATTAATAGCAAGTTTTATTTTTTTCTTAGTTAGTTCTCTTTCCTTTCATTTTTATTTCTACGGCTTTCTGGTTTCTTTTGGGCAAATACGGTTGGCTCATTAATTTAATGAGTTCAAATTATAAATTGAATTGGGTTCTATTAAGTCAGGAGCCCAAAGAAAATGGATTAGCCTAGGTTTTACAAAGCACATGTGTGGTTGAAACTTGGGTCAATTTGACCCATTTGGTTCCAAGGGTAAATAACAGGGGTTTAAGGGGTGTTTTAGGAAACTTAGGTGAAGAAATCTCTCATAACTAACTCAGAAAATTTCTTGGAAAGTGGGTTTGGGACTAACTTTGAAAACTGATTATTAAATTAAGAACATAGTAGCAAAAACGAAAATTCTAAAAGGTTTAAAGAGCAAAACTGGAGTTTATTTTTGCTGCCCTTAAGCTCCCTATAAAGGGCTTCGTTTCTTCACAATCAAATCAGATTTTAGGGAATAGAGAGACTAAAAAAACACAGAAAAGTTTTCAAAATGGTTGGGCTCAAAGAATTCCAAAACTCTTGCATTTTTTGGTAGAAGTTGATCTAGTTCTGTTAATAATTTAAAATGATAGCATAGGCTAAAACACGTTTTAAAATCAGATAATAGGCCAATTATGATAGTTTAGCGATCGTGCTAGAACCACAGAATCTGGGGGTGCCTCACACCTTCCCTCGGGTTAATAGAATTCTTTATTCAGAATTTCTAGTTTGCAAGCTTCAAAAGGAAAGTCGAATTTCCTCAATTTAGGACTTAAAATAAATCGGTGACTTGGGACACCAATTAAAATATTCCAAGTGGCAACACAGAATAAAATTGGATTAAAGTCCCATATTGAATAATGTCACTTAAAGTTGAAAAGCTCCCTTATATACTATCCATCGGGGTGGTGTACAAAAAAGGAGGTGTGATATGTGTCACACTTGATCCATGGTTTTTCAAAGGTTAAATATTGTTAATGATTCATTCGTATTGAGGGCATATGTCAGTCCCAATTGATGCTTGTTGAGGATACATTAGGATAGTCGAAAGTTCTTGGGTTTTCCCTTAAGGGGTGGGTATTATTTTGTTTGCTTGAGGACAAGCAATAGCTTAAGTTTGGGGGAGTTGATAAATAGGGATTTTGACATGTTTTATGCTACTTCTTGCTTACGCTTTTAATATAAATTCATTCAAAATAGTCCCAAAAGGCTCATAAGTTGTACTTGATTGCATCTTTGATCGACGAAGTGACGAAATGTCAAAGATCGGATCAAATGGAGTGAAACCTGCTCAAGTACCAAATACAAGGCAAACTCAAGACAAAAAGGCCTAGTGCGGGTGCACTACACTTTGTGCGGTCTGCACTAGGTAGATTCAGAAGATGGACTTTAAGGCATCAAACCTAGTGCGGCCACAGTCGATTTTGCGCGGTCACACTGAAGGGTCCGCAGCCGTACTACTATTATGTGCAGTCCGCAAAAGAGAAGATCAGAGAGATGCAACTTGCCTAGGTTCAAGCCATCGCAGTCCGCAGTCATGTTTGTGCGGAGCATATTAGAGACCTCTCTGGCCGCGCTCCATTACGCATGGTCCATGGAACCTGAGTTCAGAGTCCCAAGACTTCAAGACCAAGAGCCTAGTGCAGCCAAAATCCATTTTATGCGGCCCACACTGACCACGCAGGGGTATTTTTGTCCAGTTTTTCTAGCTTAGTATAAATAGAACCTTTCTCCATTTTTAGGGCATGAGACATCTTAGAACATCAGCTGCGCTCGTGAGAAGACCTACTGTAGCCATTTTTGACATTTTTACATAGATTTTATCACTGAATCTTTATATTTCGCTTAGCAATTAATTAATATGTCTTTATCTTCATCTATTTATCCCTTTTCTTCTTCGAGCATGAGTACATAAACCCATTATCTTGGATTGTAGCTCAACCCTAGTGTGGGTAATTGACGGGTGTTGCAATTTAAGGCTAGATTGACTATGGGTGTTTGTTATTTGGGTCAATTTTATGGTTTAATTTATGAATTGATGGTTGCAAATACTGGTTTGTGCTTAGCTGACTTGGCTCTTCTTGAGAAAGAGAGCCTAAGTCTCCAAAGACTCAAGAGAATTGATAGTGCCAATTAAAGGGTTAAACCTCGAGAGAGTAATTCCCCGACTTGAATCCTAGTTACTTGAGCAGATTTGTTTACCCATTTGGTTTTGAGAACGTCAATTAGGGAAAATCACTCTCTCTACCGCGAGGTGTGACAGTGGGTAACATCGTTCAACAGTTATAGCATATCTCCCCAAATATGTCAAGCAATTACTCGTGAATTAGCCACCTAGGTGAAAGTCACTACCCTAGTGCCTTTTAAATAATTAAATACAACTCTTAGCAATTTTTACTTAGCATACTTAGTTATAATTGGTAGTTGATAATATTAGATTGTTAAAGAAAATCTAAAAATGATGAGAAGATCAATTAAGAACATACGCACAATTCTAAGCTAGATAGATACTCAACTCCAATTTTAGCTTTCTGTGGATTCGATTCTGACCCAAAATCGGGTAAAAACTATTGCAACCCTCTCTTAATACTCTTAGTAGTAGGGAGTTGGCTGCGATAATTTATTATTACACCTTTATTAATTCTATATATAATTATATTTCATGACAAAATTATTAAAGTCAATTGTATCCAAAAAACAAGGCTGCATCCGATTTTGCCTCTGAAGCCATTATTTGCATGCTTATTTGTGAAATTAACAAGTTAGTAGTTAATTAGTTATTATGACTGAAGTGAAAATACTAAGTCTTAGGGGTGTTAGTAAGAATAATGGCCAACTTAGTCTATAAAAGGACTAAGTCGGTTATTACTGAAGCTAACATAAAAACAAAGCTACCACTCATTCTTCTCTCTTCTTCTTCTTCTCTATGAAACCAAAGCTTTATTTCTGAATTGTTCTTGCATGTGTGGATCTAGTTGATATTTGATCATTCTAGAGCGATTAACATGGTATCAGATCCACAATCGATCAACTAGAGTTGTTATCCAAAACAATTGAAAAATCAATTAAATTCAGAGTTCACAAAGGTGCAACAATGGTGGACAGTGAAATTTGGGAAGCTTCCTCACAATCATCCACTATACCTAAAGGATTCAGACTCATCGGGAATAATTTTAATAGCGCTCAAAGTTGCAGGGCTAGAAAATTATGCCTTATGGAGTAGATCTATGATAGTGGTCTCCTAGTGATGAACAAACTAGGTTTTGTGGATGGAACCTGTCAAAAAACTTTAGACAGAGGTGAATTGGCAGTGCAATCGGAGAGATATAATGCATTGGTCGTCTCGTGGCTTAGTAGCACTATAGCGGCATAGTTGGTGTCGAGAATCATGTACGCTTCAAGTGCGAGAAAAATCTGGGACGAGCTCAAGGAAAGGTTTGACAAAGATGATTTCACTCGAATTTACAAAATTTCTGGTGACATTGCTACCCTGAAGCAAGGTACAGATTATGTGACTTCCTACTTCTCTAAGTTGAAAGACTTATGCAATGAATTGGATATCCTAGCACCCTTACCCTCATGTGACTTTGAAGAATCACGTCCATATGTAGATCACCTAGTGAGACAAAGGCTTATACAGTTTTTAATGGGGTTGAATGAGAGTTATAGTCATGTGAGGAGTGTCGTGGGGCTAAAAAGGCCAATTATTATTGTGAATCAAGCCTATGTTGTTGTAGCACAAGAAGAAAGTCAAAGGGAATTAGGAGTAGTTGAAACAAATAGGGAGTCAATGACTATGTTAGCAGGGAAAGGAAATCAATTCATGAAAGGGAAGAAACTAGGTCTGATTTGTGAACAATGTGGACACAAAGGGCATTTGAAAGAGAATTGCTACAAAATAGTTGTATACCCTACAGATTTCAAAAGTAAGAAAAAGAGCCAGTTTCCTAAAATAAACTATGCTAATAATGTTAATGGAGTGAAAGAAGTGGCCATGAACAATCAACCACCAAGAAATTACATGACTGAGGATCAGTACATGCACTTGGTGAGCATGTTGATAAAGTCATATATGGAAGGAAGTTCCAACAACACATCAAGCTTAGCAAATATAACAAGTATAACGTCATTGTTATCTAATGCAAGAATATATAACTGGATAGTACATTCAGGAGCATCACACCATATCACTTTTTATAAAGAAGTTTTAGAAAAATTAAAGAGAACCAGCAACGTAAATAGTAGAGGAGTTCAAATACCCACAAGAGGCAGATCAAAAATAGTACACATGTAATGCAACAATACTATGAGGCTAGAAGATTAGAAATGTTCTTTATGTGCCTGTCTTCAAATTCAATCTCATTTCAGTATCTAAGCTGACTAGTGATTTATGTTGTTCAGCTTGCTTTTGCCCTGGTTTTGTATGTTTCAGGGGCTTTACAATGGTAGGTTATTAGGGATTGGTAGAGAAGATGAAGGGTTGTACATAATTAGGAGTTTAAGAAGATGAAATAGTAGTTAGATCAGTCAAGAATGAAGTAATAAGTGCATAATTGTGGCATCAAAGGATGGGGCATGCCTTCATAGGTTCCTTGCAATGTTTGCCAGATTTGAAGAATAAAGTAAATGATGATGTGCAGATGTATTATGAGATTTTTCCATTGGCCAAGCAAAGTAGACTAAAATTTCCTACTAGTAGTCATCAATCTGATCACATTATTCAGCTTGTGCATGTAGATGTTTGGGGCCCATACAAAGCTTCAACTTATGACAAGAAATGTTATTTTGTAACCATAGTGGATTACTATAGTATATATACTTGGATCTGTTTGTTACAATATAAATGTGAAGTAATAGTAATGATGAAGGATTTTTTTTTTCCTTGTGAAGAATCAGTTTAATGCTTCTACAAAAGTGTTGATGTCTGAAATGGTAGAGAGTTTTTCAATAAAAACTGCAATGGGTTACTTGCATCTTAGAGAATAGTACACCAAAACAGTTGTCTCTATACTCCACAACAAAATAGAGTAGTAGAGAGGACATATAGACACATATTAGAGGTGGCAAGATCATTAAAATTTCAAAGTAACATACCTGCTAGATTTTGGGGAGACTGTGTCAAGACTGCAACTTACTTAATCAATAAGTTACCTACAACACTGCTAAATGGAAAATCTCCATATGAAAAACTTCATGGGAAAACACCAAAGATAGATGATCTTAGAGCATTTGGATGTCTGTGTTATGCTAGCACACTACCAAGAGGGGACAAATTTGTAGCAAGTGCCTTAAAATCAGTATTCGTTGCTTATTATGAAGTGCAGAAAAGATATAAGTTGTAGGACCTGGGGTCCAATAAGGTTTATCGTGAGCATGGATGTAAGTCACAAGGATGTATGTTTCAGAAAAGACATATTCCCTTTTAAGACCTTACCCGATCAGCCTGAGAACTTACTCATTCCTGATACTGATCTTTCATCAATCACAAAGGATCAGTATATTCAACGCCTATAGGAGATGATGATCTGGGAATAGTAATTAGAGTTGAGACAGACACTTCCACCCCTTATGTGGCACTAGATATGCCACTGAATGAGACAACAAATGATATGGAGATACCTAATTCAGATAAGAGGAATGAACAAAGTGCCTCACAACAACAGGAACATGAGCAAGTGCAACAGTAGGAATATGAAGAGGAGATACTTGGACAAATGCCATCAATTGTGCAACAGCCTATAGAGATCAGAAAATCAATAAGAACAACAAGACCAACAGTGTGGCTCAAGGATTATGTGACTACTTGTAAACCAAAAGGAGACTGTCTCTATTCAGTTTCAGACTATGTAATATATGATCATCATTCAAAGCACTACTAATGTTATCTAAGTTCATTCTCAGCCCAAACGGAACCAAAACGTTTCGAGGAAGGAACACAAGATAATAGGTGTATAGAGTCAATGAAGCAATAAATTTTGGCACTAGAAGAAAACAAATCACAGGAAATAGTGGATATTCCTCTAGTAAAGCAAACAATTGGCTTAAAGTGAGTGTATAAAATCAAACACAAAGCTAATGGTGAAGTGGAAAGGTTCAAAGCCACGCCAGTGGCAAAAGGATATACATAACAGGAGGGGTTGGACTATCATGAAACTTTTTCACCCGTTACCTAGATGGTAACGGTCAGAACTGTGATAAATCTTGCAGTTTCTAAAGGCTGGATTTTATCTCAAATGGATGTTAATAATGCCTTCTTACAAGGTGATTTGTACGATGAGGTGTACATGGCCCTAACCTAGGGATTCCATAGGCAGGAGGAGTCTAATGTTTGCACACTACTAAAGTCTCTTTATGGTCTCAAACAGGTATCAAGGCAGTGGAATATCAAGGCATAAGTGAAGGATATTTGCAAAGTGCCTACGATCATTCCTTGTTCACAAAGAAGACAAATGCAGACCTGGTGATCATCCTTATATATGTAGATGATTTATTAATTACTGGCAGCAACAACACATTGGTGGAAGAAGCCAAGGCAATCCTACACAAGCATTTCAAGTTGAAAGATTTAGGTGAGCTAAGATACTTCTTAGGAATTGAGCTCATGAGGTCAGATAAGGAAGTTGTGATTAATCAAAGGAAATATTCTCTTTAAATAATCTCAGAAGTGGGGTAGAGTGGTGCAAAACCAACTAGCTCACCATTAGAACAGAATCTAAAATTAACAACTATTGAGTATGACAAACATATAGATGTTAAGGGAGATGAAGAGTTGCAGGACATTGTAAGCTTTCATAAACTAATAGGGAAGCTTATCTACCTCACTATTACAAGACCAGACATATGTTTTGATGTCCAAGTTTTAAGGCAGTTTGTGCAGAATCCAAAGCAATCACATTTGGATGCTGCATTGAGGGTAGTTAGATACATTAAAGGATCACCATGAATGGGATTACTGCTGAAGAAAGGAGCAATACAAAATGTCACAACCTGTTGTGATGCAGATTGGGCTGCTAGTCCAAATACAAGAACTTGTGTAACTGGATATGTGACAAATCTAGAAGAGTCACTGATCTCATGGAAGTCCAAGAAGCAGCTAATTGGGAGTAGGAGTTCTGCTGAGGCAGAATATAAAAGCATCGCAGCAGTGACTTTAGAGTTCGCTTGGCTAGTGGGGTTATGAAGGAGCTGGGATTGATTATAAAATAGCCAATGTTGGTGCACTGTGATAGTAAAACAACTATGCAAATTGCATCTAATCTAGTTTATTATGAGAGAACAAAATATATAGAGATTGATTGCCACTTTGTGAGAGAAAAATTTAAAAAATGGTTGATTGCACCTTAATATGTTTCTACTATGGAGCAGCTCGCAGATGTGATGACTAAAGGATTGAGAGCTGAACAACACAGAGTCCTAATAGAATTGTTCAACGTTTAACACTCTCCAGCTTGAAGGAGAGTGTGAAATTAACAAGTTAGTAGTTAATTAGCTATTAGGACTAAAGTGCAAATATTGATACTTAGGGGTTTTAGTAAGATAATAACCAACTTAATCTATAAAAGGACTAAGTTGGTTATTAGTGTAGCTAACATAAAAATAGAGCTACAACTCATTCTTCTCTCTTCTTCTTCTCTGTGAAATCAAAGCTTCGTTTCTGAATTGTTCTTGCATGTGTGAATCTAGTTGATATTTGATCAATCTAGAGAAAATTAACATTACTGATCACACACAACTCTAGTTGTAAAAAAGATAAGCGGTCAGTGCAAATATAATCTGGTTTAAAAGTCTAGAGCGAATCCCACAGAATACTAATATTTCGCTATAACTGTTCAATATCACCAATAAGGAAATCTCGATCGATCCTTAAGTTATATATATTAAGATTCTTATATCTAACTAACTAAATAGTAAATAAAAATAGTAAATTAATAACTAATGGTACTAAGAGTTAGAGACAAGATTAAGGAGGCCTAGAGTTATGATTTTCCCAATTGTAGGAATCCTTTCCGCTACATCTCCTACAAATATATGTAAGTATTTTTGACGACCCAAGGGGGTCATCACTTATTTTCTTAACTATTTTGTACTCCCGAGGACTTGAAAACCTCATCTGGAGTTGCCTCGATATGCGTACTTAAATATGGATTCTATGAGAAAAAAGCTAAATTTTGATATTAAATTGAATATATTTGACTTCAATCAAAATTTTGGGTAAGTGGAACCATACCCATGATTGGACGGTCTCGGAGGGTCATTAGGAAAATATGGAACTTGGGCGTACGCCCGGATCAAATTCCGAGGTCCCAAGCCCGAGAAATGAATTTTTGCATGAAATTGTTTTTTGGAAATAATTAAGGAAATTGGAAGTGAATTTTGACCAAAATATTATGGTATCGGGTCCATATTTTGGTTCCTGTGCCCGGTACAAGTCTTATATATGGTTTAAGCGCTTTCTATAAAGTTTGGTTGAAAACGGGCGTCTTTTGACGTGTTTTGGACTTAAAATGGAAATTTGGTGTTTTATAATAATTTGGAGGAAAATCACGAGTTTTGAGGATTAATTCGATGTATATGATGTTATTTTGGCAATTTGATCATGCGAGTAGGTCCGTAGGATATTTTTGAGGTAGTAGAAACCCGAGGGCTCGGGTGAGTTTTGGATAGGCGTCGGAGTGCATTTTTAACCTTGAAAGTTGCTGGTATGAACTGGCCTGCAGGAATGCGAAGCCCGCCTCGCAAATGTCAGTGGCCCTTTGCAATTGTGAAGTAAGCCTAGGCTACCCCTTCTCGTAAATGTGAGCATTTCTTTGCAAATGCGAAAAAATGCTCAAGCTGCCAGTGATCGCAAATATGATCATTATGCCGCAAATGCGACCCTCACTTCGCAAAGGCGAAAATAGGAAGGGTTCGCAAATTCAAACCCCGTTTTGCATTTTCCATGTTAGCAGAGGTCGGGGTTCGCAATTGCGAACCCTAGTTCACAGTTGCGAAATCTGCAACCTAAAATTTTTATACTTAGTCGAAATTTGGACATTTTTCACCCCATTTTCAAAACACAACTCCTTTGGACGATTTTTGAAGAACAAGATCTCTTCCAAATTATTTGTTAGTTGGTTTTTACTCATTTATTTCAATCTTACTATCATTTAACATGTTTTCAACTTAAAATTAATGGTTTTCATGGGTGAAATTGGAGGTTTGGGTTGAACCAATGTTTATCAAAAATTGGGAATTTGGACCTCAACTTGAGGTCAGATTTCAAAACAAATCACATATTTAGGTTCGTGGGGGAATGGGTAACCGGATTTTGGTGCAAACCGAGGGTTTTTAACACATTGGACTTAGGGGAATTTTTGTCATTTTACCTAAATTTGTGTCTTAGTTTTAAATTGAATAGTATAATCAGTTGTTTGAGATGTTATTTACGAGATGTAATTAAAATGAATAGATTTGGGCCATTTGGAGTCAGATACTCATGGCAAATGAGTGGTTTCAAGTTTAATTGGAGCCGGTTTGAGGTAAGTGACTTGTCTAACCTTGTGTGGAGGACCTTTTCCCTAGGACATGTTATTTGGTAATTGAGTGCCTTGTACGTGAGGTGACGAGCCCGTAATTGAGCTAATTGTTGAAATTTTGATTTTTACTAAGGATATTTAAACTGAGTTTTCTTGCATATTTGCTTTATTTTACTTGTAATTATAACATGTGTGAGATTAGAAAAGCATGTCTAGTTGATTTAACTTGCCTACTTGCTTAAGTTGCCTTGACTGTATTACATGAAGTATGTTACGCTAGTACTACCTGTTGCTTGTCGTTTTGAAATTCCCTTCTGAATATCTCTTGGTTATGGCTGCATATTTACTTTGGAACTACGAGTAAGATTCCCGGTAGACCCCCCTGCACATTTACTTTGGGAATACGGGTTAGATTCCCAGTAGATCCCCCTGCTCATTGATATTAAAATGGATTACAGGATGATATCCTGGGAGATCCTTGTTAGTGGTATTGATATGGAAATGGACTACGGGACGGCATCCTATGAGATCCTCATTATTGGTATTGATATGGAAATGGACTACAGACGTTATCTTGGGAGATCCTCGTTATTGGTATTGATATGGAAATGGACTATAATACCGTATCCTGGGAGATCCTCATTGTTGGTATTGACATGGAAACGAACTACAGGACAGTATCCTGGGAGATCCTCGTAATTGGTACTGATATTGAGTTGTTTTACTCTGTGTTATCTTATCCTCGGTGCCTTGATTGTTGTTTGTGTAACCTGACTTACTTCACAATTGTATTTCGTTATTTCTGCTTATTTTATACTGTTGTCAGCATTCTTACTATATTGTTTAATCTCGATAGGGACCTAACCTTCCTCGTCACTACCCGACCGAGGTTAGGCTTGGCGCTTACTGAGTATTGTTGTAGTGTACTCATGCTCCTTCTGTGCATCTTTCTTGTGCAGATCCAGGTACCTCCACTCAGTCATACTATCCTCGAGGCGGGGAGATCTAGCAGAGACTTCGAGGTATATTTGCCGCGTCCGCAAACCAGGAGTCTCTATTCTGTTCCAGCTTTAGTAGTTGTTCTATCCTTTTGTTTCAGTTGTTTAGACATTTTGGAGTTAGAGTAAATTACATTTCTATCAATCTGTGATTCTTGTGAGGACACGCATTACTCAGGATGATCAGGCACCCGTGCCCCATACTGCAGCCATAAGAGGCCGGAGCTGGGGCAAAGGTCTAGGACGCACACGTGGTGCAGCCAGAGCACATGTGCGAGCTGCCGCTGAGGCGCCACCAACAGATCTAGCCGGAGCCCATGCACTTGGTATGCCTACTACTGCCACTACTACTCTGTGCATGTGTGATTAAGTTTGAAGGGTCTTCGGATCAGTTCTTGCCCTTAGCGGAGTTTGCCTACAACAACAGTTATCAGTCCAGCATTCAGATGGCGTCATATGAGGCTTTATATGGTAGAAGATGTAGATCTCTAGTTGGATGGTTTGAGCCGGGGGAGGCTCGGTTTCTAGGCACAGATTTGGTTCAGGAGACCTTGGACAAGGTCAAGATCATTCAGGACAGGCTTCGTTCATCTTACTCCAGGAAAAAGAGTTATGCAGATCGCAAGATTAGAGATGTAGCATTTATGGTTGGTCAGAGGGTATTACTCCGAGTATTGCCTATGAAGGGCGTGATGAGATTTGGGAAGAAGGGCAAGCTTAGACCTAGGTACATTGGTCCATTTGAGATTTTTTATCGAGTAGGAGAGGTGGCATATAGACTCTCGTTGCCGCCTAGCTTATCAGTCGTGCATCTAGTTTTCCATGTATCCATGATCCGGATGTATTACGGTAATCCAACCCACGTGTTAGATTTCAGCATTGTCCAATTGGACAAGGACTTATCCTATGAGGAGGAGCCGGTAGCTATCATAGACCGGCAGGTTTGTTAGTTAAGGTCCAAGAGATTTCCTTCTGTTCGGGTCCAATGGAGAGGTCAGCCTCATGAGGCATCGACCGGGAGTCCGAGTCTGATATGTGGAGCTGTTATCCTCATCTTTTTCCTGACACAGTTACTTCTTTCTTTTGTCTGTTCGAGGATGAATGGTTGTTTTAGTGGTGGAGGATGTGACGACCCAAGAAGATCATCACTCATTTTCTTACCTATTCTGTACTTCTGAGGCCTTGAAAACCTCATCTGGGGGTTGCCTCGATTTGTGTGCGCAACCCGGGCGTGTAGCCGGAAATCTTAGATGTGAGATTGTGAGAAAAATGCTAAATTTTGATATTAAATTGAATAAATTAGACTTTGGTCAATATATTGAGTAAACGGATCCAGACCCGTAATTTGACGGTCCCGGAAGGTTCATAGGAAAATATGGGACTTGGGCGTATGCCCGGAATCTAATTCTGAGGTCCGAAGCTCGAGAAATGAATATTTGTGTTAAAATGCTTTCTGTAAATAATTAAGGAAATTGGAAGTGAAATTTGATCAAAAGATTATGTTATCGGGCACGTATTTTGTTTCTGATACCCAGTACAAGTCTTATATATGGTTTAAGCGCTTTTTGTGAAGTTTGGTTGAAAACGGACGTCGTTTGACGTGTTTTGGACTTAAAATGGAAATTTGATGTTTGAGGAAAATTTGCAGGAAAATCACTAGTTTTGAAGCTTAATTCGATGTATATGATGTTACTTTGGCAATTTGATCGTGCGAGTAGGTCCGTCGGATATTTTTGAGGTTATGTGCATATTTGGTTTGGAGCTCCGAGGGATCGAGTGAGTTTTGGATAGGCGTCGGAGTACATTTTTAACCTTGAAAGTTGTTGGTATGAACTGGCCTGCCTCGCAAATGTGAGTGGCCCTTCGCAATTGCGAAGTAAGCCCAGACCAGCCATTCTCAAAAATGCGATCATTTCTTCGCAAATGCGAAAAATGCTCAGGCTGCCAGTGATCGAAAATGCGATCATTATGTCGCTAATTCGACCATCGCAAATGCGACTCTCACTTCGCAAATGCGAAGGTCCCGAAAATAGGAAGGGTTCGCAAATACATACCCTGTCTTGCATTTTCCATGTTAGCAGAGGTCGGGGTTCGCAATTACGAACCCTGACATCTGCAATTTTTATAATTAGTCAAATTTTGGATATTTTTTACCCCATTTTCAAAACACAACTCCTTTGGGCAATTTTTCAAGAACAAAACCTCTTCCAAATCGTTTGTAAGTTTGTTTTTACATATTTCTTTCAATCTTAACATCACTTAACATGTTTTCAACTTAAAATCAACGATTTTCATGGGTGAAATTAGAGGTTTGGGGTAGAACCTAGGTTTTTCAAAAATTGGGGATTTGGACCTCAATTTGAGGTCCGATTTCAAAACAAATCATATACTTAGGTTCGTGGGGGAATGGGTAACCGGATTTTGGTTTGAACCTCGGGTTTTGACAACGTTGGCCTGAGGGCCATTTTGGTTATTTTACCTAAATTTACGTATTAGCTATAAATTGAATAGTAGAATTAGTTGTTTGAGATGTTATTTACGATATGTAATTGAAATGAATAGATTTGGGCCATTTAGAGTCGGATACTCGTGGCAAACGGGTGGTTTCAAGTTGAATTGGAGCCGGTTTAAGGTAAATGGCTTGTCTAACCTTGTGTGGGGGATCTTTCCCCTAGGACATGTTATTTGGTAATTGAGTGCCTTGAACGTAAGGTGACGAGCGCGTACTTGAGCTAATTGTTGAAAATCCGGTTTTTACTTAAGATATTGAAACTGTTATAACCTGTGTGAGATTAGGAAAGTTTGTCTAATTGATTTAACTTGCCTACTTTCTTAAGTTGCCTTGACTGTATTATATGAAGCATGTTATGCTAGTACTACGTGTTGCTTGCCTTTTTGTACTTTCCTTCTGAATATCTCCTGGTTGTGGTTGCGCATTTACATTGGGACTCGAATGTGGGATTCCGGTAGCCCCCCCCCCCCCCCTTGTTTGTTTACTTTGGGACAACGGGTTAGATTCCCAGTAGAACCCCCTACACATTTACTTTGGGACTATGGGTTAGATTCCCGGTAGATCTCCCTACACATTTACTTCGGGACGACGAGTTAGATTTTCGGTAGATTCCTCTGCACATTACTTTGGGACTACGGTTTAGATTCCCGGTAGATCCCCTTCCTCATTGATAATGAAATGGACTACAGGACGGTATCCTGGGAGATCCTCTCTATTGGTATTGATATGGAAATGGACTACACGATGGTATCCTAGGAGATCCTCGTTATTGGTATTGATATGGAAATGGACTACAGAACGGTATCCTTGAAGGTCCTCATTATTGGTATTGATATAGAAATGGACTACAATATCGTATCCTGGGAGATCCTCATTGTTGGTATTGACATGGAAACGGACTACAGGATAATATCCTGGGAGATACTCGTAATTGGTACTGATATTGAGTTGTTTTACTCTGTGTTATCTTATCCTCGGTGCCTTGATTGTTGTTTGTGTAACCTGACTTACTTCACAATTGTATTTCGTTATTTCTGCTTATTTTATACTGTTGTCAGCATTCTTACTATATTGTTTAATCTCGATAGGGCCCTAACCTTCCTCGTCACTACCCGACCGAGGTTAGGCTTGGCGTTTACTGAGTATTGTTGTAGTGTACTCATGCTCCTTCTATGCATATTTTTCTTGTGCAGATCCAAGCTCCTCCACTCAGGCATACTATCCTCGAGGCGGAGAGATCTAGCGGAGATTTCGAGGTATATCTGTCGCGTCCATAGACCGGGAGTCTTTATTCTGTTCCAGCTTTAGTAGTTATTCTATCCTTTTATTTCATTTGTTTAGACATTTTGGAGTTAGAGCAGTATATTGCATTTCTATTTGCTTGTGGTTCTCGTGAGTTTCCGAATTTTGGGATGAGATTGTAGACTTTCGCGTTTTATTTTTGAGTTGTATATGCCAAGTGGCACTTATATACCGTTTTCTTCTAGTTTTGCTTAATTTAATTAAGATATTCCGAAAGTTATCTTAAGTTTCCGCATTTTTAGGCTTACCTAATTGTAGGAATTAGGTGCCATCACGAAATATTCATGGAGGGTGAACTGGGGTCGTGACAGTATTCTCTACTGATCATGAGCACTCGATTTATCGTAATTCTCTCTCGAGCAACTATAATAATGTACTAGTCATATTCTTTGAACTACTCTAGATCACACTTTTTCAGTGCTCACTAGGATCAAATCAAAGCTTCGTTATCACTAATCTCGCTTTTAAACCCATTATATTAATCTCTCATATATCTTAGGAGTGACGTTGTTTAATAATATATATATATATATATATATATATATATATATATCCTTTCTCAAGCAACACATACTAAATAGGTGCAGTAAAACGATCACCATTCAACCAACTAAAATAAGCACGTAGTTGAACAAGTAGATAAATCCAAAAGTTAGATTATATTAAAATATAACAGGAATTCATCCTTCAAGAGGTTCCGCAAAACTATAGATAATAAATTAGCTATTCATAATAGTATGTAAAACTACAATACTAAAAGACATAACCGACAATGGCAAATAAGAAGAAAAAGAACACGTGGTTGAATCTTCCTTCTTGCTCCTAGCGTATTTTTTCCTCATTAGGTGTTGTCTAACCCTAAAGTAGTGTCTTCCCCCTTCAAAAGGACGTTTTATGATATATTTATATCAATTATGTGTGGCGTTCTTGATCTCTCATAATTCCAAAAGAACACATTGAGTCGCGTGCTAGAGTTGGTGCAACGCGCGATTTCTAACACGTTCCCAAATATTTCTTTTTTCTTCTTTGTTCTTTCGCGTGTCAGGTTCAGTGTCATCCTCCATTAGTGCACTATTTTTTTGTTCATTCCCTAGGCTCTTTCATACCTACTTTCATGCAATGTATCAATTATGGCACCCTTCTATATCGTGCATCTCTACTCTTTTTGCAACAAATCATCTAATTCTTGCCAACTTCCATCCAAATTCATTCTTACATACAATAAACATGTAATGATTATATATACGTTTATAAACATGTAATCTCTCGCAACTCACATAAAAATAATACACAAACATACTCAAAAATATGCATTTTTAATCATTTATCACTTACGCATTCAAAAAAGCTATTTACATATTTTTTTATGAACAAAAAAGGAATATGTACTGACGTCAAAATGTTACAACTTCACATTAGCATAAGCCTAGAATAACGTAATCATTCTACTATCTCGATTAAAAAGAGAGACGGGCAAAGAGATTATTCAATTGACACTTCCAGTAGATGTTTATTGATAAGAGCTAATTAATTAATTAGTCAGAGTCTAAATCAATCACATTAATCCCAATAGTAGATTCAGCTAACTAAACTAATCTTCATCTAGAAGTAGCCAAATCTATTAAAATATGTACAATGACTAAACATTTTTATCTATTAATTACAGAAATGCCAAAATCGTGGATTGATACCATGGCCAATATATTAATTGAAGTCAGATTACTAGACAGTCACCTTCATGAAAGCTAAGTTTAGATGATTATTATATGTATCCAGTAACAGTTAAAGAAAAACCATAAATTAAGCGCAATATCTTATCCCATTTCAAGATTGCTTGGATGTCCATTTTCCTGATTAGGTGTTAAAAGTATGAAAGTTTTAAAACATTACTGTAATAGTCTTGTGCATATTAATAAAAGTTAATTTCATGTATGGTTATTAAATTTTATCCACTATTTACAAATTAGTCTTGTCACATTAGAGTAAATAAACTTTATATAGTAAAGTCACATAATTGTTTTTTTGCCACATTAAAGTAATTAAATTTTATTACTGTAAAATTATGTTACAAAATTGTATATCGTTATAGCTGGTAAAATAAAAACTTAATGATTTTGCGAGTAAATTTTATGACGGTCATTCAATTTTGTGTTCATTACCCTAAATTCATTTTTTAAGGTTGTATAAAGTCATTCAACTTTATATTCATTACCCAAAAGCTATTTTTCTTTCTTTTGGTACACAAAATTTATTTTATTATGCTCTAACTATCACAATAGCCACTTTAACTAAATTTTATAAAACTTTCACATGAAAAGTCTATTATACCTTTGACAATATAAATTCCACATCTATGTAATACCTTCTTTATTTTATAGTGTATAATAAATTTTTACTGAGATATTTTATTTATAATTAAAATAACTTAATATTATTTGATTTATTAATTTTATAATATATTTGACATTTAATTTTTCCTTAACGTTAATTTTCAAGATAAAAAGGTAGCATTATGAAATTTGTTAGCAAATTTACTGCGAATAAATCTCAAGTCAACATACTTAACATACCTAATGAAATATTTTTAACAAAAACAATAAAATTAAAGCTCACATATTTATCCGTCAAACCATATTTCGTTAATCAAATAAATAAAATATCCACATTTAGCACACTAACATATCAAATTAACACTTTCAAAAACAATTAACTGACTTTATATTAAACACAAACATCTTTGAACTTTTTTGAAAATTTAATTGACTATAAAAAACTATCATTTATTAACTAAATCTGTTTTTATTATTTTGAATAAATATAAAATAAAAAATAATCATTTTATATTTCAATATATGTTCCTGTTTGAGTATGGTTAAACAAATTGAGTGTCATTGATGGTAGGCTAGAATCATGTATTTTAGTCATAGTTTGCACTCAAATTATTGTATTTTACTTGTATTTGAGCTTGAATGTTAGTGTATTAAACTTATGTATTTTATGCTTTAGGAGATGATTCCGAGTCACAAAGATATTATGGAGTTAAATCGACTAATTGGAGCTTTGAAGCCTGAGTAAAATCCAGCGAATTAAACAGTGATCGCATCCAAGACTCGTAGACCGCGTTGCATATGAAAGTTGGAAGAAAGCACAAGGGTTATGAGATTTTTACTAAACCTTCGGATCATGTGTAGCACAATGCGACGCATCAACGCAAATGTGCATCATGAAATTTAAGAAGTTCTGAGACTTGTAGTTTTTTGGTCTGAGAGAAAAATATACTAGTGCTAGGTATAGTACGTGTCATAGTGCATAGCATTAGTACAAAATTATGTCAGACAAGCTAAGTTCAGAGAGTTTAATACCGAGTAAATTGCACTAATACTACGCACTCTGTGTAGCATAGTGTCATGCATGAAGTGTAAAAGTTTGTAGGTTTTACCACTTCGACTCAAAGATGGTAGTTTTGTCCGGGCTAATTCCTACTTGGTATAAATACATTAGAAATACGTTTTAGGTGACTTTTGACCTTGGAAGCTTTAGGGAGAACATTGAAGGCTACAAGACACAGGATTTCATCATCATGCCATCAATTCAATATGAGAGTTTCGTTTGTAATGTTAGAATGATGTTTTATCATTCCTTAATTATATTTTTGATGACTTCCTCCATGATTATGGAGTAGTTTTCAAGAGGGTTTGATGGATTTGGTGTGTTGATAAATATTTGTGCATCTAAACCATAATTCGTGCTTGAATTCATTTATGGAGTTTTGCATGTTGCAGCTTTATTCATCAGTTTATTTAATCAAAAGAGGAATATCTTGGTGATTATATTTGTATTATTTTGTTTGATTTAATTTATTTATTCTCTTAAGTAATTGGAAGAGCTTTTTAATTGTTAATTAAATCAAATTAGGAGAATATTCAAGAGACATTTTTCTAATGATCAATCCATTAACGCATGCTTGCATACTTTACAGTGCTTATATTAGTTCACCTCGTAGAGTTAAGATTTAATCGAGAGTGGAGTCTTGACTACATCTTTGAACTAATCATCCTGTGAATTTGTGAGAATCATTAGAACATTAGAGTTAATTAAACTAGAGTTAAATCCTAATAACTATCTTGCACATATCATGTCAAACTCTTATTTCTCACATTGATAAGAAACCAACTCTGTAAACCTCTAATAATTTATTGTAGATTGTCAATTGCTTTATTTTAGTAGTTAAACTTAGTTTATAATTATTTAACTCAAGTATTGATCCTCTGAATAGCAATTAAACAAGAAATTACTTGAACATTGTTTAAATCCAATCTATGTGGAGACGATATTATACAATACTATCTTTGACTAGCGACCATCAATTTCTTATTGTGTTTGGCGCTTGTCAGTCACAATAAAATTAAATGTACGAATATATTATAAAATAATAAATAAAATAATATAAAATTATTTTAACCATAAGCAAAATTATACATCTTTATGCACTTTTATACAATTGTATATAATATACCTCTTTGTATAAAGTGTATAAGTATATCTAACAAATTATTTATACGATTTTCACTTGCAATTCATGTATAAAGCTGATCCAAATCTATATCAAATAACTTCAAACATTGTATACATCCTACTTAAACTATTTATAATAAGTTCAAACAATTTCCACTCTAAATTCGCACAAAATTATTCAAAATTTAATAACATTAGCATCAAAGGAGATGACGCGTCTATTTTTTCCTTTTTCGTAGCTATGATAGGTATGTATAAACTTGAGAAAAAAAATAATGAAAATTAGGAATCCTTGAACTATGAGTTTCTAGTGATGTCTTTCGGCGTGATCAACGCCCCCGACAATATTTATGGAGTATATAACACCTCAAATTTTAGATAGAGTCCCACATTGGTAAAACTCAAGAGGGATGTTGGGTATATAAGTTAATAAGTCTTAAACCTTAGTGACGTGCTTTAAAGCCTTGCGGGTGTAGGCCCAAAGCGGACAATATCGCTAGCGGGCTGGGCTGTTATATAAGGTATCAGAGCTACTCTTTTGTAAAAAAAAATGTGATGGTGGGTTAGAATTAAACTGAGCTTAGACATATCTCAGCTAGGCAGGGCAAACCTCAGTGCTGAGTCTAGGCGAACCCCATATGGTGAGGCAAGCCTTAGCAAGGACCATGGTGTATGTAACATTCTAGACTTTAGACAGAGTCTCACATAGGCAAAACACAAGAGGGATGTTGGGTATGTAAGTTAACAAGTTTTAGACCTTAGTGATGCGTTTTAAAGCTGTATGGGGTTAGGACCAAAGGGACAATATCACTAGTGGGCTGGACTGTTAAATATATAAGGTATTACATAATGGGAAAATTTATAATTTGACAAGGTCATAATTGATTTTCAGGTAAAATTTTTATAAAATCTTATCAAAGTGACTATTGTGATAACTAGAGCAAAATAAAATAATTTTTGTGTAACATAAGAAAGAAAAGTGACTTTTGGGTAATTAACACAAGGTTGAATAACTTTTACGTAACCAAAAAAAGAAAAATAACTTTAGGGTAATAAACACAAAGCTAAATGAACCATCCATAAATTTAGTCTTATTTACCTGAAGAATGAGTAACAATTAAATTTCTACTCGTTTCAAAGAATACGTGGTTTAGTTCAATATAAATAAATAAGAATAACAAGTAAATGAATTAAAGACAAAACAAATGGACAATCAATCGCAGTGTAATGACCAAGTCTAATCTTAGATTGAACGGTAGAATTCGTCCTCGATCGCAACCTCACTTCAAGCTTGGTAGCGAAAGAACAAATGAATAATACCTTGAATAGTAGCTAGGAGACAAAAGTAAACTTTTATTGTTTTGATTTACGTGTGCAATGTGTTAGAATAAAGAAAATTCTTCCCTGTATATATTAGGAGAATTTCAATCTTAATACAAGTCTGAATAAGGTAAAATTCTTCTTTTTTGATAATCTCGATCCAAGGTTGATATTGGACAGGATTAGCGTCATGATATCCAGTTGAGGCCAAACATTACGGTCCCCTACTTGCCATGCATAACCGTTCTCTGTGTCCGGTAGGTGTCTGTTGGGTTTTTTGTATTTAATTTATTAAATACTTAAAAGATGGTGAATGGAAAATAGAGGAAAATAAAATTTTTGAATGAAATATTAAGTCCCCCCACACCCCCAGCAAATGGACATTATCTCATATTGAAAGAGGAAGAGCTTTTTTATGGGTATATAAGTAATTGATCTTCTTATCGCTCTTAAAGAGTTCATAAGAAGGCAAGTCTCGCGCCGTCGTCATCGTCGCTCGCTCGGCTCGGTTTCGGCTTCGAATTTTGATTTGGTCAAATAATCGGTTGATTGATTAATTTTTTGGATCAAATTTATTTATTAATAGTAAAATATTAACAGAAATGTTATCAAATATATTTTTAAATGACAGAATGGTAATATTAAATCTAATTCAGTTATCCAAATTTCAGTTTAAAATTAACTACCCTTCAATTTTTCCTCTTTATTGTTGAGTAAATAGCCATTTATGTAATGGCATTTTATGCTGTGGTTATTTTGCATAAACAGCCATTCTGAAGAGTTACACCTCTTCAAATTTCAGCCCAACTTTGGCTATAAATGCAACACTATTCTGCTAAGAATTTCACTATAATTTTCTGAGTTTCTCCTCCTTTTCTGCATACTTTCAGCATCAAACAAAGCAACACTAAGTGTGATTTGTTACTGAACTTTGTATTCGCCGAAACACAGGGGTTTGAAGTACCACTACAGCAGTGTGTAATTCGTTCTATCCTGGGAGGAAATAATCTATAACCTTGGGTACTAGGAGGGGATTAAATTCCTTAAGGAAACACTATGAATTTAGTGGGCTTGAATTGGTTTTCTGTTTATGTTCATTTATATTTTCAGTATTATTTTGCAAATACAGTTTTACTAACAAGCTTAAGGAATTTAACATATTTTCTGTATTTATGCTCACTGTTTCTGGAGAATAAAATATTTTGGTTTTGTACTCTATTAAAATCTACGTGATTAACATTTGTGTCATTCTTTTATAGAAATGGCTAATGATAATATGAACCAAGTTGTTCTAATGGTAACTGCCAATGCCTCAAAAATTCGAACGACACCAGCAACATTGGCAATCGGGCAGAGAAACTCGAAAAGAATTTTGGGATTGATTTCAAGCATTGGCAGCAAAAGATATTCTTCTATTTGACTACTCTAAGCCTCCAAAAGTTCATCAAGGAAGATGTTCCTGTGTTGTCCGATGAAACTCCAGAAAATGAACGTTTTCTCGTGATTGAGGCGTGGAAGCATTCAGATTTTTTGTGCAAGAATTGTATTCTAAGAGAGCTGGAGGATGCTTTGTAGAACGTCTACAGTGGCGCGGAAACGTCAAAAGATTTGCGGACTGCGCTTGAAAAGAAATACAAAATCGAAGATGCCGGGTTGAAGAAGTTCATTGCTGCAAAGTTTTTGGACTACAAAATGGTAGATAGTAAGTATGTTATTACCCAAGTCCAAGAACTGCAAGTGATTATTCACGATCTCCGTGTTGAAGGTATAAATCAAATTAATATTAATGTTGAAAGTAATAAACTTAGTATTTTACTAACAAAAATTTCATTAAAGGTTTTGTCATCAATAAAGTATTTCAAGTAGCAGCAATAATTGAGAAGTTGCCTCTTTTGTATAATGACTTCAAAAACTACTTTAAACACAAACGTAAGGATATGTCCCTTGAAGATCTCATTGTTCGGTTGAGAATCGAAGAGGACAACAAAGTAGCTGAAAAGAGAATCCGTGGAAACTCAACAATAATGGGAGCAAATATTGTTGAAGAGAATAAAAGGGGAAGAAGACGCCTGGACCGAAATACAACCTAGGCAAGAAGGAGTTCAGTAGAAACTGCTATAACTGCAAAAAAATTGGACATAAATCTACGGAGTGTCATGCTCCAAAGAAGGACAAGAAGAAGGGTCAAGCAAACATGGTTGAAAAGCATAATGATGTTGATGACTTATATGCAATGCTTTCCGAGTGCAACTTGGTGGGCAATCCTAAAGAGTGGTGGATTGATTCTGGATCCATGCGCCATGGTTCTGCTGTTAAAGAAGCTTTTTCTACGTGTGCTCCTGTTGGACCCGATGAGACAATTTCTATGGGGAATGCTGCAAAGGCCAAGATTGAAGGATGTGGGAAGATACTTCTCAAAATGACTTCTGGCAAAGTGGTGACTTTGAACAACGTCCTTCATGTTTCTGAGATTAGGAAGAATTTAGTCTCTACTGGACTTCTTGTTAAGAATGGTTATAAATGTATTTTTGTTTATGATAAGGTTGTAACAAGTAAGAATAAAATATTTGTATGAAAAGGTTACCTCACTGAGGGCCTTTTCAAGCTGAATGTAATGGTTGTTGAAAATAATAATAAAATTTCAGCTTTGTATTACTTACTTGAGTCAAATGAATTATGTCATATACGTTTGGGTCATGTTAATTATAAAACCTTATGAAAAATAATTAATTTGGAAGTATTGCCTAAGTTTGAATGTGACAAATCAAAATATTAAGTATGTGTGGAATCTAAATATGTTAAATATCCTTATAAGTCGATTGAAAGGAATTCAAATCATTTAGATGTAATTCGCATAGATATTTGTGACATGAAGTAATACCATCTCGCGGTGGAAAGAAGTATTTCATAACTTTTATTGATGATAGTACTCGATATTGCTATGTTTACTTACTTAATAGTAAAGATAAAGCAATATACGCATTCAAGCAATACAAAAATGAAGTTAAACGCAACTTAACAATAAAATCAAAACGCTAAGAAGTGATAGTGGTGGTGAATATGAATCTCCTTTCGAAAAAATATATCTAAAATATGTAATTATTCATCAAACAACGGCCCTTTACACTCCCCAATCCAATAGGATTGCAGAAAGAAAGAATCATTCATTAAAGAAGATAATGAATGCATTACTGATAAGTTCTGGTTTGCCACAGAACTTGTGGGGGGAAGTCGTCCTTAAGGCTAACCGAATACTAAATCATGTACCTCATAGCAAAACACAATTCATTCTATATGAAAAATGGAAAAGAAGGAAGCTCAACTTGAATTATTTTAAAGTGTGGAGATATTTGGCAAAAGTGCAAGTTCCTAAACCCAAAAGGGTAAAATAGGATCAAAAAGCGTTGATTGTGTTTTCATAGGATATGCGACTAATAGTAAAGCATATCGATTTCTGGTTCATAAATCAGAAAATCCCGACATTCATAATAATACGGTTATAGAATCAGATAATGTTGAGTTATTTGAAAATATATATCCGTATGAAAATGAATATGAGTTGATTGATGAAGGATCTAAACGAACTCAGGAAGAAATAAAAGAAAGTACACTTAATCAGGAGGATCCAAGACGTAGTAAACATCAAAGAACGTCTACTTCATTTGGACCAGATTTTGTGACTTACTTATTGGAAAATGAGCCTCAAACAATTAAAGAAGCTACGTCTTCTTCGAAATCATTATTTTGGAAAAGGGCAGTCAATAGTGAAATAGAATTCATATTGAACAACCATACATGAGAATTGGTTGATCTTCCTCCTGGAAATAAACCGTTGGGTTCTAAATGGATCTTTAAGAGGAAGACGAAATATGATGGCACTATTGACAAATTTAAAGAAAGACTTGTGGTCAAAGGGTATAGACAACGAGAAGGTCTTGACTATTTCGACACACACTCTCCAGTTACAAGAATTACGTCCTTATGAATTTTAGTAGCATTAGCTGCAGTTTATGATGTTCAAATTCATCAAATAGATGTTAAGACATCCTTTTTAAATGGAAAGTTGGAGGAAAAAATTTACATGGAACAATCTGAAGAAAAAATTTACATGGAACAACCTGAAGGGTTTGTAGTTCCAAGTAAAGAAAATAAGATATGTAGACTTGTTAAGTCCCTTTACGGATTAAAACAAGCACCCAAAAATTGGCATGCGAAATTTGACCAAACAATATTGTCAAATGAGTTTAAAATAAATGAATGTGATAAATGTGTGTACATTAAAAATATTCCAAATCACATAGTCATTATTTGTTTATATATGGATGATATGATCATGATAAGTAATGACATTGCCAACATAAATGCTACTAAGTGTATGCTAACTAGCAAGTTTGATATTAAAGACTTGGGAGTTGCTGATTTAATTTTGAGAATTAAGATCCATAAGACTTCTCAAGGTTTGGCATTGTCACAATATCATTATATTAAGACAGTACTTGAAAATTTTAATCCCTTGGGCTTTAAAGTTACAAAGACTCCAATTGACATGAATCTTGCATTAGCAAAGAACAAAGGCCAAACCATATCACAATTGGATTATGCTCATGAGTTGCTTAATGTACATCATGAATTGTACACGACTAGATATAGGTTGTGCTATAAGTAAGTTGAGTCGATATACGAGAAATCCAGGTCAATCTCATTAGATGGCCATGAAACGATTATTGGGGTATTAAGTACATACCCTGGACTTTGCTTTGCACCACAGTAAACATCTTGCGGCCATTAAGGAATACTGTGATGCAAATTGGATCATCGGATTAACTAATTCCATGTCAACAAGTGGATATGTAATCATTATTGGTGGAGGAGAGGTATCTTCGAATTAATTCAAACAAACTTGTATAGACCGCTCTACAATGGAGGCTAAATTCATAGCCATGGATAAAGCCGGTGAAGAAGCTGAATGGCTCCGAAATTTCTTGGAAAACATTCTATTTTGGCCCAAACCGTTGACACCAATATGCATACACTGTGATAGTCAAGAGGCAAATAGAAGGGTTGGGAGCGTTATGCATAATGGTAAATCTCGTCATATACGACGAAGACATAAAACCGTTAGGCAATTACTCTCTATAGAAGTTATCATGATTGATTATGTAAAGTCAAGTGATAATGTGTCATAAATTTACTTAAAAAAGGCCTAGCTAGAGAGGTAGCTGAGAAATCATTAAAGGGAATGGGATTTTGGCCGACAACAGGTCGTACTGGCGGTAACTCTACCTAGAAGACTGGAGATCCCAAGATCTAGGTTCAAGGAGATCAAACAAAGTTATTAATAATGGTTCAACATTGTCAACTAAATTTTTGGTTCATTCTCGTGATGAGACAATGTTCAGTACCAAAGATAAAGCATTAAGGTTTTTTAATGATTTCTAAATTTAATACGGGGTATATTAAATAGTGTATCTACGGTATGACATGTTTAAGAATCACCTATATAAGTGTGAAGTGTTAGCCGCTTCAAGGAGAAGTTTACAAGGCCAGTTTTCTATACACTTATGAAACCAGACAGTGTACATGGCTGAAACGAACACAACAATGAGAACCACATACGGTTAATGGTTGGTTGTGTGACTTGTGGTTGTCTAGGTATACACCAAAGTTTGACGGTTCAAATATATCAAATCTATCGATTGATCGAGTATATTAGACATAAATTCACTACAGAAAGTTCAAAGGAAAACCTACTTATCCAGATGCAATTAATCCTTGCTTGCGAATCGCATAATTTTTCATGCATACTTACGTGATATAGCCATTCACTATTCATGTAGGGGATTGTTGGGATTTTTGTATTTATTATATTAAATACATAAAAGAGGGTAAATGGGAAATGGATGAAAATAAAAAAATTTGAGTGAAGTTTTAAGCTCCCCCCCCCCCCCCCCCGGCAAATGGACATTGTCCCATACTGGAAGAGGAAGAGGTTTTTATGGGTATATAAGCAGTTGCTCTTCTTCTATCTCTTAAAAAGTTGAGAAGAAGGCAAGGCTCGTTGTCGTCATCGTCACTCGCTTGGCATGGTTTGGCTTTGACTCCGGCTTCGGATTTGGATTTGAATTTGAATTTGGAATTGGTCAAATAATTGATTGATTGATTAATTTTTTTGGACCAAAATTATTTATTAATAGTAAAATATTAACATAAATATTATTAAAATTTTATTTTGATAACAAAATATTAATATTAGAATAACTATTAATATTAAATTCAATTCAGTTATCCAAATTTTAATTCTCTGTTTTTATAACAGAAAATTAATTACCCTTCAATTTTCCCTCTTTATTTTCCCTCTTTATTGTTGAGTAAATAACCATTTATGTAATGACATTTTATGATGTGGCCGTTTTGCATAAACAGTCATTTTGAAGAGTTGCACCTCTTTAGATTTCAGCCCAACTTTTGTTATAAATACAACATTATTCTGCTCAAAATTTTACTAGGATCTGAGTTTCTCCTCCTTCTACATACTTTTAGCGTCAAACAAAGCAACAATAAGTGTGATTTACTAACGAACTTTGTGTTCGCTAAAACGCTGAGGTTTGAAGTACCACTATACCAGTATGTAATTCGTTTTATACTGGGAGGAAATAATCCACAATCTTTGGCATTAGGAAGGTATTAAAATTTCTTTAAGGAAACACTGTGAATTCAGTGGGCTCGAATTGATTTTATGTTCATGTTCATTTCTGTTTATATTCATTTATATTTCTAGAATTATTTTATAAATACAACTTTACTAACACGTCATTCACTCCCCTCAAGTTTCAATATGAGAAGTTTTGGGATTCGATTGTGATTACGTCGAGCTGCGCTTCCATTTTGTTTCCTAACCGGGAAATTCGGGAAAGCTCTGCCCAATTTTATCCGTATACAAAGTGTTATTTTTTATTGAAGGTCGGGAAGGATAGGGGTTGCTCTGATGGTAAGCAACCCCCACTTCCAACCGAGAGGTTGTGAATTCGAGTCTCCCCAAGAGCAAGGTGGGAATTTCTTGGAGGAAAGGATGTCGGAGATCTATTTGGAAACAGCCTCTCTACCCAAGAGTAGGAGTAAGGTCTGCGTACATACTACCCGCCCTAGACCTCACTAAATGGAATTATACTGGATTGTTGTTTTTGTCCGGAATGATAGGACTAAAGGTCGTGCAACTATAATAGTAAAAGGTGGACATTTTAATAAGCATTTGTGAATGGAACTTACTTTACTCATTCAAGTAAAGAAAAAAATCTTACTCCTTCCATGACAATATTACGTTAGTGGGTCAACCTCATATCTAAAATTAACAACCACTAACTAACTTTTTATTCAAAAATCTTGTTCGGTGGTGAGGTGGGTGTTATTAATTACTTTCTCAATTAACTATCTTACTTTAAGTTGATCTTACTCTGCTATTAAAACCGGAACTCCAGAAAAGAAATTAAAGTCGGCAAAAAAAGACCAAAGGTAATTAAAAAGGTAAAGCCAATTAGTCTAGCTAATTGATCGAAACCTACCTAAAAAGGGGCTTCTTTATCCCTATGAATTTTCTAAAAAGGACGATTAAGTAAGCTAAGATCTATCAGGTCATTACATCACTAATTTAGGGAAGATTTTAGCACCAAACTAAAGGTGATAATAACGTATTAACGTGTATGATTAGTTTCTAAATAGAACTAGAAATCTATGACATGACCTAATATTTTTATTCATAACTATCACTTCCATCTTTGTAATTTGTAATAATCAAAAGAGCTCGTTTTTGGAGAATTTATAACCTGAAGTCCAAAATTTGTCTTTTTATTCCTAAGAAATTTGATTTAAAAAAAATTGAAATGGGACTATTTCCTTATTAACATTTATGTTTTGAACTTAAAGTAGGCTATTAAATTTTTATTTAAAAGACGTAAATAAGTACCACTTAATAACGTCACTTGCTATATGAACTAGCAGCTTTTTTACCTGCCTGTAAATGAAGGAAATTGTTTTCCACCTTCTTGTGTATGAATACTTTTCACGAAAAAACTTTTTCATGTCATACTAAATGTATAACCCGAAATTTAGATGTAGGTTTTATAATATTAGATTTGTAGAGAAAAAGGTTAATCCAAATCAATACTAATATCCAAGCAGCAAATCTAGTGTTTTTATGAAGACTTTTAGACGCACGTTGTTAGATAAAAATGTCTTAGAGCAATACAACAACAACAACAACAACAACAACTATCCAGTATATTTCCATCAGGTGGGGTCTGGGGAGGGTAATATGTAGACGAGCCTTACCCCTACCCGAAAGGGTAGAGAGGCTGTTTCCATTCGACCCTCGGCGCATAGGAAAGAGCAATAATGGACCAATAATGATTTAAGAACGTGAAAAATAACAATAAATGACAATAAATGATATTTAAGTAATAAATGGAGCAAGGTTCATCCGACGAAGGTGAGATTTTCCATTGAGCTTTCTGACATTGATGGATTATGATAAGCAGTTGAATATTTTGATTCCTCTTGGTTCGGGAGAGAAAGATAGAGGAAAAGGAGTATAAGGTAAACTTTGTATGTATTTAATAAAGAGAAAATCTTCACAGAAAATATCAATATTGTTCTTTACAAAAATATTTGATCCCCTTTCTAGAATTACATCTCTTCCTATTTATAAGAGTAGATGGGTCAAAAACCCTAGATAGTACGATCAGAAAGGAATATTCGCTAGTAGAATATTCTCTAGGGAAAAGAGAGAATGCAATCACAGCTTCAGCATTTGTCACCACTACTGCACTCATTTGGAGAACAAGGAACCATATTCGTTTTGAATGAGCTGCTTTTGTGGAGGAATTGGTATGTAAAGAGATTGCCTTATTGCTACACCTTCGAGGCAGGAATTACAAGTATTGGCAGATTGGACTGAGACTACTTAATTGCTTCCCTTAGCTATTGTATTTAGATGCTAAATGATATGATACTCGTGTATAGATAACTAGGATAATCGAGAGATTACTTGTAACAATGTAGTAGTTAGTCCAAACTACTACTATAGAGGTCTATGATGTACATATTCTTTGAGATTAATGAAAAGCGACAGTTATATTAAAAAAAATATTCTCTAGGGAATTTAAATCACTTAAATTTGGTGTTACTGTGTGCCGAGGATAGATTCTCGTTCTCGTCCTCATTTATTTTAACTAAGCCACCTCGATCTCGATGATAATTTTGCCTTCTTCACTTGATCTCTACATCTCGAGGTTAGGTCGATACGTCATAATGTCAACATGCCACAGCCTTCAAAGGCTTTATTTCTATTGAGCGGTTCAAATGCATGACATGAAATTTTTCGTCCATATAGTTAGTCCCGCCACCTATCAAAGCCGCCCTCGTGGGCAGGCTTGATAAGTATATAATAGCAGTTGTGGTCGTCGTAAGAGGCAGTATACCCTTGAGAGTTACATATTTTGAACTCTTAATTTTTTCGGGTGACCTCTGGAGAGAAACTGACATGGATAGGATGTTACATTATGACATCATTCGTCATGATGATGCATGTTTCTGATACATCACATCAGGTCATATGCAGTCTTTGGGGCAGCCTCTGAGGTTTAGGTTGCAAAAAATTGGGGTTATTGCTTTGCGACTTGAACATGAGGAAGTTGTTGTGAATTCTTCTAATGAAAGTTCTTCACATCCTGGGCGCGGGGAGGCCTTATCTTCTAGGTCGGATTAGAAGGCTTCTCCTACTGATAGGGGGGAGATAAGATGTCCGTCGAGCAAGATGATGAGCAGGCTGAACTTGCCGGCGATCAGTTCGACTCTGACCTCGACCCTGAATATTTTGAGATGGTCGATAGTGGGACCATTTAAGTTAAAGTTAGAGTAGAAGGAGGATCAAGGACCATCACGATTCTAGTGAATCATTATTTACTTAATGATACCGAGGACGTGATTCATGCCTTCGGTCCCTCTTTTTTGATACTAAGCATGAGACTCTCCGGGGGCTGAAGAATAACACTCTATCCAGGAGCATCGCCAGTCTCTCACTCAAGGTAAATCTCTTCCTTCTTTTCTCATTTTCTCTTCTTTGCTTCAGTTTACTTCCAAGTCTTACTTTACTTTTCTTTTGTTTGCAGACCGTTATCCATGAGATAGAGAGCGTGCAGAGAGAGAAGAAGCGAAAAGGGATCTATAAAAAATTACTTACAGAATACGAGGAGTTCCGCGGGAAGTATTGAGAGGCGGAGAGGCAGCTCCGCGAGAGAGGTGATGCGCCTTACCTGAGGGAAGAGATGAGGAAGAAAGAGGAAGAGTTGCTTGCATCTATGAAGTGATTTAGCATTCTCGCAGGGGCATTGAAGAGAAAAAAGGAGGAACGTGAATCGAATAAGGACTTAGAAGCCTAGTTTCGCGATCTATAGAGCCGAGTTGATTAACTTCAAGGTCAGTTGAATGACAACCAGTTCGAAATAGATGGGCTTAGGGGAGAGATAGTTGGTAAGCAGAAGCAGTTCGATGAAGCAGATTCTTCCCGGATGGAGACTTAAAAAATGGATGCTCTTTTAGTTTTGGCAAACAAAGGTCTTCGTGCCGATCGGGACAATGTTCGATCGATGGTCGAAGCTAAGGAAGCCAGACTCGACGAGAGGATTGGTGAGTTGGAGAAAGAGAATGTCGATCTTCTTGAGCAGGTTTTCTGATGTGAAACACGAGAATGCCAAACTGCTTGAATAACCCTACACTTATTCTACCTCTCAGTTTTTGGCCCTCCGTCGAGAGTGGTACAAGGATTGGATCCTCACCAAGGCTCGAATATAGGTGGTTTGTGAATAGGGCTAGTCGGGCTTCGTCTTTGAAACAACTTTGGATGAGGCTAATGTCATCTATAACACACCTCAATAAGAGATATGATCCAGTTGTATCCGATAATAATTACATAATTATGAGTCGGGGTCGAATCCACTGGGAGTTATGAAGGGGTTCTAGGTGTATATATTTAAAGCAAGCAAATGTGTTATCTAAGATTGCACTACCAAAACAAAGTTTTATTTTTTACTTCTACTGTTACTTTAATCAATGCAAGCTAAAGAAAATAGACTAGAGATTAATATTTTTAAGGTCTTTCCATATTGTTTAAAGACCTAGGGATGTAACCATAACCTAAGTGTTTTCCTAATTGGATAAAGACGTTAATGCTTATTTTGTTGATTAAGGTTTATCATAGCTTTCAACTCTGCATTACCCACTCAATATCTCAGAGAGTGATTTTGCCTAATTTGGCTTTCTGAAGTCCAAATAGGTACCAAACAAAATAACTTATATGAGCTCATGTCGGATTCTTACTATCTCTAGTTTGAACCCGTTAATTAGGCTAATCAATCTCTCAATTAACCTAGTTCCTTGTTAGCTAAGTTATCCTAGACTAGATCCATCTTTCTCAAGTAAAGACTAAGTCAAATAGACATGAATCAATCTTTGTAACCATTAATTCTAAAATTAAAGCATGAACTAAGCTAAATAAACAACACCTAATCTTGAACAAGCACTAAATTAAAATACCCATAAGGTTTACACACTAAGGTTGGGTCAGAATCCTAGTAAAATCTAGCTACTCATTAAAGAAATTGCAGAACATAAAAAAGAAAATATAATTAAACTCATAATGAAATATTAAAATGATGAAATATAATGTTAAAACACCAAAAGAAAAACTAATACTTCATAAAATAGTAAAAAGAAATGGCTGCAACAGCTTTGAATATACAAACTTGACCTAAATTTGTGAAATTCGTCTATTTATATAGGGTTACAAATTATGAATAAAAATGCTCCTCAGGAGGTTCTGATGCCGCACAACTCCATGTTTGATCCGCAGTTTTCTTCAGTTGGAAGGAAGGTGAGTTCTGCTGCCGCACATTTTTGGACTACGGCCACGAGGCAACTTCTGCGGCCGCACAATTCTTGTGTGGTCTGCACTTCACAAGGGTTTCAAGACTTGGTCTTTTTGCATATTCTCTAAAATTTGAACTATTGCCAGTGAAAGCCTAGTTCTGTGGTCGCACAGTTCATGTGCAGTTCGCACATTGCTGAAAATCCTGTTGGGTTTTACTTCTTGGTTTACTTCCGCATATGGACTTCTGCCGTCCGTAATTTCCTCTAAAGACCACACATCTTTGCTTCTGCGCCCATTATTGCCCTATGCTTCATAACACTCTTTTTTGAGTCGTATTTCTTCATGGGAGACCAAACTTCCAGTATTGCTGCAATTGCACAATTTCATTAGTTTTGGGAGCACAATTCAATACTTTCAAACTAAAACAAAAGCTAAAAGCTGCTAATAAGCATTCAAAATATCCACTTATCAGAGGCTTGAGCTAAGGCTCGTAAAACTCATTTGGCCTGCAACTATGATCCCGACACATCTAAGTTTGATGCCGAGAATGAAGATAAAGGAGGCTTCAACCAGCCCAAAAACTGCCTGGTGCAACTCCGCTTACGACCGAGGCGAAGATGGAGAGGATTGAGGAGCCTAGGGTGGTAATGGCCACGAGATATTCTGCCTTTATTTTTTTTTTAATTCCTTGTATTATTCTTTTCTTTTCATTGGTGTTTTCGTACGTCTGTATAAAGACTCTTTATCTATGTATCAAACTTGGTTTTTGATTTATATGCACCTTATTTATCTTTGCATGTTGTATTACTATACTTGTGTATTTCATTTCTATACTTCCTTGTTTTGAATCTATCTTCTAGTTTGTAATAGTCATGGGGTTGAGAGGCCATGAGCGGCGAAAGTTTTGTTTGAATTTAGTTAAATGCCCGTCTTTTTAGTTAACGCGAGCCTGGGAGCGAGGAGTTTTGTCCGAGCTTAGTCAAACATGCCTCGTTGTTAAAACGTGCCCAAGGGCCAACAGGTGTTTTTCAAGGTGATCAAACATACCTTTTAGTTGTATCATGGCCAATGGCTGATAGGTATTGTTCGAGCTTGTCAAACTTATCTTTTGGTTGTATCGTGGGCAAGTGCCGATAGGTTTTGTTCGAGCTGGCCAAACATACCTTTTTGTTAATTCATGGCCAAAGACCGATTGGTATTGTTTGAGCTGGTCGAAAATATCTTTCCATTTAGCCGTGGCCAAGGTTGATAGGTGTTGTTCGATTTGTTCGAACAAACCTTTTTGTTAAGTCGTGGACAAGGGCCAATAGGTGTTGTTCGAGCCGGTCGAACATACATTTTGTTAGATCATGGCCAGAGTCGATATGTGTTGTTCAAGATCATCGAATATACCTTTTTATTAGATCAAGTCCAAGAGTTGATAGGTGTTTTTGAAGTTGGTCGAACATACCTTTTCATTAGGTGGTGGCCTAGAGCCGGTAGGGATTGTTCAATCTGTTTGAACTTACCTTTTTGTTATATTGTGGACAAGGGCCAATAGATATTGTTTGAGCTGGTCGAACGTACCTTTTTGTTTGATCATGGCAAAGAGCCATAGATGTTGTTTGAGCTGGTCAAACATGCCTTTTAGTTAAGAGATTTAGGAGAATTGTTTCAGTAAATGGGTATCTCATTTATTTCAACATCATTGCATCAATTACATCATTTGACCACGAGGTATATTCTGGAGAAAAATTATAAGTTTGGGTGCTAGCTGGCATTCCAGTCTCAATAACAGTATATCTAGTCCTTTCATTGTTCAACTTGGAGATTCTTGAAGAGTCGAGCAATGAATGTATCTGTCCTCGCGTACCCCAACTGGAAAATGTCTTGTCTATCGCCTAGTGCAACTCTGCTTATGACAAAAGAGAAAATATAGAGGATGGCAGAGACTAGGGTGGTTATGATCACTAGATATTTTGCCGTTATTTTTGTTTAATTCCTTGTTGTTATTCTTTAATATGTGTTGGCGTCTCCGTACACCTGTTTAAAGACTCTTTATCTAAATATCGAAGTTGGTTTTGTTTTATATGCACCTTCACTATCGTTGCATGTTTCATTTCTTTACTTGTGTATTTCATTTCTATACTTTCTTTATTTGTTGTTATCTTCAGGGTTAAAATATTCATGGGGTCGAGTGGCTATAGGCTGTAAAATATTTATTTGAATTTTGTTGAATGCCTGTATTTTTAGTTAAACTAAGTCTTGGGGCTGAGGAGTTTTATCCAAGCTTAGTCAAACATACCTCTTAGTTGAGATGTGTCCAAGGGCCAACAAGTGTTGTTCGAGCTGGTACAACATATCTTTTAATTTTATCGTGGTCAATGGTCGATAGGTATTGTTCAAGCTAGTCAAATGTACCTTTTGGTTGTATCGTGGCCAAGTGCTGATAGGTGTTGTTTGAGCTTGTCCGATGATGATAGGCTATAATTACATATTTTAGTCGATTATTACACTCTAATTTACTGCACTTTAGTTGAGTTTGCGCTTTAATCGTTAGTATTTTGCACTGATTGAGTTTGTGTTTTATACCTTTTAGGAGTGATTCCAATCTGTATAGATGTTATGGAATGAATTAAAGTGATTTGGAGCTTTGCATTCTGAGTAAAAGCAAGTTGGGATCGTATTCGGGGATTAACGGATGATAGAGCAGCAAAACGAAGAATCAAGTAGGCATATTACGCATTGTCTAGTAAAATACACATAACTTTGTTTCAGATAGGTGTTTTCTAAGTTGGTCAAACATACCTTTTTATTAGGCCGTGGCCTAGGGCCAATAGGGATTGTTCGAGCTGGTCAAACATACCTATTCTTAGATCGTGGCCAAGGGCCGATAGGTGTTGTTCGAGTTGGTCAAGCTTACCTTTTCGTTAAGTCGTGGCCAATGGCATACAGGTGGTGTTCGAGATGGTTGAAGATACCTTTTAGTTACGAGATTTAGGATAACAGTTTCAATAAATAGTTATCTTATTTATTTTAACATCATTCATTAATTACATCATTTCACCTCGGGATATTTTCTGGAGAAAAATTAAATGTTTTGGGTGCTAGCTGGCGTTCCGATCCAAATTCCAGTATAACTAGTCTCTTCATTATTCAACTTGGAGATTCTTAAGGAGTCAGGAAATGAATGTATCCTTCCTCGCGTACCCCAACGTGATTGTGTCCCATTTGTCTCCTCTTTAAAACCTACCTTGAGAAAACCTTGTTGGGACAAAACTCAAGTGAGTGAAAAAGAGTACGACTTATGGGACACTACTTGTTTCTTAGAAGTTAAAGTATTTGAGGAGGTTGACATTCCAATTGTTTGGTAGGATATTCCCTTCCAATGTCTCTTGTTGGAATGAACCTTTGTCTACCTTACCTATGATTTTGCATGTTCTATCCCGATTGGCTCCTAATTTGCCTTTTCAGGGATCTCTTTTTACTTGGGTCTTGGCTTTGAGCACTTAATCCCTAATCTTGAGTAACCGTACCTTAGCCTTTTTGTTGTGATGGCGTTTTTCTTGATGTTTTTTTGAGACCTATCTTGTGTATCTCTTCCCTCTTTGATCTCATCAAGGTCTTGTCTTTTTCTCTCGTCGTTGTCGTTGCCACTCTCGTTGTTGTACCTCAGGCTGGGTTGTTCAACTCCAACCGATATGACTGCTTCCGTCCCGTAGACTAGGGAGTAAGGTGTTTCTCTTATGCTTGTTTTTAGGGTCGTCATATGTGCCCAAAATACTCCTGGGAGTATCTACAGCCACAATCCCTAGGCGTCTTCGAGTCTCTTCTTCACGAAGTTCAAGATTGATTAGTTGGAGGACTTTTCTTGCTCGTTACCAGTTGGGAGGTAGGAGGTTGATAATATCCTTTTAATGTGCCATTTTCTGAAAAACTTGATGGTTTTTCTTCCCGTGAACTAGTGTCCATTGTCATAGCTTATTTCTTTTTACAGGCCAAATTGACAGATGATGTTCTTCAATATGAACGTGATTGCCTCTTGCTCGCGAATTTTAGCGAATGTGCCTGCTTTTATCCATTTAGAGAAGTAGTCAGTTAAAACTAAAAGGAATTTAACGTTACCTCGCGCTGGCATTAATGGTCCCATGATGTCCATTCCCCACTTAATTAACGGCCATGGGGAGGTGATATAATGGAGGTGTTCTACAGCTTTGTGGATTATTGGGACGAATTTTTTGCACTATTTGCCTTTTTTTTTTCTAATTCCAGGGCGTCTTTATTCATGATTGGCCAATGGTATCCCGCTCGTATGAGGAACCTAACTGTGCTCAATCACCAAAGTGACTGTCATAATGTCCTTCATGGACTTCCTCAAGGATGAGTTGAGTTTGAGTTGGGCCCAAGCATTTTTCTAAGAGGCCGTTATACGTTCTTTTATACAGCTCGCCATGAAGGATATTGTATCTTGCTACTTGCATTCTCAGCTTCATGGCTTTCTTGTTATCATTTAGGAGCGTACCATCATGCAAAATAGTTTATAATACAATTGTGCCAGTCGCATATTAGGTTCATAAATTTTACCTCGACATGGTCTAGTGCTAAGCTAAGGAGATGCACCACGCCCGTGTCCCTAAGATTATGCTTTTTGTTGCGGTGGCTAATTTTGCAAACATGTCTTCCTTGATGTTCTGAATTTTGTGGGATATGTTTGAGTTGGCATTCATTAAATTTGGGCACTAATTTGCATATCTCGGTCTGGTACTTCTGCAACCTTTGTTCTTTGATCTGGAAAGTCCTAGTTACTTGGTTCCCGACAAGTTGAGAGTCGCAGTGTAGCCATATAATGCCTCGCCTATATCTGAGTGCTAGCCTTAGTCTTGCAATCACGGTCTCATACTCGGCCTCATTGTTAGTCATATTCAGGCATCTTATAGATTGGCAAATGACTTTGCTAGTGGGGAATTCGAGCACGAGTCCCAATCAGACCCACATGTGTTAGACATACCGTCAGTGTACAAGACCTAGAGGTCTTGCATCACGTGAGAAGCTTGAATGGCTTCCTTCTCAGCCTTGGGCTTCACCTTGGCACTGAAGTCTGTGACGAAGTCAGTAAGCATTTCTGATTTTATCGTTGTGTGAGGCTAGTAAGTGATGTCATACTCACTTAAATCGATGGCCAGCCTCTCCGATAGCTCGAGTTTTTGTAGTATGCTCCTTAACGGGAATGTTGTGATGGCTGAGATTAGATGGCACTAGAACTATGATCCGAGCTTTGTTGAAGTTATGACAAGAGCCAGGGACAGTTCTCGAGGTGAGGATACCTTGTCTCGACATCGATAAGTGTTTAACTGATATTATAAATTGGAGATTGTGTACTATTGTCCTTTCTGACTAGGATTGCACTTACTAATACTCTGAGACAGTGAGGTAGACGAGGAGACATTCCTAGATCGGATTTTGAAATCCAGCGTAGCGATGATAGGTATTTCTTGAGTTCCTTCAGCGTTCATATACACTTAGGCGTCCATTCAAGGCCGTTTCCTGTTTGAGTACGTTGAAGAACCTATGGCACTTGTCGGATGACCTCGACATGCATCTGGACAGGGCAAATTTCAACCCATCAGTATAATATTCCATTGATAGCCTTGATATGATCTGGGTTGACTTCGATTCCGTGCTGTGATAGTAGGAAACCTAAAATCTTGCCCGAAGCAAGGCCAAACACGCATTTCTTAGGGTTCAGTTTTATCCCGTACTTTCTCAATATTTCAAACATTTTCTTCATATGGTCGATGTGATCTTCATCCCTCAAGGATTTAACCAACATGTCATCGATGTATACTTTCATAGTTTTGTTGAGCTAGTTCTTGAATATATTCGTGACCAGCCTTTGGTAGGTAGCTCCCGCATTTTTCAACCCGAATGGCATGACCCTATACCATTACTTTCTCTTGTGAGTGATGAATATTGTTTCCTCTTGGTCATCTTCTTCCATGAGTATTTGATTATATCCTATGTAAGCGTCCAGAAAACTTAGCAACTCATGTCCTATTGTGGCATCGATGAGCTGATCGATGTATGGTAAAGGAAATGAATCCTTCGGGCAAGCTTTGATCATATCAGTGAAGTCCATGCACAATATCCACTTCTCATTCTTCTTTTTGCATTACCGTATTATCGATCCATTTGGGATACTTTGACTCCCTCATAGAGTCATTGCCCAACAGTTTCTCCACTTTCTCGTGGACGACCTCATTGATGATGGGTTTGAACTTTCGACAAACTTGCCTTATTGAGGGGTTGTAGGGGTCGACCTTTAACCTGTGAGTGGCTATCTCTTTGGGGATTCCTCGCATGTCTTCATGGCTAAAGGCAAACAAATCTATAGTAGCTCTAAATTTACCTGTGTTTTTGAGTTTGCAACCAACGTATGCCTTTTTAGTGGGATCGCTTTGATCTAGCTGGATGGGGTCGAGCTCCTCTAATGTTGATCATGCATCTACGACTGCCTCTGGGTCTGTAATGGTGTCCTTGGCTTTGACCTGTAGGGACTTTGACTATGCTGATTTCTATGCTTCTTTTTCTTTCTCTTTTTCTTTTTCTTTCATTTGTTGGGTTTTCATGCTGTCCATAGAAATTCAATAGCACTCCTGGGAAGTGCATTGCTCCCCTGGTATGTTGAATATTCCCTAGGGGGACGGGAACTTGATTACTTGGTATAGGCTATAGGGGACTGTAGGGACTTTGACTATGCTGATTTCTAAGCTTCTTTTTCTTTTTCTTTTTCTTTCAATTGTTGGGTTTTCGTGTTGTCCATAGAAATTTGATAGCACTCCCGGGAAGTGCATTGCTCCCCTCGTAGGTTGAATATTCCCTAGGGGGCCGGGAACTTGATTACTTGGTATAGGCTATAGGGGATTGCCTTCATGGGGTGTACATGATGTGGAACATGGTCTCCAGCATCACCCCAACAGCAAGGATAGGGAGCGTGATCTCGCCCAAAGTTCGTTCAACTGCATTCTTAAGTCACATATGTGCGATACTCGAGGATGGATGATGCACATTTCACTTCTGTCATTCACCATAATTCTCCGAACATTAGTATCAAGAATTCATGAAGCAATGACAAGTACATCATTGTGAGGGAATGACAAATCATCAGCATTAGACTCATCGAAGTTGATACTCTTCATCAAGATCGTCGTATCAGTCGTGGGTGAATAATATTTAAAGTTTGTAAGCGGCAGTAAACTCGATGTCGTTGATGGAGGTGTCGTCAATGTGACTAATAATCATGTTGATGGTGCTAGTAGGCGAGGGCGGCTTCGGTGGACCTGGGAATTCTCGACTATTTGCTAAGGTGTTCCGGTCCTCGTTGTTGAGTAACTCTTCGAGGTGTCCTTGTTACAGCACACCATTTCTAACCTTAAAGCGTGGCAGTATTTTGTATTATGTACATAGTCTTGGTTGAACTCACAGAAGTCGTCAAACTTCCTGGTGCTTGGGCCAGTCCTCATCTTTGGCGGCCACTTCACCTTTGTTCCGAGCTTCTTAAGTACATACCACCTCTATAGGCGAAACACAAAAGTTATGAGCATATAGCAAGGGGAAATACCTCGATCATTTCTATGGATGTCTGATTTTGGCCTAGAGAGGTTGTCTTCATAGTGGAAGTCAGGGACGGGTGCCCTGATATAAGGTTAGTACCAATCTTTGTTCGATCACAGTACTAGAGGGTCTCTCCCAATGATGTCCCTACATTCCCTCCTGGGTTTGGACTACACTTAGGCGAGGCGCCGAGTTGGCCCATTAAGGTCTTCATCATCTGCTCTGACCTCGGCACAGTAGGCATAGTAGATCTCTTCCCAAGTTGCCGGTGGGTACTTCATCAAATAGTCAATAGCTTTTTGGTTGCCTTTGAGCTTTCTCTGTTCAACCCGTTTTCGAAGGCTGCCACGACACTTCCTTTGGAGATATTTAGCAAGGTCACCCTCACGCTGTTGAATTGGGATAAGAAGTCCCCCAGTCCTTCCCCTGGGGATTGCCTAATGGCGAAGATATCACTCACCCCCATTTCAACTTTCTTGGACCAATATGTGTCGTCACTAACTTGTCCACCATTTTTTCGAATGTTTCCATGAAATCGGCCAGCAGCTACGAATACCATGTTAACATACATCCTGTGAGGGTTTCGCAAAAATTTTCGACAAGATAGAAGACACATGTTCTTTGGTTAGTTCATTGCCGGCGGTAACATAGTGGGTTGCATGGTCCTCGGGATAAGTCATTTCCATCGTATATTCAGAGGTATGGGGGTATGTTGAAAGTTTTTGATATGGCATGAGGAGCCGCTTCTTCCAGGTATGGCTGTTCCACGAACCTGCCGGTGTCTCTTCTTGGTAATAATTTGGGAGCACCTGGTATTTTGTCTACCCGTTCCTGGTGCTCGTTCATATGTTCCTTGAGCACCTTATTCTCATTTTTCATTTCCTCTATTCTCTTCAGCACGTCGAAGAGGATGTTGTCTCCTGCATTTTCAACAATTATGTAGATATTACCAAAAGTATGAGAGTTTAGTTAGTCATCTTGTTCATTGCTCTGGTGTGCTGGATGGATCCTTGGGGTTTCCACAGTCGTTCATGGGGACTGCTTGCTCATTACGCTGACGAAAGTGTCGGTTAGCCAAGCTTCGAGGAGCTTTTTCATAGTGGGCAGTCTTTCTTCTCCCGCGGATGTGGGAACCTTTTTCCCATTTGGTTTGGTTGTTGTACAAAAGGGTATCAGCGGCTTCCCTATCCTATGGGATGTATTGTGGGTTACTTCCTCATCTTGAGTTTCATACCCTTCGTCGATGGCACTCATGAGGTTGAGCGAGATGTTGTTCGTTGCTCTTGTTCCCTTTCTTTGGTTACTTGCCGTGGAGTTCTTGGATGCAAAGAAGAAAGTATAACTCTATAGCTTGTTAGGTTAACAAGTCACGCAAACTGTAGATCTGAATGAAAACTAATTATTTGACTAAGAAATTCCCACAGACAGACGGCGCTAAAGTGTATAACCCAAAATTTTGATTTAGGTTTTTATACAATTAAATTTATAGAGAAATAGGTTAATCCAAGTCAATATTAATATCCAAGTAGCAGATCTAGTGTTTTTATTAAGAGTGATATATGTGTGATGTTAGATAAGAATGTCTTAGTGCATTATAAATGGAGCAATAATTGCTTAAGAACGTGAAAGATAACAATAAATGATAATAAATAGTATTTAAGTAATAAATGGACCAAGGTTCATCCGACAATAGTGGGATTTTTCACTAAGCTTTATGACAAAATGGATTATGATAAAAAAAATTAAATATTATGGTTCCTCTTGGATCGAGTGAGAAAGATAGAGGAAAAGGAGCACATGGATGATGATAAACAATTTAATATTCTGATTTCTCTTGGATCGAGAGAGAAAGATAGAGGAAAATGAGTATAAAGGCAAATTATGTATGTATTCAATAAAGAGAGAATTTTCATAGAAAATGTCAATGTTGTTCTTTAAAGAAATGTTCGATCTCTTTTGTAGAACTACATTTCTCCTATTTAAAAGAATACACGAGTCAAAAATCCTAGATAGTACAATCATAAAGGTATCTTTGTTAAAATATTCTCTAGGGAATCTAAATACTTAAATTAGTTGTTACTGCGTGCCGAGGACGAAGGCTCGTCCTCATCCTTGTTTTTTTGTGTATTAAGCCACCTCGACCTCGATACCTTCTTTACACAACCTCAACCTCTCGGGATTAGGTCGATATGTTATAACATCGACACGCTACACCTTTGTTGGTCGGGTCAAATGCATGACATGAGAATTTTCGCTCATAGGGTGAACATACCCATACATTAATTAATCTACTAATACAAAATTTACGTTTTTTGTTTAAATGATACTCTGATCTCTTTGACCACAAAAATCAATCAAATTGTTCTCCAAACTCAATCTGAGACAAGTGGAATAGCAGTTTCATTGAATGTACATATACACCAACTATAATATTCGAACCAAGATTCTATGCCTTTTTTTTATTTTTTATCGAAATAAACTTGCTTAAGATGCGCACAACATGCATAGATCAGGGCAAGGACAACAGCGCCAGCTAACTAAAAATAAAAATCTCTAATAAGTTTAGCTAAATCTTAGCAGCCAGCCAAACCTATTGGTATTTTAGCTGTCAGAACTAAATTACATTCAAGGGGAAAGAAAGAATTCAAAGTAAAAATAATTCCGTCAAAAAGAATTTAATATATATTATATACATCTAAAATTTAATATTTTATTTATATATATAAAAAATATTTTTTTATAATATCTCGACAAAGAGGGGTCAATTGACCATCCTTAACAAAAGATGGCTTCGCCCCTGGCTTACAACTATGACCAGCGGTACCGGTGGTGAATGTACCCTTGTAATACCGTACTTAAATTTGAATGTACAATTTTTAATGAGAAGTATAAATTTATATATACAAATTTTGCTAAAATTATAATAAATAATAATTTTAAACTCATAATTTAAAAAATGTAATTGATACAATAAAATCTTTGACAATTAAACTTACATAATTTAAATCCTGAATGGTATCTGGAAGTGGCCATCATTTGCAGGAAAAATCATAGAAACGCGGATTGAATTTTCAAATAAATGCTACGTGTGCCCACACGTTCGCTTACTGTGCACACGTGTTTGGTACAATAGAACAGCGCCGCTTTTTTTTTTTTTTTATATAAACTTCATTTCATTTAATATTAAAATTATTTACAAATAGAGTAGCTGCTGACGAGCTACTGTTCTCAATCAGTATATAGGGGATTTACTCCCATAATTAATATATACAACAATATCTAAGGGTAGCAATCCACTCTTCGTAATTCATCCTTCCAATGTTTAAAAGAATTTCCTTGTATATGTATGTGGACTGCTATTTCTTTGCATATATCATTTATATTCATTCTTCCGTCTTGGAATTTAATCTTGTTCCTCTCTCGCCATAGACAGTATATTAGCATCCCAAAAATACTGGTGGTTATTTCAGCACGTCCATTTCTCCTTTTAGCAATGTTGCTCATCCATTTTATTTCACTGTTCCAATCATTTATGGCCTTCTGGTAACCCAGCCAAACTAGCAGTCTATTCCATAGCTCCCAAGCTGTCGGGCAAGTAAAAAAGAGATTGTCAAAGAATTTTTCTACTTGCCTGTATAGTACATACTATTGTGAAATCTATATCCCAAAATTTATTAACTTTTCCACTGTTACTAGTTTTCTGTGCAAAGCTAGTCAGATAATTAATTTGAATCGTATGTACAATACTTTTCCAGCGCGGCTTCTTTTTATTCACTTCAAAACGCTATTCACGTTCTGAATTTGACTTCATACTCCTTTTCCTCTGACCCCACCAAATCCCCTCGGCCAGAATTTACCTTAATGCCCTAGTCCAAATTGATACACACCAATTATAAGCGTTTTCATGATCTTTTAGCCCCTTTGAATAAAGTACAAAAGAGGAGCTACGCGAAGGAAATTAGATTTTAGATTTTATACGGGTAGACAAATTTTCACTATCTCAATCAATTTAAACTTATATTTCAATTTACACTATAAGCCAAGAAAATGGTGAGTGTGTAGATTAATTACGACCTATTAAAGATAAAAATGTCAAATTATACCCAAGAGTATTGCATGTTCAACACTAAAAAAAATAAGAATTAGCGACAAATAAATTTTGTAACTAAACAGTAAAATTCGCTGTTAATCATACTTAGCGATGAATTATCAAAATATTCTATTAGTTACAAGCAATTTAGCGACGAATCATATTAGAAATTTGTAGTTAATATACTTTGATTACTATTTATTCACATCCCTTGCTCCATAAACAAAATCTGAGATAGTATATAGGTGGATCCAATGAATAGATTAGAAATACGAAAATACAGATATATACATAGGTTGATAGTCTAAAGAGCAAAATATACTTAAAATCACCGATGAATTGTCCTGTATATTCATAATTTGTAATAAGAGTTCGATATCTTTATTTAAATACAGGTAAAGCATTTAAGTTGATAAAAGGAAAAAGAGTGTATTAGATTATTTGTCATACAAAGAGTAGGAAGGGAAAATGGTTTTCAGCCTACTTACATAGTTACAAAACACAGATGACCTAAGACTTTTCAATTGTTTCATAACGATTTTAAGATGCAAAAATTGTGCCTTGTTTATTTTGTTTTGTATATTTTAAACATTTAAATATTTTTTTAAAACATTGTATCTTTTTTATTACGAATGACGATGATAAAAGACAATTCACAAAAACTCTCAGCTTTAATATTAATTAATCAATTCTATGTCTATCTATCTATATCTATATCTATTTATATCTATATCTATATCTATATCTATATCTATCTATATCTATATTATTATAAAAGCACAAATAATTTATACTAAATATTGAATGACTAAAATATTTTCAAAATATTGATAGACTTTTATAATCTTAAATATTTATATAACTTGAGGATATAATTGTAAATTACCTTAGACCAAATTCTTTTTCCATTTAAATTACACTTGACAAGCCTACAAAGTAGATTTTGGGTCAAACTAACTTGGAATTTATTTCAATAAGTGCTTCAACGTGGATATTGAGCACAATTATGAAAGAATAAGAAAAATTGAATATAATTTCAGAATTCGCTATTGTAACCACTTTGAGAATATTCTGCTCACGAATATTCAAGTGTGCTGTTACCTTTTTTTAATAAAAAATTGTTATTAAATTTTATACATAGTGAGTAACAATTTAGAATATCTATTCGACTGAAATTTATAACTTCCGATACGCACTTCATAATATTTCACAATGATATTTTAAACCATTTTACCTCTTCACTTGATTTTCTTTTATGTCAAGGGAATTTAATAATTATACAGAATTAAAAAATGGTTTTGCTCTATTTGTAAATATTATTTCAAACAAAGGATTTACTTGAGACCACATACTTTAACCTTTCTCCGCCACTAAAGATATTCCCTGCATCCCAAGAACATAGAGACTGATCGATATTTATATTTATTTTATTATTATAAAAATACGAATGTTAAAACAATAAATGTTGGTAGAGGAAAATATTCTTGAAATATTAACTGACGATTATGCCCTTTAAAGGTTAAATTATTCCTTGAAGTATTTAACTCCGTACAAAATTGTATTATTTGTGATTCTGACTATTGTTCATGAGTTTGAAACTAACTAAGATTTTACCTCTAATTCACTAAAAAAAATCCACATTGATTTGGATAAACTCTATTCTGATTCTTGTTTAAATACTAAATCACTTTGCATGGTGAAACGCGGTTTGAAAGGAAAGTATTATATGCAAACAATTCACCACTCATAAGGTTGAATCAAACTCGAGGAGTTTTCCATAGCAGAAGTTACGTGGAATTAAAATCTTTTTACAAATTTAAGTTCTTTTGGTACACAACCAAACATTAATCCGTTTCCATCTAAAATAAGTTTGCTCTTTAGTGACGGCTCTATTTAAAAAGCTCAATATGTAAACCATCGCCACGAGGATTTAAGAGCTTGACATTTGTTTTGATAAAGAGATATCAATTATGTCCTCTCTTTTTTCTTGAATGCTATTTTTTCAGTAATCTCCATACCATGTGTGCAAATTTCAATATAAGTATTGTTGCGTTATTAAGTAATTTTACAATTTTAATTGCTATGTGTTTTGTAATATTTGACACAATTAAGTTAATGAGAATTATTAGTCGGTCATATTTTACTATTTTTTTTACGAATTATATAATGCTTGACTTGAGATATTTCTGTAATGCACGTGTATAGAGACTAATTATTATAAAAGTACGGATAATTTAGGTTAAAGATTGAACGAATAAATATCCCTAAAATATTAATAAATTTTTATAATCTTAAATATTTTTATAATTTAGTGATATAATTGTAAATCAATTAAGACTGGAGTTCTTTTTCGATAAAAACTACACATAATACCGTTAAAATATTTAGCGTCAAACCTCACAAAGAAAGGAAACAACGGGAAATAGCATCTTAGGATAAAGATTTGTAGTAGGATAAGGGCTTAACTCACGCTAATAATATGCATGATTAGGAAGCTATAATTCTATTCCTTTTCGGATATACCTCCTATTCTTCATTCTTTATGTAGTAGAAAATATTATATTGGGTATGAAACGTGAAAAAATTAATAATAAGTGTAGAGAAATTATAAAAGTCTTAGAAACCTTGCAGCGATACAGATCTTATTCTCTAGAAGCCTTAAAACCCCACTAATGATCTTTCATGTTCTTTCTTCTTCTATTCAATTGAATATTTCAATGACCTTTTACAATTTCAATCCTTAATTCCTCGTTCTATCAAATAAATAAAGGAGCTAACTAAAATTCTAAGATAAAGATTACCAAATTATTCAGTCTTTCATGATCTTGAAGCTAATCAGAAGTTATAATTGTCCTGAATTCAGCGGAAATTTTCTTGCTGTCATATTTCTATTTGCATATTAAATGGTACACTTAAATTTATAACATAATTTATAAACAAGCGAATCGATTTAATTTAAAAAATAATAAATAACTTAAATAAAATGCAAGACCTAGCGTTGAAATCGAGATAAGATAACAAATAGCTTGGTTTGGAATAGCTTTGCCTATCGGGCGAATTGGACGATTATTTACTCTTAATGGTTTAGCTTATCAGTTATCGACTTTTAAATGTATTAACCACTAGTCACCCGATAAGATATCAGACGAATTAATATTGATTTAACTTTTATCGGATGCTTTATCGGCCTAATTCTATCTATATTCAATCTAAATTGCTAGAAACTATGCACTTACAAACGAAGTACTAATTCAGAACCCATATGGGAGTGTTAATCTATGTCTGGCTGTAACTCCCTTACAAATTGAAAACTCACTTAGTACATGTTTACGACAAAGATTTCAAGCGCATCACCTTTCATCGGGTGTCCATAATATTCATTGTTCATGCCTGAAAAAGCCAACTCTACGCCCTCCCCTATATCGTATAACTAATGCATTGGCTAACTTATCTTGTCCAGTTCAGTGTTATTGCATCCTTTATGCATTAAAGACTTGTTTATAATGTAATACTACATATATGTATGAGTATTCCAATATATTTGTATGCTTGGATTTGATTCTGAACTTTCTGTCTTTTGTAAAGTAATTAACAAAAATTATGTTACATATTTTTCATAATTCTGATTATTTAGCAATTAGGTGTTAGAACTTAGAGATAGAGTACTGGAAGAGTGAAAGACTGAAGTAGAAGGATTTTTGATATTTAATTCGGATTGGATTCGGACTGCCCTTTTCAGAATTCGTACTCCGAAATTTGAATCCGAAATATGCTAAATTCGATTCGATCCGAAATATGCTAAATTCGATCCGATACGATCCGTGCACAACCTTACATCAACGACTATGAAGATAAATACTTTCAAAATATTATAAAATAATTATACTGCTTTATTGAGTGTGTAAAATCTGACAAATTAATTTTTATGTACACATAATACATAAATGGTAGATTCAATGTAGGAATAACAATATTTACAAACAAAGGTGATCATAAATATTGTTTTGCCAAAAAAGGCTACATAAAAATAAATATTGAAAATAAATTATTAATTGCAGCAGTCGTAGAGCAAAAACGTTGATTACGAGAAAAGATATTTATGAAAACTCTTTCACTTCATCTATATATATGATTTTCTGATGAATTAAGTTTGAGGTTTCTTCATATAAAGAATTGACTTAACTCTTACGCTCCATTATTAACGTGCAACGCTTGTTTATAAAAACTAGTTATTTAAAAAGTATGAATATAATATTGCTTTACAAAAATAATCTCATAATATTAAACATAAGGACTTATAATAAAAAGAAATAATCGGAATTCTAAATATTAGGTTTATAATTCTATTAATTTTAGGACATAATACTATACATTAAGAATTCTACATGATTATCTTTAGGAATCCTATTAATATAATTACTTTCGGGCCGTCTAATTCATATAAAATTGAATAAATAAATATCTTTAGTCATGTAATCCTATAACTTTTAGGATATACTTTTTAAAAATTTCTATTACTAATTTAATTCAAAAATTTATTATAATGTCCTATTACTAATTTAAGTTGAGAATGTATTATATTGTCCAAAACCATTTAGAAACAATATTAATATACCAAAATAGCGTAAAATATTAAGCGGAAGAACTCATAGGGAAATGACATAACCGCAATAACATATTTTTTTGGACTACAATACCTTCTTTGTTAATTTTTAATATTTAATATTTTAAAATTAATAAAATTTTTATCTATTGAATTCTTGTTAAAAATATGTAGGAAATTTTAACAAAATCAAGTTCATAAGAATCCTCTGCAATGGCAATACATTGTCATTCCATAATGCCCAATGCCAAAAAAGACAAGTAATATTAAGTCGATTGCATAAAGAGTTGAAATTGAGAAAAAAATATCCTCTCCCCCCCCCCCCCCACCCCCTATCGATAACATATTTTTCTATTATATTTGAACTATTCTTTTATTCAAATAATAATTTTAATTAAATTTTCATGTAATATTAAAAAATATCCAATTATTCAGCAACTAAAATAATATATAAGAATACAAATATGTGAGAAAGAAGAAAATATGATTGGTAGAAACAATTTCACTAATAATTCTACAATCATAATGATCTAAAAAGTGAAATGTCATATCAATCTTTTACTCTTTAAAAATAAAATTTATCGTATAGAAAATTATAATTAAGACAAATTATTCAAAACAAGATATTAACTAATATTAAGATCTAAATCAACATAGCATAAATTATTTAGCAAGAATCCAATTCAGTTACTTTTTAAATTCATCATAGGAGTAAAACTGTTATTCAAGTTAAAAATAAATCTTGGGGTACATAAATTTAATCCATAAAAAAAGTATTAGAATACAAAGTAAAAATGTTCGTATATTATTAAAAAATAAAATGCTATACAAGTAACTAAGGAAGTACAATCAAATCCAAATCATAATCAAGAACAAGATTTTATGACTATATTATAAAGAACTGAATCTGGTATAACGGGATTATTCTTTATAGATACCTCTAACATAATTGAAATAATATTTTATGTCACGCATTACTTACAAATATCATATCAAGAGGCATAACATTGTCAGCAACACTAACAAGTGGTGTACCAACAATGATTTTATTGCGTGACCACACACTTTAAATTTGATATACCTCTTAAATTTGATTATATATATATATATATATATATATATATATATATATATATATATATATATATATATATATATATATCAACGCAAATCAATAGTGCTAGAATTATAAGGAAAGCAAAATTAATAATATGGGATGAAGTACTTATGGCAAATTGTTAAACAATCAAAATAATTCCTCGGAGTTCTTATAATAAATACTTTGGTAGAAATTAATGGTTTGAGAGGTGATTTCTATTAAGTACTACCAGTAGTTCCAAAATCAACAAAAGCAAAGACTTTAAAAGCTAACTTGCCAAAGTTATACTTCTGCCCTCAATTGAAAAAGATTCAACTGGCAAGAAATATAAAATAAGAACAGATTCAGTATTCAGTGTCTTCTTGATTAGTATCGAAAATGAAGAAGAGCATCTCATAAAAGTTGATTTGATTTTTTTCTGGGCACTTGATTAGCGATTCCAATGGTAATATTAGTGCATTTAATAAAAGAAATATTTTTATGATTAGGTTAAACACAATTTGTATAAATCGCATGATCGAATTAAAAAGATATCTTAGCTAGATAAAATGAATATGTTAACCAACTAAATAAAAGGTTGACTGCAAATTTTTATAATAAAAATAAAATATTTTTCAGTTTTTGACTCGGTCGAAAATGATACCAATAATTACTACCAAGAAGAATACTTAAATATTTTAATACTAAAAGGCCTTCTAGCATACATGGTATTGTCGAGTTTATTATTTCTTACGTATGTTACTGTCACAGTATATATAGTAGACTAAGTAAAAATTAATTTTTTTTATTGTATATGGGTTAATTTTTAAAAAATAAAATATGTCTGTCATGCTATTAAAAAACTTAGAAACACCGAATGGCATGTGTAATAGCACACATGTTATATATAGAAGTTTTGACAATAATGTTATACATGCAAAAATTATGATACTGATCATTGTACCTCTAAGATATTCTTATCCCTTGATTCAACTTTCGTTTTCCGAAACTAAGGAACAAAATTTGTGTGAAAATAATTTTTAGTATGTTTATATTTTGTAAATATCACAAATAAAGCACGAGGACAAACATCCTAAATATTGAAGTATATTTACCGCAATACATTTCTTGCATAAACAACTGTATGTTGCACTTTCAAGAGGGATATCAAAACTGACAACAAGAGTATTGGTGAAGGAAGAGCAACCAAAGCATTAGCAGAAAACATACACAAAAAATATATTATTCACAAAGAAGTGTTCGTTAAGATACTATCATATTAATACTTTTAAATTATAATACATAATTATCTAACTAACATGACAAAATTAATTATTTGTGTAAGTTTTGGTGATTTTTTTTTTAATTTTTAAATTCATGTCTTATGCTAATTAATAATATTTTTGATATTTAGATAATTGTTGTATTATTATTTATAAAAAAATTTCTTAATTAAAGTTTATTATATTTTATATAAATAAATATTTAAAATTATCATATATTATTATTAATATGCAACGTACGATCATAGATATCAGTTAAAAGAAAAATCATGATTTCAAGGTGATGATACCGAAAAATATGAAACTGAGTCGACGACAAATTCTTATCTTAATATTCCCCAAGTTAAAGTAAGATTCTTGATTTAAACGACTACGAGTGAAAGACATACATGGAACTCAATTCACGACAGAACGCCACCTTAACAAAATAATCATTAAAGTCAAAATAAAATTCGATTGGCACATGGGTATTAATTAGTTGTCAACAAATCAAATTAAGAACAATAAAGTTTCAGAATTAAATTATAGAGGCGACAAAAATATAAATAATTTCTTCTCATATGTTTACGTCTTCATAAACAAAAGTTAAGCAACCAAAGTACATGTTCTAATGGAAAATACTTAGTATGTATCAACCAAAGTACATGTTCTAATGGAAAATAGTGTGTATAAACTGATCCGACAACCTGACATAAGATTTTATTGGCATTATAGCCTAGTGATTAATAAAGTAAATAAAAATTAAATTTTAGAAAAGATAAAAAAAACTAAATAAATTTTTAATATGTCCAACTTACATATAGAGTTGGTTTAAGTAAGATCACCCGACCACCAAAAAGAAAGAAAGAAAAAAAGAAAAGAAAAACTCTCATTCCCTAATAAATAATTATATACAATTATATTGATCCTTACAATTTGTTTGAATTATTGTTACGTATCGTTTTAAAGTGCATCGTATAATATTGTATTATATTGTGCTGTATTATTTAATAAATACATTCTTTGGATAAATTATATCGTTTGCAATCGTTTCATAATATTACTCACCGGTAATACGAAAAATAACCTTACAATATTATAAAGAAAAATTATGATACGAGGCAAAATTACTATACAAAAAGGTAGGGTAAATGATAAAATAAAGTATTTAATAATAATGAAAGGTGAGATTGAGAGAAAAAGACAAGGTAACTACGCGACACACCAAAATCGTTACATAAAGTGGCACATTTAGTCATTCCGTAAAGACAAATTTAATGATAACATACAATAAAATATAAATAACAATTATACAAATATCGTATTTAAAATAACAATACAATTTACTCCATCTGTTCATATTAAATGAAGTACTTTTCTTTTTAATCTGTTCCAAAACAAATGACATATTTTTAAATTTGAAAATAATTTTTTAAACTCTTTCAAACCATTTATCCTTAATGATAAACTTTTATAGCCACACAAATATCAAAATCTCACAAAATTTAATTACTTAAACTTTTAAAGTCACAAACTTCAAAAATATTCATTCTTTCTTCTTAAATCCGGTGGCGATATGAAACAATAGTCACAATAATAGGTAACAATCAATTAGTCACAATAATAATAATAACAGTAAATAAAGGAAGGAGAGAGTGGTGTTTCCCCCAATATGCGGTTGAAACCAACTATAAAAACCGACTCCCGCAATTTCTTCTCCTATTGCACTCTCTTATATACTCATTTAAGACTCCTTTAACTCTCTGCTTCTCCCCCACACCCCCCAGCCCCACCCCATCCCGCATCCCCTCTTTCATGGCAACTCCCCGTCGCTGCTCTGTGATCATAGTCGGAGCCGGCATCTCAGGTAATTCAAATTCTGGATCTCTTTCTTCAAATTTATTACCATGTTTCTGCATTCACGGGGAGATACAAAGTACGATGTGAATAATTATATGTGTGGATTTCTCTAGGTTTAACGGCGGGGAAGGTATTGTCAGAGAATGGAGTGGATGATGTGATGATATTGGAAGCGTCTGATAAGATAGGTGGCAGGATAAGGAAGGAGGAATTCGGCGGAGTAACGGTGGAACTCGGCGCCGGTTGGATCGCCGGCGTCGGTGGTAAACAGTCTAATCCTGTGTGGGAACTTGCCCTTCAGTCTAATCTCCGTACTTGCTTCTCCGATTACAGTAATGCTCGTTACAATATCTATGATCACAGGTTCGTAATGCTATTATTTAAACTAAATAATGTTTAAATTGAATTGTTTTTAAGTATAAGTTTATATTATGTGTGTAGTGGTGTAGTTAATGATGATGTCTTGGGGTGATAGTGATGGTTTTGTGTTTTTTGATTTTGTTTAGTTTTTGTTTTTGTTGCATTATAAATTACAGTGGTAAGATTTTTCCTAGTGGAATAGCGGCGGACTCGTACAAGAAAGCGGTAGACTCGGCAATTCAGAAACTCAGAAGCCTAGATGGAAACAACCACCATGAATCCTCTGTTGAAACGCCGTCGTATGATTTACCACTTACATAACACTCTGTTTTCGGTTCTTTTTTTTTTTTTACAGAATTTTCTCAATAATATTTTATTGTCATTCTCGATTTTGTTGCAGTACTCCAAAAACACCAATAGAGCTGGCGATTGACTTCATTCTCCATGATTTTGAAATGGCAGGTCAATTTTTCAATTTTCATAATATCATTTTTATCCTGTTTTTCCTTAATGTATTTGAACAGTAAAGCGATTTTTTTTTCCTTTTCAAGAATTCTAGGATTGAAAAATGTGAAATTATTGTTTTGAATTTTTACAGAGGTTGAGCCAATATCAACGTATGTGGATTTTGGAGAAAGAGAATTCCTAGTTGCTGACGAAAGAGGGTATGAGCATTTGCTTTATAAAATGGCAGAAAACTTCCTTTTTACCTCTGAGGGTAAAATTACGGACAGCCGACTCAAGCTCAACACGGTAAAATTTATATTTCTCTGTTTTTTGGTAGAGGATATATAAGTACGTACCACTATGTGTTTTTTGTTTTGTGATGGGCCAAATTACAACTACTACTGTAGAAATAGCAGGCAAAGTTGATGAACAGAAGGTGATAAACTGATAAGGTTTAAAGATTTGTTTTTTATGCATGGAATAATTTATGTTTATTTAATTTGTTCTGTTAGGATTGATTGACCCACCTAGAGTCTGCAGAAAAGGACATTTTCCAATTCCAAGGACTATTTATACTACTAGTATTATCTTTTTGATTAAAAAATCTTCCTAAAATGTGCTTTACCTCCTATTTAAAGTAAAAAGCAAGTTGTAATAATTTAAAGATTCATCACCTGTTAAAAGTAACTCGAGGCAGTTTGGTATTGGAAGATTTTCCTTGATTAGCTATAAAATAGAAAATGAAAAGGGAAACTAAAATGTAGGGAAAAGCCAAGTAAAAGAAACCTAAGAAAGTGATTTTCGATTTATATCAATTGAAGTTTTCTCTTTTGTGTGGATTGATTTGATATGATGATAGAGCTAAAATGACAAAGACTTGTTCCTAATCATTATAATGGGTACCATGAAAGAGAGAACTTTCCCATTCAAAACATTACTTACCATGTTAATTTTTCTATAAATTAACAAAATAAAGCCACTTTTATATAATGTGATCAAATGCGGGTCCAAAGATCCACTAAATACAGCAAAGAGGCTACGATCCTCCACCAGTTCACCGCTATCCCTACTAGGGGTGTACATAGACCGGGTTGGTTCGGATTTTACAATTACCAAACCAAACCAATTGTGTCGGGTTATTAAATCTAAAGACCAAACCAAACCAATAAATTCGGGTTTTTCAATATCGGTTTTTCTCGGGTTTTTTCGGGTTATTCGGGTTTTTTCGAAATTTTTTCCGGTAAAATCTTCGTAGAACAAAATATATAACGTATGCTCAAAATACTTCTTTAATCCTAGTAAGATACAACTATATAAAGTATTTTTCAAGAAAATAATACAAAATATGAGATATGTCATGACTCATGACATTATCCTAAAATATTTACAATAAAAAATAATAAAATTATGTACTATAAATATTGCTAATTAAAAAGTCATAATAAAAATAAACATAATCTAAAAGCACTAATTCATGCTAAACTAGATAGACCAATGAGGGAGTATTAATTATATGCCTAAAAGCTAAAGAAAAATAAAAATAGGTATGTATTTTTATCTAAATTATTGCAAAATAAAAAATAGACATTTAATACATTCACGTTAGTAATATTGAATTGAATGTCTTTTGTTAGCATTAGTATTGATTGCTAGCATTATTTAATTTACTAATATTAATGGCTATAAAACTTATTGGAGCATTCAAAAGCTCTAAATCAAACCTTGAAATAATACCTTAAAAGATAAAATTATGAATTTTTTAAAGAAATATTTATAAATTACATTACAATAAGTATATTTATATATTAAATATATCTAAAATTGCTATATATGTAATGTCGGGTTGGTTTGGTTTCGGTTTGACTTTCTTTAGTTAAAACCAAACCAAACCAATTATGGTCGGGTTTTTTTTTCCAACACTAAACCAAGTCAAACCAAACCATAGTCGGGTTTTTTTTCTCGGTTTGACTCGGGTTATCGGATTGGTGCAGTTTATCGGTTTTCTTTGTACACCCCTAATCCCTACACTTAACTATCAAGATGGAATTAGAGTTTAAAAATTATTTATATATTCTATCAATTTTCACAAAACAAATATAAGAATTGTACAAAAACTACTACGTTTGTCCCAATCCGTAATTGCAGGCTAGCTCCGCCCAGCATGTTATAGAAAACTTGATTCAAAATGATCAGTGTAGTTTGACTTTGTACAGATTCTTATGAAGGGTATTGATTTTTTGTCTCTTTTATAGGGGTGCCTAGGCCACTGTGTTGTACGTGTTGATTTTGAATTACGTACATCTGAATAAATGCTGCTACATTTATGACTTATTTGGTGTAATTTAGAATTCACAATTTACGGAAATGGGGCAGGTTGTTCGGGAAGTGCAGCACTCGAGAAACGGCGTCTTGGTGTCAACAGAAGATGGTTCCCTTTACGAAGCCAATTACGTGATTTTGTCTGTTAGCATTGGTGTTCTCCAAAGCAACCTCATTTCCTTCACACCCCCCTTACCTGTACGTCTCCTCTTTCACTTTGCTGACTCTCCATCCATTCCCCCCTCCCCCCCACAATCCCTCCCCCCGAAGGTGGATGTAGTCTTTGGTAATGAATCCAGTACTTTTGATACAAAACATAAGTGTATATATATACACGATATGTGCAAGAAAAGTTACTAAAATGAAAAGTATGATAGTTTAGTGTAAGAGGCTTAAAGGTCGAACGCATCAAATTTGTATTCTAGATCTACCTCTATGCCACCCCTATAATTTAATGTCTAAGATTACAACATCTAAGAAATGATAGATATTTGCTTCACGTGCACATGGATGGATTATTTTGATCTTGAGCCTTTGCTGTTCACAAAAAGTGCATCGCACCTGTTACAGTCCAAATAATGTGATAGCTTGAGGCTATGGTTAGGATATAATATGGGTCCCCTGTTCCCGGTTAGACTACCTAAAGTTGGTGACCTGCAAATTCTGACCCTATGATATATTAAATATACCAACTATGTTGAAGAGGTCAGCATTTCTAGACATTGAGCTACCCAACATTAATTTCTGGACTTGGTTATTGACATGGTCTCCACTCATACATATCTTTCAGATTCATGATTTAAGTGGTTATATGCCAAGTATGAACTACTGGACTGGAGTGTGCAGCTGATATACACCTTGTTTTCTTGTTGGCCTTGATGTGGTTTCCATGCTCAAAAGTTAAATTGAACAGTTTTCTACATTGCGTAGTTTATGTTTTGCACGCAGACTGTACAACCTTATCTTCTGCATATGAATGTTATATTGATTTAAGAACAACTTCAATGGATCTGCTAATTAGCATTTAAGAAAGGAGAACTTTAATTAATTTGCAAGTGAGCATCTGTAACGCGTAGTGAATGAATACTTGATTTACTACAATAGGATTAGTGACTTGTGTGCTGTCTAAATTCCTTTTAATTTGATAAATAAGAGTAGTCTTATAAAGGAGTATTAATCTCCAAAACTATTATTAATACTCAGCTACTTTATTTTAATATATTGGAGCAAACCTACCAATATATTCAAGAATTCCAGATAGTGAAGTTGCTTATCATCAGTAATTAAAATTTAGAAATGGCTATTAGCATAACTTTGTAGCAAATAAAAATAAATAAGCTGTAGCTTTTGAGGTGATTGGCTGCTGTACCTTTTAATTTGATTGATTTAATAAGGTTAATTGATACACTGTACAAGCAAAGTGTAGCGAAATTTTTAAAATTAGTGTCAGTGTCTAAATCAAGGATATATTTAATTGATAGTGAAAAACAGGCTGGTTAGCTGTGCTTAGAGTAACTTTATCTGTCTATTGAATCGAAATCTCTCTTGTGCTAGTTAAACTATTTACTTTCTTTTGCTCAAATTATTAGTGTAAAAGGTTAATTATTTATCTTCTTTTATGGCCATTTCGCATAAACCTGACATCTGCTTCATCTTTAGATCATACTTTTCTTCTGTTTATTTCAAAATATTTAGCTCTTATCTGTATTAATTGAAACAGAGATGGAAGATGGAAGCCATCCGAAACTTGGATGTAATGGTTTATACAAAGATCTTTCTCAAATTCCCTTATAAGTTTTGGCCTTGTGAACCTGAGAAGGAGTTCTTCATCTACGCCCACGAGCGGAGAGGCTACTATACTTTCTGGCAGGTTTGTACAATTTATAGTCAAATCCTATGTCTTTATAATACATGTTGCCATATCTCTAACTCTAGTACACATTACTGCATTCTTTTGGTTCATTACTTGCATCTGGACAATTTCCTCATCTTGTTTTTTCTGCAAGTCCTGTCACATTCAGGGATAAGAGGATTTCTTTTTCATGTTCTCTTCTCTATTCAAAGAGATATATAATTTTATTCAAAGATACTGACTGTTCCTTTGCTATAAAATGACTGCCTTAAATTAGTATTATTAGGGGATCAATAGAACATTGACTTTGCTCCAAGTTTAATCTATTATTTCCATATATTTAATCACCATTAGGAATCTGCAACTGGAAGTCAAGCTCATTCTATGTGTATTTCCTAATTAAACAAAACCATGTGTGACAGCCGTAATTTGTCTGTCTAATGAGTGGATTAACGCAGGAAACTGATGTTCAGATCAGAACTGTGCTTTAACTAAGATAATATATAATTTTGTCGCTACTTGTGATGATGTGGCCTACGTTAGGTACTCTTAACAGTTTATTAACATCAAATAATCCCGGGCCTCCATACGTGTGGGTCACTGCATCTTAATGAATCTGAAGAAATTTGCACTCTTTTTTTAATCCATTCTCTTTTTCCTTATTCGGGTTGCACTACTACTTGGCAATTGACTTGGCTATCGCTATATTCAATTTTATCATGGTCATCAGAAGTACATCACCTTCGGCATTCTAGTTATGCAGTGTGTTTGCATTAGCTTTGCAGTTCTACAATTGCTATTCTTGGGCACAAGTCAGCTGTTTATGGGGTAGCTCAAATTATCTAAATGTGTCTATCTGTAGGATTAGAGTCAGCTACCTTCTTCTTCTTTTTTCCGGTTAGCAGAGTAGGATAGGCTATGTTCTTCATATCCTGGAGTTCTTATATATTCCAGTTACTAATCTTATAGATTCTTGATGAGTTTTAAAATGAAGTCCTTCCTTCTCTTGCACTATATGTGAACATTAGTGTAGTGCTCGTTCCATGTCCATCTATTGATTTTGCACCTAATTATACAACTGTACAGTCATCTGAGCAGAATTTTTGTTTCTGCACACATACACACAACATAAAATGCTCCCTTTTTATGTGTATCATGCTACAACCCTCCTCTTGGAGATGCCAATATAACTTGACCAACAAATTATGAATCTTATGACAACGCATTGAGAGAATACAGAAGTACGTATGAATCAACTTCAGGCTTATATTTTTTCCAATTGTGCATTTCTCAACTAGCTTTATTATATGGAGGACTTATTTACTGTAATTTAGTATTTCTGCTGAATGAATCATCTCCCCAGACTCCCACCTGGTGGGAATATACTGGTTAGTTGTTGTAGTTGTTTTGCTGAATGAATCATCTAGTCATTCTTATGGGCTGAGAAACTGATTCCAGCTGGGTGTTGATCTGTTTTGATGTCATCAGCACATGGAGAATGCTTACCCGGGCTCCAATATTCTGGTGGTAACCTTGACAAATGGTGAGTCGAAACGTGTGGAAGCTCAATCTGATCAAGAAACATTACTAGAAGCAATGGAAGTGTTAAGAAACATGTTTGGGCCTGACATTCCCGATGCCGCCGACATATTAATCCCACGCTGGTGGAATAATCGATTTCAGCGCGGTAGCTACAGTAATTATCCCATATATGTAAATCATCAACTCGTCCATGATATTAAGGTTAGAAATCTTCTTTTCTCAGTTAGCAATAGTAATTTACGGTGTCTAATCTAAATAAATATAGGTATGTGAAGAAACTGTGTTGTGAGAAACCACTTCTTTTATGCTCTTGCTGCAATGACATTCTTTCTTTCTTTCTTTCATCAGGAACCAGTAGGGCGAATATTTTTCACAGGAGAACACACAAGCGAAAAATTTAGCGGCTATGTCCATGGAGGTTACCTTTCAGGTTTAGTTCAACTCAAAAAGATTCTTTGGCTATGAACTATTGGACAAAAACATGATTTTCTTTCCTTTCTTGGCATTCCTATTTTGCGCAGGTATAGACACTACCAATGCTTTACTTGAAGAAATGAGAAAAGGTGATGGAAGGAAGAATGAGAGTCAAGCTTTTCTGTTAGAACCACTGCTAGCATTAACCGGATCTTTGACATTGACACAAGCTGAGACTGTCTCAAACCTCCACAAATATGATATTCCGCGACAACTCTTCCTTAGTAACAGCAAATTGGGACTTCCAGAGGCTATCTTATGACTAAATGAACCTCTGGATAAAACTTACTCTGACAGACCTTGCTCCATTAAACTCGGTTTGCTGGACTCGGGCAACAAACATTAACAGTGTGATGGAGAGAAAGCACTAAAGGGGCAAAGGAACTTGGCAAGGTTGGAACTTGGCAAGGTTGCACATATGCAATTCCTCTCCTTAAAAAAGGATATTAGATAGTCTCCAGGAAATTCATTGTAGATACATACATTTGTTATTAGAAGTAAAATCATAGTAGAAAGGTATCATGGGTGAGAAATGCAGTTCTAATGATATTCAATACAAAAGATAACTATGTTCAGTTGATTTTCAATTGCGTTTCTTCTGTTCATCGATTATTTCTTATTTAATTTGGAACTTCAGTGTATCAGTATATGACTTTTCATATTGTCCATTGATATGCCGAAAGTTGTTATCTCATTCTTACTATACCATGATCCTGTTTCACATAATTCTAGTTTCAACTTTCAGGCGCTCTTCTACATTTAGCACTTCAATTACTTACTCTGATCGCAACTTTTCTCCGTTATATGTGCTGCTTGTCGTCTATAATAACATATTGCAGTTACTTCAAGAGTTTCTGACTCCTACAATTGTATTTTTTCTTCTTAAGAGAAATATTTTACTCAAATGGGGAAATGATACAAGTCAATTTCCTCTCGAAGTATCTGAATTTATTTTAAATGTGGGTGTGATAACCCAAAGGGTTATCACCCGTTTTTAATTAATTTTGCGCTTTCGAGGCCTTGAAAACCTCATTTAGAGCAGCCTCAATTTGCATGCGTAGTTCGGGCGTAACCGGAAAGCTTAAATATGAAATTCTGTAAAAAATGCTAAGTTTTGATGTTAAAATGAATAAATTTGATTTCGGTCACTATTTTGGGAAAACGGACCAGAACCTGTGATTTGATAGTCCTGGAGGGTCCGTAGGAAAATATGGGACTTGGGCGTATGCCCGGAATCGAATTCCGAGGTACCAAGCCCGAGAAACGAATTTTTCTGTAAAATTATTTTCTGAAAATATTTAAGAAAATTGAAATGAAATTTGATTAGAAAGCGATGGTATCGAGCCCGTATTTTAGTTCTTACGTCCGGTACATATTTTATATATGTTTTAAGTCCTTCATGTAAAGTTTGGTTAAAATCGAACGTCGTTTGACGTATTTCAGACTTAAAGTTCTAAATTTGAAACTTGATACAGTTTTGGGAAAAATTCATGATTTTGAGGTTTGATTCCTTATTTTTGAGGTTATTTAGGCGATTTGATCGCACAGATAAGTTTGTATGATGTTGTTGAGTTAATTCATGTGTTCGGTTAGGAGCCTCGATGGCTCGAGTGTGATTCAGATGTGTTTCGGGGTTGTTTTAGCCTTAGAAAAAAATTACAGAGATGTTGTCTGCTGTTGTCTAGTCCTTTAGGCTATGCGATCGCATAGCCATGTCCACGATCGCATAGTATAAAGTTTCAGGGGTCTAGTTTATTCTATGTGATCGCATAGCTCCTCCCGCGATCACATAGTGTTAGCCTGAGAAACCCTATATTTTCCTCTATGCGATAGCGTAGTCTTGTTTGTGATCGCAGTGACCAGCCCGTTTCTTCTGCGCGATCGCAGTGCTGCTTTTGCGATCGCAGTGACCATTTTCCCCTTCCTCTATGCGATTGCATTGCATCTTCGCGATCGCATAGACCATTTTTCTCCCAGTTAAATTTTAAAATTCCATAACAGTGTCATTACGGGATTCACCAAAAATTTCACAAAATCTTTCTTCTCCAATCTCTTAGGCGACCATTGAAGCGATTCTTCACCAAAATCTATGGGGTTAGTAATCCTTATCTTATTTTCTTTCATTTCTTTCATTATCTATTGAAATCCTAGGCCTAAAACATGTGATTTAAGGTAGAAAATTTGGTATTTGGTAGAGTTAGGGCTTTTTGATTTTTATTATTTAGACCTCGTTTTAGGGTCGAATTTGAAAATAAAATATATATTTGGGCTCGTGGGTGAATGAGAAATTTAATTTTAGTCCGAACCTCGTGTTTTGACCAAGCGGGCCTGGGGTCAATTTTTGAGTTTTTTTTTGGAAAAAATGATGGAAAAGAAAAAACCAAATATTGGGATTGAATTATTTAGCATTTATTGATGTTATGAAGTCATTTATGTATAGATACAATTGATTTGGAGCCGAATTCAAAAGGAAAGGCAGCTATTGAGGATTGAATTAGCTGTGGAAGTTTAAGGTAAGTGTTCGGTCTAACCTTAGCTTGAGGAATTAGGATTTGAGTCATATTTTCTACTTGTTTCTTGTTGAGTACGATGTATAGGCATGTTGACGAATATCTATACGTTGGTGTCGAGCATGACCATGAGTCTTAAATTGATACTTGTTGAATTCTTGAATAATTGCTATGGTTGAAATAATGAGAAAATATGTGGATTGAGCAAAGTCTTAGTTTAGTTTCGTGACGGTTAGTTATGAGTTAGAAGTGATGATAAAAGAGATATTAGAAGTTGAATTGAGATTGGTTATAGCTGATTCTCCCTTGTCATGATAGTATAATTTATAGTTATTCCCTTGCGGGACTGTTGTCATTATCAATGTAAGTTGTACAATTGGAACAGGTTGCGCGCCGCAATATTTTTATTAATGAATATATATATATATATATATATATATATATATATATATATATATATATATATATATATATATATATATATATATATGGGGATAGGGTTGCACGCCACAACAGATATTATATATATGGATCGGGTTGCACGCCGTAATAGATATTTATTGGGTCGGGTTGCACACCGCAATAAATATATATATATATATATATATATATATATATATATATATATATATATAATATTATGGCTCGGGTTGCGAGCCGCAATAGTAGTATGATTATGTTGTTTTAGAGGTTGTACTGATCCTTCATATTTATTGTTTTTCTGCTAAGTTAAATTGTTCCCCGAAGAATGTACCTCCCCTTCCTTTTAACTGCTCATTACTTGTTTATTTCCGCCATAAGTTATATAACTGCACATGTTTATCTGGATTATGGTCCTAGCCTCATCACTACCTCGCCGGGGTTAGGCCAGACACTTACCAGGATATGGGTTCAGTTGTGTTGATGCTGCACTCTGTGCTCTTTTGCACAGATTCAGGTACCGGAGCAGCATAAGGTGTGCAATAGTAGATCGGAAGCCATCCTTCAGTTCGAGGTAGTCTTATAGGCGTCAGCAGGCCCGACATCTCTTCTATCTTTATCTATGATCTGTTATCTATTGTATTCGAGACATACACCGTTATTAGTTTTCAAATGGTTGTACGTAGAAAAATCTTAGTAGTCCGTGGATGTTGTGACACCAGTTCTGGATAGAGGCATATATGGATTCTCCTTATTATTTTGGTTTATTTCGTTTAAGTATTTCGCTAAATTTTGAATCTCATTGTCGTTTAATTATATATTTCCCGCTAATTAATTTGGTTAAAAATAGATTTAAAACAAATGTATTTAAGGATGTTAAATGCGTGGCTTGCCTAGATTTTACGAGTATGCTTCATCACGACCCCGAGGGTGGGAAGTTTGGATCGTGACAAGTTGGTATCAGAGCTCTTGGTTGCATATGTCTCACAACTCAGGGACAAGCTCAGTAGAGTCTAAGGGATCGGTACAGAGAAGTCTGTATTTATTCCCCAAAGGCTACAGGGTTAGGAAAACTTTACATTTGTTCTTTCTTGTCGTGCGTTTTTGTTTCTCAAATGCTAATTGAATTTCTACTCTGTTCTTTCACAGATGATGAGAACAAACGCTTCCTCATCTACCGCTCGGTAGCCCGAGCCTCCATCCACAACTTCCACTAGGGGCGGAGGACGAGGCCAAGGCAGTTATAGAAGCCGAGGTAGGGACAGAGCTTAGGTCCGAGCGGCAGCACCAGTGGCGGAGCCTCAGGTTGATTTTGCGAAGGAGGTTCTGGCCCAGCAGTTCCGGTGGACCCAGCTCAGGTCCTAAAGGTGTTTATTACAACCCTAGTTCTTCAGGACACCCTGGTCTGATTGACTCCTACTACCCGCACTCCAGGGCAGATAGCTCCCCATATTCTGACTCCAACACTTCAGCCAGTTGGAGCAGTTCAGCCAAGGGTAGTAGCTTAGACTAGTGATGGAGAAACCATGTCTGCAGATGCTTTGCGGAGGCTGGATAGGTTCACCAAGCTCTTCACTTCTACATTCAGCAGTGCATCTATTAAGGATCCCCAGGACTATTTGGATAGTATTCATGAGGTTTTTCGAAACATGCATATTGTTTAGACCAATGGGGTTGATTTCTCTACATTTTGCATGTCTGGATCCGCCAAGACTTGGTTGAGTTATTATTGCTTAGCTAGACCCGCAGGGTAACCAGCCTTGACCTGGGGTCAGTTGACGCAGCTATTTCTGAAAAAGTTTCTCCCTATTACACATCGAGAGGCCTATTGGAGGCAGTTCAAGCGTCTTCAGGAGGGATCCATGTCAGTCACCGAGTATGAAACCGGGTTCATTGACTTAGCTCGCCATGCTCTTATTATTTCCCACTGAAAAGGAGAGAGTATGGCGGTGTATTGATGAGCTCACTCAACCGATTCGTCTCCAGATGGCTAGAGAGATTGGGAGTGAGATATCCTTCCAGGAGGCGGCCAATGTGGCCCGGAGAGTTGAGATGGTATTATCACAGGGGGTGGTCACAGAGCAGACAAGAGACCCCGTTAGTCAGACAGATTCAATGGTGCCTCGTTTAGAGGCACAGATTCGTATGGTAGGTGTCATCCTTCTAGGCCCTTCCAGTCAGCTCTCTAGGTTTCTCATGGTGCTTCAGGTGGCCGTGGCTCTCGTGGGAAGTATTCTGATCAGCAGTCCTACAGTACACCACCAGCTCCTATCAGTGAACCGCCGCTCCAGAGCTCATGGGGTGGTCATTTAGGCCGCTAGGGTCAGTTTCAGTTTCCTCAACCGCAACATTTAGGTAGATGTTATGAGTGTGGTGAGTATGGTCATATCCGTAGGGCTTGTCCGGGGTTGGTGGTGCTCAGTCGCAACAGCAAGGTCCCTATGCTATGATTTAGGCACCAAATGTTCCACAGGCCGCCCAACCAGCTATAAGTATGGGTAGAGGTGCCAGAGGGGGCGGTAGATTAAGAGGTAGAGCTTAGGCCGCTAGAGGTGGAGGCGAGCCAGCTGCAGGTCGTCCTAAAGAGGTAGATCAGAGTGTTGGGGCTTAGCCCTAATATTATGCTCTTCAGGCCGGGCCCGAGCTGAGGCTTCAGATGCAGTTATTACAGGTACAGTTCTGGTTTGTGATAGAGGTGCTTTGATGTTGTTTGATACGGGGCTACGTATTCGTATATGTCATCATATGCCCACACTTGGTCATGCCTAGTGATGCATTGTGTGTTCCTGTTTATGTGTCTACACCAATGGGTGATTCTATTATGGTCGATCAAGTCCATCGCTCTTGTATTGTGGTGATTGGGGGTCTTGAGACTTGCATAGATTTGTTGCTTTTAGAGATGGTTGACTTCGGTATTATATTGGGGATGGACTTGTTATCACCTTACCATGCTATCTTGGACTGTCATGCCAATACTGTGACCTTATCTTTACCAAGTATGCCTCATTTAGAGTGGAGAGGGACTCCTAGTCATTCCACCCACCGCGTTATCTCGTGTGAAGTCTCGGCGTATGGTCGAGAAGGGGGTTTTGGCCTATTTGGCATATGTTCGTGATTCTAGTGTTGAGGTCCCTTCTATTGATTGTGTACCTATTGTTTGTGAGTTCCCCGATGTATTTCCTTCAGACCTTCCAGGTATGCCGCCCGACAGGGGTATTGACTTTTGCATTGATGTGGCTCCGGCACTCAGCCCATTTCTATCCCGCCATATCGTATGGCCCTGCCTGAGTTGAAAGAGTTAAAGGAACAGTTGCAGGAGTTGCTTGAGAAGGGTTTCATTAGACCCAATGTATCGCCTTGGGGTGCGCCGGTGTTGTTCGCTAAGAAGAAGGATGGTTCGATGAGAATGTGCATTGATTACTAGCAGTTGAACAAGGTAACAATAAAGAATAAATATCCGCTGCTAAGGATTGATGATTTGTTAGATCAGCTTCAGGGTGCCAAGGTATTTTCCAAGATTGACTTGAGATCTGACTACCATTTATTGAGGATTAGGGCTTCTAATATCCCTAAAACAACTTTCCGCACTCGGTACGAGCATTATGAATTCTTGTTATGTCACTGGGATTGACAAATTCCCTAGTAGCTTTTATGGACTTGATGAACCAAGTGTTCAGGCCTTATTTGGATTCATTCGTGATAGTGTTCATTGATGATATATTGATATATTCCCGCAGCCAGGAGGAGCACGAGCTACACCTTAGAGTGGTTCTTCAGACTCTGTGGGATAGTCAGTTATATGCCAAGTTCTCTAAGTGTGAGTTTTGGCTGAGTTCAGTTGCATTTCTAGGTCACATTGTATCAGCAGAGTGTATTCAGGTGGACCCAAAGAAGATTGAGGCAGTCAAGAACTGGCTTATACCAACATCAGCAACAAAGTTTCTTGGGGTTGGCGGGCTACTATCGACGGTTCATGGAGAGGTTTTCATCTATTGTAGCCCCGATGACCAGATTGACCTAGAAGGGTGCCCAGTTCAGATGGTCAGACGAGTGTGACGCGAGCTTTCATAAGCTCAAGACAACTTTGACTACGGCACCGCTATTGGTTTTGCCCAGAGGTCTTGATCCTTATACAGTCTATTATGATACTTCCCGTGTTGGACTTGGTGCAGTGTTGATGCAGGATAGCAACGTCATTGCTTATGCTTCGAGGTAGTTGAAGATTCATGAGAAGAATTATCCAGTTCATGACTTAGAGTTGGTAGCCATTGTTCATGCGCTGAAGATTTGGAGGCACTATCTGTATGGCGTGGCTTGTGAGGTGTTCACGGATCATAAGAGTCTTCAGTACCTGTTCAAGCAAATAAGTTGAATTTGAGGCAGAGAAAGTGGTTGGAGTTGTTGAAGGATTATGACATCACCATTTTATATCATACGAGAAAGGCCAATGTGGTGGCTGATGCTTTGAGTAGGAAGTCAGCCAACATGGCAGTCTTGCTTATATTTCAGTCAGTGAGAGGCCGCTTGTTTTGGGTGTTCAGGCTTTAGCCAATCAGTTCGTGAGATTGGATGTCTTTGAGCTAGTCGTGTGTTAGCTATCGTGGTCGCTCGTTCTTCATTATTGGAGTGTATCCGTGATCGGCAGTATGATGATCCCCATTGGTCTGTCCTTAGAGACACGGTGTAGCGCAGAGGTGCCAGGTATGTTACCTTAGATGATGATGGAGTTTCGAGATTGCAGGGTCCAGTATGTGTGCCTAATATGGATGGGATCCGAGAGTTGATTTTGGAGGAGGCCTATAGCTCCAGGTACTCTATTCATCCAGGCGCCACGAAGATGTATCAGGATTTGTGGTAGTATTGTTGGTGGCATAGAATAAAGAAGGACATTATATCATTTGTGGCTCGTTGTTTGAATTGTCAGCAGATTAAGTACGAGCATCATTTACCTGGTGGTTTATTCGTAGGATTGAGCTTCCTGAGTGGAAGTGGGAGCGGATCACTGTGGACTTTGTTACTGGACTTCCGTGACTCGGAAGAAGTTCGACGCAGTTTGGGTCATTGTTGATAGGCTGACCAAGTCAGCACATTTCATTCCTATGGCAGTCTCCTATTCTTCTGAGAGGTTATATGAGATCTATATTCGGGAGATTGTTCGCCTTCATAGGGTGCCCTTATCTATCATTTCAGACCAGGGTACGCAGCTTACCTTGTGATTCTAGGGAGCAGTTCAACGAGAGTTAGGCACACAGGTCTAGTTGAGCACAATATTTCATCCCCAGATGGATGGTCAGTCCGAGCGGACTATTTAGATTTTGGAGGATATGCGCCACGCTTGTGTTATTGACTTTTGAGGCTCGTGGGGTCAGTTTTTGCCGTTAGACGAGTTTGCCTACAACAACAACTACTAGTCGAGTATCGAGATGGCTCTTTATGATGCTTTATATGGTAGGTGGTGTCGATCTCCGCTTGGATGGTTTGAGCCGGGAGAGGCTCGGTTGTTGGGTAGGATCTGGTTTAGGAAGCCTTGGACAAGGTTAGGATCATTCAGGATAGGCTTCGTACGGCTCAGTCCAGGCAAAAGAGCTATGCAGACTGCAAGGTTCAAAATGTGGCTTTTATGGTTGGTGAGCGGGTATTGCTCGAAGTGTTGCCTATGAAGGGCACAATGAGATTTGAGAAGAAGGACAAGCTTAGCCCTAGGTTTATTGGCCCATTTGAGATTCTTGATCGAGTGGGAGAGGTGGCTTATAGACTTGCATTGCCACCGAGCTTGTCAGCCGTGCATCCATTGTTTCATGTGTCCATGCTTTGTAGGTATCACGACAATTCATCCCACATGCTAGATTTCAGCATTGTCCAGTTGGAAAAGTACTTGACTTACGAGGAGAAGCCGGTGGCTATACTAGATAGGCAAGTTCGTCAGTTGAGATCTAAGAGTTTTCCTTCTATTCGTGTTCAGTGGAGGGTCAGCCTCCTAAGACATCGACCTGGGAGTCCGAGTCCGATATGCGGAGCCGTTATCCTCATCTTTTCCCCGACTCAGGTATTTCCTTCTTATGTGCGTTCGAGGATGAACAGTTATTTTAGAGGTGGAGAATGTGACGACCCAACAGGTCATCACCTGTTTTAAATCAATTTTGTGCTTCCTAGGCCTTGAAAACCTCATTTAGTGCTGTCTCGATTTGTATGCACTGTCCAGGGCGCATAATCGGAAATCTTAAATATGAAATTTTGTGAAAAACGCTAAGTTGTGATATTAAAATGAATAAATTTTACTTCGATCAATATTTTGGGAAAATGCACCCAGACCCGTGATTTTACGGTTCCTAAGGGTTCGTAGGAAAATATGGGACTTGGGCGTATGCCCAAAATCGAATTCCAAGGTCCCAAGCCGGAGAAATAAATTTTTCTATAAAATTGTTTTCTGAAAAAGTTTAAGGAAAATTGAAATGAAATTTGATTAGAAAGCGATGGTATCGGGCTCGTATTTTGGTTCCGGCGCCTGGTACATGTTTTATATATGTTTTAAGTCCTTGTAAAGATTGGTTAAAATCGGACGTCGTTTGACGTGTTTCAGACTTAAAGTTCTAAATTTGAAACTTGATGAAATTTTGGGAAAAATTCATGATTTTAAGGTTTGATTCCTTGCTTTTGAGGTTATTTAAGCGATTTGATCTCACGGATAAGTTCGTATGATGTTACTGATTTAGTTCATGTGTTTGGCTAGGAGCTCCGAGGGCTCGAGTGTGATTCGAATGTGTTTCGGGGCTGTTTTTGCCTTAGAAAATAATTGCAGAACTGTTGTCTGGTGTTGTCCAGTCCTTTGTGCTATCCGATCGCATAGCCATGTTCGTGATCGCATAGTGTAAAGTATCAGGGGTCCAGTTTGTTCTATGCGATTGCATAGCTCCTCCCGCAATCGCATAGTGTTAGCCTGAGAAGCCCTATATTTTCCTCTATGCGATCGTGTAGTCCTGTTCGCGATCACAATGACCAGCCTGTTTCTTCTATGCGATCGCAGTACTCCTTTCACGATCGGGATGACCATTTTCCCCTTGTTCTATGCGATCGCATTGCATTCTTACCATTTTTCGCCCAGTTAAATCTTAAAATTCCAGAATAGTGTCATTACGAGATTCACCAAAAATTTCACAAAACTTTTCTTCTCCAAGCTCTAAGGCGACCATTAAAGCGATTCTTCACCAAAATCTCTGGGGTTTGTAATCCTTAACTTATTTTCTTTCATTTCCTTCAACATCCATTGAAATCCTAGATTTAAGACATGTGATTTAAGGTAGAAAATTTTATATTTGGATACAGTTAGGGCTTTTTGATTTTTCCTGATTTAGACCTCATTTTGGGGTCAAATTTGAAAACAGATTATATATTTGGGCTCATGGGTGAATGGGGGATTTGATTTTTGTCCGAACCTCGTGTTTTTGACCAAGCGGGCCCGGGGTCGATTTTTGAGTTTTTTTGGGGAAAATGATGGAAAAGAAAAAACCAAATATTGGGATTGGATTATTTAGCATTTATTGATGTTATGAAGTCATTTATGTACAGATACAATTGATTTAGAGCCGAATTCGAAATGAAAGGCGGTTATTAAGGATTAAATTGGCCGTGGAAGTTTGAGGTAAGTGTTCGGTCTAACTTTAGCTTGAGGGATTAGGAGTTGAGTCATATTTTCTACTTGTTTCTTGTTGAGTAGGACGTGTCAAGCATGACCGTGAGTCTTAAATTGATACTTGTTGAATTCTTGAATAACGCAATGATTGAAATAATGAGAAAATCCGTGGTATTGAGCAAACTCTTAGCTTACTTTTGTGACAGTTAATTATCAGGTAGAAGTGATGATAAAAGAGATGTTAGAAGTTAAATTGAGATTGGTTATAGTTGATTCTCCCTTGTAGGGATAGTGTAATATGTAGTTACTCCCTTGTCGGGACTGTTGTCGCGATCACTATAAGTTGTATATTTGGAATGGGTTGCATGCCAGAACATTTTTATTAATGAAAAAATATATATGGATCGGGTTGCATGATGCAACAGATATTATATATATGGATTGGGTTGCATGATGCAACAGATATTACATATATGGATCGGATTGCACATTGCATTAGATATTATATATATCGAGCGGGTTGCATGCCGCAACAGATATTATATTGGATCGAGTTGCAAGCCGTAATAGATATATTATATTTATTGGATCGCGTTACACGCCGCAATAGATACATTATATTTATTGGATCGGATTGCATGCCGAGTGCAACAATAGTATGATTATGTTGTTTTAGGTACAGTACTGATCCTTCATATTTATTGTTTTTCTGCTAAGTTAAATTGTACCGCAAAGCATGTACCTCCCCTTCCTTTTAACTACGTATTACTTGTTTATTTCCTCCATACATTATATAGCTGCACAGGTTTATCCAGAGTTCGGTCCTAGCCTCGTCACTACCTCGCCGGGGTTAGGCCAGACACTTACCAGCACATAGGGTCTGTTGTGCTGATGCTACAATCTGTGCTGTTTTGCACAAATCCAGGTACCGGAGCAGTATACATTGCGTAATAGTAGATCGGGAGCTAGCCTTCAGTCCACGGGATCCGGAGGTAGTCTTGCAGACATCTGTAGGCCCGACATCTCTTCTATCTTTATCTATGATCTATTATCTATTATATTCGAGATTGACAATGTTATTTTCTTTCAAACGGCTGTATGTAGAAAAATCTTAGTAGTCCGTGGATGTTGTGACAACAGTTCTAGGTAGAGGCACATATGGATTCTCCTTATTATTTTGATTTATTTCATTTTATTCTTCCGCTAAATTTTGAATTTCGCTATCGTTTAATTATATATTTGTAGCTAATTCAATTGGTAATAAAATGGATTTAAATCAAAAATATTCAAGGATGTTAAATGCATGGCTTGCCTTGCTTCTACGAGTATGTGCCACCACGATCCCGAGGGTGAGAATTTTTTATCGTGTCAATGGCTTGCTTCAATTAACAGGCAAATAGTGTCTTAATAACTTTTCCTTCTAACATTACTATATATGGCATATTTTTTTGTAGATATTTACTAATTTTCTTTGACCATCAATATTTGAAAACAACATTTTACATTATAATAAGTATACTTTAATAATTCCGTTGAAGGGTCATGGTCAGTCTTCCTACGCTTTGTTAGATAAATTAGGTTGGCCAATGGCTTCCACGATAGATCTATCAACTTTACAAATACCAATGAAAGCGCCAATTTTTCTTCAGATACAAGCATACTAAGCAACAAGCAAAATCATCCATTAGTATAAGAAGTCACATGTGTTTAACCTTGAAAATTGATAACAATTGAAATTATAGGTAATTTTAAGAATATGTGGAATAATCTAATATAAATATTCAATAACATTATATGAACAAATTAAAGATAGAATAAATGGCCAGACCAGTAGTAGTGTTGAGTCCGGCCTCGATTATGAGCTTAGCAATTATCTTGCTTTCGGTTCGGAGCCAAATACTTATAAAGAACTAGGAGCAAAAATAAGAATTTTGAATTTTAGAAGACGACGAGCGCAAAACACAACACAAAATGAATGCTCGCTAGCCATATATAATATCGCTTAATTATCATCTTCACATGATTGGATGTAAATAATATTCGAATAATCTTCGGTTGATACTATCCAGGAAAATTACCACTTGATTTGATGACTATTTCTACGATTAACTACTAAAATTTAAGCACGTAACAATTGATCATAAAAGACAAGAAATGAGCATGAAGAAATACTAATTAGGAAAATAAGGGAAATTGACTAGATAGGTACACGATAACTGACTCATGATCTAATTCATGAGTGAATTCACTCTATAATACGGGTTCTCACATATTCAAGTGATAATCAGATTACACTTGAAGCTAATATTCCTCTTTCGATTAAACATTAGTTTCAGTAATTAATCCAATTGAAGCACGGTAAACAATTGCAACAATAAAATAATGTTTATGATCTAAAGGGTAACTTCTCACAAATATTTCCAATTTCTAGTTCGATTAACAATCCAAGAGGCTCTTTCAAATACCTATTTGAATCATGATTTTAAATTAGAGCATAAGCTGTGAAAAAATTAAATGTCAAACTCCTCTTTCGATTAAGCAAAATACTAAATAACTCCACAATACATATCAAAGACCCATCAATTAATTCTAACAATTATCGAGAATCGAATCCTTAATCAAGTTATTGAAACATCATATCTATCAATACCCAAATGGAAATTACTCCATCCATTGTAGTAAGATATCTCAAATAAGTTGAAGAACTGTCACACCTCTTTTTTTTACACGGCTACCCCGAAGGATAAACGTATAATGGAGTTTTTTGATTAAAGTAACATTATTCGAAATATGATTAATTATTTATTCAAGAGTCGCCATTTGGGATGGGTTTGACTTTTGGTGTCCCAAGTCACCGGTTTATTTAAAATCCCAAATCGAGGAAATTTCGACTGCCTAATTGGAGTCTGCGAACCAGTAAGGAATTCTGTTGACCCGAGGGAAAGTGTTATGCACCCTCGGTTCCCGTGGTTCTATCACGGTCGCTTAAACTTATAATAAATGGCAAAAATTTGATTTGTTACACATGTTCATACCTATGATTCAATTTTAAACGTTTAACCGCTTTTAATATCTTTCTTTTAGAAAATTTGAATGTTATTAAAACACATCGCGAATCGCGTCACATAAATGCGCACACAATTTTAGACATATTTCAATTCCATTGAGATTTAGATTTGGGTCATATAAATGCACACCCGAATTTAGGAAGATATTTTTAATAAGTTAGCGCCTATAGCAACTACGTCTTCGAAAACTCGTGGGAGGCCGTAAAATTTACTAAACGACACTTCCCAATTTTTTAAGCATTTTATTAATGTACACTAAATGTTCTATTATTCTTATATCTAGAGATGTTCTAATAATTTATGGATGAGTGATACACTTGGAAATTCGGTATTCGCATTTTAGCCTCATTCGTGGCTGATTATGCATTGGGCTTCATGTTTAGTTAGCCCAGGAACACGTGTTGCTACATTACAACTGGTAACTGGTGGGCCTTCCAATTAGGCCTAGAGATAGTGGACTACGAATCCATTATAAAGGAACAACAGTCAGCTTCTCTTTTAGTTATATTACAGCCATCGAAATTATACACAGGATTATTATACAATAGACCAGAAGTATTTTAATGAGGAAGACATCGAGAATGGTTTCATATCAGATTTTGAGCTTTAATATTTGGAGAAGAAAATAATTTAAACACTCATCATTCAGAATACATATGTAGGTTCAGTGGTTGAGTTCTTAATATGTAACTCAAATGGAAAATACTAAGCTAACTTTTGATTCGGCAATCGCAGAATCTACTGAAAACTTATACAAGCAAAAAAAATACAGTCCTGATAGAGTCCATTATTAATACATGCTTAGGTTTAGTATAAACATTAGAAAAATTCTAAGAAAATAAATATAGTTACAACAGGGAATTAAAACCAAAGCACTATCTTCTCATTATCAGCCAGAATCTCGCATACATATGAACATTACTTCTTAGCTTTTTGCGGGAAGATGAATACCTGGAATTCAGCAAGAAATGGGGACCTATGAGTAAATTAAGCAATTAGCAAGCAACACTAGTCAATCAATCAATGAACACCCAGAATTTCAGAAGGCTTTTGAGAGAATCAAAATTCCACAGGAAATAAGAACAACACTAATGATTTCTGAAGAATATAGGGGGAAACTAATATGTATTTATATGTATCTTAATTTACTCAGAGTTTCAAAAGGAAGGTCTACTAAAAAATATAGCCCAAAGTCTAAAAAATCCCCTTCAAAATGTTGAGATTGCTCTTTTTATATTGAAGCCTTAGGGCAACACTTTTTCTTTTAGTCCCTTATTCAAATTTCTGTTTTTACCTAAACAGTCCTTAGTTTTCTGACTTGTGCCTCAAGTTTGAGGATGAAATTATGCCTAACTCACTCACTAGAATGTTCTAGGGGTTGTTACAAGATTCTTTCAGGCTCAAATCCCCCTTATGCCCCTATTTCCTTTCCTAATTAACTAACCTGAAGTTTTTAACCTTGGTTTGTTTCATTTGTTTTGGTCAAAATTGACCCTGTTCAATTGTGTTTGAGTTATGAGCCAAATTTGGCCTGGACTACAGGCTTATTATGTGGTCTTGGACACTTAAAAGAGTTTAAGGACTAAACAATGCACCTCATGGATTCAGGCCAACAATTACCACAACTTCAGGACTATATTCATGAATACGTCAAGATGAACCATAACGATAAAAAAGAAACCCAATTGACTATGCAGAAACAATGGACAAACTATAACACTTAGTAAAAACTTAGAAGTAAAAACCAAGAAATTAAAACAAAGCTAATATCAGTAATTACAATATTCAGAAAAAAGATTTATCCTAAACTATGCAAATACTGAAGATCACAATCAATAGGACATAAATATGAATGGTATGAAAATCTTAATGAGGACACCTACTTAGAATCATGATCTAACACAGGTATGATCACAAAACCATTCAGAACCTTAGAAATGAAACCAATGCAAAATCAAGAGACGAGGATCACAAACCATATAAAAATTTCAGAGGTCACATTACTGAAGAGTCAAAAGGCCAGGATCACAAGCCATGTTAAATTTCAGAATCAGGAGGCTAAGATCAATATGATATCAGACCACTCACGAGATGAAGGGATTCCTATAAGTGACAAACAAAGTAAATAAGGCATACAACAAGTAGAGACGACTACTTAACCTACTACAGGATGAGATCGTGGAAAACAACTAAAATTTAAAAGAAACAAAGCAACTAACATTTAAAAGAAATAAAGCAATTACATACAAGCGACGACAGTGATTTAAAAATAGAATACTTAGCTTGTACGCATGCAACCCTAACTTGAATCCGTTCCGTTGGTTCCTGACCTCTTTTGAGAGGTTTTTAACCTCTAAGGCATTTTGCTTAAGTGTTTAAAGAAGAAAAAGGGTTGGGGGGGGGGGGGTCTGATGCTTCTGAGACCCAGCAAGGTCTCAGATCTAAGTTTTTTTTGTGGTTTGCAAGGTTTGAGGGTTATGGATGGCATGGTTGTGGAGGGGAATGGACGGGGATTGTCTGAGGTTAGTTTGACCAGAATCTGGTGGGGTTTGTGTTTTAGGGGAGACTTCAAATCGATATTCGAATCGATGGAGTGTTGTATGAAAGGAATGGATTGAAAGACGGGGAAGGGGAGGTCTAGGTGGTCCTATGGTGTAAATTTGGGACGGTTTGGGATTGGGTCGCCGGAGACGGTGGTTCCGGCGAACCTTGTTTTGAATATTCGAGCAGATCGGCGTTTGTTCGAAATAAACAAACTACAGAAAGGGAAAGAGGGGGTCATGGTGGTCTGGTGGTGTAAAGTTGGGGTGGTTTGGTGACCGGTCGTCTCCGTGAGGCGATTTCCGGCGGCGGCATTAGGGTGGTTGCTGGGTGGTCAGAGGTAGTCATAGGGCGGTCAAGGGGGGGTGTTACAGCGGTGGGCTTGGTACGAGGAAGGCATAGATTTTGTCTCTGTATCTATACAGATATTTGGACATATTTATTTAATTTGGGTGGGGAGTTTCATGGCCGTTGGATGGTTTGTAATGGACAGTTAGGATGGCCTGCCCCAAAACGGTGTCGTTTTGGAGCGTAGTGTGTGGACTGGGTCGGGGCTCGTGTTTGGGCTGGGCAAAGGTGTTATTTACATGGAAAAATTATTTTGGGCCACCCATGTCTGGCCCAATTGTGGCCAGCCTAGGTGGTTATATGTATATGTATATTTTTTTAGTTTTGTTTTCTTTCTTTTTCTATTTAATTTCTAGTTATATTTTAAAAACTCCTAATTAAGACAAACAAAAAATGCAACAAATTAGAGTTAAAAAAAATGATTAAAATGCCAGAAATACTACTTGCATATTTTTTTTGAATTTTATATTCGCAAAAAATAACCCTAATTAACAGTTATTTTAAAAAAAATGAAATTAAATCCTAAATGAAAACACACGGGCACACGCAGTTAAATATTAAAATTAAATCCTAAAGCAAATATTAAAAGGAAAATCCTAAACCTGAGAGTCCTGCAGGAGTCATCTTAACAGGGCAAAAATCACATGCTCACAAGAACAAAGAAAACATAGATGTCATGATTTGATACAAAGCCTCGTATTTCACTGATTATAGGTTGAATTCTTGAGTCCTCTTCCTTGGGTGTCTCTCTAATATTCTCTAGGTCAAAAGTGTAGTAAAATGGTGATTTTGGTGTTTTTAAGTCGTCCCCAAAATAATTCAAGATGAAACTACCCTTTTGTTAGCCGAAATAGGAAATCACTCTAACATTTTTGTACTACCGCGGTGCGCCATGCGGTGCGCTTGTGGAGAATTCCAGAAAATTTTGCAAAATCTTTTCTGGCCAAATATAGTAGTACCGCACCGTTCCTCGTGGAGCGACTATGCAAATTTTATAGAGTAATTTCGTTTCATCATGTTTTTGACATCCGGACTTGGTTCTCGACCCCTGAATCTGATCCTAGCTTAATTGCTTGAGCTTCTACTCAGACTTCAAAGCTCCAACTTGTTTGAATTAGCTCCAAATTTCCTTAATAGCTCTGAATCATTTCCTATAAGGCATATAATATATAATAAGTATTATTCACTATCGTTTAAGCTCAAACATACGCAATAGTTAGAGTGCAATATTATGTCTAAAATATAGGTTTCTAGCTTACCATCAACACCTCACACTTAAACCATTGCTCGTCCTGTAGCAATCAAACTGCACTTCACATAGAGACAACTTTCTTATTAGAAAACTTCCATAACGCATCATGCCAAGAATATTTAAATAGACTAAGTACCGTATCATTACATACTAGCCTCAAAACTCGAATCACAAGCACCATGCAATTTTTACAACCTTCTCATTTACTCTAACCTAGAGGTCAAAGACTTTACCTTACCTTCATAAATTATGTGCTCTCACACAAACAATAGAGAATAGTTCCACACACAATAAAATTCAAGAACAAACATGAACTCAAGATAGAACGAATTAACTCACTAACAGAAATAAAATTCATATGCCATAGAGAAGGTACGATAAGCTTGCCCGTAGTGTAATACTCTACTAATTGAGCTAATTCAATCAAAGATCAAGTAGGACTTTATTTTGTTTGTAATGCAGGTTGTAGGACAGGTATGATACATATAGAATAGTGACTACACCTCCCCAAGTGCTTTCATACAACAATTTCATAGTTTAAAACTCACACTTATGTTGAACCAAACCCCAACTTTCATAATAACAATATCAAGTTCTTAATTTCTCTAAGCATAAACAAGATGAGAATTAAACTACCACTAGCAAGGAAACAAAATTTTATTTTCTAATACATACATAACTATTTTTCTTTCAATTCCTTATTGGTGGATCTCAAATTTTTCAAAAGGTGCACCTTTCTCCCTTTTATATATCTCTATTAAAAAACCCTACATACATCACTTAGATTTTACAAGCTTATAGTAAAATCAAGTGCTCAAAAGATGTAAAAGGTACAAGTAGATGGTCAATCCAATCAAATGGGTAAGGCTTGTAATGTAGTTGCCAAAGAAGTAGGATTACAAGCTTAACGGAGTTAACTAAGATACACATTAATTTGATGGGTAAAATCATATATCTGGCTCAACAAAAAATTCCTATATCATTTTCTAGACTGCACAAGACTACTATTTCGGCTTTGCAAACACACGAGGCAAGTTCTAGACATCAATCGGCATGCACAAAATATCACAAAACCTCACACACATATTGGCACATAACTCACTTAGGATTGGATATATCCTGACTCTCTAGTTAAAGTAGTTAAGCAGAGTCACAATCAAACAAGTTAAGGTAACTATCCAGGAGTCAAGAACTAAGCCTAGGCGTCATAATTAAGGCACTCCTTACTCTCAAGGCACAAAAACATCAAGAGAAGTGATCTCTATTTAATATACAACAAAAGCCTTTATTATTCCTAATAAAAGTAAAAAATAACTACACATGGTTCAAAAAACATCCTTGAAAATGAACCGCGGCGCAAAAAAAAACCAAGGAGGAATTATTACACTACCTCAGAAAAAAAGAATATATATATATATATATTAGCTGTTGTGTCTCCTCCGCACGAACAAATCTATGGATTATATGGAAAAAAATAGGGGGGTTCCGCCACAGCTGTGACATCAAAAGTCTTAAGAGGCTACATCACCTGAATCGTCCTATCATAATGGTACTCCTCCTACACATGGTGTGTCCTCAGAAGCAACATGATCATACTCGAGAAATACAAGTGGTGAGCCCCAAATGGTCGTACTTGATATGTGTGCTCAAGCATAATCTTATCCACATCAAACTTCATCTGAGTCAAGATAGCATAAATGAGACACACCTTCACCCAGGAGACATAAGTGTTGTTCTGAGTAGGAATGATTTTTGGATTAATCAACCGGAGAATGACTCTAATGGGACATTGGAAATGGAACTTCTTCATGTCTTTGTGGAACTCATTAGCGTCTTATGTCCAGGAGGAAAGAGACCTCACACCACACAGCTGGTGTCTAATATCAGGATGGGGGAAGGCAACACAACAACCTCAGGAACAACTTATGTGAATGCTCTGTGAATCCCATTATTTGATTTATTACCAAGGTACAAAATGGAATTATCTTTCCTCGTACTTGGACTTCATACATTGCATCAAAACTGGCCTCAAGTTGACAATTAGCATAAATTTCCTTAACCATGTTCACATTCACCAACTCACTAGGTCGGAACAAGGTTTCAAAACCCAAATATCTGATATTATTGTAAATCCTCGAGAACTTCTTGATGAGCTTGCCATAATCAATAGCGACTTCCATGTCGAGACTAACTAGCGGAACAAAGGTCCGAAACCACATCCTAGCATGAGATGGCACAACCCTAATTCCATACTTTCGGTGTGTGTGTGTGTGGGGGGGGGGGGTGCGCGCCTTCCTCCTTGACGGCTACTAGAGGCAGCTTCTGAGGAACCTATGTTAGAACACTTTCTAGGTTGTGAGACATTGTATCTGCACAAGACGAACAACATTTGCCAAAATACTTAATGCAAAAATAAGACCAAATAGGGTAACCACCCACACTTATGTTATTGGCATGTTTACAAGTACAATGTTTATCGGGGATTCAGACTACCCCATTGAAAGCACGCCACACATATTCAACAGCCAACCAACCACCAACAAAATAGTGAAACAATATTACCATGGTTTATGCTAACATAAATACAAAATCAAGAAGCTAAAATAGTAACTTAAGAAAAGAAAATAAGAAGTTATATTAATTTACTACTACGAAATTCAGAAATTATAATGCATCACTACACAAAACACATACATGGCTTGAACTGGACATCCCAATTAGCACATAGCCTTACATTAGCATAGGGTGGTCAATCGATTATCACTAGGGTATAGCATGTTAAAAATTCACAACATACAAGCATGACCTCCCACCCCACTCTTATCGTCAATCATCATATTATTTCCTCATAATTATCTCCCAATTAAGCTACAATGTCACCTTCTATGCCATTGAGGCATTTAATCAAATAGAGGGTAGACATCAAATGTACCTCATAATTTAAACTTCAATTACTGTAAGATTACTCCTCAAATATACCAATCAACCACCCTTCAACAACCACAGCACCACCAAAGTGTAACAATAGCACAAGGTGCTCCCATTTTTCACAAAAACTCCACCAATTTTTGGCCATATTCGCAACCCCACCAAACTCCATCACAAAACAATTTAAACACCATCAAAATACACAAAAATCACACCTAATCATAGGAACAATGAAAATTCCACAAGTTTATGCATGAGTTAGGGCAAAAAGATGAATATTAACCAAAAGAAATTAAAAAACTTGCTAGGATTAGAGTATGAACTAAAGTACCTTAGCTTACTACTAAAAGAGAAGAGATGAGAAAAGAAAATTTACCTTGGCAAGTGATGTAGCTGAGGGATTGGAGATGAAGAAGTTTGAAAAATAAGAAAATGGGGATTTGGGGTGAGTTAGTGAGGAGAGGTTTGAAATAATATAGTGACAGAGATATGAGAAATTTGGAAGAAAAAAACATGTTCTGTTTTTAGTTCAACAGCGTGGCATGTTGCACTACCGCATCGCTGGGTGCGGCACCCCATGCAGGCCGGTAGTGATGTTTTCTAGAGTAGTTGTATTTTGACGCTAGGCAAATGTCACGATCCAATTCCCGAACTCAGTCATGATGGCGCCTCTCGTGAAGACAAGGCCAGCCGACACATCACCAATTCGAAGTCAAATGACTAAACAACAATAAAGCAGGCTAAAACATGATTTAATAATTTCTAAACAACAGATAGTACCATAACAATGCGGAAGTACAACCCAAAATGGGGTGTCACAAGTCACGAGCATCTATTGGAGTATAAATACAACTACAAGGTCTGAAATATATAAAACAGGAATAATTAATAAGAAGGAGAAAAGTGGTGCTGCGAACGCTGGCAGTCAACTCGCTAAACTCCGATAACTCTACCTCCGATAAATCAAAACCTTCTACCGGGTGTATGAATACCTGCATCTGCACGCAGGGTGTAAGGAGTAAAGTGAGTACTCCAACTCAGTAAGTAATAAAGGTAAATAAGAACTGAGCAGCAAGAAATCACGTAAAGCAAACCTACATGCTGTATAGAAGTAGTGTAAAACCCTTTGAGAAAAGCAGTGAAGCTGTGAAATCTTTAGAAATATCTTAGCTCAATTTAAACCTCTTTTGAAAATGACTTTTTCAACAGTTACGCGAATGAATGCAAAAACAGTTAGTGCCGATAAGCACATAAAATCCGCCCCTCGGGCTCAAATATCATAGTATATCAGGTAAAATGATGAGTATATACGAAAGATGAACATATAAAGGTTCGCCACTCGGGAAATATCTCAGAACAGTACCAGCCCCTCAGGCTACCTCACAACCACTCGTATCAGCCCATTGGGCTACCTCACAATCACTCATTTCAGCCACTCAGACTCACTCTCAGAATAGTATCAGCCCCTCGAGCTACCTCACAAGCACTCGTATTAGCTCATCGGTCTCACTCTCAGAACAATGGGTACCCGCACTTACTGTGGGTGTGCAGACTCCAGAGGATACCCTTAAGGCCCAAACACTATATCAAGCCACCTCTTGGCATCATCACTCGACACTCAGCCTCACATCACTCAAGCCACCTTGTGTCATATAAATGTATCTTAGGCCCTCGACTTCATATCACTAAGCATATCCTCACATATGGCCCTCGGCCTCACTCAGTCCGAAAATCATCACAAGCCCCTCGGGCATTAGTAAAACAGTAGTTCTTAGCCCAAAACATCATTTAGAATATCATTTAAGTTTCAAATCTGAGTAAAAGTTGTTGAGTTTGTAAAACAGTAGATATCAACAGGAATGAGTTTTAGTAATAAATCAAAATAGTGAGAAATAATGATTAAAATCCCCGAAGGGTTCAAATAATTTGCACGAAGACCAAATATGACAATCAGCCCAAATCTTGCTGATAATAAGTAAGTTTCAGTCACATACACGATAAAATCATCAATTAGGACGAACCAAGTCACAATCCCCAACGGTGCTCTACCATACACTCGCTATCCGGCGTGCAACTCACCTTAATATATCACTACAGTATGCAATTCGGGGTTTCAAACCATCAGAATATAATTTACAATCATTACTCACCTCAAACTGACGAAATCTCTAGCTTGCGACGCCTTTTCCCCTCAAATCGATCTCCACGCGCATCGGATCTATCCAAAATCAGAGCGAATACATCACAATATGCTAAAGATAAAAATCCCAAGCGAAAACAATCAATAACGGGCAAAAATCCTAAAATTACCAAAACCCGAGCGCACTTCTCGAAACTCAGAAATTTTCACATCATTGGATTCCTTATCTCCTGACGAATTCATACATACCAAAAGTTCTTAAATCCAACATCAAATGGTCCTTCAAATCCATAAATAAAAATTCAAAATCCCAAGCCCTAGTTACTTCCATTTTTAGCTTAAGTTCCATGAATTATTAGGTGGATTTCACAATATAATCGAGTTTCAAGACAAAAATTCTTACCTCAAGTCGTTTCCCCTTGAATCCCTCTTTAATCTCCACCAAGAAGCTCTCAAAATGATCCACCATGGAGGAAAAATGACCTAATATCAAGGGTGAAATGAAATTATAACATTCTACCCAGCACTGATCCTTCTTCATCGTGATCGGGGCCATAGCCTCGCGATCGCGAAGAACCAACTCTCAAATGCTCCAAAATACACTATGCGAACGCGATATATACCATGCAAATGTGATTCTTCCTCTCTCCAAGCTACGGGAATGCGAGACACCAGATGTGAACGCGAAGGGCAATGACCCCTGACCCACAATTCCTTATACGCGAACACGGAAAGATTTAAGCGAACGCGAAGCTCAAATATTTGACCTTCCGCGATCGCAAACCAAAAAATGTGATTGCAAAGAGAAAATTTCCTGCCTTCCAAATTTATTCTACGCGAACGCGAGGCTCTTTATGTGAACGCGAAGGGTTATTTCCCTGCAATACCTAAAATGATAATCTGCAACTTCTAATCTTAGAAAATAGCCCGATTGACCACCTGAAACTCATGCGAGACCCCCCGGACCTCAACGAAAAGTACCAACACATCCTAAAACCACAATCAAACTTGTTCCAATCATCAAAACACTTCAAATAACATCACATTACCCGAAACTCATCGAATTCAAGCCTAGGTTTTTCCAAATAATTTCGAAATATGTTTTGAAAAAAAAATCCAACCAAACCATGTCCGAATGACCCGAAATTTTGCACTCACATCCCAAATGACATAACAAAGCTAAACAAACTCTTAGAATTTCATTTCAACCCTTGGATCAAATTCTCACCTACCAACTGGAAATCGCCAAAATACTAACCTTGCCAATTCAAGCCTAACCTTACCACTGAGTCAGTCTATATTTTGCCACTTCTTAGATATACAACTTTGATTGTTTCCTTTGGTTTCTTCTCAGTGCCAGAGGGAAGAGTCTTATGAGCCATCTCAGATAACAAATTGCAAATTGTCCCATTTGTCTTCCTAGATTCCTAATAGTCTTGCTCTGAGTCTCAAATTTTTCATATGTTTTCTTGATGAATGTCGTCATGAGATCTTCCATACTAGACTGAATTTGGCTGTTGTGGCTGATATCGTTGCCTTTGATGGATATGAAAACCTAGTGGTCCAGGATTATTTTGGTGCCATGAGTTCAGACTCCCACTAGGTGAACTCTATGGAAAACCTGGATGTCTTTGACCCATAGCATTATAGTTTTTCCACCTTGGTAGTTTCCACTATTAATCTTCCCCGTGACGTTGACTTTCTCAGTTGATTCTTGACACTCATGTATAGGGTGTTCCATTCCACAAAAGTCACAAGCTGCTTGCGGCTCACTCTGTACCTTGGCCAACGTCAGCTTTCTTATCTCCTTAGACATGGTGTCTAGCTGGGCTTGCATGGATGTGTTAGACTTCAGGTGAAACCCAACTGATTTTCTCCTGTCATTATTCTTAGCCGGCATCTGATTAGCATCTTTAGATAATTCATCAAGAATTAGGAGAACCTCCTCTGGAGTTTTCTTCATATTGGACCTCCATATGCAGTATTCAAAGTTTGTCGCAAGGAAGGTGTTAGTACATCCCGAAAATCCTGGAGTTGCATCCACAAATCAATTCTATTGTGCTGACACTTTCTAAGTATCTCCTTGAATATTTCCCAAGTTTCAAAGACCATTTCTGTGTCATTCTGAGAGAAATTTTTCTTATGAACTTCCTTGTTTTTGCATGTGAGAAGTAACTGTCAAGAAATTTTGTGGTGATATCTTCCCATGCTTGATCGAACATGTGGGTAAGCTATGAAGGTAATGCTTCACATCATCTTTCAGTACAAAGGGTAATGTCATTAAGTAGACCGCATCCTTTGATACTCCATTGTATTGGAAGGTGTTCATGATTCCTACAAAGTCCATCAGGTGAGTATTAGGACGTTCACCTTCGCTCTGAAAATGCATTTTTTTGGATAGTTTTAAGTAAGCCTTGTTTCAATTCAAAATTGTTTGTTGCCATGGGTGTAGGTCTGACACTTGACATACCTTGGTTGTTGACTCGCCAAGCATAATTACCCAATGATCTCTTGGGCCGGGGTGCTGCATTCTTGAACTGGTATTCAACAAAAGCTCTGTTTAGAGTGAATCGTTGACCCCCATTATGTTCGACCATTTGATTAGCAATCCTCCGTGCAGCTTCTTATAGTGTTGAATCTCTTGCAGCTAAGTCTACTCCATCATTCTCTTCATTTTCCATGGTATCTTAAGTCGAGCTTTGAACCGAGAAATTTTTTGTTAATTGTCTTTATTTTCTCAGCTGTCGCAGGTGTTTTTCCAACTCTAGTTCGTAGGTTATCACTTTTCTTGAAGAGGATCGAGTCATACAACAGAGAAATCAAACCTATATCATGCACACAAGTGAGTAAACATGAATACACTAAAGTAAAATTTGGTTACTGAATTAATACTAAAAACTATTTAAATAATATATTGCAAATCCCGACAACGTCATCAAAATTTGACCAGCGCCAAAATACAACGTAAAATCAGTAACCGCTAGCTAAAAATAGTATAGATTACCTATCGTCTCCATAGGGATTGGATGTAAACAATATTCGAATAATCTCTAGTTGATTACTATCAATGAAAATTATACTAAAAATTTAATCAAGATACAATTCATCACGAAAGACCTCAAATGAGCACGAAGAAATATCAATGAGGGAAATAAGGGTAATTGACTAGATAGGTGCATGATAACTGACTTGGGATTAAATTCTTGAGTTAATTAACTTTATAATATGGTTGATTCTCACGGATTCAACCGATAATCAGATTACATTTGAAGCTAATATTCCTCTTTCGATTAAGTATTAATTTCAGTAATTAATCCAATTGAAGCACGGTAAACAATTGCAACAATAAAATAATTTTTATGATCTAAAGGGTAACTTCTCACAAATATTCCGTATTTTCTATCTCTATTAACAATTCAAGAGACTCTTTTGATTACCTTTTTGAATCACAAATTTTAATTGGAGCATAAGATGTGAAGAAATTAAATATCAAACTCCTCTTTCGATTAAGCAAAATACTAAATAACTTCACAATACATATCAAAGCTCTATCAATTAATTCTAACAATTATCAAGAATCGAATCCCTAATCAAGATATTTAAGTACCATATCGATCAACACCCAAATGTAAATTACTCCATAATAATAGAGTAAGATATCTCAAATAAGTTTAGAGAAAAAGAAAACATTGATTCTAATAATTTGATACAAACTCTCGTATTGCACCGATTGTAGGTTGAAATCTTGATGAATTCTTGAGTATTATTCCTTAAGTGGCTCTCCAATCTTCTCCAGGTCAAAAGTGTTGTAAAATGGTATTTTTGGTGTATTTAAGTCATCCTCAAAACAAATCCGGATGAAACTACTCTTTCATATCTTAAATAGGAAATCACACTAACATTTTTATACGACCGCGTCGTGTCAGCAGTGCGCTTGTAGAGAATTCTAGAACGTTTTGCACAATATCTTCTAGCTATATTTTTTCACTGTCGCGTCGGGACTCACGATGCCCCATGTGGCGCGACTATGCAAATTTTATAGAGTAATTTTGTTTCGTCATTATTTTGACATCCGAACTTGGTTCTCGACCCCCGAATGAGATCTCAGAATCGTTTCCTAAAAGGAATATAAGACATAATATGTGTAATTCACTATTGTTTAAGCTCAAACACATGTAAAATGTAGTAACTAGAGTGCAATATTACTGCTAAAACACGGGTTTCTAGCCTACCACAGAAGCAGAGAACCAAAATGTATATTTCCTTGGTATGCGTGTTATAATGTTTGTATTAAACATCAACCTTCCCCTTTATATAGTAGGGGAATTTTGCTCCAACTAAAATTCTAATAAAGGTAAAAGTATTCATTTTCGTTAATCACTGATTCACTGTTGAATGGGTTGAGATCCATGATGTGATTCTCGGTTGGGCGCGAATATCACGTCTCTTCATTAGTCATCTACAAATATTTGGTTATGCCTTCCAAGATCTTGGAGCCTGAACCAGATTCAGGGGGAGGGGCATGTTGTCTCGATGGACCTGATGGTAAGCACTTCGTTCGGGCCTCAGTATAAGAGATTAGTGGCTTAGATCCTAGTTCCGTGTAATTATCTCCTTGATTCATTTTCCCCACCAAAAATCGAAGTGCTCACAAGCCCTGGTTTTATCCGTATATAGATTGTCCCCTTGTTTTTTAGAGAATAGTTTTGCCAAAACAATAATAAACGATAGATGAAACCAGTTCCTTCCTTCATACATCACGACCGAAACAATGAAGAAGTTGGAATGTCCCATGAGTCATGTCGTTCTAACTTTCGACACATGTCAACCACTGGCTGGTTGTCTTTGAATGCGAAGTGTCGTGTACTTCCCCAATAAAAGCTTATATCCTCTCTTCTTTTTCCATTTCAAATCAAGCTTCCACCTTCGAATTTTCTAACTATCACCAATTTCTTATAAACCTTCATATCTTCATCCTTGATCTTCAAATACTCGTAGTTGTTCTTAGGTTCTTACTAGATTTTCTTCAAATCTTCATACTCTGCTCTTTAGCCTTCAAACTTGTTCTTTCTAACCTTCATATTTTTTCTTTAAAGCTTCAAACGTTTCCAAATAGCAATAGCTAAAATGTCTAAATCAGTTCCTCAATTGGCTACCTCTTCATCTTCCCAACCGACAGTCGGCACCGAGGCGGTCGCTCCCAAAATAATTTTCCTCGAGACGGTGGCTCCCGAAGTGGTATCCACTGAACCGTCCCTCAGTCCCCCTTTAAAAGCTTTATTCCCAGGTGTTGTTCCATTGCGGATGACTTCAATTGAAGATGTATATATGCTTTGTTACCGAAGATGTCCTTCCCGTTGTCAAAGAGGACTGTAGATGGGAAGGCAAGGACGTAGTAGTTCCCAGGCCCAAGGATGCTATTACTACCCACATGGAGGGGTTTTAAGTGTTTACACTTATCCCTTCATACTAGGATTGATAGACCTAGTTGTTTTGGATTTTTGTAAGAGGTACGAGGTGTGCCTTGGGAAAATCCACCTATCTCCGTCTATACAACCCCCAAATTTTCTAAGGGGGACTAATCAAGCTTACTATTCGGGCTAGTAAGGCCCCTTTTTCAAGTATTGACGAAGACCGATACCAAGGCTGGCAGGGATGCTTTGTTCAGGTGAATACCGAAGATTTGATCCCTCCCGAGTTTATACCATTCCAGAAGTGGAATGCATATCGTAAGTGTGGCCTTTCCTTAAGTGTCAATTTTCCTTCATATGCTTTCTGATGATTTGTATTTATGGTTGTGCAGTTGTTGCCTGGTTTCCAAATGTTGTCCCCTATCTTAGGGAGTGGATCTGGGGATCTACAAGCATATGTCATATTTCGAGCGCTCAAGGCACAAACTTTCAAAAGGTCGATGGGAGGCATATTCTCATGGTAAGTTTCTCCTTTGAATAGCTATTGTTGTGTTCTTAATTCGCAACATACTATTCTTTCTTTTTTCTTTTATAGGTTTTCCTAAGACCATCAAACTTAGGCCTTTGGAAAGGGATGCAGACATGTCCTTGTCCTTTAATCCCTCCATTATGGGACAACATAGGGCTTCCGTGACGGAAAATAAGAAAAGGAAAATAAAATCTTTGGGCTCCCCAGGTCTCGAGGTGAAGCCAAAAAGAGGGTGGCTCGTAAGCCCAAGAAGAGTACCAGCTTCCGGGATCCATATTCCGACTCGCTTCTCCTGATCAGGGATGAGTCGGAAGAAGACGATATTTTTGTAGCCCATGGATTGACCCCTCCCGAGGAGCATGCCACATCCAAGGGGGTAGGCCGAGAGACTGACCTGCCTTCGACTAAACAGGTCGAGATAGATATAGGGCTGAGACCCCTTGAGAAGTCGGTTCTGCACCAAAAGAAGCAAACGATGTAATTGAAATCATGGGAAATCCTTCTTACACTGAGTCCATACTTGAGAAGGCCCAAGTAGGGAAAGAGAAATCAAGTGAAGGAGTCCACAGTGCAGGCGACCCCATTCATTCCTTTTTCGATGGTGTGAATTTGTCTACTTGGGAAAAACATCCAAGCTGGTAGACTTGAAAGTCCCGAAGAAGGATGTATCTTCGAAAGCTGGTAGGCCGAGTTTGAGCCCAAATGTTGTTAATCGGTTTCCTGCTCCGAGTGTTGACCCTGGTTGCAAGAGAGGGGTTATTCTTACTGTCTCAGAGGATGTGTAGGTTCTATCTTCTCTCGTGGGCATATCCAGCAACCTACGATGCCTGGTGACTGAGGAGGACTAGGCAAAAATGAATGAGGTGAACATGCCATGTATTTTCAAAGAGGTGCAGCAGACGCTGAACAAGGTAAGGAATCATTACCCCTTCTTAAGCTGTAGTTAGGTTTTGATATATCTTACAACTTTTGTTATTTTGCAGGCCTCGATACTTCACTATGAGAGCTTCCTTCGATATCTGTCGAGGTCAATCAGCTCGAGCTCGAGCTCAAGGAGCAGGTTTGAAAGAAGGATACGTACAAGCTCCTCAGGGAGTAACAAGGCAGGGTAAACAAGGACCTTCAGGCTGAGCTGGATAACGCTCAGAAGAAAGCTTCAAGCCTGAGGCGGGAACATGCCAACCTGGTGGAAAAGGAAAAAGTCTTTGAGGTTAGAAAAACTAGTCGTAGTGGGTAACCACAAAACCTTGAAAGTCCAACAGAAAATCGACCAACTCAAAATCGAGTTGAACGAGGTCCAAGCCATAGTGACGGGTGGAGAGCAAAATGGATTTGTTGGCTTCAGAGAAGGAAACCGCCCAGGTAAAGATGACATCAATAGAGGTTAATATTCGGGTGGAGAAAGAGAAAGAAGAGATGCGGTCCCAGCTGAATGACTATCTCCGAGTACAACTAAGATCGGCTCTAGCAGAGTAGGACGCCTTCGGTATATAATGCGAAGCAATAAATTCCAAGCTGGACAGAACCTCCACCGATGTCGAAGAGATGGTGGTCTTGTTCAAGGCCGATGTTGAAGCAGCTGAGGCCCAACTGAAGACTAATGTTGAATATATGAAGTGCCTGTCTCGAAGGGAGACCCTCGAAAAGATTCAAGCCTGAGGGTTTGACCTGACGGCCGAGATCGAGGAAGCAAAAAAGCTTTAGGTTGAGGTGAAGAAAGTTTTCGAGCCTGAAGGTGCTAAAGGCTCCGAGGGTTCTGAGGGATCCTAAGACTCCAACTGCTCTGTTGACGAATCAGGACCTAGTGAAGATCAAGAATGAATGCCTTAGAAATTTTTTTTGAAGTTTTTATCTTGTGTATAATTTTCATTTATTTTGAGGCCATATTTGTTAGGCCTTTATAAATACATTTCGAAATATCTAAAATTTCCCTTTCTGGCAATTTCGAGTCTCTACTTTTTTAGCATCTTTCCATAATTTCTATTCCTAGAAATATTTCTAATGCTTTAGCGTAAAATCAAATATAGTTATAAGTTAATCATTTTTTGGAGGTCCAAACAGGTCCTGACTTCCATGCAACTTTATTTGCTTGAGGGTTTGAAAACTCGGAGTGACCAAAAGTTTTCGCAAGATGCTTAAGTAATTTTTGACGATGCTTTTGTCAAGGGTAATCTTATAGTAGGTTTTGATTTTTTTGTGAAGGAATTATGTTCTGATTACGATCATTAGACGTCTCCGAGCCATTTTTAGGGTGGTCATAGCTTTTTGTGTTCGGGAACTACCTAATAGGTTTTGTGCCTCGGGGATTTGGCAGCCCTAGTTTCCCCAAACCTTTTTCAGATGATAGTCTTTGAGTAAGGGTAGCTCTTGGGTTTGATCGTCCCGGAATAGGGGTAGCCCTTAGGCTTGATAGTCCTCGAATAGGGGTATCCCTTGGTATCGATAGTCACGAATTGGGTTAAGATCTATGTTTTAAGAGGCAAAAATATGTAATAGCAAGGTGGCAACTTCCTTTCATTTCTGTGTGCAAAGTACATAATCGAAAGCGTATAAAAGCGTGTATCACCGCTAAGGTGACCTATGTGGCCACAGTTCACTTGACCATTTGGCCTTTACAATAAATCCTAACCACCTAGTCTAAGTTATTCAAGTACAAAGTTTCCTTATTTCCTTATTAAGAACCTTAACCCGAGGGTCATAGCCCCCAGTATTCGAGGTCAATCTTAAGGGGGCTCAAATACTGTTGATGTCCTATTAACTTTGATTTAAGATCAGCCTTCAAATCTGAGTTAGCATAGTTTACTCTTGCCTCGTTAAAAACCTTGCCAAAAAACTTATTTGGGACAAAATTGGTTCAAGTAAAAAAGAGTGCAATGCGTGCTTCCAAACATAATAGTCACATTCTCCCTTGGCCATTGCCTGCAAGTGTTAATCCGATTCATAATTTTATAAAAAAGAAATAAGATCGTACCTTAGCAGTATTATCGCTTTAAGTGCGTCACGTTCTAGTTTTTCGATAGGTGTGCACCATTTCCCGCTTCGAGTCTGTACGAGCCTTTGCCGATAGTTCTGATGACTCGATATGGTCCTTCCCAATTCAGTCCCAACTTCCCTTTGTTCGGGTTTTGAGTATCCGATGTTACTTTTCTTAACACCAACTCCCGAGCTTGAAGTGTCAAAGTTTAGCTCTTCGGTTTTAATATCTTTCTATCCATTGTTTCTGGATGGCTAACTGGACTAGGAAGGCTTTACGCCTTTAATCCTATAGTTCCAAGCTTGTGCTCATGGCCACACCATTTGATTTTTCAGTCTGGAACCTGAGGCTCAATTCTTCCACTTTGACCAGTATCATTGCTTTGGCACTGTAGACTAATGAAAATGGGGTATCCTCGGTACTAAACTTCAAAGTTGTACGATATGCCCACAAGATATCAGGCAGAATTTCCTTCTGTTTCCATTTGGCATCGGTTAACCTCTTCTTTAGTTTTTGAAGTATGGTCTTTTTTGTTAATTTCGTATGTCCGTTACCACTAGGGGGATAGGGTGTTGATAAGATCTTCTTAATCTTGTGATCTTTGAAAAATGTGTTTACCTTGCTACAGATGAATTGCTTCCCATTGTCACACATTATCTCAGTCGGCATCCTGAACCGGTATATTATATGGTCCGAAATGAATCGATGACTTCTTTTTCCTGGACCTTCTAGAACGCTTGAGCTTCGACCCATTTAGAAAAATAATAGGTCATAAATAGTATGAATTGGGCCTTACTAGGTGCCCATGACAGGGGACCAACGATGTCCATTCCCCACTTCATGAACGGCTATGGGGACAAGATCGAGTGCAGTAGCTCTCCGGGTTGATGGATCGTTGGTGCGTGTCTCTGACAGTCACACATCTTTGTACAAAGTCCTTTGCATATTTTTCCATGTCGATCCAGTAATAGACGGCCCTGATTATCTTCCAAACCAAAGATTTTACCCCGGAATAGTATCCGTAGGTTCCTTCGTGAACTTCTCTCAAGACATATTCGGTATCTCCCTACCTCAACCATATTCCAAGAGGGCCGTCGAGTGTCATTCTAAACAAAGTCCCTTCGGACACATAAAATTGGCCGCCTTTGCGTGCAGAGCTCTTGATTCTTTAAGATCCGAGGGCAACTTCCCAGTTTTCAAATAATCCATGTATTTGTTCCTCCAGTACCAAGTTAAACAACTTGTTGAATTTATTTCAGAATGGCCTTCTTCTATTATTGATTTCATGAGTTTTACGACTCTTCCTGAGCTAAATTCATCTTTATCAACTGACGACCCCAAGTTAGCTAGAGTATCAGCCTCACTATTTTGATATTGGAACACGTGTTGTAGGGTCCACTCCTTAAATTGATGTAGTGTTACCTGCAATTTGTCTAAATACCTTCATATTTGTTCCTCTTTTACATCGATTATCACATTGACTCGATTTACCACAAGGAGGGAATCGTACTTAGATTCGACCACCTCGACCCCTAGGCTTTTATCCAATTCAAGACCTATAATCATGGCCTTATACTCGACCTTATTGTTAGTCAATTTTACAATTCCAATAGACTTCATGACTACGTTACCTGTAGGTGACTTCAATACGTTGTTGAGTTCGGACCCTTTTGTGTTCGAAGCACTATTTGTAAAAAGGGTCCAGATTCCCGAGGAAGTCACCAAGGTTAATAAAATTTCCTTTTCGACTTCGGGAATTAAGGCTAAAGTAAAGTCGGCCACGAAGTATACCAAGATTTGTGATTTGATGGCGGTTTGAGGTCGATGTTCGATATCACACCCGCTAAATTCTACGTCTCATTTGGCCAACTGACCCAAGATTTCGGGTTTGTTCATAATTCTCCTTAGTGGTTAAGAGGTTACAACACATACAGGGTGGCATTGAAAGTATGGTTTCAACTTTTTGGAGGCGCTTAACAAAGCGAGCGCCAATTTTTCTAGGTGAGGTACCTCGTTTCGTCTTCACCTTAAGTTCTACTAACTTAGTAAATAGGAAATTGCGTACTTTCCTCTTCTCGAACTAATAATCCATTTACCTTCACCTCAAATACTTCCAAGTAAAGGTACAGTTGCTCGGGGCATAGAGCAGGGATGGACTCGAAAGGTACCGTTTGAGTTCTTCCAAAGCTTGTTGGCATTCCAAAGTCCAACAAAAGTTATTCTTATTATTCACTAGCGAGAAGAGCTGGTGGATTTTATTTGAGGACCTCGATTAGAATTGGCCTAGGGCGATGCACTCGGTTAGTATTTGAACGTCCTTGACACTATCCACCAAGGTGATGTCTTCTATAGCTTTGATTTTAACGGGATTGATCTTGATCCCTCGAATGGACACCATGAACTCAAGGAATTTTTCTAATCCAACCCCGTATGCATATTTTTTTAGGTTTCAGCTTCATATTGTATCTCTTCAATATGATAAAGGTTTACTGCAAATGTTTCAAATGTTCCTCTGCTCGCAGGGATTTAACTAACATCTCCTCAATATAAACTTCCGGTGATTTTCCTATATATTCGTCAAACATCTGATTCACTACGTGTTAATAAGTGGCATTATCATTCTTTAGTCTGAACGGAATTATATTATAATAACAGGTGCTGAATTTAGTGATAAAAGAAGTGTTTTCTTGGTCATCGAGGTCCATCCTGATGTGGTTGTACCTAGAATAGGCATCAGGAAAGCTAAGTATCTCATGCCTGACCGTCGCATCGATTAAGCGATCCATGTTAGGCAAAGGAAAATATTCCTTAGGGTATGCATTGTTAAAGTCTTTTTAATCTACACACATTCTTTATTTATTTCCCATTTTAGGCACTACCATTACGTTAGCTAACCAATCTGGGTATTTAACTTCCCGAATGGAACCTATTTTAAGGAGTTTTGATACCTCGTCTTTGATGAAGGAATGCTTGACTTCGAACTGAGGCCTTATCTTGTATTTAACCGGGTGGAAATTCGTATCCAAACTTAGCTTGTGAGTGGTTATCTCCAGCAGGATGCCCGTCATATCAAGAGCGGACTAGGCAAAAAAGATATGTTAGTTTTAAGTAAAGTAATTGTTAGAATATACGCTTAACGCTAGAGGGGGGGTGAATAGCGTTATAATAAAAAACAATGTAAATTTGCGGAATTAAAATTGCAGGAATAACGTAAGTGCAGTCATTAAAATGATAAGGAGAGAACACACCGGATTTTATCCTGGTTCACCACAATGTGTGGTTAGTCCAGTCCCCGAGAGACTCTCTCTAGTTTTACACTAACTTCATTAAGCTTACGGGGGCCTAACAAACCGTTACAGTTGCTCGTAGATATACACTCTACAAGACTTCAACCTGCTCGAGGATACCGCACCTCAAGACTTCAAACCAAGGAACTACTTTTCCTTCTTACAACAAGGGATTGGAATATCCCTTCAAGTGTGTACAAACACTTAGCACTCAAGACAAGACTCTCTTTATAGAGTAGATATGAGTAAAAGTAATACGCTCAAGAACACAACAACTTCGTCAAGAGTTTGGCTCTCAAAAACTTATGAAATGAATATAAAATGATTGCAAAGAGAGTATGTAAGCTTTAGCAAGAATGTAATAAGTTGTTGTGCTTAGAAGAGTGAATTTGAGTTGTATTTATAGTGCTCAAAACACCCAAGACCGTTGCTTAATTGCCAATCACAAATTGCTGATTTTGTGCTAGGATAATCGATTATTTGATTCTGCATAATCGATTATCTGCCAACGTTCAAAAATCAATCCCAGATTTTAAGCAGAATAATCGATTATCCAAATCGTATAATCGATTACCTGACAACGTTCAAAAATCAATCCCCGATTTTATGCTTAACATAATCGATTGTCTGATTGAACATAATCGATTATCTTTCAGTGTTTGAAAATACTTTGGCAACGGTCTTTAATATAATCGATTACCAGAAAACCCATAATCGATTGTTTTGCTACTTTGTAAAATCTGATGCTCACTGTCTCAACATAATCGATTAGTCTAAGGCACATAATCGATTATCTTGTAGCTTTGAAAAATCTGGTGAACACTGCCTTAACATAATCGATTATCTTGTAGCGTTGAGAAATCTGGTGAACACTGCCTTAACATAATCGATTATCATAAGGTACATAATCGATTATCTTGCAGCTTTGTAAAATCTGGTGTACACTGCCTTAACATAATCAATTATCATAAGGTATATAATCGATTATCTTACAGCTTTGTAAAATCTGGTGTACACTGCTTTAACATAATCGATTATCATAAAGTACATAATCGATTATCTTTGTCCAGATTTGAAAGACATGTTTAGAATTCATTTTGGTTAAAATGAAATGTTTGAAAATCATTTTGCTTTAAATTAAAGATGCATGCTTTGATAAAAATGATTTTACGAGAGAAGCCAAGTCTTGAATCAATTGTCGGATCAAGATCACAATTATAGAACGACTCATGTATAACTTTGTTGCTTTACTAAATCTTGATCTTTGTTTCTCTTGTGCTTGGACTTCGGCATATGTCAATGTTCCGTTCACGTCGGTTTGACATTTATCAAAACCTACAAATATGAACACACGTTTAGTTTAGCGACTTGAGAACGTGTTTCAACAATTTCCCCCTTTTTGATAATGGCAAACCTATATCGGCATATGCATATTAATTAATTCATAATGACGATCCAAGACAAGTATATAGATATGCAATGAGTTCCCCCTCAAGTTATGAATTCCCCCTCAATTTATGCCAATATGTATATATGTGCATAGCCCATATCTTCCCCCATTTGACATTAGCAAAAAAAAATAACTAACTCTTTATTGATCAACCAATATTGCAAATACATAAAAATAAAAGACAGAACATTATGCAAACTAGAAAAACAAAGAGACAAGACATTATTCATTATCATCATTGACTTCCGTCTCGACATCCGGTACATCTTCCCGAAGGACAATTTGGGCATATGGATAATTGACGTGATCAAAATAGCCAAGGAGGTCGTGAGTCAATCGATTGACATTCATATCAATACGATTTAAGGATGTGGACATGGAGGCAAGTTGCTCGGAAATAGATTGGAGGGATGCATCGGACGGGGCCGGATGACGATATCTTTGAGGTGGAGGAGGAGGATGCTCACCGATATTGGGAAATGAAGATTCTTGAATTTCCCAATGTTTTGTCGCCTTTTTGTGAGGGCCGACGGAGATGTCGATACCGGAAGCAACAAGAATGGTCATAATGACAAAAGCATAAGGGAGTGGCTTATCTTCCCCAATTGCATCATATAAGTGAGTCATGACGAACTTGCACCAATTGATGCGAGCCCCGGTGATAATGGCATGCATGAGTTTTGAATCCTCATGAGAGATGGTTGTGTGATTGAATTTTCGCGGTTTTAAAACGCGGGTGATGAAATAAAAAATTAGACGATATTCCGGGAGCATGTTTGTGATGGTTGGACGACGATGGTCCGGAGTTGCAATAAATTCACCGATGCCAATTTGGGTGAAGAGAAGTTGTTCATCAAATAACGCGCCTTCTTCCCTAGTATAGAGAGAAATGTCTTCCCCATTGCGCGGGAGTTTAGTGAGGGCGTGAATATTTACCTCAGATAGAAGAATTGAAGTGCCATTGACGTTCGAGACAATTTCACCATCTCCGTCCTTCGCGAGATTTGAATAGAAGGCCTGAATTAGAGGAGGGTGAATGTAAGGAGTGTGAAGATATAGGAATTCAAGGAGTTGACTTTGTATAAGCATATTTGCTGTGGATGGAGGGGCGCTTTGATTAAGGAAACGATCCGTGGAAAATCGAGGAGGAAGGATTTCTCGATTTTCAAATTTTTCCATGAAGCGCATAAGTTCGGCTTCACTATTGAATCGTAAATAAGAACCATCTCTATAACAATGAACTAGTGGACGAGTGACGGAAGAGGAGGCAACATTTTTGCCGGAACGAGATCGTTTGGAAGTTTTGCCCGTCATTTTGAATAAATAGTAATAGCCTTTGAAGAGTTTTGAGAGATTTTTGAGAATTTGGGAGCTAAGATTGATGTTTGAGTAAAGACATTGAAGATATAATGCACCTATTTATAATGTGAAGAATGAAATAGCATTAAAGTGAAGAAATCTGCAAAAATTTAAGGAGCAAACGATCAGAAACGGTAACTATTTTGAAATACTGACTGAGAATAATCGATTATGAAATATGGTAATCGATTATTCTGACAGAGTGTGCCCAGTGATTTTCTGACTCGGGGAATAATCGATTGTGCTTTTGAGATAATCGATTATTTCAGGAAATGTAGTAACGGACATCCGAGACGGTAATAGGAAAATCGATTACACTGTTTTAAATAATCGATTATTTTCACACAGAGACTTAACGCCTGAACATAAATGTCAACATAATCGATTAGGGATATGTGATAATCGATTTTTATATTAAACAGCTAAAATCCTGCAAAGCCAAAACTGTTAGATAATCGATTGTAGTGTTGTATAATCGATTATGTCAATTTTCCAGCATAATAAACATAAAACGTAAATGGGGAATAATCGATTATTGACTTTAGAGAAATCGATTATTCTGCACCAGTGTCTGATAATTCCCCCTGTCTTTGGGGCGATACCTGCAAAGAAGAATTAGGCTCCTCCGACGCTCAAGTTAGTAATCGTTAAAACATAAAAATGCAATGCATGAATTAGATCAACGTGGAGTCAAGAATCCCGAGTTCACTACGAATTCGGAAGAAGGACTCTTTCTCTAAAGGCTTTGTGAAGATGTCGGCCAATTGATTTTTGGTTTCAACAAATTCAATTTTGACATCACCCTTGAGAACGTGATCTCTTATAAAGTGATGTCTAATTTCTATGTGTTTTGTTCTTGAGTGAAGAATAGGATTCTTCGTCAAGCTTATGGCGCTAGTATTGTCACATCGAAGAGGGACATGATCGATACTAAGGCCATAGTCCGAGAGTTGTTGTTTCATCCAAAGGATTTGAGCGCAACAACTCCCCGCGCAAATGGCAAGTGCCACTAGTGCTCTTGCGGTCCAATTTGCAACCTGCAAAATCGGAATCGGAATAGCCAACAAGTTGGCATGAAGAATCTTTGGGATACCATAGTACCACATTTATTGTTCCAACAAGATACTTCATAATCTGTTTTACCGCAGTTAAATGTGAGTCCTTCGGACATGATTGATATCGAGCGCATAAACACACGCTAAACATGATGTACGGTCTACTAGCAGTAAGATTGAGAAGAGATCCGATCATACCTCGATACTTTTTGGTGTCTACTTCCTTACCTTTCTCATCTTTGTCAAGATGGTCGGATGTACTCATTGGGGTGGCCATTGCTTTGGCGTTGCTCATTTCAAAACGATTTAGCAACTCCTTGCAATATTTGGATTGGCAAATGAAAGTTCCCTCTTTCATTTTTTTCACTTGTAGCCCCAAGAAGAAGTTTAGCTCACCCATCATTGACATTTCAAATTCGCTAGTCATTAACTTAGAGAATTCCTCGCATAGAAAATCATTAGTAGCACAAAAAATAATATCATCGACATAAATTTGAACTAATAGAATGTCATTGTTTTTATTTTTGATAAAAAGTGTGGTGTCAACTTTCCCCCTTTCAAACTCATTGTCTAAGAGAAATTTACTTAGACGTTCATACCAAGCTCGAGGAGCTTGTTTAAGACCATATAAAGCTTTCTTAAGCTTGAAGACATGGTCGGGATATGTAAAATCTTCAAAACCCGGGGGTTGTTCAACATACACTTCCTCTTGAATAAACCCATTGAGGAAGGCACTTTTGACATCCATTTGAAATAATTTGAAATTCATAGATGATGAAAAAGCAAGTAATAAACGAATGGCTTCTAGGCGTGCAACGGGTGCATAGGTTTCTTCATAGTCAATGCCTTCTTCTTGATTATATCCCTTAGCAACTAGCCTAGCTTTGTTTCTAGTGATTATACCATTTTCATCTAATTTATTCCGAAAAACCCATTTCGTACCAATTATGGTGTGATTATCGGGTCTTGGCACCAATTCCCAAACATCATTACGTTTGAATTGGTTAAGCTCCTCTTGCATTGCCAAGGTCCATTGCTCATCCCCAATTGCTTCAGAAATGGTTTTAGATTCTATTTGTGAAACAAAAGCCATATGTACTACAGTATCTTTAAGAAGGTTTCGTCTACTTACCCCTTTCTCGATGTTGCCAATTACCTTGTCAAGAGGATGGTCTTTAGACGTCCTCCAAGCCTTAGGCATCATCCATTCTTCTTCTTGTGGTGGTACTTCTTCCGAAGGTTGTTCCATGACTTCATCTTCAACTTCCTTTGGATCCTCCTTTTGTACCTCATCTTGAAGATTGATTTTCTTTAAAGCATCTGCAAGATCAACACAAGAATCCTTTCTCGCCAAGCGAGCATCATTTTCACAAAATACTACATGAGGAGATTCCTCAACAGTTTTGGTTCGATTATTAAACACTCTATATGCTTTGCTACGTGATGAGTAACCAAGAAAAATTCCTTCATCAGATTTCGCATCAAATTTTCCCAAGTTATCTTTTCCGTTGTTGTGAATAAAACATTTACAACCGAAGACTCTAAGATGGGAAAGATTTGGTTTCCTTCCCTTATAGAGTTCATAGGGAGTTTTCATGAGTATCGGTCTAATGATAGCTCTGTTTAAAACATAGCTTGCGGTACTCACGGCATCCGCCCAAAAATATTTGGGAATTTCGGCCTCATTGAGCATGGTTCTAGCCATCTCTTCGAGACATCGATTTTTACGTTCTACCACTCCATTTTGTTGTGGTGTACATGGAGCCGAAAAGGTATGTTCAATACCGAGTTTGTCACAAAAATCCACGAAGAGATTGTGATCGAACTCCCCACCATGATCACTTCTTATGGAAGTGATGGTTGTGTTCTTTTCATTTTGAACACGTTTAAGAAAACTTTTGAAAGCATGAAAGGCATCACTTTTATGAGCAAGAAATAACGTTCATGTGAATCTAGAGTAGTCATCAACAATTACAAAAGCATAAAGATTTCCACCAAGACTTTCAACACGAGATGGTCCAAAAAGATCCATGTGAAGAAGTTGTAAGGGTCTAGTGGTTGAAACAACATTTTTGGATTTAAAATAGGCTTTTGTTTGTTTCCCTTTTTGACATGAATCACAAGTAGAATCTTTTTCAAATTTCATGTTTGGAAGACCAATTACTAATTCTTGTGAAACTAGTTTGTTTAAAAGATTCATATTTACATGAGCTACTCTACGATGCCATAACCACATGTCGTCTTCTTTACTCAAAAGACAATTCACATAACTTGATGAAGAATTTTCAAGATCAACCATATAGATATTATCCATTCTAATACCACGAAGAAAAATTTTACAATCACTACGACGGATAACTAAGCATTCTTCGGAGTCAAACAATACAAGATTTCCCTTGTCACATAATTGACTTATGCTCAAGAGATTATGTTTAAAACCTTTAACAAGCAAAATATGCTTAATGGAGGAGGATTCGTCCTTACTGACCGATCCAATGCCGATAATCTTTCCTTTGTTATTGTCTCCAAAAATGACATTTCCTCCTTCCTTGGGTTTTAGTTGAAGGAATTTTGATGCATCCCCGGTCATATGTTTAGAGCATCCACTATCAAGATACCAAAGTGCACTTGATCCCTTCAAACACACCTACAAAACAAATTAATGAGATTTTGGTACCCAAGCCATTTTGGGTCCTTGTGTGTTAGGTGCAACATATTGGTGTGATTATCCTGCAGTGAAATGTCTATGTATAGTGAAGCATGCGGGAGCAATATGTCCAATTTTATTGCAATAATGACAAATGACATTCGGATTGTGCATTCTTTTAGGATGATAGTAATTTGGGGGTCTAAATTTATTCACTCTATTTTTAGGAACATAGTTTTGATGTAGTTTTCGAAAATCTTGTCTAGGTGGTCTATACATGCCAACATTTCTTCTAGCATCCACTCTATTTTTAGGAAAATAGTTTTGATGTGGTTTTAAAAAATCTTGTCTAGGTGGTCTATACATTCCAATATTTCTTCTAGCATTTGTTCTAGGATGAGTTGCAATTCTAGGATTAAAATTTCTAGGTTGAGCAATGACATTTATTTTGTTTGGCCTAAGTTGAGTCTTAGGTGGTTTAGGAATGGACTCAACTTTTTCTTTTGGCTCGTGTTTGAAGCCTATACCGTGCTTAGTGGATTTCAAATTTGCAAGCACTTCATTGAGATTTTTGTGTGAAGAATTGAATTTGTGCAAAGTGCTTCTAAGACTTTCTACTTCTTCCTTTAGAGATTTGCAAGAAGTACAATCCTTATTTGAGCTTTCGGGTTTATCGGCGCTTCTCTTGCCATAAAACTTGTTTTCCTCTTTTAATTTCTCATTTTCAAGAGTAAGTTTTTCAAAATCCTTTTCTTTTGAAGAAAATTGTTTTCTTAAATCTTTTATAGATTTAGAAGCGCTAATAAACTCTTTATACAACTCATCAAGTGCATCTTGCATTTCTTCTAAAGTGAAGTAGTTCTTAGAAGTAGTACATACCTCATTTTGCGTTTCTTCGTGTGCCATAAGACACAAGTTTGCGGTCTCGTTTCCTTCTCCATCACTTGATTCGTCTACGGAGTCGCCTCCCCAAGAGATGTATGCTCTTTGTTTCTTGAATGGTTTCTTCTCCTTTTTGATATTTGGACAATTTGATTTGATATGCCCGATTTCTCCGCATCCATAGCACTTCAATTGGTCACCTTGTTGCTTACCTTTTCGTTCATACTTCTTTTGCATGAACTTGTGAAATTTCTTAATAACGAGTCCAAGCTTGACATCTTCATCACTTGACTCCTCATCGTTTTGAGGTTGAGTAGTTGATGCTTTGAGCGCAATCTTTCTTTTCCTTTGATCATCCAAAGGAGAGTTAAGAATAGTTGATTCATAAGTTTTAAGATTACCTCGTAGTCCGTCGATGGTGACGTTTGTGATGCCGATTGATTCTTGGATAGCGTCGGCTTTGGAACGACATTCCGGAGTGAGGCTTCGTAGAATTTTCCGAACAAGCTCCTTATCCGTGAATGTCTTTTTGAGGGCGTGTAGGTCATTGATGATTTTTGAATATCGTTCGAACATGTCATCTATCTTCTCGTTTTCCTTCATGCGAAACAGTTCATATTCGTGGGTTAGGAAATCAATTTTAGCTTCCCTTACCTGGTCCGTACCTTCGTAGGTGATTTCTAATTTGTCCCACATTTGCTTGGCAGTGGTGCAACATGATATTTTTCGATATTCATCGGGGTTCACTGCACAATACATAATGTTGATTGCCTTTGCGTTGTTCTCTACTTTTCTGATATCATCGGCGTCGTATTCGTCTTCCATTTTTGGAACGAGTTCTTCTCCAACCTTTTTGGTAGGTTGTAGTTCTCCATTTTTGATAATTTTCCACAATTGGAAGTTGTTTGATTGAATAAAAATCCTCATTCTCTCCTTCCAGTAAGTGTAGTTGGTGCCATCGAAAAGTGGTGGCCTTCTGAAGCATTGTCCTTCACCTAGTCCTGCATAAACACTACGAGTAGAAGCCATGGAAAGTTTCTCTCAGACTGTTAAGTCTTTCAGAGAGTATGGCTCTGATACCAATTGTTAGAATATACGTTTAACGCTAGAGGGGGGTGAATAGCGTTATAATAAAAAACAATGTAAATTTGCGGAATTAAAATTGCAGGAATAACGTAAGTGCAGTCATTAAAATGATAAGGAGAGAACACACCGGATTTTATCCTGGTTCACCACAACGTGTGGTTAGTCCAGTCCCCGAGAGACTCTCTTGATTTTACACTAACTTCGTTAAGCTTACGGGTGCCTAGCAAACCATTACACTTGCTCGTAGATATACACTCTACAAGACTTCAACCTGCTCGAGGATACCGCACCTCAAGACTTAAAACCAAGGAACTACTTTTCCTTCTTACAACAAGGGATTGGAATATCCCTTCAAGTGTGTACAAACACTTAGCACTCAAGACAAGACTCTCTTTATAGAGTAGATATGAGTAAAAGTAATACGCTCAAGAACACAACAACTTCGTCAAGAGTTTTCTCTCAAAAACTTATGAAATGAATATAAAATGATTGCAAAGAGAGTATGTAAGCTTTAGCAAGAATGTAATCAGTTGTTGTGCTTAGAAGAGTGAATTTGAGTTGTATTTATAGTGCTCAAAACACCCAAGACCGTTGCTTAATTGCCAATCACAAATTGCTGATTTTGTGCTAGGATAATCGATTATCTGATTCTGCAAAATCGATTATCTGCCGACGTTCAAAAATCAATCCCAGATTTTAAGCAAAATAATCGATTATCCAAATCGTATAATCGATTACCTGACAACGTTCAAAAATCAATCCTCGATTTTATGCTTAACATAATCGATTGTCTGATTGAACATAATCGATTATCTTTCAGTGTTTGAAAATACTTTGGCAACGGTCTTTAATATAATCGATTACCAGAAAACCTATAATCGATTATTTTGCTACTTTGTAAAATCTGATGCTCACTGTCTCAACATAATCGATTAGTCTAAGGCACATAATCGATTATCTTGTAGCTTTGAAAAATCTGGTGAACACTGCCTTAACATAACGATTATCATAAAGTACATAATCGATTATCTTGTAGCTTGAAAAATTTGGTGAACACTGCCTTAACATAATCGATTATCATAAGGTAAATAATCGATTATCTTGCAGCTTTGTAAAATCTGGTGTACACTGCCTTAACATAATCGATTATCATAAGGTACATAATCGATTATCTTACAGCTTTGTAGAATCTGGTGTACACTGCTTTAACATAATCGATTATCATAAAGTACATAATCGATTATCTTTGTCCAGATTTGAAAGACATGTTTAGAATTCATTTTGGTTAAAATGAAATGTTTGAAAATCATTTTGCTTTAAATTAAAGATGCATGGTTTGATAAAAATGATTTTACGAGAGAAGCCAAGTCTTGAATCAATTGTCGGATCAAGATCACAATTATAGAACGACTCATGTATAACTTTGTTGCTTTACTAAATCTTGATCTTTGTTTCTCTTGTGCTTGGACTTCGGCATATGTCAATGTTCCGTTCACGTCGGTTTGTCATTTATCAAAACCTACAAATATGAACACACGTATAGTTTAGCGACTTGAGAACGTGTTTCAATAGTAATAAGTTCTTTCCTGAGCTTGGGGGTCAACCCCATGCCCAGATATACCTCTCAATCTGGCAGGTGTTCGCTCATTATAACTTTTGTCCAGTTCTTCGATCATTGATTTGGTGGTGTCGGTATCATCAGGAGCGATGATTTCTAGGAACTCAATAATCATCTTCCTCATCGACTCCTCGTCCCACCGGTCTGACCGTACTGGCATGAGTGATTTCTTTTTAACTTCGGCCTTTCTAGCCAGCTCCCCACTTTTTAATATCGAAACGACATCTACTCGGAGTACTCCATCAACTGTGAACATTTCCTTTGTGTACATCTGCTCTCCGTACACTGTCTTGATCCCTGCCGGTGTAGGGAACTTTAATGTCTAGTGCAAAATTGAAGGTACCGTCCTCATGTTGTGGACCCACTGTCATATGAACAGAGAATTGTATCTCATATCCACTTCGATCACATATAATTTTATTTCCTGAAGTGTCACAATGGTGTTTACCGGTAGGGTTATCTCCCCTTTAGTAGTTTCACATGCCATGTTAAATTTGTTCAATACCCAGACTGATGGCACTATTTGGTCTTTGTAGACCCAACTACTCTATGACCCTTGATTTGATGATGTTGGTCGAGCTACCTAGGTCAATCAACACATGCTTAACTCAAGATTTATTTATAAGTACAGATATTACGAGTGCATCATAATTTGGTTGTACGATGCCTTCATCGTCCTCATCATTGAAAAAAAATGGTTCCCTCCGGTATATAATCTCGGGTTCATTGTTCCCTTGTGATGGACACCTTAGTGCGCTTTAGCATTGGTCCCTAGGGGACATCGACTCCTCCAATGATCATGTTGATGACGTGTTGAGGTTATTCTTGTTTGTCCTATTCATTGGAGTCCATGTTCTTGAAGTGATTTTTGGCTCGATCACTCAAAAATTCCCATAGATGCCTATTATTGAATAATCGGGACACATCTTCTCTTAACGGTCGGTAGTCCTCAATTATATGGACATGAGTGCCATGATATCTACATATCAAGTTAGGGTCTCTCTAGGGAGGGTCGGACTACAAAGTCTGAGGCCACTTGGTATCATTTATGCGTCTGATGGAAGATATGATGCTAGCAGCATCGACGTTGATGTTATATTTGATAATCTTGGTGCCTCCTTGGCCCTGAGTGGCCTATCAAAATCATTTTTCCTCATGAGTCCCCAGCTACTGTAGCCTCGATCATTCCTCTTTTTTTCCTTATAGGGTTACACCCGGACCTATTACCCCTTAGATCCCTGCTATACAGTTGATACCGGTCTCTGTTTGGTCTTGGTTTATGATGTACGACGCTCTCAAACCTGTTATTAGTTTTAATGGTATAAACGGACCCAAAGGGGCCCCCGAGCTGATCGTCCTCGACTCTGATTTTTGACTAGTACCTTCTATGGATGTCAGCCCAAGTTATCACTAGGTACTCTATCAAATTTTGTTTTAGCTACTGTGAAGCCAAGGAGCTTCAAGGGCTAAGGCCTTGAGTGAATGCCTGAACGGACAAATCATTCGCAACCGTTAGTAAGTCCATCTGTTCCATTTGAAACCTCTATATGAACTCCCTAAGAATTTCGTTGTCTCATTGTCTTACTTGAAAATATCTGATTTTGCGGTCTTGACCTTGATGGATCCGACATGCACTCTTACAAAGGCATGTGTAGATCAAGCATAGAAAATGAATCAATAGAATTTGGGGGTAAGTTGTGATACCATACCATTGCTCCTTTTGATAGGGTTTCTCCGAACGTTTTTAGCAAAACCGACTCGATCTCGTCATCTTCTAAGCCGTTTCCCTTAATAACAGATGTGTAGGAAGTCACGTGCTTATTTGGATTCGTGGTATCATTATACTTCAGAATATCGCCATGCGTAACTATTTCGGGATTGGCTTCGGTGCTACACTCGGAGGAAAAAGGATTTTGGACAAATTTCTTGGAGTCCATGCCTTTCAATATCGGGGGCGCTCCTGGATTTGATCGACTCTAGAGTTATATGTATCCACTTTTTGTTCGTTGGCCTTAATTTGCTTCTCCCACGATTCCACCTTCTTTGTCAATTCCTCAAGCATTGTTATTATTTCGGGACCGCTCCCAAGCTCAACTTCACTCGGCCTTTCTGTGACTTGCTCACTTCTTTGAGTGTTTACTCGAGATGGTTAGGTTTCAACTCTGTTGTAGGCGTGGCTTTGATTTTGCAGCTGTGATGTCACCACCTATTGGGCTTGTAGCATTTCAAAAATCTCCCGCATATTGATCCCATCGCCTTCACCTTTGGGTGTACCTCGAATCGTTGGTCGGTTTCCTCCGCGAATGATGTTCTCAGGGTCGGTTGCCAGGTTGGCGTCGATGGCCACATGTGAGTTGGTATGGACTAAGTCTTCAACTAGTACTCCATTGGGATTAGTAGAGGCACCTCATTGCTAGGTACTGTATTGTTTTTTCCCCTATGATGGACAAACTCAGCATCAATGTTCAAGTGAGTAGACTGAGAGTTTGACAATCTTAGGTAGATCTGAAATTAAAATCTCAAAGAACAAATGCAAAATAGAGTGTGTTATGAAAAATTGTATTAAAATGCCACCATTATCCTTATCCCCACGGTGGGTGCCAAACTGCTTACCCTTAAAAATGGATATCAATTGAATTTATACGCGGTTTTAAGGATATGTGGATTAATCTAATACAAGTGTTTAATAATATTAGATGTGCAAATTAAACATACAATAAATACCCAAGCCAGTAGTATCGATTTCGAGTTCGATTATGAGCTTAGCAATTATCCTGCCTTCGGTTCGGAGCCAAATACTTATGAAGAACTATGAGCATAAATAAGAACTTTGAGTAAATTTAGAAGTAGAGAAAACAAATGTATATTGCCTTGTTATGCATGTTACAGTTTGTGTATTAAACAATAAATATATCCTTTATATAATAGGGAGTTTTACTCCAAGTACAATTCTAAGAAAGGTAAAAATCTTATGTTTTGTTAATCACTGATTCGCTGTCAAAACGGGCCGAGATCTACGCTGTGATAATCGATTAGGTGCGAATATCATAGCCCTTCGTTAGTCGTGTACATCCATTTGGTTATGCATTTTGAGGTCTCGGAGCCTGAACCGGATTCGGGGGGAGGGAGCATGGTTTCGATGACCTCGATGATAAGTGTTTCGTTCGGGCCTCAGTACGAGAGATTTCTGGCTTCGATCCCTATTCCGTGTAATTATATCCTTGCTTCATTTGCCTCACCGGGAATTCAAGGTGCTCACAAGCCTGATTTTCCCGTATACAACATAGTCACCTTAAATCATATAAAAGTTCTTTTCTTGAAAATTATTTTTATTATTAAATTTATTAATTAAATGGTTTGAAAATGATTTATGAGATAAACTATTTTAATCAAATGATATCATGTACCAAGTGAATCTCTCACAAAAAAACTTTTAAGTGCCTAAACCACCTAGAACTCGCTTATCTCATCACTTCAAAAGAAGTTGTCTTACAATTAGGTGATTTTCTTAATTAGGAATGGCAAATGAGCGGGCCTATGAAGACTATCATAGAGTCTTCAAATTACACAGAGCAGCCGAGATTAATTTGTTTACTGTTTAAACAGATTCCGTAAGTCTCTTCATTCTATCAAGACCACAATAGAGTGTTCAAATTATTAATTCGAACTTGATATACTTGAACCTCTAGAATTTGTAAAAGGTTCATAATTTTAGTACTATACTAAATTGTTATTTACCACTCCAACTAGAAACACCTTTTTTTTCCAAAATGACTCATGTTTCATTTAAATTGTTCCATATTAACATCCGCTAACTTCAAAGGAAATTATTCTTTTCCCCTTAAATACTTTTTATTCTAATTATAAAAGAAGTATTTAGAGACCTACTTTTGTAGTATATGTTGATACCCAATTTTTCCTATATATGTTTAATGTAAAATACTTCTAAAATAGTATATATATATATATATATATATATATATATATATATATATATATATATATATATATATATATATATATATACTATTTTAGAAGTATTTTACATTAAACATATATAGGAAAAATATATATATATATATATATATATATATAAAATCAGCTTTTCTTAATTTTTTAAGTCTTTTTAAATAAATTTATCCCCCATTTTATTCTTAAAACCCCGATAATAATTCTTAAAATTGTCATTCTGGTGATTCATTCATCGGGTTCTCATATTTATATCAAAATACAGCTAAATTAATTTTTGTATATTTTTACAAATTTATTTAGTATTTTTAAGGCTAATTTCATATAATTGTAATATTAGCCTCTTTTAGATTTAATTGCGTTTATATATATAAAAATGAAGTTCAGTATTTTTAAAGATATGTCACAAATTATTTTTGTACATTTAATTTATTCCTAGAATTAATTTACTATTTTTTATAAAATGAAAGAGAAAATTGGCTATTTAAAATCTAGCCCAATTACATTTCAATAATGGCATGATTTGAACCCAAATTGAACCTAATTACAATCTGATCCGACCCAAACCTTATTGTATTTAACCATCCCACTTACCCGTTCAATCCAGGCTGTTGATCAAAATGATCAACGGCTACCATTACTCATTTCCTAATTAAACACAAGGACCCCCCAAACCTTTTTCATTCTCCATAATCCGCTGGCTCTAAATTTCCCTCGTCTCTCAAATTCTCTCTACAGCTCACTCAAACCCTAGCTGCCGCCACGCCACTCCGCCCAAACCTATAGCCTTCCAAGGTCATCAGAGACTTATGTCGGCCTTCCATGGCTCTTTTGTGTTTGTTTTTGTGATTTCAAGGCCAGACCATGAAGAACTCTAGTCCATACTTTGTTCGATGTTAGCTCATGACTGTGCTCCGGTCATCTGTGGCATTTCTCCGGCCAGCTATGACCATTCGAGTAAGATCTTTGACTCTATTGGTTAGGTTGATAGCTTTCAAGTCCTTCTCGTTGTTTTTGGGTTCTGAAATCCTAAGCTCTAAGGTTCTTTCGATTTCTTTAGATTTGCTTCAGGTCTATGTTTTCTTTAAGCTTCTAAGCATGTTTCTCGTAGTTTCTTATAAAAATCTGCTTTCAAAACTCTTTATCTTTTCCGATTAAGGTTTCTTGTTAAGTTATTTTGAAACTTTTCTCTAATTTTTTGGACATAATTTTGCTATTGTTTTCTTCTACCGTTCTTCTACCTGGGTTTGCATGTTTTGGCTGTTTATTAGTCAAATGCTTGTTTGCTTGAGTTTTATCTAATTCTCTTGCTTATCCTCTTTTATAAATCTTCTATTGTAGAAAACCATATGGCTTTAGGTCTGAGACCGCTCGTTTAAGCACATGACTCAATTTGTAGTTCTTTATTTCCAAAATCTCTTATTCTTTCATGTGATTCTTTTGATTATGGATTTATATCTTCTCTAAAGCCCGATTATGCTCGAAACCCTAATTTTTCAAAGGGGGTTTTTCTTCACCTACTACTGTGAGATCTTAACATGCTTTGTAATTCAATGTTTCTTCACTACTAAGTCAATAAAGTTTCCCTATGTAACTATCATGTTTCGAATGTTTTCTTTCCACTAACTTTGTGTTGTTATTGCATGATGCTTCTCTTTGCCATAGTTTGGCACGCATGTCTAGTGTTGGTGTACTCTCTTTATATGTTGAATTTCCTTCTTGACTAATCTTCCATCTTGGACTGATTTCAAACCTTTATTTGAGAAATTTTGATTGCACTCGTCTATTAAAGTTTAATTGATTCTTTTCCTTGTTTTGCCTTACTGAATCCCTTCCCAAAATTAGTACATTCCTGTACTTGACATAATTACTTACTCGATGGTTTTACTACTTCTTTTATGGCTATAATCAGTATGCTTATAAATTGAATTCTTTCCTTATTTTGAATCTGTCACTGCCCGTTATGAAAGTGGTTCCTTAATTAAAGGCAATAATGTGTGTAATTGATTCTGAATAGTGATTGTTTCCATGTTTGTGGCTTATTACTTCTCTTTTACTCGTTTTCAAAAGCTATAAATACCCTGTACTTCTCTTCTTTCAAAAACACAAACACTTTTAGTTTTGAACACACACTTACACTAAAAAACTCTCTCTTGCTTTACTGCTACTTGTGCTATTGTCTGTTTAGTCGGCTAAAAATCAAGGCTAGACTTTGAAGTTCTGCTTACTTTTCTTTACTGCACTTTGCTTCTCTGACTGATATGTTCTGACTAAGTTTTCATCATCAACAACAATATGTTTCTTTACTATTTCTTTCATTCTTATTAATCTCCTGTTTGTATATACCTAATTCTTTACTATTACCTAATTCTTATTAGTCTCCTGTTTGTATATACCCATTCCCAATGTATTTGGCAATTGTGGTTTGTATGGGGCATGGAAACATTAAACATTTTTGTCCATGACCCAAACTTGATCCTCTTGGGATCATAAACTCCATGTTTCCTCTGTTTATTATGTGTTTTGGTTGGCTCATGGCATGCCAGCATCTTCTATTGTTGTGCATTCTAAAGCTGGCCTTTGCCTAAGTACACAGGCTCTTTGCAACAAATCCCCAACCCCTGACCCCCTTGTATGAAGTTATCAACTCTGTATTTTATTAGTTACTATTTTCCTGCCACCCTTTACCATTATCCTTTACTCCTCCTCGGTCGTAAAACTCTATTCCTGCACTTCCGCCATCTTCTTAGACTTAATGTCTCCCCCCGTTTATATGAGCCTTGCCTTGGGACCCATGAGCTCCCTCTGAACTTGCACATATAAGGGCTGCTATTTCCACACTCACTCATATATATCTAATTAATGCAATGTCGGTGTGTGCAGTGCATGGGTTCTTTGAGACCTTTAGGGATCTTTAACACACTCAAGTCTGAGAAAGGCTTTGAAGTAATGGCATCTTAAGGAAATTTATTTCATAGCTCAGAGAGGAACCAAGAATCAGACCTCCTATGGTTGTGTTTTTACGTATCTTCTAATGTAATTCATTACTTCTGGTTTGTAATAATTTGTAATAAATAGCGGGGATGGCTAGTGAAAAGGGTGGGTGATTATGTATGTTCAAGGGTAGAAAATATGCCTATAGAATTACTTTTTTAATTCTGCATATTCAAACTACATTTTGGAAGATATGCATATAGTACTATTTTTAATTCTTTATATTCAAACTGCACTTAAAAAATATGCCTATAGGACCACTTATAAATTCTGCATATTCAAACTACACTTAGAAAATATGCCTATAGGACTACTTTTGATTCTGCATATACAAATTCCTTTTAAAAACCATGTCCATAGGATATTTCAATTCCACACTTAGAAGGCATGTCTCTAGGACTGTTTCACATCCCGCGTGTTCAATTCTGCACTTTAGACACCATGTCTATAGAGTTTTATTTATTTAAAATTTTGTCTGTTCAAACCTAGATAACCTGTCTATAGGACTTCACTTTAAATTTTGCACACTGGTTACCACATAGACATCATGCTCTAGGATTTAAAAGGCTATAAATTAGTACCATGTTCAAAATTAAAATTAGTACATCAGATACCATGTCCATAGAAGTTAAAACTAGCAATATGGATCCTAACATCTGCAACTAGTCTAATTTAGATCGGCCTATTCTGAATCAGTGCTTAAGTAAACCTCTCTTTGTTAACGCGATTTAGCAAGCAGTCCTGTAGTATTTCAGACCATTCGTTTTAAGTTGTGACTACACTCAGAGCCAGTAATAGATGCCGTGTTCCTAAGGTCTCACTTAAACATGTAGGCAAGCCTTAGGCAATAATAATAATAAAATAAAACTCGCTTAAGTTATTTGTTTAAGCACTACAACCAGCAAGCATGCCTGATTTGTGTTTATTAACTGAGTCATGTAATAGACCAAGCCTGCTGCATCAACAATAATCTCATCTCCCCTTAGATTTACTTTAGAATCATACTATGTTTGTTGTTTGAGTCATGCTATCTGATGACCTTGTTTGAGGAGGTATACTTGAGCCTTGTGTGTTTATGTGCTTCCCCTTGAATGTGCAGTCTTTAATATGTTTTGTATGTCTCTTTAGATTTTTCACCTTTGAAACTTCAAGTCATCCTAATAACCTTTCTTTTTAGGATTAGTAGTCCTAAGTGCCTCTGGGACATACATGTGTGACGAGTAATAGCATGCAATAGTGGTCGAGACCAATCCGTGCTTTAGTACCTTAAACGGGGTGGGAAAGGGTAGATATGGATATGATGACTAGTGTGCTAATAAAACATGTAGCCCCTTTTTTGAGGAGTGATTACCGGGTATTGCATTGATGTGATCCATATTTTAAATAAACCTAGGACCCCCTTCCTTTATTTCCCTTTTCCTTTTAAAAGAATTGCAACTCCTTGTTTAAAATTAGCCTTAAATGCTCTTTCAAACTTTGTTTACTTTCAAACAGTTGCTTATTAAAATCCCCTCTTATTTGAACCTTACTTGTTTATATGAACTAAATTCACAAAGAATTATCTGGCCGAAAACCACACTAGTAGATCTTGAGGGGTGCCTAACACCTTCCCCTTAGGAAGCCCTTACCCTATCTCTGGTTATCAAACGAACTTAGAAATGAACCTTGAAGGTGTCCTAATGCACCATAAATCATTAGGTGGCGACTCTTCAAAAAAATGCAAAACCCAATTCCTAAAAGGAACGAGTTGTCCTATACCAAATGTCATAAACCTGATTTCGCGAGAAAAAAGGGGGCGCGACAGCATGGCGACTCTGCTGGGGAAAATTTGGCTTTTACCATTTCAGATTATACGTGGGAATTTGTACTATCCTTTCATGTGCAATTACCTGTTTAAATTCCTTTAAGAATTTAATTTCTTTTACAAGGCAAAACTGACTTATCTTCTTTTTTTCTTTATTGCTACTTTACTGTTATAAATTGCTACATTTACTGCTTTCTTAAATATGCCAATACGTGACAACATATTTTTTAATTATTGCATAATCATGCTCAATATCATATTTTACTCATGCCAAACAAATACCATAGAAACGCTTATAATGAGTGGTTGCACTCTTCCGATATTATTACCTCCTAAATTCGGAAAGGTATATTTGCGATACGACCATTCAATCAATGGTATAGTCGATGGTTCTGTTCCTTTCTCCCTTGAGTTTCCTCTAAAGGGTACCAGTCTAAAGCCCCATAGAAACCTTACTCTGTTTAAACTATGCATGCATCATGGTCAAACCTAACCAAGCCAATTATGTCGTCTGCATAATGACTCTTTAAGAGAGCCTCGTCCAAAGTCCCCTAGGTTTCCCTAAACCCAAATAGACACTACCATGTTCTGTGCATTCATTTGGAGAACTGAATGTTTCATGCTAAATTATTGGTACAAATAGCCGAGTCCAGTGGGGGTAAGGGACTAACCTTATTTGTCTTGTAGAAATATGAGGCACAAAGTCCTTAGATTCGGCATGGTCACCAATATCCACCCAAAACTGTTAAGCTGGTGGAAAGATCTTCACTCTAGTGATCAAACTCTTGTCCAGAAATATTTGGGAAATCTACCTTCTCTCCTGTAAATCCGACAAAAAAAAAGATTGTAGAGGCTGCTACTATGATTTGGGACTGTGAGAGGGCCATATTCCACTTCAGGGACATTGAAATGACACCATTACTAGAGGAGATAGGAGGATTTTCCGGTATAGTGTGGAAAACCTTGGGTTTGTTGATGCCTGAGAACTGCAAAGGCAGGGGCTTCCTCAAAATAATAGGTCTAAAAAAGAATCCAAAAGTGACATGTCTTAAAGAATCCTACATCCCTTTCGACTATCTGTATGAAAGGTATGGTTACAATAAATCCTATCATACATACCCTGACGAGTTTTCCATCACATCCTTAGGGCACATCCATCGCAGGGTCTTCGTATTTATGTTTTATTTCTCAGGGCTGATTGTGTTTTTGATGAAGAAAGCAAGGATCCACACCAGAGTAGCTATGGTAACTAATACCTTAATAGAAGGAATTGGAAGCAACCATTCAGAATTGTGCCCATGATCATAGCGGAAATATACCGAGACTTAGAGAAGTGTTAAAAGGTAGCCAAACACTTTGAATGCTGCAATTTGCTACTTTAACTTTGGCTCATGGAGCATCTCCAAAAAGGTTAATAGCGACAAGAAATTAATTGAAGGTTCTGGGATGATCATATCGCTTTCCATCATCCGAAGTGAATGAATTACATGCCCAATATGTTCAGCCAACCAGAAAATGCTAGAGAATGGGTCAAACTTTTCAAAAATTTGACAATGGACCAAGTACAATGGATGTTTGAGTGGTTTCCGACCGAGGAGGTCAGCGCCAGATCCAAAGATGCACCTTTCCTAAAATTGATCGGCCTAAGAGGAATATACCCTTACATCCCTCTCCGGTTATGAGACAAGCTGGTAGGAAGCAAGTTGTACCCAGGGTCGAGAAGATGAGTCACTTCCGGGCTGAATTCCAGGACGATGATAGTCCTTACAACTGCCAAGCTCAGCATATGTGGCACTGCAAGATCGTCATGGGGAAGGATACCATCGAACCAGATAGAAGATCCAAGGGTCCTCCACCCACTCCTCCTCTTAGTCCTGTCAAAAACAAGAACAACGGGAAGATAGAAGATCTGAACAACGCCAGAAAGGAGAACTCAACTAAACGGATAGAGGTCGCTCATGGTCATGGCACTCGGGTTTCCAAGGAAAATGCATCCCAACTCAAACAAAAGTTGTTGAGATTCCAAGAAGAGCTTGATCAGGTCCAGAATCTGGCAAACCTATCCTTCTCCCTCAGCACCCCTGACATCATCTTCCCCAACGGTCAAAATCCCATACCTCCACAAAAAGCAACCAAATCGTCCTACTATTCCAACATAAATATCAATGCAACACTTTCCACACTCCAAGCAACAATTCGTTACTCATCCCAGAATCACAAGACTCCGCAACTGACTGCTTCCACACTTACAACACCCTTATTTACGTAGAGACCGTGCCACTCTCCACCCAACCTGTATCCTGCACCCCTGAGTCTGAGGAGAAGGATTCACTCATCAGAAATTTGGCTGAAGAGCTTAAGAAATTGACTAGCTGAATCCAAGGCATTGAGGGAAGTAAAGGTATTAAAGGGTTGAACTACGAAGATCTCTGGATACAACCAGATGTTGAACTACCAGAGGGGTACAAACCTCATAAGTTCGAGATATTTGACGGTATAGGTGATCCGAGGGTCCATATAAGAACATACTACGACAAGCTGGTCGGGGTAGGAAAGGACGAAAGGATTTGCATGAAACTATTTATGAGGAGTCTAATGGAGATACACTATCCTGGTACATCAGCCAGGATCCTAAGAAATGGTCAAATTGGGTAGGTATAGCTTCTGATTTAATGGACAGGTTCAGATTTAACACAGAGAATGCGCCAGATGTATTCTACATTTAGAATCTGAAGAAAAAACCTACAGAAATTTTTTACGAGTATGCTACTCGCTAGAGGTCAGAAGCCGCTAAGGTTAGACTTGTCTTAGAGGATGAACAGATGAACAAATTCTTTGTCTAGGCCTAGGACCCGCAGTATTATGAACGGCTAATATCGATTGAAAATCATAAGTTTTCCGACATCAAGCTAGGTAAGCAAACTGATGAAGGTATCAAAAGCAGCATGGTTACAAACTTCGAGGCCTTGGAAGACATAAATAAGTTCTTGCATTCAGGTGGTGTGTTTAAGAATAGAGATGTGGCGGCTATAATGGTTTCACAAAAGACAAAGTCTCCTCTCAAATACCAAACCTAACATATGCCTTCACATATATATCAGTCAGCTCTAGAATACCAAGAACCTTCCTACCAACCCCAAGCACCAACGTATCAGTCACCTCCACTTCCCACATATCAACCTACCTCGCCTAGATATTCCTAACCCGCATATGTATACCAAGCCTACAATGCCCAACCATATAATTACCAATCACCTCCACACACCAAAACTTTCCTAGGCCCCGACCTAACTTCGATCGTAGGCCCCCAAAATATTACAAAGCGCAGAACCCATTAATCATCTATGTGAGAGACTCAATACTGTCGGTTATGTCACCCTCATCCCTGCTTCAACCCCTAAGAACCCTTTTCAATGGGTTAACCCAAGCAAATCTTGTGCATACCATTCTGTCATGAAGGAACACACCATCGACGAATGTCATTTTTTAAAGGAAAAGATATAGTCCTTAATTGATAACAAGGTCATTATAGCATAGGAAGTCGCTCCGAATGTTCTCAATAACCTCTTATCAGATCACAAGGGCAGGGGGTTCACATGATTGAAATAGAGGATGATTGGAATCCCGAGGGATCCATTGGATTGATCGCAAAAGGTGATGATCCAAATAAGCCAGCGGTAACTCTTAACCCTATCATGGTCCAGATTCAACCATCCGAGGTCGGAGAAATAGACGTGTCTATCCTGCTTGAGTTTGACGCAGCACCATCATCCAAAGCACCATCATCGTTTGAGGTTACACTTTTACCACCCAAGGAACATGTCCCATTTGAAGTAAAGGTAGCCGTACCAATTCTAGTGGCAATGACCACCATGTCATCATTCCATACAAAAGCTATCCCTTGGGATTATACGGCCGATGCTAGAAGGAGAGGCGAAGTTAGGTTCGATGAAACTATTGCGACATAGGATATGATAAGGACTGGAATAGTCTATACCCCGGAGCACTTAGTGATTCAAGTAAGCAAGCTTCTAACTGGCCACTCATCATTGAAACAGGCCCAGATGAACTTTGGAGGAAAATATAGGCCAAGGAGTATTTAGTCATTCACTAGCTAAACAAAACACCAACACAAATATCTATCCTCATTATTGCAAAGTTCCAAGGCACCCAAAAATGCTCTGTTGAAGGTACTGAGTGAGGCATACGTGCTGAGTAATATCACTGGCGGAGAAATTGCCAATATGGTGGTACAAGTGTTAGAAAGCCACAAAATCACTTTCTATGAGGATGAGCTGCCGCCTGAAGGGTTAGGTCATAACAAAGCATTGCATATGACCATGCAATATGAAGATTACTTCATCACTAAGATCCTGAATGATGGGGGATCCAACCTTAATATATGCCCATTGATAACACTCAAGAAGCTGGGTAAAGGGCTACACGAGATAAAAGGAGTGATCAATGTGAAAGCTTTTGACAAATCCCAGAGGTCCACCATTGATGAAATTAATCTATGTCTTCAAATGGGATCAACTTGGTTCGAGGTTGACTTTCAAGTAGTAGATGTCCCAGCATCCTACAACCTACTGTTAGGATACCCTTGGATTTATTTTGCTGGAGTTGTGGCTTCGACACTACATTAGGCCGTGAAATTTGAGTGGAATCACTGGGAAGTGATCATTCACGGTGATGGCAGCAATCTATATACAGTCATCAGACCATTCCAACGATTGGGGGAAGAAGAAAGTTGGGTGGAGAGACTTACCACCACATTAAGCGAGTCAATGTTGTTGACAAAGATAAATGGTAGGACAACAAGATCAAGAGCATATTAAATTGGAGTGGGTACGAGTTTGGCAAGGGGCTCGACAAGAACCTCTAAGGGATTACCAAACACATAAAGCTAAAGAAGTGTTGCACTACTTTCGGTTTGGGATACGAGTACAATTGGGAAGAATTTAACAACTCGTCACCACTATGGCGTGAATCCTACTACCCACTGGAACAGCCAATACCGCCTTTGGAGCACACTTTCCAACAGGCTGACATTGTTTATGGGATACACGAAAAGGAGGCATTTGCTGCGATGAAGAACTTGTTCTTAGAAGACAATGACAGGTACTAATGTGTTTTTTTCGGGGAGGAGGGGGAGAAAGGTCCTTCCATACAAGCTACGACTAGAGGAGCATACCTCAACAATTGGACCGTCAAGACCACCAGAGCCCAGCAATCCTCAGGGTAGCAGGGATGAACAAGCATCATGCACTATCTCTTATTTTTAGTAGATAATATTTCTTTTCGCATTTTTTTTCTTCAACAAAAACATCTTTAATATTCAAACAATTGTGTAATTTATCAAAGTATTTCTATTTTTTGTTATGACTCAACACTCATTATTACTTTTTTCTCTCATTACTTTACTTACACAACATTATTATTACTTATCTTGATGAACCAATGAGTGTGACATACAATGAAATAATGCAACAAATGGACATTGACTTAGAAGAAAATAACATACTAGAGGAGATTGTTAAAGAAGTTGAGAGCCTTGAAAGTCGACCTAAGACCAACCTGGACGAGACATAAATTGTTAATTTTGGGAGATGCAGAGAATGTCAAGGAAACGCCAATCAACATTCATTTGTCACCATCAGAAAAGAAGGAATACACAAAATTTCTAAGGGAATATGAGGACATATTTGCCAAGTCATATGACAACGTGACTGGTCTAAGTACATCTATTGTGACCCATAAACTGCCGACCGATCCAATATGTCCGCCGGTAAAGCAGAAGTTCAGGAAGTTCAAGCCCAATATGAGTTTGAAAAACAAGGAAGAAGTCACTAAGCAAGTCAAAACTAAAGTTCTAAAGGTAGTTGAGTATCCGAAATGGTTAGCCAACATTGTACCAATACCGAAGAAGGACGAGAAGGTAAGAGTCTGTGTCGACTACAGGGATATCAACCGGGCTAGTCCGAAAGATGACTTTCCCTTGCCAAATATTCACATCTTGATCGACAATTGCGCCAAGCACGAGTTGCAATCATTTGCAGATTGTTTTTCGGTTATCATCAGATCTAGATAGATGAAGAAGATGCTGAGAAAATGGCTTTCATCACGCTGTAGGGAATGTATCATTACAAAATGATGTCATTTGGCCTAATGAAACGTAAGGGCCACCTACATGAGGGACATGACTACCATTTTTGATGATATCATACACAAAGAAATTGAGGTTTATGTGGATGATGTCATCATCAAGTCCAAGAAGTTCTTGATCACATGGAAGATTTGAGGAAGTTCTTCAACAGATTGCGAGGGTACAACCTGAAATTGAATCCTGCGAAGTGTGCATTTGGGGTCCCTGCCGGAAAGTTGCTTGGGTTTATTATGAGACACCGAGTAATAGAATTGGATCCATGAAAGGTCAAGGTCATTCAGGAACTTCCACCACCAAAGAACAAGAAGGAAGTGATGAGTTTTTTGGGAAGACTTAACTATATCAGCTGGTTCATAGCATAATCTACGGTTATCTGTTAGTCGACTTTAAGTTGTTGAAGAAGGATGCTGCTACCAAATGGACCGATGACTGCAAGAAGGCCTTTGAAAGAATCAAGGAATACCTGCCAACACCACTAGTCTTGGTCCCGCCTGATCCAGGTAGATCCCTACTACTTTACATCGCAGTATTAGACGGTGCCTTCGGTTGCTTTTTGGGGCAGCATGATGAAATAGGGAGAAAGGAATAGGCCATTTACTATCTCATAAAAAAGTTCACTCCCTATGAAGCCTGATATTCTCTATTAGAGCGCACCTGCTGTGCTTTAAATTGGGTAGCTCAAAAGCTAAGACATTACTTCTGCGCTTATACCACGTATCTCATATCAAGGATGGACCCTTTAAAGTACATCTTCCAGAATCTATGCCCAGTTGCAAGCTCGCTAAGTGGAAAATCCTGCTAAATGAATTCCATATTGTATACGTAACTCAGAAGGCGATCAAAGGACAAACATTAGCAAACCACCTTGTTGAAAACCCTGTGGATGCAGAATATGAACCTTTGAAAACATATTTTCCCGATAAAAAGGTATCATTCATAGGAGAAGACATTGTAGAATCCTATGATGGTTGGAGAATGTTTTTGATGGAGCATCAGATTTCAATAGAGTTGGAATAGAAGCAGTCTTGGTGTCAGAAACCGGACAGCATTACCCGGTGTCTGCCAAGCTCAGATTCCCCTACACCAACAATATGGCTGAATACGAAGCCTGCATCCTAGGGCACAAGATGACCATTGACATGAACGTGCAAGACCTGATAGTAATTGGAGATTGAGACTTTCTGATACATCAGGTACGGGAAGAATAGTCAAAACAAGAACTCCAAGATACTCATGTACCTGCATCAAGTACATGAATTGAGGAAGAGGTTAGCAAAGACAGAATTTTGACATATTCCTAGAATAAAGAATTAGTTCGTCGATGCATTGGCTACCTTTTCGTCTATGGTACATCATCAAGACAAGAATTTTATTGATCCCATTCCAGTGAAAATTCATAATCAGCCAGCTATCTTTGCCCATATCGAAGAGGAAGTATACGGAAAGCCATGGTTTCATGATATCAAGGAATATTTGGCAAAAGGAGAATACCTAGAGCATGCCAATCATACTCAGAAATGCACACTGCGGAGATTGTCCAATAACTCCTTTCACAACGGAGGCATCTTGTATATGAGGACTCCTGATCTGGGACAACTAAGGTGTGCTGACCCAAAGGAAGCATCTAAACTGCTAGATGAAATTCACGCTAGAACATGCATTCCACATATGAATGGTTTTGTCTTAGCAAATAAGATACTCTGGGCTGGTTACTTTTGGATGACTATGGAAACAGACTGCATCCAGTATGTCCATAAATGCCACCGTTGTCAAATACATGCAGATATGATAAAGGTGCCTCCAAATGAGCTCAATGCAACAAGCTCACTGCGGTCGTTCGTCGCTTGGGGGATGGATGTTATTGGATCAATTGAGCATGCTGCTTCCAACAAAATGTCCAGAGCCTTTAACAAGAGAGTCAAGCCAAGGAAATTCACACCGGAATAGCAAGTATTAAAGAAATATTTTCCGCATCAGGATGAAACCAAAGGAAAGTTCTCTCCCTACTGGCAAGGTCCGTACATAGTTCACCTGGTTTTTGACAAGAGGAGCCCTCATACTTGCAGAAATGGAAGGAGAAGTCTAGCCAAAGCCGATCAATTTTGATGCAGTCAAACCTTACTATGTGTAATATTTACGCTTTCCTCTATGGTGTAATTTGAACTATGTCATAGGGTATACGTAGGTAGCCTTATGGGTTCGGTCACAATTAAATAAAATTTTCAGTTCCCTCCTAAAATGGGAACTGGAGTAGAAATTTGAGGAAGCCCTCAAAATTCCGAAGTATTTCAGCCGACCGTCGTACGAGCAGCAGTCAAAAGGATCAACCCATCAAATCGAGGTAGAATTTAGAGGAGGACCCTCAAAATTCCATAGCATGAGAGGTGGCGATGTCTTGAACCCCGTCACAGTCGTCGGTTCATCAAAAAACTATTATATATCTATCTCGTAATTTTACAAAATCATGCGTGTTCATTTATTAAAACTACTTTATTTATAAACGCTACCCCAATGATACATACAGCATCACTATATCAAATCCAAACAGGTCGAGAGTTGACATATTAAGGGTGGAGGTAACGCGAGCATAGAACAATTCTAGCAGTCCGTGGCCAGGCTCCGCATCCACGCTACTCTTTTGTGCGGTCCGCAGAGCAGAGATTCAAAGAGCTCACAATTTGCCAATTCCAAGAAATGCGGTCCACGATCATACTTGTGCGGACTGCACCAACTTCCACCACGGCCACGGTGCATTTCCAGGAGGTCCACAGTCCCCAACTTCATAGAAGCAAAAACATGAAGTCCAAGAGCAGAGCAGAGTGGTCCATGTTGTGCTGCCCGCACTGACCACGCAGGGGTATTTTTATCCAGTTTTTCTAGCCTAGTATAAATAGAACATTTTACCAGTTTTAGGTCAGCTTTTACATTCCAAACTTAGATGTGCTCGTGAGACTCGGTTTTGTAGCCATTTTTGGCACTTTTGCTCTTCAATAACGATCGATTATTGTGATTTCTTCTTAGTAATTAATTAATATATTTAGGTCTTCATCTATTTCTTTATTTTATTCCTTAATCATGTGTAGCTAAACCCATTAGCTAGGGTTTGTGGCTCAACCCTAGTATGGGTAATTGATAGGTGTTGCCATCTAGGGTTAGACTGATATTGGGTGTTTGTCATTTGGGTTGATTTTATGTTTTTATATAAGAATTGGTGGTTGCAAATATTGATTCATGCTTAGTGGGTTTGACTCTTCTTGAGAAAGAGAATCTATGACCCCAAAATTGACCCAACAAGGAATTGGGATGGACTCATGAGAAATGATATTCCCAATTAACAGGTTAAATCTCGAGAGAGTAATCACCCTACTTGAACCCTAGTTGCTTGGCCTAATTTGCTTACCCATTTGGTCTCAAAAGAGTCAATTGGGCAAAATCACTCTCTCTACTGAGAGGTGTGAGAGTGGGTAAAATTGTGCTTCGATTATAGCATAAGCCCCAAATATCTTAATCTATCCTTAGTAACCCATCAACTAGCCACCTAGATGATGCCACGACCCTAGTGACGTTCTTCCTATTAGATACAACTTAGCAATATTCTCATAACATAATTTAATGTCAATCATTAGTTTTATAATAGTAGTATAAATTGAAAAACCATGAATGTTTGAAGTGACATTACGAGTACAAACACATCTCTAGACTAGACGGAAAATCCAACTCCACTACTAGCTCCTTGAGGAAATCGATCCCGACCTCTATTCAGGTAAAGGCTATTGCGACCTGCTCTTCCTACCTTGGTATAGCTTCGAGTTGGTAGATATCAATTTTTGGCGCCATTGCCGGCAAGCTTACGGTGTTGACTATCTGTTTAGTTAGTTTTATGTTTTGCTTTTCTTTCCTTCTTGTTTACTAATTTTGTTGTGTCGATTACTTAGGTAAAAATGGTTCTCAACGCCAATGACCCTCTTGGCAATTCCATGGCGGGGGAGGAGGTAGAAGATATTGATCATGATGAGCTTCCCTTACCTCATACTCCACATAGAGGCTGTCAGGCCAATGACAACAATACTATTCCAGACCCTCCTCCGCCACCGCCAAGAGTGGCCCCAAGAGTCCTCCCTAATCAAGTGTATGCAAGTTCCATTGTTACTCCCCAAATCCGGGCAGGGAACTTTCAAATTACAAATATCATGTTCACCTTTCTTGAGCAAAGAGGGTATTTCACGGGCGCCTCCGATCAAAATGCCTATAAGCACTTGATGGGTTCGTAGATACATTATGGGGTAGAAAGCAGACAAACATGTCCGGGGATGCTTTGAGATTGAGGCTTTTTCCCATTCTCTATTCGGGGTAAAGCATTGGATTGGTTAGAAAGGCTCCCTAATCATTCCATCACAACTTGGAATGAGTTAGCGGATAAATTCATTGGCAAGTTTTTCTCACCAAGTTATATGGCGGCACTTCAGGATGAAATCTTAGCCTTCAAGCAAGAGCCAACGGAACCTTTGTATGAAATTTGGGAGAGATATGGAACAATGGTGAAGGAATGCCCCTATAATGACATGACGGAGAATATGTTGCAACAAACTTTCTACCAGAGCATCAATACTACAAATCAATCCATAGTGTACAAAATGGCCGGGGATAATTTTATGAAGTTGACTTATGATGAAGCTTGTTCCATTCGTGATGAGATGGCGGAAAAATCCTCCGCATGGCAAAATAGAGCTAACGTTCCTCTAGGTGACCCTATGGTTATTCATTTACATAAGGAGTTGCATGACCATGGGCAAGTTATAGCGAAGTTGACAACCACTATGAACCAATTGGCAAAGGCACAATTGCAAAAAGTCCAAAATTCGGCCCAATTCAATGCTATGGAAGGTGTTTCTATGCTAAAAAGAAGGTAGAGAGGGCAACAGCCTCAAGGAAATTGTGAACAGTATGACAACAATGATAGTGGTGTTTTTTCGAATGAGGGCTATGATGATCAAATAAAAGAGGTTCAATACGTCAATAACTACTAAGGGAATAGAAGCAACTCTTCGAATCAACAATGGTAAGGAAATTGGGGCAATCAACAACAAGGTGGTGGCAATTGGAACAACAACAATCAAAGCAACAATTGGGGAAATCAACAAGGTGGTAGTAATTGGAACAACAACAACCAAGGCGGTAATTGTGGTAATCAAGGTAACAATCAAGGTAACAATCAAGGTAATTGGAATGGGAACTATAATTATTGGAGCAACAACAACAATAAATGGGGGTGGAACAATAGTGGGAACCATGGAAACTAGGGGCACGGCTTTCAAAGGCCCCCCATGTACCAACAACCGAACAATCCATCCCCTTTTCCTTCTCAAGGTCCAAGTTCTTCTAGGAGTGATACATGGAGAATTGAGAATATGTTCGAGCAAATGATGAAAAAGAACCAAGATTCCAATGCGCAGTTGGCTTCTTATAATACCTCTATTCGGACTTTGGAGGTGAAAATAGGCCAACTCTCTCAAGCTTTAAATACTAGCCCCAAGGGTGCTCTACCAAGTGATACGGTGGTGAACCCAAAGGGGGGGAACACCAATCAAGTGATGGTGGTTACAACAAGAAGCGAGAGAGGCGGTGATGTGCATGCCTCAAGAGTAAAACAAGTTTTGGTTGATGATGATGAGTTGCGAGATGATAATGAACCTCTGATTGTTGAAGACGTGGTTGAAAAGGCGAACAATGATGTGTGGATTGATATTGATGATGAAGTCAAGGTAGAAACTCAAGATGCTATGAACCCATCTAGGGAACACGTGATTGACATGCCCGAACCGGTGGTACCAAAAGCCAAGGCTCCCTTGCCTAGGCCACCTCCACCTTATCCTCAACGGTTAGCAAACCACGACAGTGACCACCACTTCAAAAAGTTCATAGACATGATGAAGAGCCTTACAGTCAATGTGCCTTTGGTGGAGGCACTTGAGCAAATGCCAGGGTATGCAAAGTTTATGAAGGATTTGCTAACGAAGAAAAGGTTGATGGAGTGAGAAAATTAAGATGACTCATCAAGTGAGTGCTCTCGTACATTCCATGGCCCCGAAGTTAGATGACCCCGGAGCTTTTACTATCCCTTGCACTATTGGAAGCACGGATTTTGCCAAGGCCCTTTGTGACTTGGGGGCTAGTATCAATTTGATGCCGTACTTGGTTTTCAAGGGTTTGGGAATTGGGAAACCTCAACCAACTTCAATGACACTTCAAATGGTGGATCGATCGATGAAGTGACCTTTGGGCATAATTGATGATGTACTTGTGCGGGTGGATAATTTTATATTGTCGTCCGACTTTGCCATCTTGGATTATGAGGTAGATTATGAGGTGCCGATCATATTGGGTAGACCTTTCCTTGCTACGGGGAAGGAATTGGTTAATGTTGAAGCGGGTGAGCTCACTTTCCGAGTGGGTGATGAGTAGGTTATTTTCCCTAGTTGCAAATCCATGAGGCAACCTAATAGCATCGAGGTGTGCTCTTTGTGGACATTGTCATAGCTATGATATTAGATGATACAAGTTCTATGATTAATGTTGAAGATCCCCTTTTTTCCAAGCCTCTAAATCGGGATGTCAATGATGATGCAATTTGAGTGACGTACCTAGCTTCTTTACATGTTATGGAATCTTGTGAGCCCAATAAATTGTCTTTGGATCTTGAAACCCGACAAATTCCACTGACAAAGCCAACAATTGAGGAGTCATCGGAGTTGGAATTGGCTCCATTTTCTCCACACCTCAGTCCCACGCTTTGTATGTCTAAAACTATCTTGGAGAATGATGTGAAACCTTTCTTGGAGCATGAAGGAAGATAGGATGAGGTGATGTAAGAAGTGGGGGTGTACCCTGTTTCTAACAAATCTTGGATTTCTCCGGTGCACTGCGTATCGATGAATGATGGCATGACCGTAGTGACAAATGCTCAAAAAGAGTGGATTCTTGCAAGAATAGTCACGGGTTGGCAGGGTTGCATGGACTACAAAAATTTGAACAAAGTTCCCCATAAGGATCATTATCCCTTGACATTCATTGATCGGATGCTCAACCAACTTGCTGGGTGTGCTATTTATTGCTTCTTGGATAGTTTTATGAGATCCACGTGGTGGTGCTTCTTGATTTGAAGTAATGTGGTGGTAACATGCGTCGTGCCGCGACACTAAATCAGGCGCTTCTTGGGAGCCAACCCATGTCTTTTTCTTTATCTTTTATTTTATTTGTAGATTAGGACTTTTGCGCTAATTGGTTGTGAGATGTTGTAGGGATTGAGCTGATGTAGTGCAAAACAAGTTGGAAAAATTTCACAGTCTCTGAAGTTTGACAGTGTGGCCGCAATACACATTGTGCGATCCGCATTGGCATGAGCAAAAAGGGGTGCTCTCTGAATTTTCCCACCGCGGACACACTCTATTTAGTGTGATCCATGGTAGCCCTTCGCGGCCGTGGTCTCTTTTGTGCAGTCTGCGAAGGCTTCCTACTGAAACTTTAATAGAAACAAATCCAGCACGGTTCACAATCGCTTTTTTGCGGCCGCGCTAGTAGGTGAGTATGGGCTCCACATCATTTTCTATAAGTAGAGCCCCAGGGTCTCAGTGTACCCTTTTTGAACTTTGAAAACTCGGAGCCCTTAAACTACTGTCCATCCCTTTCTGAGACCGTAACTCTTGCTTGCTCGGACTAATTGCATTCATTCCTCACAAACTTGGTAACATTTCATGCATTTGTGATTAATTAATTTCATATTTTAATTTTAATTGCTTGCTCAGTAGTTTTAGCTTCTTCTTCTTTATTTAATTGTTAGTTTAGGATAGTTTAAAACCTGGGTGGTGTGCTTAATGTGCATGCTAAGTGGGAAAATGAGTAGGGACTAAGTAGGTGTAAAACTTTGAACAAAAATGGCAAAAATGCAACCCTAACTTAGTGCCCGTAAACCCTAATCTTCACGGCCCACGGTCGTATTAGCGCGGTCTGTGGTGCCCTGACACGGTCCACGTTGCTTTTTTTTGTGTGGACCGTGGTGTTCATTGACTACACGTTGACTTTTACCAGCGCAGCCGCATGCACTTTTGTGCGGTCCGTGCTAGCCCACCGCAGTCGCGACCCTATTTTGTGCGAATCGCGGTGGGAGATTCAGAGAGTTGTTATTTTTAGTCCTTTGCCCAGCGCGGACCATGGTTGTCTTTGTGTAGTCCGCGGTGCCTCCAACACGGTCGCATTCCTGTTTGTGTGAACCGCGGTGCTGTTTTATACAGATGTGTTCTGCAACTGTGTTCTGCAAAATTGCATCTGTTGTTTGCAGTCTATTTTATACATTTGTTTCACTACCTGTGCTTAAACTAACAATGTTAGATGTGTGTGTCTGCAGATAATGGTTAAATAACGAGGTGGTAATGGATCACAACAACCCGGGAGAGGTGGTTCCTCCCGAGGGGGTAAAGGCAAGAGAGTGGTAAAACTCATTCCCCAAGTCCGGGAAAACATAAAAATGACCCGGAAGATGATAAAAGCTACAGATAGAGCTGATTCCCATTCCTCGGGGAGTGAGTATATGCCATCTCAGGACATCTCCTCTGATTTAACCTTAACTCACTTCGTCTCCAACTTCCAACTGACTGATACCCTCCAGCATCACCCACTGCTAAGAGGCCGGTGAATGTAGTTTTAGACTCATCTGAAGAGTCTGCAATCGGTAGTTAAAATACTCCATCTCCCCCGCAGCTTCAATATCTGGGCAGAGTGCAGGTGATAGAGGTGGTGAGGATAGTGACGAGGAGGTGCCCAAAAGTGGTATACCTCAGGTTAGGGGTATTGACCAAACTAGAGATCCCGCAGCTTGGGAGGATAGGTTTGTCAGTCAATTAGCATTCCACAAGTTTAGGGTATGGTGGCCTAAGTGAAACTTGATTTTAGGAAGGAGTTTCATTGAGTGAAACCTTCTACCTCTACTTCCCAATGTGCATAGACGATTTCACACTCGAGTGTTGGGGTCACTTTCAGGGTAATTGTGTAAAGGCAAATGAGCACATGGTCAAGGAGTTCTATAGCAATGTAGCCCACATATTGAAAGGCACCAAGGTAACCAAAGTGCAGAACAAAAAGATGATCTTTACTGGGCAGGCACTCAATGAATACTTAGGGTTCGATGACAAGGATGAGACCCTTTATAATGAAAATTGGCAATGGGTGAAGAAGTTCGTCTATGGTTAGTCTCATACCTGGAAATCTCGAGTACTGTTCCAGAATGGGTGCAAGCAGGAACCAAAATCTTTCGGAAGACTTTCAACTTTGAGGCTCGGGGTTGGTTATCTTTTGTGTGCAGTCGGCTTGACCCCTCTACCTACAATCAGACTATTCCACTTACTCGGGATGTTCTTATTGTTTCTATTATGGCTGGATACCCAATCAATGTGGGCAATGTGATGTCCCGTGTGATTATTACTGTGGGGCAAGAGCATGATCAGAACTACCCTTTTCCCAATACCCTCACCATGTACTTCAAGGACCTAGAAGTAAAGAAGAAACCATTTGATATCAAGGTCAAGCCAGTGGCTCCACTCACCTGGTTCAGTATGAAGGGCCTAGACAACCCTAAAGACAAAAACTAAAAGCCACCTGCCTCTGCCCCAACTGGCCAGTCTGAGGATCCGGTTGCGGTAGAGCCTTCTGCCATGCCTGCTGCCACTACAGTTGAGGACTTGCCTTCAGGACCTTCCTCTACTGTTGGTCCCAGTACTTCAGCTGACCAGAGAATCCAATCTTCCTGGAAGTATCCCATCACTACCCATCAGTTGAGCCATACATTTGCTAGTTTGAACAACTCGATGTCAGCTGCAATATCCAAGTTATCTACATTGTCTTCCTCTATTGAGACCTAGTTAGCACCTCAACCAGCTCAGATTCTATGAGCATGTGATATTTTCCCTATATTAATTACTCTTATAAATTAAAAACAAAAAAAATTAAGTGTTTACATTTTTGTGGATTTTTATGGCATTTTATATTCATTGTTTGCATTTTTGTCTGTGCACTTTGATTAAGGAAAAATACAAAAAAAAAGTGTTGCACATGCATTTAGGAGTTAATTTTGTATTAATTAGTAATTGAATTATTTTATAAAGAGGTAAAATCACAAAAATAGTTTAATTAGCACTTGTCAATTTTAACTTTTATTTTGAGTGGTTTTTCTTTTAATAATTAGCTGTGTTAATCATCATTTGGGCTTAATTAAGTTAATTAGGTTCTAAGGATTAATTTAGGAATTAATTTAATTTTGGAAAAGAAAAGAAAAATAAATTGAAAAAGAAAAGGGTCTTCTTAATAAAGACCCAAATATTGGGCCACATTTTACTTCAAATATCCCAGCCCAAGTCAAAAAGCCCCAAACCAAACCCATTAACCCGATCCATCTGCCCCGTAACAAAAACGACATTGTTTAAGAGCCTATCAATCACGACCGTTGATCTCAGTAGATCAAACGATCCGGAACTGCCTAGGTTTAAGATATAAAATGGTTGGAGACCCCCTACCCCCTGAACCGTCTCTCTTACTGCAAATCTATCTGAGAAGCCCTCCACGGCTCCGCCTTACGCTGCTGCCGAAAATCGCCTCACGGCGATGGCTCATCACGCAACAACTCCAGACTAACACCATTGAATCCTCTCGCTCCCTTCTTTCCAAAGCTCCAAACATCAGTCCCCGAATCCCTGCCAATCGCCCCGAATATTCATTTGAAGAGCTGGATGCTCCGTTGTGTACGGTGGCAACGGTGCCAAACGATACCAAAATAACACCCCTCACCTTGACATCCCCATCATAGATTTGTTAATTCTTTCCCTTAAATGATCAATCTGCTCAAATATTAAATTGAAAATCCAACAAAAACTCACCCCATCTCTGAACCAAACCAAAATAGTACCCTAAACTCTCCTTACTCCCCTCGTCCCAAAACCTTACTCACTCCCCATCGAATCTCACCGGACCTCCCAAAATTTCAAATCGAAGCTGGCCGAAAACCCTAGACACACAGGGGTTTAGGGGTTTTGGACTATGACAGTCCTTAATAGTGTGGAAACACATAATTAGGGATAGTTAGAGTCAAATTAGTCCAAATTCAGAGTGCATGCCGCCTTTTAGCTAAGTTTTCTTATTTTTTGATTGCTCCATTATAGTGCTGCATGCTTGGTAATATCTGTTTCCTTTCCTTGCATATGTCTGTTAATGGCATTTGTTTCCCTTTGTTAGGTTTCATTTAGAATCTTGGGTTAGAGTTACTTAGATTCACGTTCATCTGTTAATGTAACTCTAAAAGCATCACTGATTATTTTCTATGATTAGTTCCTTGCTTCACTTTCAGTAACTGGATTTCTAGATTTTAAGTTTTAATTAGTTAAGCTTGTCTGTTGTTTTCCTGAGTCGTTTTGTGTTGATTTATGAGCAGTATGCTTGAGTGGTTTAAATTGAACTATTGCGGACTAATTTAGGATTGAAACAGGTTATTAGGGTATTATTGTTTCCATATGGCATTTCATTTTGTTGAGGATTGCTTCAATTAATTGTCTACCGTTTTAATGGTGCATTTGGCCTTAGAACTAAATTACTTAGATTTAATTCAGGTTCAATATAGGTTATAGGGTTTTGATTCAATTTCAGGATTTGTTGGATGTAGTTGACTGTTTAGTTACCCTTGGTCACTTCTAGCTAGGGTAAAAAAGGGCTGGGGGTTAGTTTAGTACTCATTTAGTAATTTCAGATTGAATAAAGGGTAGTTTAGGGATTTGAGGGCTAGGGAATCTTTAATATCAAACTAAGAAGCTTCTAGTGAGGGTCTCTAGTAAAATTTCAGTTTGTTAAGTGGTAAAACTTGGTAAACAAGTTAAAAATCTAAGGTTTCCTAAGCTAAAAATAAAAATAAAAGAGGGATCAAGGAGTAAAATAAAAAAATATAAGTGCTATCCTAGGTGTGAGCCTATATAAACTAGTATTCTTGCATTTCAAGGCAAGAAAAAAAGGATTAAGGGAGAGGTTTGAAACCAAAGAGGATCTCAGGCAGTTTTGTTTTGTAAGAAATAATAAGCTCCACTGCTCACTCATTCTGAAAAATCTCTAGAATTGCTCAGCTTCTTAAAAACCATCTATTCTTGTATGAGCAAAGCATTAATGTGAATTTTGAGTCCTAATTCTAGGTAATTTCAGTGATCAAACCACTGTTCCATTGGTTGTTGTAGTCAATCTCCTGGGTTATGGATGTTAAATTTGCTGTTGCTGAGTATCAGTGAGTATCAGTAGTTCAATAGATGTTAATTTTGTTTCATGAAGTTTAGTTTTGATTTGTATTCACTGTACTCAAAATTGGACTCTACTAGACTATTATAATTGGACTGTACTAGACTATGTAGGATGTTAGGTTCGTGTCTATCGCTCCAAACATATTAGCCTTAACATAGTTTAGTTTCCTTGCGTTATTTTAACTTTTAAACTTTGAAAAAATATTGTGAAACTCGAAATTGATTCTGAGGTAGCATGTATAATCGCATCAACGTTAAATTAAGGTCTAAGGAATGTTTGGAATGATGTTGTACTTCATGTATTTGACGTCAAGCGGTCTGGCTATTGAAATCACAAATAGATGTTTCAGTATGTTAAATCTGTCTTAATTTTGATACTCCCATATAGTTGATAATCATTCTAGAGTAATTATCACTTCCTATAATTGTTTGACATTAATTTGTAGATTAAAAAAATGCTTAGATTCTAATTAGTTCGTGAATTTGAATCATGATGTCTAGTTCCATGTTTCATGCACAGTAAAATTAAATCCTCGGTTTAGTTGATGGTTTAAATCATTAGTATTTTACTAAGGCTAATTTCGTTATGGTTTTATAAAGGCCTGAACTGTCAGGGCCATGAAGAAATAATTCAACAGGACCAATTATGAGAAAATGGTCCAGATTTGGCGTCAGGCCTGTCACCTGCTAACTCAATAAGAGCCTAAGCTGCTGGGCTTCAAGACAGGCCCAATTTCCCTATTTCTTTCTTACTCTCAACTTTGGCCTCTTATTAAAATTAGCTGGCTTTTGTTCGCCCATTTTATTAATGCCATTTTAATAATTAGGGGTGTTATGAATACTAGTGAATGGTAGGCTCTGGGCTTTTCAAGATAAGTAGCGGGCTAGAGCTAAGGGTCTCTTCAGTAATGGGGATCCCCTTGTTCGAGTTCAAACTTGATCTTGGGGCCCAAATTTCCTTGAGGTTAGTAATTCATAACGATAATCAGCTAAGGCGTTTTTTTAGAAATAACATTTAATAGAAAATCGTAGTTCCTTCGAGTTGGCCTTTAAAATTGAAAATGAGGCACGTCACTTCAAATGAAATCCACAAATTGCGCGGACCTCATTAAATACATATATTAAAATACTTAGAATCCGGGACGTGCCGTTGAGCGAACTTTCATGGCCTCCCGCAAAGTTAATAACTCGTTAGCCGCTTTAGCCGCATTCTTTAATAATTTTACCTCCTTAAGTACGGTCGTGCATTTCATGCGAACCAAATCCAAATCCAAAAACGTTGAATAAAATATGTCGAGGATCCGGGAGCATTTCATGTGACGTGATCTGAAAATATATTTTAAACGACGTTCAACTTCCCAAAATTATTAATTAAAGCGATAAATAATTTAAAATTGTACCATAGGATGAATATGTTTTGAAATCAAATTTTAGCCAAATATAATAGTTGAGCAACCGTGCTAGAACTACGGAACTCGAGAGTACCTAATACTTTCTCCCGAGTTAATAGAATTCCTTACCCGGATTTCTAGTTCACTGACTGTTAAACAGAGTCAAACTTTCCTCGATTAAGGATTAAAATCGGTAACTTGGGACACCATTAATTATCCCAAGTGGAAACTCTAAAATCTCCAAAATAACTGAATCTCGTTTCGATTGTCCTTTAATTGGAAAAACTCCCTTATCTACGCCCTTCGCGGGGTTGTAGTGTCCAAAAATAGGTGTGACAACTCTGGTGACTCTGCTGGGGATTAGTATTCAGAGCTATATCCCACAGTCTCTGGTTCAGGGTTCAAGAATTTGAGCTTAGAGTAACTGTTATATTTGGCTTTTCTGATTTTCCTACATGTTCCATGATATATGTGCTAAATGCTTTACCGCTTTGATATCTGTTGAACTGTATATAAACTACTACGAAACCTTTCCCCTCTCTGAATCTTCTAAATCATGGAGAATGGTGCACTTCGTGTGACTTCTCTTCTGTTCAGAGTCTTATCCCATTGTAGAACGAGGTTCGGACAAGCTGCTAAGCCGACGGAGCTTCTGTATCTCTAGTACGCTGCCCCCCCCCCCCCCGGCTCGAGTTGTCCGCTCGGGTAAACCAGTCCTAGAACAATAAATCCAGGGCTTATACTTTGTATAACAAAACCTCATGTCGGATCCCTAGTAGGAACGTTTGTTTGTGTCATGTGCACTGGACTTAGGGGACTCAACACAGGGGTTGGGTCCATCTAGGGCAGGTGTACCCGAAATAACAAACCATCTTGATGCATCATATATGTTATATGTTGTATTTCTTCAAGGGTGAAAGGGTCATTTGGCAGACCAATGATAGCTGAGGGTAAATGAAAAAAAATGAGAAAACATGAATGAAAAAAGGGTGAATTGTGAAAATAAAGCAAGTAGGGTCTAGTTATGTTTTTATTATATTTTTCAAAAAAAAAAGACAAATAAAAGATTTTAAAAATATTTTGCTCTTTTTTATCATTTCCTGAAAATTAAAAAAAAAAAGAAAAAAAAATCCAAAAAGAGTTTATATGTTTCATCAGTTTTCAAAAAAAAGTGACAAAGGAAAATGTTTTCTTTAAAAAATTAGCTATTCTTTTTAATTCTTGCACGTATCCAATTTGCCCGAACTATGCATACTTGATTCTTGTCTTTTGGGGCGTGATTCGTAGGCAACCCACAAAGGGTCCGCTCTTCCTAGTAAATCTTAGGTTTTTGTCTTTGTGGGGTCTTAGCACTTCTAGCCACATTTTGGCTAAATAAGTCATTTTACAAAAATAATCGCAGCCATGTCTTGCATGTGTCTAATAGGGAATGTTATTATCTCAAATAGTGTTGATTTAAGTTTTCTCGTACATGTGTGGATCTACCTACCAGAGTTTGAGCATAAGGGATGCTCCAGAGCCACTGCATTCAAAACTTGCTTAAGGAGATTATTATTATTATTATTATTATTATTATTATTATTATTATTATTATTATTATTATTATTATTATTATTATTATTATTATTATTATTATTATGTCGTCTTTTACTTTCTAATTTTATACAGTAATGTCAAGTTTTATTTATTGTAAATCTTGTTTTGTATTTGAAAGATGTGGTGTTACTCAAAAAGCACAAACAGATACTTTGTGTTTTTATATTTCCGTCAAAATTCTCTTTAGAAATACTACCCCTAGAAATCAAGAGAAAGAAAGGAAAGTTTGAGGTGGTTTTATTTCAAAAAATTAGTATCTAAAAATTTTTAAAAAATTATTTTTATACTTCCTTTAGTATATTAGGACAAAAAATTCAAAAAGAAGAGAATCTTCTATTAGTACCTCTTTAAAGGGTTCTCTTTAAGGTATTAATTCAAAATTCCAAAAAGATATTCTTATGAGGTGTTTCTTTGGAAAATTAGTGAAAAATAAAATAAAACTTTTTATTTTTAGTAGAACTTTAGGATATTGTACATAAAATAAATATACTTTATCTTTGTTTATCATTGGAATCGCTCCTTTAGGCAATCAAAATTGAAATCCAAAAATATTTTATTGCTTGTTTCGAAATTTCACGTCAGGATATCAAATGAAAATTCAAATACTTTTATGTGGTTTACTCTTTAAATTTTCATTCCTATGAAAAAAATCAAAAATATGTTTTTCTCTTGTAGGATTTTTCCTTAATAATTTCCTATAGAGTGTTTGTTTCAAAAGAAAAAACTTAAAATATTTGCTCGTTAAGCTTGAGTTTGGAATAGGTTATAGAACATTAAGTTTTTAAAAAAAAATCAAAATAGGGATTTCTTCTTTTATTTCTCTTTGCTCATAGAGTAATTATTAAGGTAATAAAAAGAGAAATGAGAATGTTAATTTGTCCACTTTATTCTCGATCTTCGAGAATTACGCAAAGATCTGAGTCATGCGGGTCATGATACGTAGGCAACCTACATTGGGTTGGATCGATTTTTTTTTTTATTATTAAAAGAAAAAGATAAAAACAGGAAAAAAGAAGGAAACAGAAAAAGAAAGGTGAAATTATGGGAGGTTAGAAATGAGAAGGAAGAAAAGGAGCGATAATCAGAAAGAAAAATGGAAAGGAAAATGAGCAAGCTAAGAAATGCGAGGAAAGAAAAGAAAAGGGAAGACTCAAACGGACAAATTGGGATGATTCCAAGTGACCTTACGACCCTAGAAGTCATTCTAGAACCATTAATTATTGCTAGGTGCATTGCATTAAATGTGATATTTTTAGCTGTTAAATGCCTTAACGTTAACATGATGACTTCATTTTGTTCTCATTATTAAACCAGAAGTGTGGTTGGTTAGTGGTTCTTAAGGTAACTCGTCCATACAGCACCAGGTCAAAGGGAAAGGTACCCATAGCTAGCAAAAACCTGGGTGCGAGAGTTGTTGACCCGTCAAGGAAGGTTGTGGAGTCGGAGTCTGAATTGAAAAAGAAGGTCCAAAGGATGAAACAACATATGGCAGAAATATATCAATCTTGGATGAGGGGGCATCCTCCACCTTCATTCCCCACTAACTACACTGAAAACCCTACCACTATCCCATCACTATCACAAATCTGGATCCCCACTATTGTCTATATCTTCCCACAATCCTTTTACACTCTACCTGCCAAAACAACCTTATATGCCGCTCCTTTGGCCACTCATGCTCTTTCAGCTCCTTCACCAGTCACCTTTCCTCGATCCTCTAACGAGACTATGCTCAAAGTCCCCAATGCCCAACACTATGCTCCAGAACCAACTTTCAAATTCTCAGATCCATATTCTCACGCCCCTCATTTTGAGTCTCCTGGTGAAACTGAAAAGCCTGGTAAAATAGTGGAGCAAGATGAGATATCCAGGAAGGTGAAAATCTTAGAGCAGTCTTTAAGAAACATGCAAGGAATAGGGAGCCATATGAGCATGTCTTACAAAGATTAGTGTTTGTTCCCTGACGTCCAACTGCCTGCTGGGTTTAAGATGCCAAAGTTTGATTTGTATTACGGTCACGGGAATCCCGTGGCCCATTAGAGGTTACTGTAGTAAGATGAGAGGTGCCGGTGGGAAAGACAAATTATTGATGGAGTATTTCAGTCTGAGTGGGACAGCTCTGAGTGGTAAACCCGCCAAGATGCTAACAGGTGGTACACGTGGGACGATATGGCTCAGGCCTTTGCCAGACACTTTCAATATAATATAGAAATCGTTTTGGATCGCAGGTCCCTCGCCAAGATGTAAAATAAGCATATTGAAAGCTTTAGGGAGTACGGGCTCAGATGGAGAGAGAAAGTTGACAGAGTCGAACCCCCGATGAAAGAAAAAGAGATGGTCGACTACTTTCTTAAAGCTCAAGAACCAACTTACTTTGGACATTTGATTACAGGTGTCGACAGGCCTTTTAATGATGTGATAAAAGTGGGAGAGATGGTAGAAGATGGGTTGAAGTCAAGCAAGATCATGAACTATTCTACTTTAAAAACAACAACACAAGCAACTCAGAACGACATAGGAAGCTTGCTAGGTCAAAAGGAACACGATGATGTTGCCATGGTCGTTTCAGAGTCACCACATGGGCCAAAGGGTCCGCGTCATCAATATACCCAGCCTCAACTCCAACCCTAAACCTATCCCGAGCTCCACATAATCCACCTTGGTATTATCCTCCGAACAATGTCTAGTCATCTGTCCAACCACCAAGTCACTCCCTATGGAGAGCGCAAACACCGCATAATGCATTCTTACCTTCACAACATTTTCGAGCACCCAACAACCCTAGAAAACAAGGGGCAGGGAAGATAACAAAGACAAATAAATAGTTTTGAGCCAATTAGAGAGTCCTACACAAGCGTATTTGAAAAGCTAATGCGTGATGGCCTAATAGAGCCGCTCCTCGGCAATACTCCAGACCCATATGCAAAAGCTTTGACCTACTGTCCTATGTACCACTCTAATGTCCAAGGGCAAAGCATTGAATATTGTCATTCTTTGAAAAGGGAAATAGAAAGAATGATTCAAGAAGGGGTAATTGTGATCGATGATAGTGACATGGAGCACGCGAATCCTCTTGGGAACTTGCTGACTGAAGTTGATCTTGGAAATATTGATGCGGAACCCAATGGCTAAGATGTCGTGTTTGGTAATTGGAAAGACGCTCCATTTCTTGGTCAACTGGAGAGGAGTTTTTGTGGTTTATTTTGTTGTCATTTATGTTGTCCGAGTTATTTTCATGGTTGTAATCCGGATATTTTCTTATGATTTAAACCCTTCTATCCTTTTATTTTGCCTAGTTGTCTTTCGCAATAACTTGTTTAGTGTTTTCTAGGTTCGTTCCAGGGTTGTAACCCCAGTTTATTTTACTTGTTTTGTTGTTCAAACTCTTTCACCATCTGTCTAATGCAATTTTCTACTTTATGTTATTTGTAGTCATTTTGTTTAGTTTTTGTTTCTTTTTACAATTCTTTTCCCTGTTGGCTTTAGTGATATGACATGCATGCGTACTTCTCAGCCTGATCTTAAAAAGTTAGTTCAGTCATGAAGCAGTGAATAATTTTGAAGATGCAGGGATATTTGAGGAAAGTAAGTGAAGGCATTTTGAGATCACTTCAAGCCCTAATTGTGTGAAACTGGGGCAGATAGAACATAAAGAATATTATTAAAATTCATTATGTTGTATCGGGTATAGCTAAGGCAAGCTTGCCCAATTTGACAGCGGTCGTTCGTGGTAAGGAGAGTGAGAGTGTTGTCCGATGGGGCTTTGTATTCGCCCAGATGTAGAAGGCAAATGTGTGAATATGGTTATCAAGTCTGGTATAATCAAAATGTTACGAATGTTTTCTGTGGTTTGTTTAATTGTGTTGTTTGTACTTGGCATGTTTTGGAAATTGGAATGACGAAGGCATTTTGTTCTGCTATCTAAACACTTTATCCTTTGTTACCCTTTTGAGCATTATTTATTTTACTTCATACCCCTCGTTTGGAATTAGTAGCAAAGATCAAAACACAAGCGTGAAAGATAAGTGAAAAAAAAAGGGAAAGAATGAAGAGAGAAAGAAAAAAAAGAGAAGGAAAACAGCAAAAACAAAAAAAAACAAAAGAGGGAAAGAAGGGAAAAGGAAAAGAAAAATTCAAAAAAAAAAAGAGCAATTCTTATGATATGAACTACCTTCGGCCTGATTCCTTTTAAGGATACATAGGTAGCCTCACGGTTCAGTCTCATTAAAATAAAAATCCAAAAGTCCCAAGAAAGAAACTGGGGGAGAAGTTGTGGTTGTTGTAAGAAATCTGATTCCAAAAGTTGTAATTTTGAACCCATTTGAATAGTTTTGAGCCTTTGATACCCTTTATTTCTAACCCTATCCAAAATCCCACGTTACGGTCCAAAAAAAGACCTTCTGATTAGTCTTCAAGAGATGCCAAGTTGAGCAAGTAGAGGTGATTCATGTCAGGGGCAACACTCCGGTCCAAGCAGGAAAGATAATGAAAATGAGAGTCTTATTGGTGAAAACCCTCACAGGCACCATAGGGCGATAGAAGCTGAGAAAAATAAAAGGAGAGAGTCTTATTAGTGAAAAAACTTCACGGGCACCATGAGGGGACGATGAGTTGAAAAAAAAAGAGCATTGAAGCCCAATTTCACGGTTTAGGAGTATAATCAGAGTTGAACATCAGATCGCTTGATAGAATAGACCACAGGTGCATGTCATGGTCATTAGAGTTGGTACCCACATTTTATAGGTTTCTACTTGTAGTTTCTTGTTAGGAATAATCACTTTCCATCGTCCTTTACTCCATTCCTTTTTGTTTTGTTTACTCCCTCTTCTCGAGTATGTTTGGTCAGAACAAGTGAGAAATGATTTCAAAATCTGCCACCGATTTCCAATTGCACAAAACGGGATCTGGTCATCACGTCAAAGCATTATAAGTCAGGAAAGAACAGCAAACACACTGAGCGGGTAAAATTCAACATGCTTCAGGATTTGTTTGAAATACAAAGGCTTGGTATATATCAATTCATGGACAATGAAATAGAATGAGGGCTAGGGTGAACGTATCAAAAGTGTTTTCTGTGATAAGATTGACAAGAAGGGTGGTAAACTAGTGACAAGCAAGATCTTCCAAGAAGAAATCAAAGTTATCATAGCTAGCGATGGAGTAATAGACCTTAAAGCCAGAGCCAGTGATTTGAGTCAAGAAAGAACATCATACACACTGAGGTTGGTAACAATTAATATGCTTTGGGGATCATGTGAAACACAAAGGTTTGGTAGATATCGATTCAGGAGCAATGCAACAGACAGAAGGTATTGGGTTCGAACGAGAAGAGCTATTTTCTGGGTTAAGGTTTACAAATGAAGTGGTTAGTCAAGGAACAAGCAAGGTCATCGAATGGAAATCAGTTATCATGACAAGTGAAGGAGCAACAGATCTCAAGGTCAAGGCCAGTGGTTTAATTCAATAAAGAATAGATACACAGGAAGTGGGGGCAATGGACATGCTTCGGGATTCATGTAAGACACAAAGGTTGGGTAGATGTCAGTTCATGAGCAATGCAACAAATAGAGAATATTGGGTCTGAACGGAGAAGAGGTATTTTCTGTGATAATGGTGACAGAGAAATTGGTTAGTCAATAAGTAACCAATGTCTTTCAAGGTGAAATCAAAGTTACCATGGCAAGTGACGGAGCAATCACCTCAAAGTCAAGGCCACAAACCAACCACCATGTTTGAACTCACAAGTTTTCTTTTACTGAAACAGGGACGGAAGCTGTGTTCATATCAAAGATTGGAAGCTTGGAATTTTCAGGTGTAATGCCCTAATTCTGCTTATGCAAAGACTATTGAGAAGATCACATATCACCCCTAGGAGACGCACTTCCCAATCTGGGTCTTTCGAGTTATATTTTTATTTTAGGAGACGCACTTCCTAAACTGAAGTTTTCACCCCTAGGAGACGCACTTCCTAGTTTGGTTCATTCATGTTTTGTTTTAGCAGATGCACTTGATAGTCAAAGTTTTGGTTTTACCCCTAGGAGACGCACTTCCTAGTCTTAGTCATTTAAATTCACCCCTAGGAGACGCACTTCCTAGTTTGGTTCATTCATGTTATTTTAGCATATGCACTTGCTAGTCAAAGTCTTGGTTTTACCCTTAGGAGACGCACTTCCTAGCCTTAGTCATTTAAATTCACCCCTAGGAGATGCACTTCCAGCCTTAGTGAATTAAATTCACCTTTAGGAGACACACTTCCTTGTCTTAGTCATTTAAATTCACCCCTAGGAGACACACTTCCTAGTTTGGTCATTCATGTTTTATTTAGCAGACGCATTTGCTGGTCAAAGTCTTGGTTTTACTCATAGGAGACGCACTTCCTAGTTTTTGTCACTGAAGTTTTCACCTATAAGAGACGCACTTCCTAGTCTTGGTCATTTAAATTTATCCCTGGGAGACGCATTTCCTAGCCTTGACTCTCCTGAATAATAGGACGTAACTTTAACTAGCAAACCCCAGCAGAGACAATTGAGAGTTAGAATTGGCATTTAATTTGGAATTCTCAGGACCCTCCTGGAAAATGGGACTCGTTTAGAATTCTGTAAGGAGCATAATCCGACCTAAATATTCTCCCCAGAAAAGTCACCAGGACCCGCCTGAATAATGGGACATACTTTAACTAGCCATCCCCAATAGGAACAAATGAAGCTAGAACTGGCATTTACTCCAGAGCCCTTAGGACGCGCCTGGATAATGGGATGTAGCTTTAGTCATCAATCATCAACATATCCCCAGCAGGATTAATTCATACAGTCTAATTGTGAAGTTGTCATCCATTAAGAGTAGCCAAAACCCTCTTGGAAAACGGTATTCAGTTTAAAACTCAAACAGTTATGGGTAACATGGTTAAACCCAAATATATTCCCCAACAAGAGTCATCAGGACTCGCCTGGGTCATAGGATTCGATTGTAGGAGTTGTTAGGACCCTCTTGGATAATGGGATGTAGATCTAACCCCCAGCAAACACATTATTCCATCTAGTTATGAGTCGTCGGGACCCGCCTGTATAATGGGAGGAAGCTTTAATAACCGGTCCCCAGTAGAACCCTAGTAGTTATAACCCAGATAACAGATATAGTGGAAAATAACACCTCTGGAGAACATAACCCAATCTTAAAATTATCAGTAATTAAGAGTTGTCAGGATCCTCCTGGATAAGGGGATTTAGCTTTAGAATTTTAGGGATACTTGGAAATGAGGTTCAATTAACACTCACAGATATGCCCAGCACCAACTGGGGCAAAAAAATTCTTTTGTTTTGTTTGTTTTGTTGGAATTGGGTTTACAGGTAGCAATTTCAGTTCATTTCGTTTCAGCAGCGAAGCGCCTACCTGTAGAACAAGGGAATACTTTTCAAGATTTCAACTTTCAAGCTCCAGGCACCCACCTGTAGAACAAGGGAATACTTTTCAAGATTCCAAGTTTGGTATCCAGCGGCCCACCTGCAAAACAAGGGAATACCTTTTAAATTCTAAGTTTCAGCAATCAGGCACCCACCTGCAAAAACAAGGGAATACCTTTCATATTCAAGTTTTAATCAGGCGCCCACTTGTAAAAAAAGGGAATACATTTCAAATTTCGGTAACCAGGCGCCCAACCTGCAAAACAAGAGAATGCAATTCAAGGTTGACATCTACCTGTTAGAAGAGGAAATACAAGTCAACATAGCAACAACAGGAAGATGCACCATGCAACAAAGCAAGATTCAAGACGTAGATAGGTTCTTTTGTAACCCATAGTTCATAGGGCTTAGTTTAGCTTCTTTATCTTTCACTAAGTGTAATAACGGGGGATAGCAGCACTAGCACTAGCAGCAACAATAGTGAGATCATAGCTTCGGTAGTCCCAGCTACCAAACACTCCTAAACTACACCGACCTGATTCACACGGAGTATTCAAACGTGCAAAATCTCTCATGTCCGCTCACTTATCTTTGCACGAAAATTCTTCGTGTTTCCGGTTAAAGTGGGGCAGCTGTGAGCATGTGATTTTTGCCCTATGTGAATTACTCACACAAATTCAAAACGAAAAAAAAAATAGTGTTTATAATTTTGTGGATTTTTATGGCATTTTATGCTAATTGTTTGCAATTTTGTCTATGCACTTTGATTAATAAAAGATACAAAGATATGTTGCACATGCATTTCGGAGTTAATTTTGCATTGATTAGTTATTGAATTATTTTATAAAGAGGGAAATCACAAGAAATTGTTTAATTAGCACTTGTCAATTTTAACTTTTATTTTGAGTGTTTTTTCTTTTAATAATCAATTGTGTTAATCATCATTTTGGCTTAATTAAGTTAATTGGTTTCTAAGAATTAATTTAGGAATTAATTTAATTTTGGAAAAAGAAAAAGAAATTGAAAAAAAATGGGTCTTCTTAATAAATGACCCAAAAATTGGGCCAGATTTTATTTTAAATATCCCAGCCCAAGTCAAAAACCCCAAACCACACCCCTTAATCCAGTCCAACTGCCCCGTCACAAAAATGAAATCGTTTAAGAGCCTATCAATCACGAATGGTGATCTTAGTAGATCAAACGGTCCGGAAATGCCTATGTTTAGGATATAAAATGGTTGGAGACCCCCTACCCCCTTGAACCTTCTCTCTAACCTCCAATCCATCTAAGAATACCTCTACCGGCTCTGCCTTACGCCACTGCCGGAAATCGCCTCACAGCGGCGGCCGATCACGAAACAACCCCAAATTAACACTATTGAATCCTCTCCCTCCCCTCTTTCCAAAGCTCCAAACATCACTCCCCGAATCCCCGCCAATCACCTTGAACATCATTTAAAGAGTCAGTTGCTCCGCCGTGTACGGCGGCAACAATGCCAAATGATACCAAAATAACACCATAGTCTCATCTTGCCATCCCTATCAAAGATCTGTTAACCCTTTCCCTCAAATCATGACCAATCTGCTTAAATATTAAATTGAAAATACAACCAAAACTCACCCCATCTCTGAACCAAACCAAAATGGTACCCTGAAATCTCCTTACTCCCCTCGTCCCAAAACCTTACTCACTCTCCTTTGAATCTCACCGGACCTCACCAAATTTCAAATTGAAGCTGGCCGAAAACGCTAGATACTCAGGGTTCAGCGGTTTTGGACTATGACAGTCCTTAATAGTATGGAAACATATAATTAAGGATAGTTATAGTCCAATTAGTCCAAATTCATAGTGCATGCCGCCTTTAAGCTTAGTTTTCTTACTTTTTGATTGCTCCATTGTAGTTCTACATGCTTGTTAGTATCTGCTTCCTTTCCTTGCATATTATTGTTAATGGCATTGTTTCCCTTTGTTAGGTTTCATTTAGAATCTTGGGTTAGAGTTACTTATATTCTTGTTCATCTGTTAATTTAACTCCAAAAGCATCACTGGTTATTTGCTATGATTAGTTCCTTGCATCACTTTCAGTAACTGGATCTCTAGATTTTGAGTTTTGATTAGTTAAGATTGATTGTTGTTTTCCTGAGTCGTTTTGGGTTGATTCATGATCAGTATGCTAGAGTGGTTTAAATTTAACGATTGCAGATTAATTTAGGATTGAAACAGGTTATTTGGGTATTACTGTTTCCATATGGCATTTCATTTTGTTGAGGATTGCTTCAATTAATTGTCTACCATTTTAATGATGCACCTGGACTTAGAACTCATATTAATTAGATTTAAATCAGGTTCAACATAGGTTATAGGTTTTTGATTCAATTTCAGGATTTGTTGGATGTAGCTGACTGTTTAGTACACTTGGTCACTTCTAACTAGGGCAAAAAGGGGTTGGGGTTAGTTTATTGCTCATTTAGTAATTTCAGATTGAATGAAGGGTAGTTTAGACATTTGAGGGTGGGCTAGGGAATCTTTTATAACAAACTAAGAAGCTTCTAGTGAGGTCTCTAATGAAATTTGAGTTTGTTAAGTGGTAAAACTTGGTAAACAAGTTAGAAATCAAAGGTTGCCTAAGTTAAAAGCAAAAATAAAAGAGAGATCAAGGAGTAAAGTAAAAATCTGAGAGTTTCCCTAGGTGTGAGCCTATATAAACTAGTATTCCTGCCTTTCAATGCAAGAAAAAAAGGATTAAGGGAGAGGTTTGAAACCAAAGAGGATCTCATGCAGTCTTTTTGTAAGAAATAATAAGCTCCACTGCTCACTCACTCCGAAAAATCTCTAAAATTCCTCACCTTCTTAAAAACCATCTGTTCTTGTATGAGAAAAGCATTAATGTGAATTCTGAGTCCTATTTCTGGGTAATTTCAGTTATCAAACCACTGTTCCATTGGTTGTTTTAGTAAATATCCTGGGTAATGGCTGTTAAATTTGTTGTTGCTGATATTTGCTATTGTTTTTCTCCTTAAGCTCATTGCTTTTGTTCCAACTATTGTATCAGGTACACATCTCCAATTCACCTCAATGTAGCTCTTGAATCTTAATTGAAATGAAACATCATGACGAGTTGGCTTCCTCTTGTGTGCTCGATTGAATCACTGTGGATCAGTTGTTGAATAGATGTTAATTTTGTTCATGAAGCTTAGTTTGATTTGTATTCACTGTACTCAAAACTGGACTGTACTTGACTGTTATAATTGGATTGTACTAGACTATGTAGGATGTTAGTTTCATGGCTATCGCTCCAAACATATTAGCCTTAACATAGTTTAGTTTCCTTGCGTTATTTTAACTTTTAAACATTGAAAAAATATTGTGAAACTCGAAACTGATTCTGAGGTAGCATGTATACTCGCATCCACGTTAACTTCAGGTCTAAGGAATGCTTGGAATGATGTTGTACTTTATGTATTTGACGTCAAGTGATCTGGCTATTGAAATCACAAACAGATGTTTCAGCATGTTAAATCTGTTTTAATTTTGATACTCCCATATAGTTCATAATCATTCTAGAGTAATTATCACTTCTTATAATTGTTTGGCATTAATTCGTAGCTTAACAAAATGCTTAGATTCTAATTAGTTCGTGAATTTGAATCTGGATGTCTAGTTCCATGTTTCATGCATAGTAAAATTAAATCCCGAGTTCAGCTGATGGTATAAATCATTAGTATTTTATTAAGGCTAATTTCATTATGGTTTGATAAAGGCCTGAACTGTCAGGGCCATGAAGAAATAATTCAACAGGACCCAATTATGAGAAAATGGTCCAGATTTGGCGTCAGGCCTGTCACCTGCTAACTCAATAAGAGCCTGAGATGTTGGGCTTCATCACAGGCCCAATTTCCCTATTTATTTCTTACTCTCATTTTTGGCCTCTTAATTAAAATTAGTCGGCTTTTGTTCGCCCATTTAATTAATGCCCTTTTAAAAATCAGGGGTGTTATGAATAATATTGAATGGTATGATCAGGGCTTTTCAAGATAAGTAGCAAGCTCGAGCTAAGGGTCTCTTCAGCAATGGCGATCGCCTTGTTCGAGTTCGGAGTTGATCTTGGGGCCCGAATTTCCTAGGTTAGTTAATTCATAACGCTAATCAGTTAAGGCGTTTTTTTAGAAATAACATTTAATAGAAAACCGTAGTTCCTTCGGGTTGGCCTTTAAAATTAAACATGATGCGTGCCGCATCAAATCAAATCCACAAATCGTGCGGCCCTATTTAAATACTTATATTAAAATACTTAGAATCTGGGACGTGCCGTTTAGCGAACTTTGACGGCCTCCCGCAAAGTTAATGACTCGTTAGCCGCTTTAGTCGCGTTCTTTACTAATTTTAACTCCTTAAGTACGGGCGTGCATTTCATGCAACCCAAATTCAAATCCCAAAACGTTGAATAAAATGTGTCGAGGATCCGGGTGCATTTCATGTGACATGATCTGAAAACATATTATAAACAACGTTCAACTTCCCAAAATTATTAATTAAAGCGGTAAATAATTTAAAATTGAACCATAGGATGAATATGTTTTGAAATCAGATTTTTAGCCAAATATAATAGTTGAGTGACCGTGTTAGAACCACGTAACTTGGGAGTGCCTAACACCTTCTCCCGGGTTAATAGAATTGCTTACCTGGATTTATGGTTCGCTGACCGTTAAACAGAGTCAAACTTTTCTCGATTCGTGATTTAAACCGGTGACTTAGGACACCATTAATTATCCCAAGTGGAGACTCTGAAATCTCTAAATAGCTGAATCCCGTTTCAATTGTCCGTTAATTGGAAAAACTCCCTTATCTACGCCCTTCGCGGGTTGTAGTGTCCAAAAGGAGGTGCGACACATTCCTTAGTCCATTGAGGACACTTTGAAGAAGCTCCTGGAGAACCAGGAAAAGATTATGGCGAATCAAACTACCTTGTCTATGGCGGTAGATTCACATAGCAAGGATCTAAAGGAGCTTGCCAAGGAGCAGAAGAAGATGATGAGATCACGGGCTTCCAAGGAGTCTGTGAAATAGCTCAAGGCAGATGTGGACAAGCTATTAGCATAGCACCAGTAGCAGAGCCACAGCATGATGAGGCACCCAGGCAACCAAGGAAGAAAGAGAAAGCTCGCAAGTATAGCTGATGCAGTTATTGAGGTGGCAACCCTACAGGAGGCCTCCTCCAGTTTCCCACATGATGCACTTGACATCCAGCCCGTCCAGGAATAGGCCCCAGTCCCAGCAGCTGAGCAGCAGGAGACCGGGAACCAGTTTGAGGTTCCTACACATACATAAGACTTGGGGACCACTAATCATCCTATGCAGACGGGCCAGGCCTAGGGAGCTCCTATATCCTTTCTTGTGACTTTTTTATGCTTATTTTGATAGTTGGCATTAGGGACAGTGCCAGATTTTATTCGTGGGGGTGCGCCTTAATTTTTATTTTATCTGGATGACTGTATATATTTGACTTAGTTTATGTTTCTGTGATTTTCTATTTTGGTCTGTATATAACTTTACATTTAGCTACCTTAATCGTATTTTTTATTCTCTCTTTGGTTTGTATATAAAGTTACATTTTTGTACATATTCATCTCCCATTGTATAATCTAATCCCCTATTGCAAATATTCATTCTATTATCTATTTTCATATTTTTGTAAGAATTTTTATACATTTTAACTTCCTAGTTAGGCTCGCAACCTTTTGTTTTATTTTTTGGCATTTTCAGTAAGCCCTTGGTTTTATTAATGCCACGGTTCTTTCCAAGGGTAGAGTATTGTGTGAATCGGGTGGCTCCTCCCAATGATGGATGGCGTGACAACCTTCTTAAGGATTTGAGTCCGTTTTTGCTTTTTCTTTTGTTTTTAGTAGTTTTTAGTTAAGATTACTTCAAGCATAGCTTCACTTGGGCCTAACAAATTTGCCTTTAATCCCATGGTCAAAGACAAGTGGTTGTTTTTAGGATGGTGAAAGTAATGACCTTGAGACTCTTGGGTTGACCAAACAAACATCATCTAGTCTTTCAGGACTATTGTGTGCTCAATCATATCTAAGGTTGTTGTGGGCCCCATACTCTATGTCTTTAGCAATCCGTGAGTGTGTGAGGTGAGAAACTGAATTATGAGCCCGAGTCTCGAGCCAATGGTCTAGAACTTGCCTTTAATGTTTGTTGAGGCAAAATTTTGAGTGAAATTCGACTCGAGAAGTGATTATAGGCTCTCCTTGATCCAAATGATAAGTTTAATAATTCCATAGCCTACCAATGAGATAATCCCTAGCTATAGCCTTAAACCTTCGTCTTTCAAAAACCAATGCAACAAGCCTATACCCATTCTAAATTATACCCTCTCTTGGCACCCACATCCTCCCTTGAGTAATAGCAAAGTCTAAGTTTGGGGGGAGAGACAAGAAAGGAAACAAAAAGGGGTAAAAAGGTACAAAAGAAAAAGAAAAGGAAGGCAATGAAAAAGAAAGAAAAGAAAAAGACAAAAAGAAAGTCCAATGTGAAAAAGAATGAAAAAGGTATTAATGGAAAAACATAAAGTGAAAAAGGTGTGAAAAACGTAGAAAGAGGAAAAATGTTTTGAAATGCTTAAGAAAGAGTGACAAAGTGTCTCTCTAACCCATTGGAAGAGGTGAAATAACTTAAAGAGTCAAGTGAATTATGCTAATGAATCAAAGGAAGTGCTTAAGGGAAGATTGATTGGACAAAACATATCCTACCATTACCCAAAAGCCTTACATTAACTCCACAAAAGCACTATATGATCTTGAGTTGGATGACACTCTCATTAGTGGATACTTACATGAGATCTAGAGCCGAACTCCTAACCTTTCCTTGAGAGAGACGAGTGAACTCCCATTAACCTCGGTTTGTCTGCCTATACTCTAAAAGGTGAAGTTTGCTTAGGGAGAGTTGAGGATGTATGAGTTTTGGTTCCACGACGACCAAAGTAATCAAGAGAGTTATTTAATGTAACAAGTCAATTCTTGATGCTCTTGTGTCTCACTTGATCCATAGTTTTCGAGGTTTGAATGTTGTTAATGATCCATTTGTATAGAAGGCAATTGTTAGTCCCAGTTGATGTTTGTTGAGGTTACTTTAGAAAAGCTGGAATTACAAAGATTGTCCTTTAAGGGGTGGGTATTATTTTGTTTGCTTGAGGGCAAGCAAAGGTTTAAGTTTGAGGGGGTCGATAAGTCGGGATTTTAACATGTTTTATGCCCCTGCTTGCCTATGCTTTAGTTATAAATTGCTACAAAATGGTCAAAAAATGCTCACAAGCTGCGCTTGATTGCAGGTTTGATCGACAAAATGACAAATGTCAAAGATCGGCTCAAAAAGGAGTGAAACCTGCTCAAGTGTCAAAGACTAAGTGAATTGAGTAAAGGAGAACCTAGTTCGGATCACGCAAAAGTGAATGTGGCCGCACTAGAAGGTTCAGAGAGTTGACATATTCAAGCTGGAGGAAATGCGGGTGCAGAACGATTCTCGCGGTCCGCGGTCAGGCTCCACGGCCGCGCTACTTTTTTGTGTGGTCCACATAGCAGAGATTCAGAGAGCTCACAATTTTCCAATTCCAAACAATGTGGTCCGCGGTCGTACTTATACAGACTGCGCCAACTTCCACCGCGGCCCCAGTGCACTTCCAGGCGGTTCGCGGTCCCCAACTTCAGAGAAGCAGAAACGTGAAGTCCAAGAGTCAATGTGGCCACTGTCCATTTTGTGCGGCCCGCACTGACCTCGCAGGGGCATTTTGTCCAATTTTTCTAGCCTAGTATAAATAGAAATTTTTACCATTTTTAGGACAGTTTTTTAATTCCAGACTGCGCTCGTGAGACTCGGTTTTGTAGCCATTTTTGGCACTTTTGCTCTTCATTAACGATAGATTATTGTGATTTTTTCTTCGTAATTAATTAATAGTTCTTTTTCTATTTCTTTATTTTCTTCCGTAATCATGTGTAGCTAAACCCATTAGCTAGGGTTGTGGCTCAACCTAGTGTGGGTAATTGTTGGGTGTTGCCATCTAGGGTTAGATTGATACTGGGTGTTTGCTATTTAGGTTGATTCTATGTTTTTATTTACGAATTGGTGGTTGCAAACATTGATTCAAGCTTAGTGGGTTTGACTCGTCTTAAAAAAAATCTATGACCCCGAAATTTACCCAACAAGGAATTGGGATGGACTCATGAGAAATGATAGTCCCAATTAACGGGTTAAATCTCGATAGAGTAATCACCTTACTTAAACCCTAGTTTCTTGGCCTAATTTGCCTACCCATTTGGTCTCGAGAGAGTCAATTTGGCAAAATCACTCTCTGTACCGAGAGGTGTGAGAGTGGGTAAAATTGTGCAACGATTATAGCATAAGTCCCAAATATGTCAATCCATCCTTAGTAACATCTACCCATCAATTAGCCACCTAGGTGATGCCACGACCCTAGTGCCCTTCTTCCCATTAGATACAACTTAGCAATATTTTCATAACATAATTTAGTGTTAATCATTTATTTTATAATAATAGTATAAAATCAAAAACCAAGAATGTTTGAAGTGACATCAGGAGTACAAACACATATCTAGACTAGATAGAAAATCCAACTCCACTACTAGCTCCCTGAGGAAATCAATCCCGACCTCTATTCGGGTAAACGTTATTGTGACCCGCTCTTCCTACCTTGGTGTAGCGTCGAGTTGGCGGCGATCAATTTTCATTGCATAACGCTACTTTTCTGTCATCCAACTTGCATAAGACTACCATTCTGCTATCTGAGACTAAACGTTGTCTCCCTCTGCATTCTCTACATTACAAAAGGCTACCATTCTGCCTTCCAGCTTGCATAAGGCTACCATTCTGCCTTTCGAGACTAAACACTATCTCCTTCTGCATTCTCTGCATTGCATAAGGCTACCATTCTGCCTTCCGAGACTAAACGATGTCTCCATATACATCTACATAGATGAAAGATTACCACCACTTGCATGGCTGAAAGATCGCCACCCTATTTACATTTTGCATGGCTGAAAGATTTCCACCTACTACATTTTCACAGCTAAACGATCCCCACCTTATTTGTACTTGCATGGCTGAAAGATCGCCACCTTATTTACATTTGCATGGCTGAAAGATCGCTACCTTCATCTACATTTGCATGGCTAAAAATTCACCACCTTACTTCCATTTGCATGGCTGAAAGATCGCCACCTTCATCTACATTTACATGGCTGAAAGATCGCCACCTACTACATTTGCATTGGCTGAAAGATCGCCAAATACTGCATGTGTTGGCTGAAAGATCGCCAAGTTATTCGAACGCGTCATCATAGGCACCATTTTCATATCCCGAGAACACCATGTCATGGCCTGAGAAACCTTTTAATCTTTTGCATATCATTATTCAAAGGCATCATGGTTCGGAGGCATCATACTCATAGCCTGAGAGCATCATTTCATGGTGTGCGAATCCTTTATTATAGGCTTCATGGCCCAAGTCATCATGGTCTAAGGACGTCATTCTAACCATCCAAAGACAACATTTATGGTCTAACGGGAATTTTCATCATGTCTAAATTTACGTACAATATATGCTTGTACTGCTTATTTGTAGGTAAACTGGCGAGCAACGACCATCTCGGCAAGAGTGATCACTCTCCAATTCCCGCAGGCCTATCAGACTTTCAACGTTCACCCTGCCCTGGATATAGCGTCCACTCTCGAAAGTCTCCGCATCCTAAACCTCTTCTAACCGTTCCACTTAGTCAAAATTAGCCATCATATCTTTACTCGACAAGTCTTTCATCCTTTCCGGCTAAAGAGGTGCAACTGTTGATACCAAATTTTTCCTATATATTTTTAATATGCAAAATACATTCAATATAATATATATATATATATATATATATATATATATAATGTTCAAATGTTTTATCATCTTTTCTTAATTTTCTAAGACTTTTTAAACCAATTTATCCCCTATTTTATTCCTAAAAACTCAATAATAATTCCAAAAATTATCATTTTGGTGATTCATTTATTAGTTTCTCATATATATATATATATATATATATATATATATATATATATCAAAATACACCTAAAATAATTTCTGTACATTTTTACAAATTTATTTAGTACTTTTTTAAGCCTAATTGCATATAATTATAATATTAGCCTCTTTTAGATTTAATTGCGTTTATATCCATAAAAATGTAGTTCATTATTTTAAAATTGATAATTATGTGTCACAAATAATATTAGTACTTTTAATTTATTTCCAGGAATTAATTACTATTTTTTATAAAATAAAAAGGAAAAATTGGCTATTTAAAATCTAGCCCAATTACATTTCAATAATGGCCTGATTTGAACCCCAATTGAACCAAATTACCCTGACACAATTACAATATGAACCAACCCAACCCCTATTCTATTAAACCGTCCCGTTTACTCGTTCAATCCAGGCCGTTGATCAAATGATCAACGGCCTGATTATTCATTTCCAAATTAAACCCAAATTCCCCCAAACCCTTTTCATTCTCCATAATCCGCCGTCTCTGAATTCTCCTCGTCTCTCAAATACTCTCTACACCACCCTCAAACCTTAGCCACCGCCACCCACTCCGCCCTAACCTATGGCCTTCCAAGGTCATTGGAGACTTATGTCGGCCTTCTATGGCTCTTTTGTGTTTGTTCTTGTGGTTTAAAGGCCAGACTATGGAGAAATTTGGTCCAACCTTTGTTCGATGTTAGTTCATGACTGTTCTCCGGTCATCTGTGGCATTTATTCTGCCAGTTATGACCATTCGAGTCAGTTCTTTGACTCTATTGGTTAGGTTGATAGCTTTCAAGGCCGTGTCGTTGTTTTTGATTTCTTTTGAAACCCTAAGCTCTAAGGTTCTTTCCATTTCTTTAGATTTGCTTTAGTTCTATATTTGCTTTAAACTTCTAAGCTTGTTTCTCGAAGTTTCTTTTAAACTTCAGCTTTCAAAACTCTTTATCTTTTCCGATTAAGGTTTCTTGTTAAGTTATTTAGAAATTTTTCTCTAATTTTCTGGACATAATTTTGCTATATTTGCTTATATCGTTCTTCTACCTGGGTTTGCATGTTAAAAGCCCTAATTTCTTTTGACTGTTTATTAGACGAATGCTTGTTTGTTTGAGTTTTATCTGATTCGCTTGTTTATCTTCTTTTAAAACTCTTCTATTGTTGAAAACCCTATGGCTTTGGGTCTGAGACCACTCGTTTAAGCACATGACTCGATTTGAAGTTCTTTATTTGCAAAATCTCTTATTCCTTCATGTGATTATTCTAATTATGGATTTTTATCTTCTCTAAAACTCGATTATGCTCGAAACCATAATTTTTCAAAGTGTATTTTCTTCAGCCACTACTATGAGATCTTCACATGCTTTGATATTCTATGTTTCTTCACTACTAAGTCAATAAAGTTTCTCTATGTAACTATCATGTCTCGAATGTTTGTTGTCTACTAACATTGTGTTGTTATTACATGATGCTTCTCTTTGCCATATTTTGGCCTCGCATGTCTAGTGTTGGTGTAATCTATTTATATGGTGAATTTCCTTCTTGACTGACCTTCCTCTTGGACTAATTTCAAACCTTTCATTGTGAGATTATGATTGCACTTGTGTGTAAAAGTTTAATTGATTCTTTTCCTTGTTTTGTCTTACTAAATCCCTTCCCAAAATTAGTACATACATGTACTTGGACTTAATTACTTACTCGATAGTTTCACTACTTCTTTTATGTTAATAATCATTATGCCTATAAATTGATTTCTTTCTTTATTTTGAATCTGTCACTACTCGTTAAAAACGTGATTCCTTAATTAAAGGCAGTCATGTGTGTAATTTTTTCTGGATAGTGATTGTTTCCATGTTTGTGTCTTATTGCTTCTCTTTTACTCGTTTTCAAAAGCTATAAATACCACGTACTTTTCTTCTTTCAAAAACACGAATATTTTTAGTTCTGAACACACACGTACACTAAAAAACTCTCTTGCTTTACTGCTACTTGTGCTACTATGTGTTTAGCCGGTTGAAAGCCATGGCTAGACTTTGAAGTCCTTCTTATTTTTCTTTACTGCACTTTGCTTCTCTGACTGGTATGTTCTAACTAAGTTTTCAGCATCAACAATAATATGTTTCTTTACTGTTTCTTTCAATTCTTGTTTGTCTCATGTTTGTATTTGACTAATTTCCATCATTAAGTATGTTGTATTCTGCCTTTTCTGTTATGAATTAATGGTTTTTGTTACATATTTATCATGGCTTTGAACCTTAAATACCCATCCCCAATGTATTTGGCAATTGTGGTTGGAATGGGGCATGGCAACATTAAACATTGTTATCCATGACCTAAACTTGATCCTCCTAGGATCATAACCTCCATGTTTCCTCTGCTTATTATGTGTGTTGGTTGGCTCATAGGCATGCCAGCATCTTCTATTGTTGTGCATGCCCAAAGTTGGCATTTGCCTAAGTACACAGGCTCTTTAAAATGAATCCCCAACCCCTGACCCCCTTGTATAAAGTTATCAACTCTATATTTTACTAGTTCCTATTTTCGTTCCACCCTTTACCCTTATCCTTTACTCCCCCTCAATTGTAAAACTCTATTCATGTACTTCCACTATCTTCTTAGACTTAAGGTCTGCCCCCTGTTATGTGAGCCTTGCCCTGGGACCCGTGAGCTCCCTCAGAACTTGGACATATAAGGGCTAGCACACCGCACTCCTCTCTATCTGATTAATGCAACTTGGGTGTGAGCACTGCACGGGGTCCTTTGAGACCTTAAGGGATCTTTATCACACTCACGTCTGAGAAAGGTTTTGAAGCAATGGCATCTTAAGGCTGTTTATTCCACAGCTCAGAGAGGAACCAAGAATAAGATATCTTCTGGTTGTATTTTTATGTATTTTTCTTATGTAATTCAGTACTTTTGGTTTGTAATAATTTGTAATAAACAGTGGGGATGGCTAGTGAAAAGGGTGGGTGATTCTGCATGTTCAATGATAGAAAATATGCCAATAGGATTACTTTTTTAGTTCTACATATTCAAACTATATTTTAGAAGATATGCCTATAGGACTACTTTTAATTCTGCATATTCAAACTGCACTTAGAAAATATGCCTATGTTAGGATTTATGCCCGTCACTAGGGGGAGGGTGAATAGTGCGGCACAAGAATATTGATAAATATTGCGGAACCACAACTTGTGGTTAGTCCAGTCCCCGAGAGACTCTCTCGAGATTCCACTAACTCCGTTAAGCTTCCGGGTGCTTAACAAACCGTTACACTTGCTCGTAGATGTACACCTACAAGACTTCAACTTGCTCGAGGATACCGCACCTCAAGACTTCAACCTTGCTCATGGATACCGCACCACAAGACTTCACACACTAAGACTTAGGGTACTTAGTGAACCCGACAATCAATGAGAAGATATGTTCTTCTCAAACACCTTTCTCTTTTACAACAAGAACTCTCTCAAAAGAGTAGATAAAGAGATACAAATTTAGCTCTATGAACAACTCAAAGTTGTCTCTAAAATGGCTCAACAAAAGCTCTAAAATGATGCTCAAATAATGTCAATATGTATATCAATATTGGGAGGTGTTGTGTTTTTAAAATCAGCTCAAAAGACCTCTTTTTATAGGTGAAAAATGGTGTATGTCTGTTGCTTAATTGGCAATCAATTATGCTGATTTTGTGCTAGGATAATCGATTATCTGATTCTGCATAATCGATTATCTGCCAATCGTTCAAAAATCATTTCCAGATTTTAAGCAGAATAAACGATTATCCAAATCATATAATCGATTACCTGACAACGTTCAATAATCAATCCCTGATTTATGCTTAACATAATCGATTGTCTGATTGTACATAATCGATTATCTTTCAGTGTTTGAAAATACTTTGGCAACGGTCTTTAATATAATCGATTACAAGAAAAGCCATAATCGATTATTTTGCTACTTTGTAAAATCTGATGCTCACTGTCTCAACATAATCGATTAGTCTAAGGCACATAATCGATTATCTTGTAGCTTTGAAAAATCTGGTGAGCACTGCCTTAACATAATCGATTATCATAAGGTACATAATCGATTATCTTGCAGCTTTGTAAAATCTGATGTACACTGCCTTAACATAATCGATTATCATAAGGTACATAATCGCTTATCTTGCAGCTTTGTAAAATCTGGTGTACACTGCCTTAACATAATCGATTATCATAAAGTACATAATCGATTTTGTTTGTCCAGATTTGAAAGACATGTTTAGAATTCATTTTGGTTAAAATGAAATGTTTGAAAATCATTTTGCTTGAAGTATATTAAAATATATTTATGATAAATATGATTTGATAAAATGATTTTATGCATATTTATGATGACCTATGTTGAGCCAAAAGACGAGATAACTTAAGCGTTGCTCTTACATTGGTTCTACCTAATGACCTACGCCTTGGGTCTTCGGTCTTGAACATTTGAGCTCGTCTTTGGCTTGTCTATGCAATTCCGTCATCAATATGCTTCTCGGCATTCAATCTTGATTGTTTGTCATATAATATCATTGTTTGACACTTGACTTCATTGTTTGTCATTCATCAAAACCTATACCTGAAAATCATGCTCATACAACCAAAGCGCACATATCATAGATAGAGTGATTTTCTACAATTTCCCCCTTTTTGATAATGACAAACAACAGGAGATATGCATATCGAATTCCCCCTAAATTCATGATATATCTCAACATACAATTCATGTAAACAATTTAATATAATTCCCCTTTAATTGAATATTCCCCCTCAATTAAAGCATACTAGAATGTGAAGACATTCCTCCTTATTCGATGCATATCGCCAAATTCTTCCCCCTTTTGGCATTAGAAAAAAGGGTAAACCAATTGTTATTTAAACTATTGACGATACCAATTGTTAAAAAAAATCAATATCAAATAATACCAAATGTTAGTACAAACATTCCAATCATGATAACGGTCATTTTTCGCACATATACCAACTGTTATAAAAACATATTCATCAAAACATGAATCAATCATTTAAAAAATAATTGATACCAATTTGTTATTCAAAATAACATGAATCAATAATATAAATTGTTAGCACATATCAACTATTGCATTTTTATCAAAAATATGATAACTAACCGACGTTCCCCCTTGATGCAGTAAGGTTTCGTGCTTGGTGCATCTACTACAATATTGTAGTCTTCAAGCACACCTGCAAAAGTACCTAAAAATAGGTTTTCGGTACCCAACTTCTTTTGGGTCCTTGGGGGTTAGGCAAATAATAATCATAAACAAAATATGAATCTCTATGTTTAGCAAAACATACGGGTGCAATGTGTCCTACCCGGTTACAATAATGACATATGAAATTGTTAGATAATACGCTTAACGCTAGAGGAGGGATGAATAGCGTTATAATAAAAATAGCGTAAACTTGCGGAATTTAAAAATTGCAGGAAATAAATGAGGGCGATAAGTAAATAAATAAGAACGAACGCACCGATATATCCTGGTTCACCACAACCCGTGGCTAGTCCAGTCCCCGAGAGACTCTCTCGAGATTTCCACTATCTTCGTCAAGCTTACGGGTGCTTAACAAACCGTTACAGTTGCTCAAGGATACCGCACCTTAAGACTTCACTTGCTTGAGGATACCTCACCCCAAGACTTCAACCACTAAGACTTTGGGTACTTAGCAAACCCGACAAATGAGAAGATATGTTCTTCTCAAAACAACTCTCTTTTACAACAAATACTCTCTCAATAGAGTGGATAAAGAGAAACAAAATAAGCTCTATGAACAACACAAAGTTGTCTATCAAATTGCTCAACAAAAGCTCTAAAATGATGCTTGAAAATGATCAATATGTATATCAATATATGCAAGAGTTGTGTGTTTAAAATCAGCTCAAAAGACCTCTTTTTATAGGTGAAAAAGTGGTGCTGACCGTTGCTTAATTGACAAATAAAATCCCTGATTCTGTGCTCAGACAATCGATTGTTTGGAGTAGACAATCGATTGTTTGACCAACGTTCAAAAACAGATTCCTGATTTTAGGCTAATCAATCGATTGTTAACTCTAAATAATCGATTGTATTCAACGTTCAAAAATCAATTTAGGATTCTGTGGGAACGGTCAAAATATAATCGATCGTATGAAAATGACAATCGATTGTTGATAATCGATTGTGGGACAAAGACAATCGATTGTTTTGATATTTAAAAACGGTTGCATAGTCCCAAAATAATCGATTGTTAAAAGTAGACAATCGATTGTTGACTTCATATAATCGATTATGTACTTCATATAATCGATTATGTTTTTCCAGTGTTCAAAACTTTGGCAACGGATCTATTATATACTATTGATATACACTGTGTATACCAGAATTGAAAACTTACTTCAAAACCCATTTTGGTTAAAAATGAAAATGTTAAAATCATTTTGTTTGAAGTATATTAAAAATATTTATGATATATATGATTTAATAAAATGATTTACTTTAATAAAATGATTTTATGCATATTTATGATGACCTAATGTTGAGCCAAAAGATAAGATAACTTAAACGTTGTTCTTACATTGGTTCGACCTTCGTCTTGGGTCTTCGGTCTTGAACTCTTTGGCTCGACTTGGCTTGTCTATGTAATCCCGTCATCAATATGCTTCTCGCCATTTGATAGTTTGTCATATTATATCGTTGTTTGACGCTTTGACTTCATTGTTTGTCATTCATCAAAACCTATACCTGAAAATCATGATTATACAACCAAAGCGCACACATCATAGATATACATGATTTCCAACAATTTCTCCCTTTTTGATAATGACAAACAACGGAAGATATGCATATTGAATTCCCCCTAAATAGATGCTATATCTCAACATACAATTTATGCAACCAATTCAATTCAATATAATTCCCCCTTAATTGAATATTCCCCCTCAATTAAGGCATGCATATCGCCCATATTCTTCCCCCTTTTTGCATTAGCAAAAAGACTATACCAAAAAATTTTAAACCATTGACGATACCAATCGTTATAAACAAGATCATATCAAATATTAGTAAATGGCATACTAATGATAACGGTCATTTTTCTCAACAATGCCAATTGTTATTTAAACTAAAAATATTCATCAAAACATGAATCAATCATTTATTATAAAACCAATTGATACTAATTGTTATTCAAAAATAAAACTTGTTAAGCATGTATCAACCAAAACTGATATAGATTATTTGCACATATCAACTTATTGCGTTTTTATTCAAAATACGATAACTAACCGACGTTCCCCCTTAATGCATTAAGGTTTCGTGCTTGGTGCATCCACTACAATATTGTAGTCTTCAAGCACACCTGCAAAAAGAACCTATAAATAGGTTTTCGGTACCCAACTTCTTTTGGGTCCTTGGGGGTTAGGATAATAACAATTATAATCAACACATAAATCTCTATGTTTAGCAAAACAAACGGGTGCAATGTGTCCTACCCGATTACAATAGTGACATATAACATTTGGATTGTGCATATGTCTAGGTTGAGCCAAATGCGTTCTAGGTGATCTAAAGTTGTTCCCCCTAGAACCGTTGAATTTCCTAGAGTCATGTCTAGGTGGTCTAAAATTATTCATTCTAGACTCATTAGCAAAAGTCCTAGAGTTGTTTCTAGGTTGTCTAAAATAATTAATCTTAGACTCATTTGTGAGGTTCCTAGAATTCTTTCTAGATGGACCAACCTCATTACTAATATCCTTTTTATTCTCTTCAATTTTAGGACTATCAACACTACGTTTTTCTAGTGCGTTCCTAAGTTCTATGTTCTCTAATTTTAAAGAACTACAAGAAGAACAATTAGAACATTTATCAATAGAAGAAGCTTCATTCAATTCCTTGATTTTATTTTTGAAATCAACAATGTCATTTTCCAAAAAATTATTTTCTTTTTCTAAAACTTCAATTTTATTTTTAAGAACGCCATTTTCATTAGTCAATTTTTCAAAATCTATTTCTTTCAAAGAAGAGGATTTTTCAAAATCTTTTTCTTGTAAAGAAAGTGTTTCTGAAAATCTGTTTTTTGCAAAGAAAGTGTTTTCTGCAAAGAAAGTGTTTTCCTCAAATCTTTTATCGTTTTGGAAGCATTAACAAATTCACCATACAATTCATCATAGGCATTTTGTAATTCTTCAAACGAGTGAGAGTTAGAAGTACTTACCTCTTTTTCGTCGTTTGCCGTGAGACATAATGCGGCGACTTCATCGCCCGAGCTGTCCGAGTCCCGTGATACTCGCCTATGGTGTTTCTTCTTTTTCTTGTCCTTCTTCATAGACTTACAAAACTTTTCAATTATATCATTGGAAATATTATCCCTTTTCGAATCACTTACCTCTTCTCTTTTAGAGGATGAGGCTTTGAAGGCAAAATTCGAATTACTTCTAAGATAAGGATTGAGAATTGTGCTATCATAAGTTTCGAGGTTACCTCTTAGTCCATCAAATGTGATATTCGTGAATTCCATTGACTCATGGATGGCATTGGCTTTGGAACGCCATTCGGGGGTGAGACTCCGTAGGACTTTTCGAATAAGATCTTTGTTCGTGTAAACTTTCCCGAGAGCATGTAGATCGTTGACGATTTTTAAAAATTGTTCAAACATAACACTAATGGGTTCCTTCTCCATTTTAAAGATTTCATATTTATGTGTTAGAAAATCAATTTTAGATTCTCGGACTTGAGGCGTACCTTCATAAATGATCTCGAGTTTGTCCCACATCTCCTTGGCGGTTGTGCAGCACGAGATTTTCCTATAGTCATCCGCATTCACAACACAATATAATACATGGATGGCCCTTGCATTATTTTCAACTTTCTTGATATCCTCGGCATCATATTCATCTTCGGATTTTGGAACCGTGGTCTCTCCAACTTTCTTTGTTGGCATTGGTTCACCGTTTTTGATTATTTGCCACAAACGAAAACTGTTTGCTTTGAGGAAGATTATCATTCGCTCCTTCCAATATGAGTAATTCGTTCCATCGAAAAATGGAGGGCAAGTGGTGGATTGTCCTTAATTCATCGTTCCTGCGTTCAATAATCTCAACAGAAAAAATATATATTGCTCTCAACCGGTTAAGGCTTTCAGAGAGTTAGGCTCTGATACCAATTGTTAGATAATACGCTTAACGCTAGAGGGGGGGTGAATAGCGTTATAATAAAAATAGCGTAAACTTGCGGAATTTAAAAATTGCAGGAAATAAATGAGTGCGATAAGTAAATAAATAAGAACGAAAGCACCGATATATCCTGGTTCACCACAACCCGTGGCTAGTCCAGTCCCCGAGAGACTCTCTCGAGATTTCCACTATCTTCGTCAAGCTTACGGGTGCTTAACAAACCGTTACAGTTGCTCAAGGATACCGCACCTTAAGACTTCACTTGCTTGAGGATACCTCACCCCAGGACTTCAACCACTAAGACTTTGGGTACTTAGCAAACCCGACAAATGAGAAGATATGTTCTTCTCAAAACAACTCTCTTTTACAACAAATACTCTCTCAATAGAGTGGATAAAGAGAAACAAAATAAGCTCTATGAACAACACAAAGTTGTCTATCAAATTGCTCAACAAAAGCTCTAAAATGATGCTTGAAAATGATCAATATGTATATCAATATATGCAAGAGTTGTGTGTTTAAAATCAGCTCAAAAGACCTCTTTTTATAGGTGAAAAAGTGGTGCTGACCGTTGCTTGCTTGACAAATAAAATCCCTGATTCTGTGCTCAGACAATCGATTGTTTGGAGTAGACAATCGATTGTTTGACCAACGTTCAAAAACAGATTCCTGATTTTAGGCTAAACAATCGATTGTTAACTCTAAATAATCGATTGTATTCAACATTCAAAAATCAATTTAGGATTGTGGGAACGGTCAAAATATAATCGATCATATGAAAATGACAATCGATTGTTGATAATCGATTGTGGGACAAAGACAATCGATTGTTTTGATATTTAAGAACGGTTGCACACTGTCTCAAAATAATCGATTGTTAAATGTAGACAATCGATTGTTGACTTCATATAATCGATTGTGTACTTCATATAATCGATTATGTTTTTCCAGTGTTCAAAACTGGCAACGGATCTATTATATACCATTGATATACACTATGTATACCAGAATTGAAAACTTGCTTTAAAACCCATTTTGGTTAAAAATGAAAATGTTAAAATCATTTTGTTTGAAGTATATTAAAAATATTTATGATATATATGATTTAATAAAATGATTTACTTTAGTAAAATGATTTTATGCATATAATGTTGAGCCAAAAGATAAGATAACTTAAACGTTGTTCTTACATTGGTTCGACCTTCGTCTTGGGTCTTCGTTCTTGAACTCTTTGGCTCGACTTGGCTTGTCTATGCAATCCCGTCATCAATATGCTTCTCGCCATTTGATAGTTTGTCATATTATATCGTTGTTTGACGCTTTGACTTCATTGTTTGTCATTCATCAAAACCTATACCTGAAAATCATGCTCATACAACCAAAGCGCACACATCATAGATATACATGATTTCCAACAGACATTAGGATTGTGCATATGTCTAGGTTGAGCCAAATGCATTCCAGGTGATCTAAAGTTGTTATTCCTAGAAGCGTTGAAATTCGTACAGTCATTTCTAGGTGGTCTAAAATTATTAATTTTGGACTCATTAACAAAAATCCTAGAATCATTTCTAGGGGGCCTAAAATGATTAATTCTAGGCTTATTAATAAAATTCCTAGAATTGTGTCTAAAATGATTAGTTTTAGACTTATTAGCAAAAATCCTAGAGTCGTTTCTAGGTGGTTTAGCCTCATTTCTATCATCCTTTTTAATTACTTCACTTGTTTTAGAATCATTTACACTACATTTTTCTAGTGTATTTCTAAGTTCTACGTTCTCCATTTTTAAAGAACTACAAGAAGAACAATTTGAACTTTGAACAATTAAAGAGGCTTCATTCATCTCCTTGATTTTATTTTTGAAATCAACAATGTCATTTTCCAAAAATTTATTTTCTTCTTTTAGTTTTCATTTTCACAAGTCAATTTTTCAAAATCTTTTTCTTTAAAAGAAGGTTGTTTTTCAAAATATTTTTCTTGCAAAGAAGGTGTTTTCTCAAAATCTTTTTCTTGCAAAGAAAGTGTTTTCTTCAATTCTTTTATGGTTTTTGAAGCCTTAACAATTCACTATATAATTCATCATAAGCATTTTGCAATTCTTCTAACGAGTAAGAGTTAGAAATACTTACTTCTTCTTCTTCGTTGGCCATGAGGCATAATGCGGCAGTTTCATCGCCCGAGCTGTCCGAATCCCATGTTACGCACCTATGGTGTTTCTTCTTTTCTTGTCCTTTGATTTTGGACAATGTGATTTGGTGTGGCCAAGTTTTCCACAATTTTGACATGAAGGGCTTGGTTCTTCCTTCTTTATTCCCTTCTTCATAAACTTGTAAAACTTTTCAATTATATCATTGGAAATAATATCATTATCGCTTTCCGAATCACTTACCTCTACTCTTTTAGACGATGAGGCTTTGAAGGCAATATTCGAACCTTTACTTCTAAGATAAGGATTAAGAATTGTGCTTTCATAAGTTTCGAGGTTACCTCTTAGTCCATCGATTGTGATATCCGTGAATCCTATAGATTCTTGGATTGCATTGGCTTTGGAACGCCATTCGGGAGTGAGACTCCATAGGACTTTTCGAACACGATCTTTGTTCGTGTAGACTTTCCCGAGAGCATGAAGATCGTTGACGATTCTTGAAAATCGTTCGAACATAATGCCAATGGGTTCATTCTCCCTCATTCTAAAAATTTCATATTCATGTGTTAGAAAATCAATTTTAGATTCTCGGACTTGAGACGTACCTTCGTAAGTGATCTCGAGTTTATCCCACATTTCCTTTGCAGTTGTGCAACAAGAGATTTTCCGATAGTCGTCCGGATTCACCGCACAAAATAGTAAGTTGACGGCCTTTGCGTTTCTTTCAACCTTCTTGATGTCCTCGGCATCATATTCATCTTCCTCCTTTGGAGCTATGATCTCCCCAACTTTCTTTGTTGCCATTTGTTCACCTTTTTTGATGATTTGCCATAATCGAAAGTTGTGTGATTGGATGAATATTCTCATCCGCTCTTTCCAGTATGTATAATTTCTTCCATCAAAAAATGGAGGCCTCTCGGTGGAGTGTCCTTCGCTCATTATTCCTGCGTTCAATATTCTCAACAAAAAAAAATATATATCATTCTCAACCGATTAAGGCTTTCAGAGAGTTAGGCTCTGATACCAATTGTTAGGATTTATGCCCGTCACTAGAGGGGGGTGAATAGTGCGGCACAAGAATATTGATAAATATTGCGGAATTAGAATTGCAGGAATAAAATAAATTCGGTAATTAAAATAGCAAGGAAAGAACACACCGAATTTATCCTGGTTCACCACAACTTGTGGTTAGTCCAGTCCCCGAGAGACTCTCTCGAGATTCCACTAACTCCGTTAAGCTTCCGGGTGCTTAACAAACCGTTACACTTGCTCGTAGATGTACACTCTACAAGACTTCAACTTGCTCGAGGATACCGCGCCTCAAGATTTCAACCTTGCTCGTGGATACCGCACCACAAGACTTCACACACTAAGACTTAGGGTACTTAGTGAACCCGACAATCAATGAGAAGATATGTTCTTCTCAAACACCTTTCTCTTTTACAACAAGAACTCTCTCAAAAGAGTAGATAAAGAGATACAAATTTAGCTCTATGAACAACTCAAAGTTGTCTCTCAAATGGCTCAACAAAAGCTCTAAAATGATGCTCAAATAATTTCAATATGTATATCAATATTGGGAGGTGTTGTGTTTTTAAAATCAGCTCAAAAGACCTCTTTTTATAGGTGAAAAATGGTGTATGTCCGTTGCTTAATTGGCAATCAATTATGCTGATTTTGTGCTAGGATAATCGATTATCTGATTCTGCATAATCGATTATCTGCAATCGTTTAAAAATCATTTTCAGATTTTAAGCAGAATAATCGATTATCCAAATCGTATAATCGATTACCTGACAACGTTCAAAAATCAATCCCCGATTTTATGCTTAACATAATCGATTGTCTGATTGTACATAATCGATAATCTTTCAGTGTTTGAAAATACTTCGGCAACGGTCTTTAATATAATCGATTACCAGAAAAGCCATAATCGATTATTTTGCTACTTTGTAAAATCTTATGCTCACTGTCTCAACATAATCGATTAGTCTAAGGCACATAATCGATTATCTTGTAGCTTTGAAAAATCTGGTGAACACTGCCTTAACATAATCGATTATCATAAGGTACATAATCGATTACCTTGCAGCTTTGTAAAATCTGATGTACACTGCCTTAACATAATCGATTATCATAAGGTACATAATCGATTATCTTGCAGCTTTGTAAAATCTGGTGTACACTGCCTTAACATAATCGATTATCATAAAGTACATAATCGATTTTGTTTGTCCAGATTTGAAAGACATGTTTAGAATTCATTTTGGTTAAAATGAAATGTTTGAAAATCATTTTGCTTGAAGTATATTAAAATATATTTATGATAAATATGATTTGATAAAATGATTTTATGCATATTTATGATGACCTATGTTGAGCCAAAAGACGAGATAACTTAAGTGTTGCTCTTACATTGGTTCTACCTAACGACCTACACCTTGGGTCTTCGGTCTTGAACATTTGAGCTCGTCTTTGGCTTGTCTATGCAATTCCGTCATCAATATGCTTCTCGGCATTCAATCTTGATTGTTTGTCATATAATATCGTTGTTTGACACTTGACTTCATTGTTTGTCATTCATCAAAACCTATACCTGAAAATCATGCTCATACAACCAAAGCGCACATATCATAGATAGAGAGATTTTCTACAGCCTATATAACTACTTTTAAATTCTGCATATTCAAACTGCACTTAGAAAATATGCGTATAGGATTACTTTTGATTCTGCATATCCAAATTGCATTTAGAAACTATGTCTATTGGATATTTCAATTCCGCACTTAGAAAGTATGTCTCTAGGACTGTTTCACATCATGCGTGTTCAATTCTCCACCTTAGACACCATGTTTATAGAGTTTTATTTATTTAAAATTCTGCCTGTTCAAACCTAGACAACCTGCCTATAGGAATTCACTTTAAATTTTGCACGCTTGTTACCACTTAGACATCATGCTCGAGGATTTAAATGGCTATAATTAGTACCACATTCAAAATTAAAATTAGTACACTAGATATAGGAGTTAAAACCAGCAATAATGGATCCTATCATCTGCAACAAGTCTAATTTAAATCGGCTTATTCTGAATCAGTGCTTAAGTAACTTAATATCTCCTTGTTAACGCGATTTAGCAAGCATGCCTGTAGTATTTTAGACCATTCATTTTATGTTATGACTACACTCAGAGTAAGTAATAGATACCATATTCCTAAGGTCTCACCTAAACACAACAAACCTTAGGCAATAATAATAATAAAACTGAACTCGCCTATGTTATTTGTTTATGTGCTACGACCAGCAGGCAGGCCTGATTCGTATTTCCTAACTAAGGCATGTAATAGAACAGGCCTTCTGTAACAACAATAATCTCCTCTGCCCTTAGAATTACTTTAGAATCAAACCATGTTTGTTGTTTGAGTCATGTTATATGATGACCTTGTTTGAGGAGGTATACTTGAGTATTATGTGTTTATGTGCTTCCCCTTGAATGTGCAACCTTTTATATGTTTTGTATGTCGCCTTAGATTTTTCACTTTTGAAACTTCAAGTCAGCCTAATAACGCTCTCTATTAGGATTAGTAGTCCTAAGTACTTCCGGGACTGACAAGAATGAGACGGGTAATAGCATGCAATAGTAGTCGAGACCAATCCGCGCATTAGTACCTTAAACTGGGTGGGAAAGAGCAGATATGGATATGATGACTAGTGCGCTAACACCACGTGTAGCCCCTCTTTTGAGGAATGATTACCGGGTATCACATTGATGTGATCCATATTTTAAATAAACCTAGAACCCGTTCCCTTATTTCTCTTTTCCTTTTAAAAGCACTGCAACTCCTTGTTTAAAATTAGCCTTAACTGCTCTTTCAAAATTTGTTTACTTTCAAACAATTGTTCATTAAAATCCCCTTTTATTTGAACCTTACCTGTTTATATGAACCAAATTCACAAAGAATTATCTTGCCAGGAACTACACTAGTAGATCTTGATGGGTGCCTAACACCCTCCCTTTAGGATAATTTCAAGTCATTACCCTATATCTGGTGATCAAACAAACTTAGAAATGAACCTTGAAGGTGTCCTAATGCACCACAACTAATTAGGTGGTGACTCTTCCAAAAAAATATAAAACCTAGTTCCCAAAAGGAAAAGAGTTGTCCTGTACCAAATATCGTAAATCCGAATTTGTGAGGAAAAAGGGGGACGCGACAGTATAAAAATTGTCTTTATTTTTGAAGTCATTTTCACTTTACAACAAAATTTTAATTTATACTTTATTAACCATTTCTAAATTAAATGCAAAACAAAATTAGGACGGATCGGAGGGCATATTGTTTATAGTATATGTTACAACAACAACAACATACCTAGTATTATCCTACACTGTATCGTCTGGGGAGGGTATTATGTATGTAGACTTACCCTACTTTGTGAGGATAGAGAGTTTGTTTCCAATAGACCCTCAGGAAGCATAAACACAACATTAATAAAAATAAAGACAAGGGACAACACCAAAAGCCCTATAAAAGTAGAATAAAGACTACAAGATAGTAAGGTGATCAACAATGAAAGAAAACAACGGTTAGTCATAAAAACCTACTACCAACAAAAAGCGAGACTGTATGCCAATACTACTATTATGGACACTCTAGATTACCTATCCTACTACTATAATCATCAACATTTATACATTCCTATCAAGGGTCATGTCCTCAGTAAGTTGAAGCTGCGACATATCTTGCATAATCACATATCACCACCTCTTCTTTTGGTATACCTCCCCCTTTCCGTAGGCCATCCAATGTAAACCTCTCACACCTTCTCACCGGTACATCTATGCTCCTCCTACTCACATGACCAAACCACCAAAGTCATGCTTCTCGCATCTTGTCCTCAATAGGGGCCACACCCACCTTGTCGCGAATACCCTCATTTCTAATCTTATCTAACATAGTGTACCCGCACATCCATATCAAAATCTTCATCACTACTACCTTCATCTTTTAGACATGAGCGATCTTGACTCTCCAACACTCAGTCGCATACTACATCGTCGGTTTGACCACCACTCTGTAGAACTTACTTTTAAGCTTTGGTGGCACCTTTTTGTCACACAAAACACCAGAAGCAAGTCCCCGTTTCATCCATACCGCCCCAATACGATGTGTGACATCTTCATCAACCTCCTCATCCTCCTCAAGAATAGACTCAAGGTACTTAAAACTCCCCCTCCTAGGAATGACCTCCTTGAGTCTCAGCACTAAACTTACACTTTTAGTATTCTGTCTTGATCTTGCTCAACTTAAAATATTTAGATTTCAAGTTCTGCCTCCATACCTTTAACTGCATATTCATGTCCCCTCGCATCTCGCCAATCAATTATATTATATGTTACAATATTGTATAAATTCACAAACAAAGAAAACAAACCAATGCTGTGAATCTCACGCGCCTTTTCAAGCGCGTGATAGCATTGAATTCTGAATATGAAATGTTAACAAACAAAACTGTCGGCGATTAAAGACTCGGTGTGTGTTTGCGTATGAATTCCCTGTTGACTGATTGAGTGAAGCTGTGGTTCAACTGCAAGAACCCCTTCCACTGCCAAAGGTGAGACTCAACCCCTTCCACTGCCAAAGGTGAGACTAAACCCCTCAGATCAGAATATACATCTTAATTTTATCCATATAAAATATAGCAATTACATCAGTTCAAGTTGAAATCTTGTAAATTTTCTTCTTACTTGATTTGAAGAAGAGGGTGTTGCATCAATGAGCTATAAAACTAATACCCATTTCAGAAATTAGTTTATATTCTGTAATTTTGAGCGAATTGTTTTACTTAATGATGGTTAATCAAGATCATTCATCTCCTAAACCTTCAAAACCTCATTTCTTGAAAAACAAAGCTGCACATTATTCTGAGACTAAAAATCTTGACTTCTCCACATGGATATCTGAGAACTCTGTTAAACTCACTGTTATTTCATTATTGACTCTTAGTGTGGCAGCCCTTTTTTATTTTCGTACTTCCAGTGTACCCTCCTCACTCCTATGCTTCCAAAATTCCCACCAAAGCCAGATTAGAAAACCAGAGTTACCAAAAATTGATCTTGATTCAGTACAACCAATTTTAGATAAGTCCTCTCCGTTTTCGTCGTTTCACTCAGTGCAATGGATTGTTGTATCTGTATCAAATTACCCCTCCAGTTCACTCCAAAGTCTTGTTAGGTTAAAGGGTTGGCAAGTTCTTGCAATAGGCAATTCAAGAACCCCGAAAGATTGGAGCTTGAAAGGTGCAATTTTTCTTTCTCTGGAGCAACAAGCAAGTTTGGGTTTTAGAGTGGTGGATTTCCTTCCTTATGATTCGTATGTAAGGAAGAGCGTAGGGTATCTTTTTGCAATCCAACATGGTGCAAAGAGAATATTTGATGCTGATGATCGTGGGAAAGTGATTGGTGGGGATCTTGGGAAGCATTTTGATTTGGAATTGGATGGTGCCACTGCTAAGAAGCAAAGGATTTTGCAGTATAGTCTTGAGATTGAGAATAAGAATGTTGTCAATCCTTATATACATTTTGGGCAAAGGTCAGTTTGGCCTAGAGGATTGCCACTGGAAAGTGTTGGTTTTCTAAATCATGAAGAGTTCTATACTGACGTGTCGGGAGGAAGGCAATACATACAACAAGGAATATCAAATGGGCTACCTGATGTTGATTCAGTTTTTATTCTACAAGAAAGTCTGGGTCAGAAGCATTTGATATTATATTTGATGAACATGCCCCGAAGGTGGCATTGCCTCAAGGTCTAATGGTGCCTATCAATTCATTCAATACATTGTTTCACTATGATGCGTTTTGGTCGTTGATGCTCCCAGTGTCAGTCAGCACCATGGCTTCTGATGTCTTAAGAGGTTATTGGGCACAACGGTTGTTATGGGAGATTGGCAGCTTTGTTGTGATGTATCCTCCTACTCTACACAGGGATGACAATGTTGAAGCATATCCATTTTCAGACGAAAAAGATTTGCATGTAAATGTGGGTCGCTTAATCAGATTTTTAGTTTCTTGGAAATCTGAAAAACAAAGGTTGTTTGAGAAAATCTTAGAATTGAGCCATTCAATGGCACTAGAAGGGTTTTGGAGTGAGAATGATGTCAAATTTACAGCTGCATGGTTGCAAGACTTGGCCGCTGTTGGGTATCAGCAGCCAAGACTGATGGCAGCACAATTAGATCTGCAAAAGGCATCTGTTAAACATGGAGATAAAAAGGAATTTGTCCCCCGAAAACTACCTTCTATACATCTTGGGGCTGAGGAATCAGGTACAGTAAATTACGAAATTGGGAACTTGATAAGGTGGAGGAAGAATTTTGGCAATGTTGTGCTAATTATGTTTGTTACTGGGCCCGTGCAACAAACCGCATTAGAATGGAGATTGTTATATGGCAGGATATTCAAAACTGTGGTAATACTGTCAACACAAGCTGATGCAGATCTTGCTGTTGAGCATGGACAATTGGATCAAGCATACAAGTAAGTTAACGACATCATTATCTTCTATTTACACATTCATAAAAATAAATCATTATTTACTTTATACAGTGGCCATAGTCATACCCTACAGAATTTATGTAGTAACTAGTATTGCCATCTAATGGCGTGTCTTCTCAAGATTAATAAAAAGTATTATTTCCCATCATTTTGCACCATATTTTGTATAACTAGCTAATTCTTCGATACATGCATTTTGATATCACTGAAAATACACTCCCTTCCAGGAAAAAGTGGCCTACTTTCTCTTTTGGCCCATCCAAATAAACTTGAAATGTTTTGTTAAATGGAAATTTTTTTCTCCCTCCATCTTTTAAACTATTCTATCAACTATGTCTCAACCCATTAAGTTGGTTGGATATATGAATTGTCTATTCACTTTTTTCTCTATTTGGAACCATTTCATCACTATACGAGGTAATTTTCTTAAGATATAGTAGGGGTTATCTAAAACTAGAGGTTCTGTTAGTCATACATTTTTAGGTTCTCTAGATCTTGCACTTGTGATCCCTACATTTGTATATAGTCTATCAGTCTAGAAAGAGCTTTTAGACTCCTGATAAATACCAAACTTAACGTAAGTATAACAACTAGAAGCTTTTATCCGACCTAGTTGGTATCACTTAGATGGATCCTTTGCTTCCATTAGGTTTTATTCTTCATTAGGTATGTATTGATTCCAAGACATTGTTGGTCTTTTGGGACAATCTTCCTCCATTGGCACCTTCAGTCTGTCATAACATGGTACCTTTGACTGGTGTGTTGGGAAATGTATGATATGACCAAACAATCTTCGGTTTTCCTTGTCATTTTATCCCTTAAGTGTGCTACTTGTATCATTTGCTTAGTGTGATCATTTCTAATCTTGTCCAATTTTGTATACCATATACCAAAACCTAACATCTGTATTTTTATGACACTCATCATGTGGAAATGGGCCTCTAAGGCTGAATTTCCATGTATCATTATGGGTTGCCTCTTGTCTATAACTATATCTTTCTTCCCTTAGGCTTGTAGATTGTTTTTATATTGAATTTTGAGGAGCAATGTGCTAAGGGTGGGAGACAAAGTTGCAAAGGTTTGCACATTTATTAAACGGAAAAGGGCTACATGTGTCCCTCTACTATTAGAAATTAGTTATAGCCTCCGTTATACTTTTCAAAGGTTTTTGTCCCTGTCGTCACCCTTTTAAATATATCTAAACCACCATTTAACGGTCAACTCGGACCCACTTTTAAAATGACATGTGGCAGCCATCTGTTTATCCGGGTCATTAGCAACCCATAACATTAAAATACAACACATCTATCTGGATCCAGAAACATATTATGGCCCTACAAAAAATTCATTATTTAGAAAAATAATGAGATGCTTTTGAAGACTCCAGAACCAACTGAACTCCATCATCACCGCCGACAAAGAGTCAGCGGGAAAACGCCATTCACCTAAAAAACAGAGGCGGCAATCAACTCACAATCCCAACAAAAATCCAATAAAAAAACTCAACAAACCCCATTTCAAAATTACTACTCCAGTAAACATGCAAAGAAATTACCAAATCACAAAGAAGTATAAGTAGGAGAAAAAATTGGAGCATTGCAAGTGAAGAAAAAATAACACCAAGACAAAGGCTCCTCTATTTGCCCTTCAATTTGCACCGACTTTAACATTCAATGAACTTCTTGTCAAATCTTTGGATATTTCAAATCAAAATGGTCTAAGCCATTGGAATTTTAAACTCCCAAGACCCATTTTCATTGATGTATGTAAAATTTTGGAATAAATTATATGTATGGTTGAGTGGGTTTTCCAGAACTCTCATGTTCAGAGAATGAAGGTTGCGGAGATGAGGATGCTTAGGTGGATGTGCGGGCACACCAGGCTAGATAAGATTAAGAATGAAGTCATTCGAGAGAAGGTAGGGGTGGCCCCGGTGGATGAGAAGATGCGAGAAGCGAGGCTGAGGTGGTTCGGGCATGTACGGAGGAGGGGTCCCGATGCCCCGGTGAGGAGCTGCGAGCGGCTAGAGATTGTTGGCGGTCGGCGAGGCAGAGGGATGCCTAAGAAGCATTGGGGAGAGGTGATTAGGCCGGACATAACTAGAATGCAGGTTTCCGAGGACATGACCCTTGATAGGAGAGTCTGGAGGTCTAGAATCAGGGTTGTAGGTTAGGGGCTCCTAGAGTTCTTCGTACGCCTCATCCGGGGTTGGGTGTGGGTCAGCAAGGTACCCATAGATGATTTGTGTTTTAGCTTATGTCCCCCTTATGGTTGTTAGTTATGGTAGTTACTGTATGATATTATTGGATGCGATTTATTTATGTTTCTTATGTTTAGATAATTATTTACGCTATTTCTGCGGGAGTTACTAATGCTCTATTGTTTTTGTTTTTGTTTTTGTTTTTGTCTTTGTTTTTGTTTTACTGCTGTTTTTCCTTTTATCCTATGCGCCGAGGGTCGATTGGAAACAGCCTCTCTGCCCTTTCGGGTAGGGGTAAGGCTCGTCTACATATTACCCTCTCCAGACCCCACCTGGTGGGAGTATACTGGGTAGTTGTTGTTGTTGTTGTTGTTGTTGTTGAGTGGGTTTTCCGGCTATTAGGTCCATTGGTGCTTTAAGAGTTGACAAAAATTAAAATAAGGTGAGAAGGTAAGAAGAAAGGTAGAAAGAAAAGGAAAAAAGGAACTGAGAGGAGGGGAATAGGGGGACGAAGAATACTAGGAGAGAAAGGAGGAGGGGAAGGAGAGGAGAGGGGCTTCTGGGGTGTTATTCGGGTTCGGGTCTGGACCGGGTGGATTTGGATCTAAGAGGAAACTTAGTTTAGGTGTTTAAAATGCTGACACGTGTCTATCAGAATGGATCCGTTAGATGGAGGAGTAGATATATTTAAATGGGTAACGACAGGGACAAAAACCTTCGAATAGTATAATGGAGACTACTTATAACTAATTTCTGATAGTAGAGGGATACATCTAACTCTTTTCCATTTATTAAAAAGGGCTGGGTTGGGAGCCCAGGGGTTGTATGAGCTGCCTAACAGTTATAGGTAGTATTCCTTAGTGAAGAATACGTTGAAGTCTATTTATGGTAATCTAGTGACACCTTCGTATGAAACTGGTCCTTCTGCAAAATATTCTAGTATCAACACATTCCTTTTCTGGGAGTGAATGGTTCATGCTAATTTGTGCATTTCATCCTATTATATGGCCATTTTCTGTAATTCATAATAAGACGTGTTTAATACAAATTAGTACTTTGAATTGTTTGTTACTTTGGTAAAGGTTGATCGGTTCCATGTGAAAGGAGCCAGTTTGTACATTTGTTGCTGACACTAAAATCCGTTCTCAGGTATCTTCCTACGATATTCGAAAGATTTAATAGCACAGAAGGATTTCTCTTCCTACAGGACAATACAATTCTGAACTACTGGAACCTTTTGCAAGCCGACAAATCTAAGTTGTGGATCGCCAATAAGGTAATATATATGACCTTTGCATCATGAAATTTAATTATTCCAGAAACAAATATTCATCCCTCAATCATTTGAATAGGTGCCTACATCTCGAAACATGATCAACGGAAAGGACTCCTCATGGTTTGTAAAGCAAGCAGAGATGGTGAAGAAAGTAGTAAGCACAATGCCAGTTCACCTACAAGTCAATTACAAGGAGAATGGCCCAACTGATCAGACCATCGCCTTGTGCGGCTCTGAGGTGTTCTACGTTCCTCAACGTTTCGTTCAGGACTTCGTTGATCTTGTAGACCTAGTTGGTGATCTGGATATACACCACAAAATTGCTGTTCCCATGTTCTTCATGGCCATGGATTTACCTCAGAACTTTGACACCTTGCTGAATAAAATGGTTTATAAGACAGGAGCGCCATCTACCAATTTGTTAAAACTGTATTCAGCTCAAGTACCAGCTGTGCACCCATTGGTTGTTGCCACTGAATCTGATTTTATAAAGTTAATAAGACTCATGGCAGCTGGTGATCCTTTGCTGATGGAATTGGTTTAGGATCTCATGTTAGTTTGATACTGAAATTTTAGAAGACAACATCATGTAGAATAGAGTTGCTATTCCAACTGCTCATTCCCAACTTGGAAGAAAAAGAAAAAGGTAGAGTTTATAGTGAAATCTTATAGTAGTTCTTTTTTCTTCTTCAGAGATGGATCTCTATTAGTCTTTCAAGTGTGTATTCTTGGTTGTTCCTCTGTTTGTTATCCACCTGTATAAACATTGACAATTGTATTACGCCCTTATTTGATTGATTTTTATTCTGGACTTTTTATCTTCTTTGGATCGTGGGTATTAGCTGATGGTTCGGGCACGTGCAGAGGAAAAGCTTTAATATGCCGGTAAGGACGTGTGAATGGTTGGATGTGGTGGGTACGAAAAGAGGTAGAGGGAGACCTAAGAAGTATTGGGGAGAGGTGATCAGGCAGGACATGGTACGACTGCAGATTTTCGAGGGCATGGCCCTTGATAGGAACTTTTGGAGGTCAAACATTAGGGTTGTAGGTTAGGGGGTAGTAGAACTTTCCTTACTTCATACTATACTTGCTGTTTGTCTTAGCCCCCGACCTTAGATACTGGTTGCTGTTAGTGCATGTCATTCATTTTTTGGTTGTTATGCTTTTGTTACTATTACGATTCTTAGTGGAGTTACTAATGAATTATCTTTTCAAGTTATTATTTCCGTCTTTCTGAGTCGAAGGTCTATCGAAAACAGCGTCTCTGTCCTATCGGGATAGGGGAATGGTCTGCGTACACATTATCCTTCCCGAACCCCATTTGATGGGATTTTACTGGATAGTTATTGTTGTTGTTGTTGTTTAAAAAACTACTGTTAGTGCAAACATTATGTGGATGTATTTGACGAACGGTTAAACTTATTTAGAATTATCTTTCAGTTGTTTTTAGAGAGAATTGAAATCAGAAATTGACCTTCCTGTAATGATGTTAGAACCTTGTACAAAGTTATCACCAAGAACAGTCATTATCACTTCAGAAACTACCAGAGTTTTATACTGTATATGGAGGTGGATGAAATTCCTGAAAGTACTTTAGTAGAAAAGCTGGAGCAGAATATAAGACCGTAGGCGAATCCCACTTCGACAAACTACATGAGAAATGTAGGGTATACAAATAAATAAGCCTTAGGCCCTAGTGACGCATTTTAAAATGAGAAATTTTCATAAAGCACTATCTTTTAGTAGTAATTAGTCATCTCTAGATACCATTTGCTATATTATAATTTATAGATACCTTTTACGTGGTTATAAGATGTATTTGATGTATGTAACCTAATGTATTCATGAATACAGTAGCAAAATAGGTGTTAATCAGGATAGTCTAGCTAATCTTCAGATGTATTCAATTGTATTTTACAAGGTGTATTAAAAAATACAGTAACTTATTTTACGTAAAATATGGACCTTTCAACTGGTTTAAAATGGAAAGGAAATCAATTCCCGATATTCTCCTAATATGGCTCTACTAATACAAACTATTGCACCATAAATCTGTATTCCTCCATTCATGAAAGCTTTTCAATCGGAAAAAATAACCTAAAGCAAAGCAACATCTGAATTTTAAGTTCTCCCTTTTTTCTACAGTTCCAATGCATACCCATTTCTCTTTTCAACAAGGAAAATTGTGATTGACACAATTGTATACATATGGCAAAGTTCAACAGTGTTGGTGGGGCAATCTGGCAAGTGGAATAGTGAGAGCAACTATGTCGATTATTCAATTGAGGGAATGCTGATAAAGGAATATGTGACGTATAATGATTTTGTTCCATCAATTTCTAATCAATTGGACATAGATTTGAGCTCAAAGTGCATTAAAATTCATTACAAAGTAGAAGGAAATTGCACGACAATGAAAGTACATAATGATATGGGTTACAGGGTGTATATAGAGTTGAAAAAAAGAGAACAGAGATTTCTGGATGTATCCTTTGTGTATAACAACGACTGAAAAAGAACTTGTATCAGGAGGTAGTTTAATTCAAGGCGACATTGTGCAAATAGACAAAGCAGTTCAAAGGTATAATTCAGATACATATGATACACTTGCTCTAGATTTTGTCAATTCAGGACAAGCAATTAGGGTGTTCGAACTGGACAAGGATTTGATAATTTCAAAAACTAATCAAAGGGAGGTTATGGCAGGACAAGTATATAAGAATAAGGCTAGATTAAAAGAGGTGATGGAGCATTATGCTATATTCCAAAGATTTCAATTCCGGGTTAATAGGTCTAATTCTATGAGGTTTGAGTGTATTTTATTATTCTTTATTTTTGTCGTATTTTGTATTTATGGTTGGAGTTGTAAGTTATATTTTGATGTGTTTATGAATATATATAAGACAATTGATCTTCACTGATGTGGTTAACTAATTTTTTATGGTCTTCACATGCATGTATTCTTGTGTATTTTAATTGTATAAACTTATTACAGTGGCTCTCATTGTTTTCCTCTTTGGTTTACTAGTTTTATACAAATGTATACATATAACTATAAGTGTATTCTGTTGTATTATTTTCACAAATAACTATAGGCGTATTTATATTCATGTGTACATGAGTGATTTTTTGTAAGCATTTATGCTAATCATATGTATAATGATAAATTCTTTGGATCTATGCATTATTATGTATGTAAGAAGATTGTGAATGGAGGTTTAAGGTTTCGAGCATTAACAAATCAGAACTATTCAAAGTGGGTGAGTTCATAGATAAGCATACATGTCCGTTGAAGGACTAGGTGTATGAGCAGCAACAGGCAAGTAGTATAAGGTGGTATGATTAGGCCCAAGAATACTAATCATAATATAAAATACACCCCAAAGGATATAATTGATGATGTAAAATCAGATTTAGGTGTATATTTTAGCTATATGTTGGCGTGGCGAGCTAAAGAAAAGGCAATAAATTTTTTGAGAGGTGACTCGGCTGATTCATGCAAAAAATTACCAGGATACTTATATACAATAGATAAGACATATCCAAGTTCGCACATTAGAATAGTATCGTCCAAAAATAAGTTCATGTGCGTGTATATATCATTGTATGCCTTTATAAAGGAATTTGATCATTGTAGATCCATTGTGGTTGTGGATCGAAGTCACCTAAAATCTTGCTACGCCGCGACATTCGTCTCGGCCAGCACGTTGGATGGTGCAGGTGAGTTTGTGAATTATAATAAATTCTGTTAATATTGTAAAGATTGAAATACATATTTTAAAAACATGTATGCAATTGTCTTTACAGGTTACATATTACCACTAGCATATGGTGTTATTGATTCAAAGAATGATGTTGCTTGAATGTGGTTCTTTGAGCAATTCAAGATAGTATACGGTGACAAAGAAAACATGTGCATCATTTTAGATAGAAATGTACAGTATCATTAAATCTGTATCGAGAGTGTATCCATATGTATCGTATTTTGCCTAATTAGGGCATCTATGGAACAACGTATATAAGAAATTCGAAAAGAGCCATGCAAAATTGAGCGAGATATATTTCTCGATGGCAAAAGCGTACACACAAGCTGAATATGTCAGTCTAATGGAGAAGGTCGAGAAGGTAGATATTAGGGTGAAAGAATACTTGGAGTTAGCTGGATACGAAAAGTGGGCCAAGTTGTATGCACCTGTTAACAGGGGATGGACCATGACGTCAAATATTGCTGAGTCAATCAATGCTGCACTAATGTCAGCAAGGGAATTGCCAATATATGACTTCCTCGAAGAAGTTAGGAAGATGTTGGGACGTTGGAATTGCAGTAGCTGCAAAGAACCTACATAGACTTACACAACACTTGGAAAAAATACCATGAGATGCTGACTTTGAATGAGGCAATATCTGCACGCATGATTGTAAGTTTTATTTTAATGACATTGTATTATATATTTAGCTCTTTCTTTAGATAGATTAATTTTTCTAAAACAATTACACCTTTTTCTTAAATAGATGTGCGTGCATGTGATTTTTGCGTACCTTAAATTACTCCTATAGTTAGGATTATCCTTTTTATGTGATTTTTAGAATTTAATTGCATAATTTTTACTTTTAAATTTTGATGTCTCCTTAGTTTTATTTTAATTTAGGATTTAGTTAATTTTTGAGAATTTAATTAGTTTAATTTTTAGAGTTAAATCAGGTCTTTATTATTTTTAATTTTGTATTTAACAAAATCCAAAAAAATAAAATAATGAGAGGAAATAAGGTTGAAAATTTAAGGACCAAATTTGGGCCAAGATTAATTAAAATTAACAACCCAATTGAGCCAACCTAGTAAATAACCAGTCCAAACCCAAACCCCCAACCCGGTCCAATCCCGTCAAAGCTCAAAACGACGTCATTTGGGAAACTTTAATCAGGACTGTCCATTCCCTTTTGATCGAACGGTGTGAAGTCAAGGTCTGTTTCATATATAACTGTGTTAAACCCCCCCCCCCCCCAATCCCCAAGGAAACCTAGTACCTTGTCTCATTAGAACCCTAATATACACCACCTCCTTCTGCCGCAAACCGCCGGCCGGAAATCGCCTCCGCCGACGGTGGTAGTCCAATGGCTACCAGATTAACACTAATTGATCCCCCAGCCATCCTCTTTTTGAATACACCATTACCATATCTCGAATATCAGCCAAGCTCGTCGAATATTCGATCAAAGGGGCGGTTGCTCCGGCGCCGGTGCCAAAAACTCCAAAAGAACACCACATGGCCACCAAACTCCCCTCGTCCCAAATCTGCAAGTCCCGTCCCTCGAATATACGCCGAGCTCCTCGAATATCAAATTAAAATCTCGGCCAAATCTCTCCATTCTCCAAACTTCTCCAAAATCCTACCCTATGGTCTCCTTGACCTCCTTATCCCGAATTCCAAACCAAAATTCCTCAAATCCGATTAGAATCCCACGAATTTTAGATCTAGGGTTTGATTTTGAAGAAGTTTAACCCTGTCTGGACTTTCAAGTGTTCGAGTGATCCCTAGTTAATGATATTTGTTTATTTTTGGCAAAATAGACATATAACATTATTTGAGGATCAAATTCAAGGTCAGTTCAAACTACGACCTATAACAGTGAGTTTTCCAATCTTTTTCTTTCTGTCTCTTTGCCTGGTTCTTTTGTCCGTTGATTTTCATGTTTTCTTTTATTTTTGTTTGAATTAGGGTTTTTTCGATTTAGGTCTCTGATTTTCGTATATTGCAGTCGTATAGTGTTAGTTTTGTTCTTATTTTGATTTGATTATGTGTTTGACTTTGATTGCATGATCCATGTTTGCTACTGATTTTCTTTAGATTTTTTAGGATTATAGTTTTAAATGATTCTATGCTTGCTATTTATTTTTCTCTAGGTTTTAGTCATTTTTCTATTTTTACAATACAACTTTGTGTTTGAATTATTTGTTCATCTATTGTTTTGTGAGTTCAGTGGTAAAAGTAGCCTTAAAGCATAGTGTTAAGTAGAGTTAAATTCCAGTGTTGATTGGTTAATTTGATTAGTTCAGTTTTTAGGATTTGTTTGGATATAGCTGAACATTTCTAGGCTTGTTTTAAGTTAACATTGGTCATTGTTGACCAAGTTAAAGGGTTTAGGATAAATTGACCTAGCTTTGAGTTAATCATTAATTCAATTAGGTTATTGCTGCAATTATTCTTTGAGGTTGTAGTTTTCAGACCTTTCCTTGATATAAGTGAATGCTTGTTTAGATTTTGGAAATGGTCTTTGGACCATTTGGCTAAGTTCAGCCTGTCCAAATTAGATTTAGGCTATTGGGTCAGACCCTGGCCCATTTGAGGAAGGTCTTAGGAGGTAAATACAGGGCACCTCAAGGGTAATTGGGATAATTGACCTAGAGAATCTTGCAGTAACTACCTGAGAAATCACTAAAAACTTCTAGCAAGGACCTGTTTTAAATTCCAGGCTTTTAACTTGGGTAACAAGAAAATATTCTAGGGACTAATCAGTTAAAAAATTGAAAACTAATAAGGGACTAAGGTGTAAAGTATGATCTTAATACTGCCCTAATTTTTCCTATAAAAGGCATATCCCTTGCTTTGTTTGAAAAAAAAGTTTGGAGTTTTAAAAAAGAGAAAAATCTTAAACGCTTCAAGTGAAAATTTCAAAAAATAAAATGTTCAGATTTGAAGCTTAGAGAAATCAGAAAATTCAAAAAAAAACTAAAATTCGAAAGTCATTGAAAACTACTGAAAATTTCAAACGAAAAAGGGTTCCAAATTTGTATCTACTCAGTTGCATTGGTTCATAGAGCCGGGTTTTCAAAACTCAGCTGGTTTTCGTTAATTGGACCTTAATTTGGAAATCTACTGCATTTTGTCCTTATTTTCCTGGGTTTTGGATTCGAAATTGGTGTTTTCTATTAAAGTTATTGTTGTTGTTCATTTCTACTAGCTGATTCTTGTTTCATTGCATTATTTTTCAATCTCCGTGTACTTTTTTCAACTTCAAATGACATGTGAAATTTGAGTCAAGTGTGAGATCGATATTGGAAGAGATCATGAAATACAATCTGATTTTTTTTTATGAATTTCTCGGCAATCTACTTTAGTTTAATCATGTTGTAATTGTAGTTATTTGGACATTACAATCATTTGTAATATTGGATTGTATGGACATTTTTTAGGGTTATACGAGTGCAATGTTAGTTGTAGTATAGTCAATATAGCTTAGCTATCATGTTGATTTGAGACTTGAGCTTCGAATGTGATATTGGTCTAATAGTGTTAGTTTTAGTTTTGTTAATAGCCTTAGAACATGTTATCATAATTTGAATCTAGAAGCAGCATGTACACTCATCATGTAGAAAGTAAAGCATTTCCTATGATTTTACAAGGACTAGTAATTTTAATTTGTTCATCATGTACCTGTTGAAAAGTGAAGTCCAAAGAATTTGATTTAAAACAGTATTTACGTTGCATTTCAATAGCTTGGGATTCATGAATTGCTTCAAATTGCTGTTAAAATCACGGATCAAATGTATTAGTTCATTAATGCACAAGTGAATTGAATATGTACATGAACTTAAAGATCAGCATGTTCTAATTCGAAGGGACCATTTCAGCCATTTATGCAAATTGCTAGCAGACCCAAACTAAAATCAGTAAAATTTTGGCCCAATTGTATAATAACAGGCCCAAGAACGACTGGCCTTTGAACTAAGGCATTTTGTTGAATTATGGACTGTTGGGAGCACCTCCAAATAGGCCTGTTCTTAAGAAGCTCAACATTGGACAACCTCTCTATAAAGCCGATTGAAATTCTCCTTCCTTTTGGGCCAATTTTGAAGCCCAATGTGTTGACAACTTTATTGGAGCCTCTATTTTAAATTTGTAGTGCAAGTTCGGGGTCTTTCGAGTTAAGTAGAAAATTCAAACTAAGGGGTATTCAATAAATGAAGGTCTTCTTGTTTGAATTTGGACTTGATATTGAGAACCAAGTTTGTTTGAATGCTTTTAATAGTAGTTAATTAATAATGCCAATCATTAAGCTTTTAGATAACCCATAATAGATAAAATTAGCTCCTCTTTAGGATGTCCTTTTAAAATAAATGGAGGTGCGTCGAGCTGAACAAAATTCACAAATTGCGTGGCCCTTATTAATCATTAAAATGCTTAGAAATCGGGATGCGCCATTTAGCAAATTTTCATGGCCTCCCATGAAGTTAACCACGCGTTAGTCGCTTTTAGGCGTGTTATTTAATAATTTAACCACGCGTTAGTCGCTTTTACGCGTTAGTATCCCACCTATACTTATTCGCAGCCGCATCCATTTGAGTTCATAACGGGATAGGAAAAGACTCCTAAAACCCCGAAACAGGAAGAAATGGTAAAGAGGATGAGAAGCCTGGAGCAAAGCCTCAAAAACATGCAGGGGCTAAGTGGACAGAAAAGTGTATCATATACTGATTTGTGCATGTTCCCTCACGTGCATTTGCCTGTGGGATTCAAAACTCCGAAGTTTGAAAAGTACGATGGGCATGTGACCCTATTGCCCATCATAAGAAATAATGTAATCAGTTATACATAGCTGGATGAAATGAAGAATTGCTCATGGCTTACTTCGGGGAAATCCTGGTGGGTATCGCCTCCAAATGGTACATGGATCAGGATATTTCTCGGTGGCACATCTTGGATGATCTTGTAAGGGACTTTGTTCGACAGTTCCGTACAATATCGATATTTCTCTAGACCGGAACTCGCTAGCAAATCTAAAGAAGAAGCCCTCAGAAAGTTTTTGTGAGTATGCAATCAAATGGCGTGAACATGTGTCAAGGGTTAAACCTCCAATGGATGAAGTAGAAATGGTTATATATTTCTTCAAGCTCAGGAGGCTGATTGTTTCCAGAATACGATGTCAGCCATGGGTAAACCATTCTCAGAGGCTATTAAAATTGGTGAGATGGTAGAGAATGGACCAAAAACAGGCAGAATTTTGAACGAATCAGCTATTAGAGCAACCTCCCAAGCCATCCAATGTGGGTATGGAGGAGTGGCCAAAAATAAGAAGAAAGAAGAAACAGCCATGGCAGCCTCAGGTGCAAGGAAATACCGCGCTCCTAGACTTGTGTTCTCATACAGATCCCCCCAGCATTATTACCCTCATCAAGATATGTCATATGCTCCTCAACCGTATGCAGTCATGAATGCCCAATCATTTGTACGACCGCAATAACATACCAATAGAAACCAAGCCCCATATCTAAGAAATCAACCTCCTCTACAAAATCACTGTAATCCCCGTCCTCCACAAAATAATTTTCCTCCCCGTGAGCCACCCAGGAGGCAAACTTTTACTCCAATTGGTGAGTCTTACTCCAATCTATTTCCAAAACCTGTCCAAATGGGCTTGTTGCAACTAGTTCCCCAAACGAGGAACCCAACATCACCCGCTTATAGAGCCGATGTCATATGTGCCTATCATTCAGGAGCAGAGGGGCATAATACAGATGATTGTTGGACCCTGAAAAGAGCGGCGAAAATTTTGATAGAGCAAGGCAAAATAATGCTAAAGGATGAGGATGTCCCCAACGTGACTAATAGTCCATTGCTAGCCCACAACAACGGGCTAGTGATTGGGATGATTTGCGAAGATAAAGAATTAGATCTGGCACTAAAAGCCATAATTGCCATCGCAGATGCAGAGAAAAAGCCAAAAAGCACCCCAAAACAAGATAAAGAGGAAAAGAATAACAAAATCACCAAGACAGAACCAGAAAAGAAAGTCAAAATAGGCACAGAGGTGACGCCTCCCAAAGATGGGATTCTTTATGTCCCACGAGGTCGAATAGAGAAGCAGCAGAATTTGAGCCCTCCAAAAAGGCTTGAACTAAAGAAGGCAACCCAAATGTACATACCCAGGGGGGCATATGTGGTACAGGGGAAAATTAAGCCATTGAGGCCGAACGAGCCCGTGGTTATTGGACGCGCACCACAACAGCCTATGACAGATCCTACTCCAGTACCATGGTATTATCATAAAGCAATGGTTATGTACAAAGGCAAAGTGATCTCAAGGGAGATTTAAGAGAACCATCCCGTTGAAAAGTACTCCAATATGGAAGAAGTCAACAATGCCACTAGAGACCGTTTCCCGTCTAAAAAAACTGTAACTCTGAAGAGGCAAAAGCTTTCTTTCAGAAAATGAAGACATCGGACTGTGAAGTGGTCCATCAACTACGAAAGTATCCTGAACAAGTGTCATTGCTGTCATTGCTAATGAAATCTCCCGAACATCATAAGGTTTAACGAAGACCCTGAATGAAGCCTATGTGCCAGCTGAAACTTCGATGGAACAGTTAGAAAGGATGACAGAAAGATTTTTTTCCATCAATCAAATTTCATTCAGCAAAAACGACTTGTCCCAGAATGGGGATGCTCACAACAAAGCTTTGCACTTAACTGTAAATGCGAGGGATACAATGTGAAGAGAGTCATGGCAGACAGAGGTTCTGGGGTAGACATTTGCCTACTCTCTACACTCCAGTGGATGGAAATCGAGACTGGAAGGATCCGTCCCAACAATGTCTGTGTGCGATCTTTTGACGGTATTAAGAGGGATACAATTGGGGAAATCGACCTGATTTTGACTATTGGCCCAGTGGACTATGAGGTGACCTTCCAAGTGCTGGACACGGACACATCTTACAACTTCCTTCTGGGGAAGCCTTGGATCCATGTAGTAGGAGCTGTACCATCTACTCTCCATCAAATGGTGAAATTTGAGCGTGAAGATCAGGAGATCGTAGTCCATGGAGAGGATGAACAATCAATCTATCAAGACCCGTCTGTTCTATGTCTTGAAGTGAGGGAAGGCAATGAGCACATAGTGTATCATGCCTTTGCAATTGTGGTAGCTGACCAATTTGAAGAGGGAAAACCCTGCCCCTAGCCTTTCCTTTCCAATGCGTCCATTATGGTGGCCAAAGAGATGATATGACATGGATATAAGCCAGGAAAAGTGTTGGGAAAGTCTCTGCAAGGGGTAGATGAGCCAATTATCTTGCCTACCGTTGAGAAGTTCTTCGGGTTAGGTTTCCACCCGACGTCGGATGATAGGAAATGGGCAAAAGACATACGGCGTAATGGTGGGCTCTACCACTTCTACATTTATATGAAACATTTATAAGGACAAAGTACAGTGAAGAAGAAGAGGAGGATGAGGCCTTCACGGCCGAAGAAATTGAAGAAATATGTGGGGCGATGAGAGAGATACTATATGAAGACCACATGGTTCCGCTGGGAGAGGGCACAAGCACCACCGAGGTGCTATACATGGGACGAAGTGCTAGGCTCCAAAATTGGAAGGCTACACCGTTACCGATCAGGCGGGAGTCCCGGTAGACTTGTCCTGCTACTTTTTCTTCAAATCCGTAGTTGTAGTTTCTATACATCAATCCAATCTCGCTTCCATTCATCATCCATTCTGAGGAAAGATTCTTGAATAACAGGCTAAGAATAGTCTTATAAGTCCTTGTCCGTTATGTATGCTCCAGTAAGAAAGTCCCTTACTTCGGCTAGTAAGGATTTTCATTTTAGGTAAGCAAGCTATGGGAATAAAGGCTACTAAGAGCGGAACTCACGACCTAAGTACTAAGTAACCTTAGAATGGGGATGCCAATCTTATACAGAAAATACTGCTATCTAAAGTAACCTTGCAGGGGGGCTGCGTATAGCATTCTAATTGCATCCCAAGTTATTCCCAGGTGTAACTTGGATGTTTTCTTTAGTTTTTGTCTTTAAATTTCTAAATGTAACCCTATTATCTTCAAATTCCAAGAAATGAAATTAATATTTCATCGTTCATTCTTCTATATTCCTTCTGATTTTGTTGTTTTTCTGTTTCATTTATTCTTTTCAGTTCTAATAATGCGGCTTTAAATAACATGACATGCTTGCGAACTTCCTGCCCAGATCCAAACACATTGTCTAATTGCGTAATAATGAACCAAGAACTGGAATATGATGAAGAAGAGGCTTTTAGAGAAATAAATCAAGAATTAGAACAACTTGAGAATAAAACTAAGATAAACTTGAATGATATTGAGCCGGTTAACTTGGGAACCTCTGAGGAAATCCAGGAAACTAAGATAAGCATCTACACGGACGAGAAAACCGGGGATGCCATAATCCAACTTCTGTTTTACTTTAAAGATGTGTTTTCCTGGTAGTATGATGATATTCCAGGACTGAGCATTTATCTGGTAGTGCACAAATTGCCAACTTATAATGAGTGCCCCTCCCCCCCCGGTCCAACAAAAATAGAGAAAATTTAAAATTGAGGTCAGTGATAAAATCAAACAAGAGATCTCGAAACAGTTGGGAGCAAGAGTGATTTGAGTGGTCTGGTACACCACATGGCTAGCCAACGTAGTTCTAGTGCCCAAGAATGATAGAAAAACCTGAGTATGCATGGACTATAGAGATTTGAACAAGACAAGTCCCAAAGAAAACTTCCCCTTGCCCAATATCCACATCCTTGTTGATAACTGCGCCAAACATGAGATACAATCTTTATTGGACTGTTACGCAGGATATCACTAGGTGTTGATGGATGAAGAGGATGTAGAGAAAAATGCCTTTACCACACCTTGGGGGACCTACTGCTATAGGGTCATGCCTTTCGGACTGAAGAACGCTGGGGAAACCTATATGAGATCCATCTACCATCTTCCATGATATGATGCATTAGGAAATAGAGTTGTATGTGGATGACATGATCATCAAGTCCAAAACTCAGAATGACCATGTGCGAGATCTAAGGAAGTTCTTTGAACAGATGCATAGATATGATTTATAATTGAACCCAGCCAAATGTGCGTTCGGAGTCCTGTCAAGCAAACTTCTGGGATTCATAGTCACTCGGAGAGGTATTGAGTTAGATCTGACAAAGGTAAAGTCTATTCGAGATTTACCTCCTCCGAAGACCAAAAAAGATGTGATGATCTTGTTAGGAAGATTGAATTATATTAGTCGATTCATCGCTCAGCTGACTTCCACATGTGAGCCCATATTCAAATTTCTAAAGAAATATGCAGCGGTCAAATGGACGGATGACTGTCAAAAGGCTTTCGATAAGATTAAAGACTACTTGTCCAACCCACCGGTTTTGGTTCCACCTGAGCTAGGGAGGCCACTATTTCTGTATCTGACAGTCATGGAGAGTTCCTTCGGTTGTGTTCTGGGGCAACACGACATCACTGGAAAGAAAGAGCAGGCAATATACTACATAAGTAAGAAATTCACCAGCTATGAGGCCAAGTACACTTTGTTGGAAAGAACTTGCTGCGCTCTAACTTAGGTTGCTCGTAAATTAAGGCATTACCCATAGGCCTACACCACCTACCTCATAACCAGGTTGGATCCTCTAAAGTACATATTTCAAAAGCCAATGCCTGCGGGGAGGTTAGAAAAATGGCAGATCCTTCTCACCGAGTTTGACATAGTCCATGTCATTCATACAACAATGAAACCCCAGGCCTTAGCGGACCACTTAGCCGAAAACCCGGTTGATGATGAGTACCAACCCCTGAACACTTATTTCCTAGACGAGGAGGTGAACTCGGTGGAGGCAATATCTAAAGATACCGCCGCCTAGAAATTGTTCTTTGATGGAGCAACAAACACAAAGGGTGTAGGAATTAGAATAGTTTTAATTTCACCCACCGATCAGCATTATCCAGCCAACGCTCGACATTGGTTCTTCTGCACGAAAAATACAGCTGAGGCGAAGCTTGCATCATGGGTATGAACATGGTAGTGGACCGAAATATTGAAGAGTTATTGATTATGGGATTCAGATTTAATCATCCGGAAATCCCAAGGAGAATGGGAAACTCGAGATATCAAACTTATCCCTTACTGACAACATGTGGAAGATCTTAGCAAGCGGTTCAAGATGATATAGTTCAGGTACATATCTCGCTGTCACAATGAATTCGCTGAAGCACTGGCCACTTTGGCCTCGATGTTGCCCTACCCAGGAATGCCCACATCGATCCCTTGGAAATCTAAATCATTGAAAGGCATGGGTACTGTAATACGGCTGAGGCAGAACCAAACATCTAGCCATGGTACCATGATATCAAGATGTTTCTAAAAAACCAAGAATATCCCGAGCAATCCACAGGAGACTAAACGAGAACTATCATACGGCAAGCAAGTAGTTTCTTTTTAAGCGGTGAGGTTTTGTACAAAAGGACCCCGGACCTCAATTTGTTAAGATGTGTTGACGCTGAAGAGGCTAGAAGAATCATGCATGAAATACACGCAGGAGTTTTCAGACCACACATGAATGGGTATGTTCTAGCAAAGAAAATCATCCGAGCAGGCTATTATTGGATAACTATGGAAAAGGATTGTTTTGGCTTTGTCCGGAAATGCCATCAATGTCAGGTGCACGGTGATTTGATTCATGCACCTCGCGCAGAACTGTATCCCATGTCTGCACCTTAGCCATTCGCAGCTTGGGGCATGGATATTATTGGGCCGATCGAGCCGAAAGCTTCAAATGGGCATAGATTTATACTGTTTGCCATTGATTACTTTACAAAATGGGTGGAAGCCATCACTCTTAAATCGTTTACCAAGAAAGCCATGGTATATTTTGTGCATTCCAATCTCATTTTCCGTTTTAGCATCCCAGCAACTATTATCACAGACAACGCTGAAAATTTGAACAGCCGATTGATGGGAGAGATATGCAAACAATTCAAAATAAAACATCGGAACTCTACACCCTACCGGCCCAAAGCCAATGGTGCCGTCGAAGCAACAAACAAAAATATCAAGAAGAGTTTAAGAAAGATTATTCAAAGCTCCAGGAAATGGCATGAGAAGCTACCTTTCACATTATTGGGGTATCGCACAACAGTGAGCACATCAATAGGAGCAACCCCCTACCTTTTGGTGTACAGAACCGAGGCAGTAATACCTGCGGAGGTGGAAATACCGTCTCTCTGGATCATTGTTGAAGCTGAGATTGAAGACACTGAGTGGGTCAAGACTCGTCTGGAAAACTGACGTTAATTGATGAAAAACGAATGGCTAAAGTTTGTCAAGGGCAATTGTACCAACAAAGAATGTCCCACACTTATAACAAGAAAGTATTCCTCGGGAATTTTGAGGTGGGACAACTTGTATTAAGATGCATTCTTCCTCACCATCAGGAAGCCAAAGGAAAATTTTCTCCTAATTGGAAAGGCCCGTACATCATCAGAAAGATCCTGTCAAAACGAGCATTGTATCTAGGCGACATCGAAGGGGATAATTCCGAGGTAGCCGTGAACACAAACGCAGTAAAAATGTACTATGTTTAGGCTCCCTGTAGCAATGATTCAATCTGATTGAGATGACGAACGCTTTCATTCCCGCTACCCAAACACTATCAACCCTTTTTGTAAACCCATTTGAGCCGGTTACTCTTACTTGACTACCTTCTTTGGAACCCGAACATGTCATTGTTAAAAAAAATAAAAAAAGAGAAAAAAAGAAAGAGAAAAACAAAAAAAGAGAAAAAAAAAAGATGAAAAATAGTTTAGGTCAAAACTCCTGAACTACGACTGACTTAATTCCGGAAGGATACGTACGCAGCCTCTTTCCGGGGTTCAATCACACAAAAATAAAAAAACAAAGTCCCCCAAAAAGTAAAACTGGGGCTGATGATATAATGGATCAGCCATGAGCCCACCAAAATGGTTCCAAAGTTGTAATTCAGTCGAAAATAATTTTTACCTAAAAAACCTTGTCAAGTCCTTCCGATCAATTGGTAAAGGCGTGGGAGTTAAAAAAACATCATTATTGGAATATGATGCAGTCCAAATTGAGAGAAATAAAATGAGAGAGTCTTATCGGTGAAAACCTAACGGCACCATAAGGCGACGATGAGTAGAGAAATTGAAAATGAGAGAGTCCATTTGGTGAAAACTCGTAAAGAGCACTATCGAGCGACAGTGAGAAGAGAAATGAGAGAGGTCGATTGACGAAAACCCGCAAAAGGCGCCGTCGGCCGAAAAAACACCCTCCCATCACTGAAAGAGTTCTGGCAAGGTTCCCTGGTTTTGAAACATGGGCCAATGAGCTTACAAGAAGTTGAGAAAGTTTGTGCGGGTCGATCATCCAGTCCAAGAAGCATGTCATGTCCATTTGAAGCTTGCATGCATCCCAGAAAAGTCCTTCTTTTTCCCCGAAAGGGATGCTTCTATTTAAATTCATCCTCTTGCTCTCTATTTTACTTTTTCCTTGAATCATTTTTGGTCTAACTCTGATTCCAAAACTATTACAAAGAAAAGGTAGCAGGGCTAGTTTACAAGGTCCTGCATAGCAAGAGCTAAAGAAAGGTTCCCAGCCTCAGCGGGTGCATTAAGCTAATTCCGAATGGCCATGATTATTGATGCTTTCGAAGAAATGATATGGAAAAGGAAAGAATGTCCAAAGACAAAGGTCCTAAGAGCAGAATAAAGTAAAACGCCGGAGCCCTATGCGGGCTAGTTGTCGTGAAATCTTGAAGGTTGAGGCCATTGGCTCGAAAGGGAAGATGATCTTCAAAACCAGCAAGCATCAGAGGTTCCCAACAGAAGTTGGGCCAGGATCAAGCAATCAAGGCCATAGAACCAACCACTGTTTCAAACTAACAATTGTTCTTTGTTGAAAATTGAAACAGGTGCGATATGAGCAACCGTGCAAAAAGCAGGTGCAACCAAAACGAAAATGCGCAAGTGCTGAAACAGCTTCACAGCAAATAATCAATGCAAAAGGGAAGTTTTCTCCAAGTTCTTTCCTACATATCATCAAAATAAAAAGGGGGAAAGAAGATAACAAAAGAAGAAAATCCCAAAAGAGAAGTTTATAATTCCCAATACCAACCTTTAGCCAAAATTAGGGCTCCAATCCCTGAGTTGAGCATTTTTCCTTAGCCAACATTAGGGTTTCAATCCCTGAGTTGAGTGTTTTCCTTCAGCCAACATTCTCTAATCCCTGAGTTGAGCGTTTTCCTTTTAACAAACATTAGGGATCCAATCCCTGAGTTGCGCCTTTTAGACATAGGGCCTCCATTCCCTAGTCGCTTTTAGCCAACATTAGGGCTCAAATCCCTGAGTTGAGCATTTTTCCCTTCAACCAACATTTGGGCTCCAATCCCTGAGTTGAGCGGTTCACCTATAGCCAACATTAGGGCTCAAATCCCTGAGTTGAGCGTTTTTCTTTAGCCAACATTAGGGCTCCAATCCCGGAGTTGAGCATTTTCCCTTAGCCAACATTAGGGATCCAATCCCTGAGTTGAGCATTTTTTACCTTTTAGCCAACATTAGGGCTCCAATCCTTAAGTTGAGCGTTCTTCTTTTAGGCAACATTTGGGCTCCAATCCTTGAGTTGAGCGTTTTTCCTTTAGCCAATATTAGGGCCTCAATCTCTGAGTTGAGTGTTTTCTTTTTAGCCAACATTAGGGCTCTAATCCCTGAGTTACGCCTTTTAGACATAGGGCCTCCATTCCCTAGTCGCCTTTAGCTAACATTAGGGCTCCAATCCATGAGTTGAACATTTTTCCTCTAGCCAACATTAGGGCTCCAATCCCTGAGTTGAGAATTTTTACCTTTTTAGCCAACATTAAGGCTCCAATCACTGAGTTACGCCTTTTAGACATAGGGCCTCCATTCCCTAATAGCCTTTAGCCAACATTAGGGCTTCAATGCCTGAGTTGACTTCAGATTTTTATCACAAATAACTCATGAAATTTTCCTAGTGCAAAACTGGAGCAGATCGTTCGTTTGTTTATTTTGGCGTCCGAACAAGTTTTACCTCAAGGCACGGGATTCGAGATGACCGGAAGAGAAAATCTCAATCCATAATAAAGGTAAAGAGGAAAAGAACAAAAAGAAGTAAATTCAAAATGCTGAAGGGAATAAGAGAAGCGGACTGCTCAAAAATTGACTGAAATTACAAATCTTAATTGTCCCGCTTTGATCCAATGCTGAAGAAAGAACCAGCAGCTACAACTTACGAGCATCAAGATTCAAGATCGGAGTCCACAACAAAACCAGCTAAGACTCAAGATCAAGCTTCAAGACATAAATAGATAGGAATCTTGTAACTCATAGTTGATAGGCATAGCTAGCTTAGCTTTTGATTTTCCCTTTGGTGTAATAAGGAGGTCAGCAAGCAGTAGCAGCAGCATCAGCAGTGAAAGTACAGCTTCGATAGTCCCAGCTACCAAATACTCTTGAACTACACCGACCTGATTCCTCTTTAGCCGAGGATATGTAGGAAACCTATGGAGCAGGGTGCTGTCAAGCTTTTCAAATGTTTCTCATGGAGTGCCGAGCAGTCAAAAATCTCATAATTGCTCAATTTTCTTTGCTCGAAAATCCTTCGTGTCTTCGAGAAAAGAGGGACAGCTGTGAACATGTGATTTTTACAACAACAACAACTACTACCCAGTATAGTCCCACAAAGTAGGGTCTGGAGAGGGTAATATGTAGATGAGCCTTACCCCTACCCGAAAGGGCAGAGAGGTTGTTTCCAATCGATCCCCGGCTCAGTGAAGGAAAGGAAAGATAAAAATAAGAGAGCATTAGTAATTCCAGCAGAAATAGCGTAAATAATTATCTAAACATAAATAAAATAGCATGCAATAATATAATACAGTAACTACCATAAATAACTACCATAAGGGAGACACAAGCCAAAACACAAATCATCTATAGATAGCCCTGCCAAGCCTCATCCAACCCCGGGTGAGGAGAACGAAAAACTCTAGGAGCCCCTATCCTACAACCCTGATACTAGACCTCCAGACTTTCCTATCAAGGGTCATGTCCTCGGAAACCCGCATTCTAGCCATGTCATGCCTAATCACCTCTCCCCAATACTTCTTAGGCCACCCTCTGCCTCGGCCAGTCGCTCACAACTCCTCACCGGGGCATCAGGACTTATCCTCTCACATGCCCGAACCACCTCAGCCTCGCTTCTCGCATCTTCTCATCCACCGGGGCCACCCCCACCTTCTCTCGAATAACTTCATTCTTAATCTTATCTAACCTGGTGAGCCCGAACATCCACCTGAGCATCCTCATATCCTCAACCTTCATTCTCTGAAAATGAGAGTTTTTTACAGGCCAGCACTCCACCCCATGCAACATTGCAGGTCTAACCACAGCTCTATAAAATTTCCCCATAAGTTTATGTGGAACTTTCTTATCACACAGGACTCCTGATGCAAGCCTTCACATTGACCACCCCGCTCCTATACGATGAGTGACTCCCCGTCAATCTCTCCGTCCCCCTGAATCATCGACCCAAAATATCTGACACTGTCCCTCTTGACGATGACCTGAGATCCAATCATCACGTCCCTGCCTACTTCGCTCGGCTCGGCGCTAAACTTGCACTCCAGGTATTCTGTCTTAGATCTGCTAATTTTGAAACCTTTAGACTCGAGATTCTATCTCCATACCTCTAACCTCTCACTAACACCGACCCTCGTCTCATCTATCAAGACTATGTCATCAGCAAATAGCATACACCAAGGCACATCCCCTTGAATATGACGGGTTAGAGCATCCATCACCAAGGCAAACAAGAGAGGGCTAAGCGCCGATCCTTGATGGAGCCCCGTAACCACTGGAAAATGGTCTGAGTCGCCACTCACCGTCCTAACCCTAGTCTTAGCTCCATCGTACATGTCCTTGATTACTCTGATGTAGGCTTCCGGCACGCTCTTCGCCTCCAAGCACCTCCATAACACCTCCCTTGGGACCTTGTGCCTTCTCTAAGTCGATAAGCACCATGTGCAGGTCCTTCTTCTTATCCTTGAACTGCTCCACCAGCCGCCTGACAAGGTGGATAGCTTCTGTAGTGGAGCGACCCGACATGAAACCGAACTGGTTCCCAGATATAGATGCCATCTCCCTCACCCTCGCCGCGATCACCCGCTCCCAGACCTTCATGGTGTGACTTATTAATTTGATACCCCTATAGTTTTTGCAACACTGGATGTCCCCTTTGTTCTTGTACAAGGGCACCGCTGTACTCCACCTCCATTCATCCGGCATCCTTTTGTCCTGAAGATCGCATTGAACAACCTGGAGAGCCACTCCACTCCTGACCTACCCATGCACTTCCAGAACTCCACCGGGATCTCGTCAGGCCCGGTTGCTCGACCCCTACTCATCCTACGCAAAGCCCCCATGACCTCCTCCACCCTTATGCGCCTGCAGTACCCAAGTTCTCTATGTTGCTCTGAATGCCCCAACTCCCTAGCTCTATGTTACGATCCCCCTCCTCGTTAAGTAAGTCTCGAAAGTACGCCTGCCACCTCTGCTTGACTTGAGACTCCCCCATCAGAACTTTACCATCCTCGCCTTTGATGCACCTAACTTGGTCAAGATCACGTGACTTCCTTTCCCTTGCTTTAGCTAATCGAAATAACTTTCTGTCCCCGCCTCTCTCCCCTAGTTCCTCGTACATGCGACCAAACGCCGTGTTTTTAGCTTCCGTAACCGCTAGCTTTGCTTCTTTCCTCGCCACCTTGTAGATCTCCCTATTCGCTCTCCGTTCTTCCTCACTTGTGCTCCCTGCAAACTTAGCAAATGCTGCCTTCTTCACCTCCACTTTTCCTTCGACTACATCGTTCCACCACCAGTCACCCTGATGTCTGCCTGAATAGCCCTTGGCTACCCCGAGCACGTCCCGTGCTACCTCCCTAACCAAGTTCGTCGTCTCTGACCACATAGCGTCCGCTTCCCCAAAACTTCTCCAAGCTCCGCCCTCAGCTAACCTCCTCTCCAACTCCTGTGCTTTCTCCTTAGTCAAAACACCCCATCTGATCCGCGGTTGTCCCCGAGCACCCCTCCTCTTCCTCTTCACCCAAAGACCAACATCCATCACTAGGAGTCTATGAAGAGTCGAAAGGGACTCTCCCGGAATAACTTTGCTGTCCTTGCACATACCCATGTCACTCCTTCTGACAAGGATGTAATCAATCTGACTCCTCGCCGCCGAACTCTTGAAGGTGACCAAATGCTCCTCCCTCTTCCAAAATGTCGAGTTCGCAATCAGAAGCTCGGAAGCCCTGGCGAAATCAAGCAGTGAAGTGCCTCCTCTGTTCCTAACCCCAAAGCCGAAGCCACCGTGCACCTCACCATATCCACCAGCATCAGCCCCAATATGACCATTAAAGTCCCTTCCAATAACTAACTTCTCAGATTGGGGAATACTACTCACCAGATCATCCAAGTCCTCCCAAAAGAGCCTCTTAGCCTCCATGTCTAAGCCCGCTTGCGGCGCGTAAGCGCTGATGACGTTGAGGACGCAACCCCCCATAACCAACTTAATAGACATTAGCCTATCATTCACTCGCCTAACCTCGACCACGGACTCCCTTAGATCCCTATCTACCAAGATGCCCACTCCATTCTTACCTCTCACGACCCAAGAATACCATAGCATAAACCCATCTACATTCCTCGCCTTCGACCCTTTCCACCTAGTCTCCTGGACACATGCTATGTTAACCCTCTTCTTCTGAAGAACCTTCGCCAACTCAATGGACTTGCCCGTTAGAGTGCCTATGTTCCATGACCCAATCCTTAATCTATGAGCGTTAGCTACCCTCTTCCCACCCTTACCTCCCGCCCTACCCGCTGGACCACTCCCTGCCCCCTACTCACTCCCACCACCGCCCCCACCCCCCGAGGACATGACCTTACGCTATCATCCCCCGCTGCGGCCACTATCCCTCCAACCGACTATGGAGAATAATGACGCACACACGCACTTAGCGGAATACGCAAAAAGATGCAAACTAGAAAGCAAAAGAGTAAACCTCACACGGAATGCTAGCTGAAATACGTAAAAAAGTGTACAAAGTAAACAAGAGAGCGGGAGATACCAACTCCCGGTGGAAAAACCTGAAAGTAGGCTTTGATGCGCCCAAGGTCAACTGCTACCGACTCTTGCACGTCACGGCCGGTGTTACTTAGCTCTTCACTCCCAAACACCGCAAACTGGCCTCGCCGCCGCGACTAGTACCTGGGGCAAGTTTTCCTGAAGCTTATCGGAACGTGTAGTTCAATTGCGTCCTGCCGAAAGTCTGAAGGGGAGTCGCCGGAAGTACTGTAGCTTGCCGAAAATCCTCGCCGGAAATAATAAGGTACCTGTCCAAGAAAACAGAACACACCCACAAAAAGCAGAAGAGAGAATAGGAAGAAAAGAGCAGGGGTCGCCGGAAAAATCGCCGGCGAACAGCCTATAAGACAGAAATAGACAATACTAGAAAGGAAAATAATCGGCACCACAACAGATTAAAAAATAATCGGGACAACGAGAGATAGGAAAATAACAGGAAATAACATGAGTCACCAAACCCTAGATTGAAAAACCTGTTTGATGATCGGAGATACCGCCGACGAAGAAAATATTTGGAGATGGAAAATCACTAAATGGTGTAGTAGCAGTAGTAGACGTTTCTACACAGAAATCAATAAAAATTCCTACAGATAACTGATTCGTCTTCTACTTAGATCTGAAATTGAAATTTGTTTGTAGACGCGTGTATCATAATCAGTCCGGGTATGGATCCAACTTGAATTAAATTCTGGATCTCTTGATCAGAGATCGGTGAAATGGAATTTCCGGTAATGATGATCGTGTTGAATTGGGAGCGAGTTCGAAGCTTCCAAGCTAAGTTTTGAGTTTAAATGAACAACTTATACGGTGCTTGAAAAAAAAAAGAGAAGACAGAGAGAGACAAACCAGTCGTAAAACCCAAAGAATGAAAGAAGGAGACAAGAGATTAACGAAGATTAATTTCACAAAACAAAGTCAACAAATCCTAGCTCGAAAAAATGACTTAATTGAAAAAATAATAACAGATTACAGATTTGGTAAAAACTAATCAAATATCTAAAAATCAAATTGAAATATTTTCTTTTTTCCTAATTTCTTAAAAACCCCTCTAGAAACGACAGATCGAGACGGCTAGAAAACAGAAACCCGAGAAATTGACTATTACAGTGTAAATTTACGGTCTTCTCCGGTATGTTATTGCTGAGATCGGAAAACTAACCGGTAAATCGAAGCGACCAAAGGCGGTGGTGCCGAAGCTTTTACAGAGAGAACATGTGATTTTTTCCTAGCTTAAATTACTTCTATAGAATTCTTAAAATTAGGATTTTCCTTTATTTATGTGATTTTTAGAATTTAATTGCATAATTGTGTGTTTGTTTGCATTTTGAGTGCATTTTAATCGATGTAATTCATAAAAATACAAAAATAGCACATTTGCATTTAGGACACCATTTTTAATATTTTAGGTTCATTTATATTTTACCTTGTTAAACTCGGGTACGTATTTATGTTACCCAAATTCAATTCTCGACGATGTTAAAATATGTATAAAATCTCGGGTGCAGTTATGTGACGTGGTTCGAGACACATCTTAATACTGTTGTAATCTTCCTCAAAAGTTCAATTAAAAGCGGTAAGTAATTTTAAAATTGCACTATAGGATAAACATGTTTAAAATCAGATAATTAACCAAATATGATAATTTAAGCGACCGTGCTAGAACCACGGAATCTGAGGGTGCCTAACACTTTCCCTCGGGTTAACAAAGTTCCTTACTCAAGAATTTCTGGTTCGCAAACTTCATTTGGAAAGTCAAAAAAATTTCCTCGATTTGGGATCCAAGAAAAAAAACTGGTGACTTGGGGCACCAGAAGTCAAACCTATCCCAAGTGGCGACTCTGATAAATAAATAATCCAATTTCGAGTAATGTCACTTTAAATAAAATAATTCCATTATACATTATCCTTTCGGGGTAGGTATGTAAAAAAGGAGGTGTGACAAGATGTATTCAGTTGTATTATATGCAAAGTCTTAAATAGTTTTTGTTTCTTTTCAGCTACCTAAAGTTAACCAGATTTTAGATGTATAACAATGTATTCGTAAGCTAAGACGTAATTATAGTTTATAGTCTGTCGGTCTACATAAATGATGTATTCTTCTATATTCAAATATTTCAGTTGTATTTAACTGAATAATTTTGCATTATACATACAGAAATTCATTTGTTTAACTGAAATAATTATGCATTATTCATATATGATGCATTATTTAACTTAATAATTCTACATTATACATACAGAAATATGTTTGTATTCAATATATATTTGATTTAATTCATACTGCTATATATTTAATACGTTTATTCTATGGTATATAAATGTTTTTTTTGTTTATATGTGCTCAAAACTTATGTCTATATTTAAATTTAGGTGGTATCATCGACTGAATACTTACATACCTTTACTGATGAAGAGAGGACTTACACCGTCTGTCTGTTAGAGAGAAAATGCGTTTATGGGCGGTTCCAAGTTGACGAGTCACCATGCCCACATGTTTGTGCTGTATTGAAGAGCAAGTTTCTAATGCCAGAAGATTATTGCTCTAACTATTACAAACCAAATTCTGTTGTAATGACATATTATGTGCCTGTATACTCGCTACCGGATAGAAATAAATGGAATATACCAGCACATGCTGCAGAGGAAGTTGTATTACCACCCAAATGGAAAAGACCTCCTGGAATGCCAAAGAAGAAGCGCAATAAACCTTTCAGTGAATTGCTGCAGCCGAAAATCAATATTCATGTAGCATATGTGGGCAGACATGACATAATAAGCGAACGTGTAGAAATACTCCATGTGGGATTTAGTTAACACTCTGACATGTATTAGTGCTCCAACGATTTGTCATTATTTCCGATGTTATTGTAAAATAATACATTTTGAAACTTTTCGTAAATAGATTCTGGATATAGTTAGTTGTAGTATTGTGTTGAATACATTCGAATATAACCTTTCAATAGATACTTAGACAATCTATTATAGACAATGGATAAGTTCTATATGCATAACCAACCACAATACATTTGAATACAACTATATACTCAGCTATAATATAACAATTTCAATAAATATATATACAATCTGCTGAATATATAATTATATCAATTGTATTATTCAGTCTCTGAATTGGATATACAATACACACGTGAGGAGCTGATAACATACTAATATACAATGTTGAATACATACAAAAATATAAATTATCTTATACATTGTGTCTGCCTTGACTATACAAATCAAACCATCCTGAATACAACTACTTATAGATTTGTATAATTATGAATATAACCTGCTTAAGTAAAATAAATACATCAAATTGAGTATTGGCGTATAAACCTGTAACATCCAGTTTCTAACTTTGATACAAGCAAAGTGACTGAATCTTAATATCTACTAATACTTCATGTTAAATACATATGAATATATCCTGTAAGATACGTATGAATAGAAAATGTAGTCTAAGCATGAATACTTATGAACAAAACAATGAAACATAGATTAAAAAGATGCAATGGTCATATATGAACATTGTTGATAAAGTGATTAAAGAAACCATCTTCACCAAAAAACTATTCAAAAAAATAGTATTCACCTAAAACAACCTTCCAAAACTACATTCACCTAAAGCTACTCTAACACTATCTCTAACTTTGAATTTGACTCTGTGATTTTCCTAGCAATCTTTGAGGGTGCTTCATTCTCGCTTATGGAATCAACGTCTATCTTCCACATAGCATAGTCCTGAGAGCACCATATCTTTGAAAGAGTATATTGGAATCAGATATTATTTGTGGAACCTCACCAATAGTGATTAGAAACTCTGTGTATGCCACAACATGCACCCCACAATCTCTGGAAAATGTTGATTGAAGTAGTTAAAAATAATTCATACAATTAGAGTTCTAAAATGATACAAGCATGATGATTGAATACATACATGCTCCCAGCTTTTTGTTGAGGCAGATTTGATATGAAAATAACTTCAAAGGGATAAGTGTTTGACTTGTCGGTATATGCTGAGTAAGTAGACCAATTTATGCCTTGACTATCTCTATAAAAACCACTGATTGATAGATACAGAGGTACAAGCTTAGCAAGCTTATCTATCTCAGAAGCTACATAAGCATCATGACCTGCAGATCTGTATGAGCCATATACTTTAATACATCTCTCCTTGAATGAGACCACACCCAATATCCAGTGTAGTTTATCCATCAAGTTGACCGGTATCAAGACATTATCAACAGTATGCCAAGGTACATTAGCTAGCAATCTATAGTCCCCTTATGTACTCACATACCACATCCCCTTCTTTGGATATATTTGCATTACTATCTGTATCAACATACCTGTCGAAGATTTCTACGATTCTTGTTTTGACTATACAATCAACAGTTGTATACTTGAAGTTGGTTATTTGGTTGTACTTTCCCTTCTTTCTCGGATAGTAGAATATGACGTCAATATGCTATATACAAATTTAATAACATAGTGTTAGTACATTGAATGAAATTAAGAAAAAGAAACTGAATATAATAAGTGAATACTCAGTTAAATACATCATACAGATTTTGTTAAATAGATATGTCATTAAAGCTATTGAGTACTATTAAAATACGTCTGGATACAGCTAAATACATTTGTTATTAAATACTAATGAGGCCATTAAATACATCATACATATTCAGTTAAATACATCTGTTATTTACAACTAATAAATACTGTTAAAATACATCTGAATACAGTTAAATACATATGGTATTAAAGCTACTGAATACATTTATATCCATATGTTATTAAAGCTACTGAGTACTGTTAAAATACATCTGAATAAAATTAGATACATTTGTTATTCAAGGTAAATAAGGCCATAAAATACATCATACATTTCCAGTTAAATACATATATTATTTACAACTATCGAGTATTGTTAAAATACATTTGAATACACTTAAATACATTAGATGTAATACATCTGATTGAAAATTTGTCTGAGAGCTCAATTTGTAAATTATATAATTAGACAAACCAATACTAAAGAAATGAATTATAATAGAGTTGGAATGGTTAAAACTTACATTGTCATCACATAGTTTACCGTCAAATGATAGAAGGTAAAATCAATTTTTTGAATTGACTTGATCAACTCCAAAGTTCGATGGTATATGAAGTGTTGACTTGTTCTTCTTGTAATGGTCTTCCAAATTACTTCAAAACTTATGATATAAAAAAATGTTATATCTATTTTTAAATATATAAATACATAATAGATATATCGGGGGAAAAACTCACTTTTGTTTATGTCTAGCGAGAAGACCATCACGGACTCATTTCTCGTATTCTTGAATCATTAATGTAAGATGTGGCCCCGTTACTGAATCATCCTCAAAGGGGTGTCTTTTTTCAAATATGGGGGTCAACTTTACTATTGTTCATTGAATTCATAAATAGAGACTATACAGTATAAATACCATGGGGAAATAGATCATAAGTTTATAAAAAACTAGCGTGAGGAGTCGGAGTTAGACTCGTAAGGCGAAGAATACCATCTACCTGGTCGTTGATTCCTATGAGAAGGTAATGGGGTTGATTCAACATCTTTTGCACTATTGTGTATCACAATTCTAGTTTCTGGAATTTGACTTAGAAGAAACTTGTCATCCAACTCAAATTGTGATACATAGTAATATGTAAATACACACTCTTGGCCTATAGCTAGTATGTTGCACGGCACCGCCAATGTAGTATTCCCCTCCACTCTTGACTCCACACAAAGAGCACTAACAACCAATGTATTCTGTTAGACGTATACATCAACATTAGACTTAGAGTATTATAAATGACCTATATACATATAGTAACTAATTGTATGAATACATCTAAATATATATAAATAGAATACATATTTGATCTAGAATTTGTATTTTGTTGAGGCTGTATTTAAGTGGAGAATTTAAATACATTGGACAACATGTTAAGAATACATCTAAATTTATATAAACACATTACATATTAGGGGCAATATTTAAATGCATGTAACTGTTGTATAATAACATTACTATATAGAGAAAGCTTAAATATGTACAAGTATCATATATATATATATATATATATATATATATATATATATATATGGATACATCAAGATACAACATGCGAAGATTACAATAATTTTGTATAAATAAAGTCAGAAAAATACAAATGCATATAGGATTAAGATAATAAAAAAATACTAAAGTATTCTATATATATACTTGTATTTCATAATGTTACAAATTGGTTTATATATGATTAATCCGAATAAGAGCAAACATGAGATATAAAGATATACTAAGGAGGTTAAAAAATGTTAAACCTCAACATTATCGCCGACAGTTGTATCAGTCTGTCTTTGACCTTTTGGAATATCATGCAAGTTGGCACCATATGGCATTTCAATACCATTATCATGTCTCCATGTGATTTCCTTTCTCTGGTGTAAGTTTTTTTTTTTTTTGCTGATTGTCTTGAAGGTGGCCAGAAAGTATCTTAAAGTTATCATTGATCAATGATCTCAAAGACTTGAACTCGCCCACAACCTTAGTAAGTCAGAAATAATTAGAAAAGTGCATCAAAAATATAGGAATGTTAAGCACTAAAATGTAAAGTTTAATATGTGGATAAAAAACTCACGTATTCTTTGAATAAATTTAGGTCTTTCCTCAAAGAAAATACTTCATCATTTTTGAAATATGCCCGCTGATTATGATACAAAATATTTTGTGCAATTTCAGATACACCGACAGGAGGAATCTTGGATTGAGTCTCCGTATTTGAAGGATGAATAATATGTTCCTTGCGCTTTTTATGGGGGGGGGGGGGTGATGAAGATGGACCAACACTTGTAGCATCTTTCTTCTTACACTGAAGATCAGGTATTGGATAAAAGTCATTCGAATCCTCTCTCGACTTGTCTGAATGAGTAGGTGTGGGACTGTTCTCAACAGTAACGCCTACCGGAGGAATCTGAATAACTGCAAGCTCTATATCGGTTGGATGGATGTCCTTGTAAACAATCTGAAAAATGAAATACAATAAAGTCTTACTACAATTGATGTATGCAAATCTGGAATCAAAATATAATTTGTATTCAAATGAAAGCAGCAGTAATGATTAGTAAATTATATGCAATTGTATGCAGCAATAATATTGAAGGACAACTGTATTCAACTGTATACAACAACAACTGCATTCAACTGTAAATTTGAAGTCTTAGTTTCTACTTACAATTCTTTCGGTGTTTCTTTGTAAAGCATCAGCAGTAGAATCAGATGCTATAGAGCCTGTATTGAGGCGTTTGCATAGCAAACAGGCACCATCAGTAGTGCAAGAATCTGCAGCTAAGGGTGTTTTGCATAGGCTACTTCCTGCCCATTTGCACAGCTTTCAATTTAAGATTGTTTCCAAGGTACTGAACAATTATCTCCTTGGTTTTTTCAAATTATTCATTTATTCCCTTTTTGTTTTGGAATTGGTAATTCATTATGTCTGTAGCTTAAAGTTTACTCCTTCGGTTCAAAATAAGTGATTTTTTGGCTTATTTTGTGTTTGTGGTCTAAAATAAGTAATTTTTTCAGATTTCAAGAATGACTTAATTATTTTTTTTTCCTACATTGTCCTTGGATAAATAGTGTTGGAATATGTGTTAGGAGTATTTATGTGAGATAGTAAAGGTTAATGTGGTCAATTTTATTGCTAATTAATACTAAAATGTTGATTTCTTAATCTATGTGAAAACATCCAAAAAATTACTTATTTTGGACAGGAGAGTGTACTGCTTTTCTTGGATTAATCCATAAATGCTCAAGTTTGTTGAAAAAATATCAGTTTTTGTTGAAGAACCAGTTGACTGTTTTCGTTATAAACACAAATAACATCAGTATATGTCCTTTGTTTGAACTATTAATTGGTCCACAGATATTTTGTGATAAAATAATTATTCTATTATTAAACTTGTTAGTGCCATCAGAATTCGTAGGTGATCCTTATTTATATGATCAATGTGTATACCGGATACAATATCTTTGCTTGAATAAGTATAAGGTAATAAATTGTATTTAACTGGCTTTTCTTATTTTTTCTTTCCTATAATGATGTTGAAGTATCGCCTTAGGCTGCTGTAAGTTAGGATCTTATATATTCCTATATTTTTGTTACTATAGCTGTAATTTATTCTCGCCAAACTGGCTTGCTAGTTGCTACTTGCAATTTATGTCCTTGATTATATTGCCAACTTTGCCGTCATAGTAGGTGGCTGCTGATTTCTGCTAAATATGACTTTCTTTGGGCAAGTTTCTTGCAAAGTTCTAAAAGAGATTAGTTATTTGATGTCAATTGGCACTCTTCATATTACAGTTATGTCTTAAGGGTTGACAGCTCACTATCGTAGCGTCTTTTGACATGTGTAATCCAGATTTTCTTGTCAAATTAGAAGACAAAATTAAAATATTTAAAACTTTGTTATCCGGTGAGACAAGAGGGTTTGCTATGATGGTAAGCAAACCCACTTCCAACCGAGGGTTTGTGAGTTCGAGTCTCCCCAAGAGCAAGGTGGGAAGTTGTTGGAGGTAAGGATGCGGGGGTCTATATGGAAACAGCCTCTCTACCAATGGTAGGGGTAAGGTCTGCGTATACACTACCCTCTCCTGACCTCACTAAGTGGGATTATACTGGATTGTTGTTGTTGTTATCCGGTGAGCAATACAGTTGAGCATGTTGTTGCTGCACCTCTGCTTCTGCTTCAACCTAAATGAGGCTTAAATTAGGTTATGAATCTCTCTTTGATTTGTTTTCTCTTAGGATTCAAGGAACTACAGCTGTTGCAATCACATCGGGGTTACACTGGTATTTGAAGTATAGCTGTAGTGCTCATATTTCATGGGACAAGGGGGTGTTCAGTTAGCTTCAATTCCCAAGCCAGGATCACTGCCTCTTGTAGAAGCAGATGGAGTGACGATCCAACGGCCTCAGAATGTCGTCACATCCAGCCGTAAAAATACAACTCTCTCTCTCCCCCTCCCCTCCTCTCTCCCCCTCCCCGCCCCAACCACACACACAAAAAAAAAAACTTTTATGCATAAATTGCTGCCTCATATTAAAGTGCACCGAGAAAAATACACCATCACCGAAATACTGGTAGTAGGTCTTCCCTCAATACATAAATAATAATGCGGTATTTAGTTGATTTTTACAGTGTGAGCATATGTCTTCTGGTATCCTGTTCAAAAGCCTTATACCACTGGTAATTTCACTGTGTTTGTGCTAGTAATATTGATGCCTTCTTTTGCTATTCTTTTCTAGTGATTATTCCCTGTCGTCTTTAGAACTCAGTCCTTTTCTCATCTGATAATAGGACGATGAAACCACAATTCACGATGTTCCTCAATCCTCCTCCGCATATTTTTGCATTGCTAAAGCCTCATTATTTGAATGTTATTCATTTGGATATCTTATGCAAAACCAAGGTTCTCTCAGTAAATGCTCTCTTGTGCATGTAAACGACATAGAAAGAATAACTTGTGTTCTAAGGGTGAGCAATATAATACATATACATCAGATGCTAACTAACTAGAGAAATAAAAGAGATTCCTACAAATCTACTATTTATGTACACTATTAAGAAAGAGTCTACATTCATTCTGTAGTAAGTGTCTAGATTCATCATACAATAAGTGTCTAGATTCATTCTATAACACTCCCCTCAAATTGGAGCATATATGTTAATCATGCCAGCTTGTTACAAAGGTAACCAATTCGAGTACCATTCAATGCTTTACTAAACAAATCAGCTAGTTGCTCTCTGTCTTTACGTAGGCAGTGGAAATCAAGTTTTCTTGAATTTTCTCACGAATAAAATGACAGTGAACTTTAATATGCTTGGTTCTTTCATGATACACTGGATTTGAGGCAATATGGAGTGCAGCTGGATTGTCACACCAGAGCTTTGATGGAGTAGGATGCTGCAACCCTATTTCAGTTAAAAGATGGTGTATCCACATTAACTCACATGATGATTGTGCCGTAGCTCTATAAATCTGATTTTGCACTGGACCGAGATACAACATTCTGTTTCTTACTTCTCTATGATATCAAGTTTCCACCAACAAATACACAATAACTAGTAGTAGATCTTCTGTCAATCTTAAATCCAGCCCAATCTGCATCTGCAAAACAATCAATGCAGGAATGCCCGTTGTTGCTATATAATATGTCAAGTCCAGGAGCTCCTAAGTAACATAGGGTCTGTTCCAAATCCTTCCAATGTTTGATTGTGGGTGCGGACATGAATTGGCTAACTATACTTACTACAAAGCAATATATGGACGAGTCACAATAAGATAGTTTAATCTCCCAACTAATCTCTTGTATCTTTCTGAATCATTAAATGACTTGTCATCATCTTTCATAAGATGTAAATTAGGAACCACTGGAGTACTGCAAGGCTTGGCAGCCAACTTACTAGATTCTGCCAGTAAGTCAAGAATATACTTTCGCTAAGATAGAAAATTTCCCTTCTTGCTTCTAGTTACTTCTACTCCCAAGAAATATTTCAGTTTTCCCAAGCCTTTTGTATGAAATTTAGTATGCAAGAAAGACTTAAAGAGAAGAGATTCATGCATAGTCACTTCCTGTAATCACAATGTCATTAATATATACAACAAGGAAAATAGATCCAGTTGTTGATTGCCCGTAGAAGACTGAATGATCACATTTGTTCTTTTTTAGCCCAAATTCTTGAACTACCTCACTAAAAGATACCAAACCAAGCTGATGGACTGTGCTTCAAGCCATATAAGGACTTTTTTAAATGACAAACCTTTCCATCCTCCCCCTGAGCAACAAAACCAGGTGGTTGCTCCATATACACCTCTCCATGAAGATCGCCATGAATAAATGCATTCTTAATATTCAATTGATGGAAAGGCCAATTCTCAGAAGCTGCTAGAGAAATGAAAAAGTGGACAAAAGTAAGTTTGGCAATCGGAGAGAATGTGTCTGAATAATCCACTCCATAAGTCTGAGCATGCCCTTTAGCCACAAGTCTGGCCTTAAGCCTTGCCACAGAGCCATCTAAATTAACTTAGACCGTGAAGATCCATTTGCATCCCACTCCTTTCTTTCCACTAGGTAAATTCACTAAATCCCAAGTATGGTTTTCCTCTAAGGCATGTATTTCCTCAAGCATTACTTCAGACAATCCAGGATGATTCAAAGCCTCTTTCACGTAATGGGGATACGTGGTCGTATGAAACAAAATTAGCAATAGAATACGTGGATTTGTAAGTACATGTACCTTTGCGTAAAGCAATGAGAAGGTCAAGGTCTTCTGGAGGATCAGGCGGAAGAGGAACAGATGACGAAGGAACTAGTGCAGGAGACGTACCATTTGTCTCTCGCCTGTGCGAGTAAATTTGAACAATTGGTGGTTTTGCTAACACAGTTGGAGCAGGTGTTGAAGGCACAATAGTCAATTGGTGCTCGATAGAAGAGCTAGGAGATGAAGGAACATCATCTGATTGTTCTGTCAAAGTACATGTAACCTGATATACTAGCCACTCATCTTCCTCCCCCTGACTTGTAGAGACAGAGATGCATAGAATAATTGTATGGTATAGTCTCTGAAAATACCACATCAAGTTCAGTAGAATAACACCGATATCCTTCTGAAGGCGGGAATAACCAATTGACACCAGATATTTGCCAAGTGAGAAACTCTACAAGAAAGGTGGCTAAACAAATAACATATGTATATTTGATATTGTCCATGAAGTCTAAAGATATCAGATCTACAAGTACTTCAAGGCTATGTTGCTCGGACTCTCCAAAAATATATCCGAGTTCGTGTTGGATTCTCCAAAAGCATTATATTTTTGGAAAATCCAATACGGGTGCGGCAGTATATTGGAGAGTCCGCGTAACATAGCTTCTTGGTATATATTTAAATAAAGGATTGTAAATCTTTTGAGTATACATAATAAGATATGATGAAGAAACAAAAAAAAAAGTAGACAACCCAAAGCAATTATTTTTGCTAACTCCTCACGATCGTTCACTTTATCATATTTTATAAGACCTCCAGTAGTAGGGTATAGAGTTGTTTGATTTCCATCTCCATCAGAGTCTCATTCTATAGGATGCTCAATTCTCATATATTTACTAAGTATCCTAGTTCCCCCTAATTGTGCTCCAGTCTTATGTTTAAAAGTATCATTACAAAGTCTACATTTAACTCTATCAATACCTTTTATTTCGTCAAAAAATTTTCAATCCTTACTTCTTTTTCTCCGATTACTAGTGAGGGCCACAAGTGGTTTACTACTAGCACCACGACCACCACCCCTGCTACCAGCTCCAACACTACTATGTGTAAGTGGTATCTTATTTTTCATTTCTAGTTCATTATCTTCTATACCGTAATCTTTATGGAATTATTCATAATCTATATTATTATCAGGTAATGTTTCATGAATATTTGCAGAGTCATTTAAATTACTACCAGATGCTGAAGTACAACCTCTTTTTTTTTATTTTCCCGATTAGTAAACTTATTACAAACTCTTTGCATCATTAAAATAGTAACTACTAGCAACATTCCATATGCAAATAAAATAGTAAATAACAGAAAGAGTTGGAGGAAGTGTACCAAATTCGGCAATGAATTGTGCACTTGATAATTTCACAACTCCAATGTTACCACGAAGAAACGTCAATTGTTCCAATTTTGAAGTTCAATTTTTCAAACTTCAAATAATAAATACTACGATAAATTAAATTTCAAAAAAAAAAAAAAGAATAGCCAAATAGTTGATTGCACTTTAAGGTGAAGATTCAAGATTGAGATATGAGAATTGAGATTGAGAAATAAGAGATAAGTGAAGAAACGAAGAATATAGGGGTGTATTTATAGTTTTCAAAGGGGGTGTTAATTTTTAAAAAAACCCAAAAATGGGCTATTTGTGAAATTATGCCATTGGGCAACGACCACAATGGGAAAAGGACTATTGCCAACGGTTAGATGTTAGGCCCACTAGTAAAAAAAATTTAAAAAGAATTCGTTACCGTTATATCGGTCTAGGCCGGTCCGGTCCGAGCCGATTAACCGATTGAATAGCAATTTACATTGGCCGGGTTTAATTGATCCAGTTAACCGGTGAGAATAAAGTAGCCGAACCAACCCCTCTACCCCTTTAACCTAGCCCCACCTGGCCACTTGTACTAGTCCAGGCCGGTTTCGATTTTAACTGATCTAGGCTGGTCGAGAAACGGGCTGACCCGGCCTGTTAGCCACCCATACCCCCACCCCTTTAACCCAGCCTCACCCAGCCCCTTGTACCGGTATGGGCCGTTTTGGATTTTAACCGGTCCTGACCCGTTAAACACCCGTAGTTTCAAAAGAATCTTTCAACAATATTGTCTTTCTTGTTTATTTTCGAATTTTGATCAGCAGACCATGGCTTCTCGTAGGCCGGTGTTTAATTAAGTTGAAGATGTTTCTGTTGTTTACTTCTTCAATTCACAATGTGATTGCTCAAACTAATTTTCTTGTCTTTATTATTCTCCGACGACTGCTAGTGCTTCCATCATTCTCTGGAAATGCTCCAACTGCACTAAAAAAGATATTCTCGTCTGCAAGTATTACAAGATTGGAGACTGGTATGTCAATTTTGACGTTTGTTCCATCTTGCTGGTCCTTTTTATAACATTGTTTTCTATTGCTTTTATTTTGAGGATATGCAAAAATTTCACAATCTCTTTCTTTCCCTTCGCTTCACTCTCCATGCTAAGTTTTAGAACTTTCCTTCAACATGTTTCTAAACAAAGTTCGATTTCTGTGATGTTCGTTATATGATAAGCTTATGACAGCTAGAGATGCGTCGTTTAGTTTGTTTCCTCAACCATCCTAGATTTTGACCAACTTCTCTTCTATAATCTTAAAAGAACGATAGTTTTCCAATTTTAAATTCGTATGGAGCAGTGTACGAATTCTGACTAACCTTTCTTGTGTTGAAGAGCTAGAAGTATTAAGGACTCACTTAGCTTTCTGTTTCTGAAAGTAAAAATTCTATCCCTGGTAATTCTAAAATTTTCATGTTTCTGAAGTGCTCCCTAAGAAAGTACATCTAACTTGGCCGAAAATTTATTGTCAGATACGCGGAAGATTTGCTTGTTTTGAACCTGATGGAGTTTATACTTTTTGTTATTTGTGGCTTGAATTATTTCCTTGTATTTTTAGGAGACCTATAGTGTTTAGGAAAACTCAATGTCCTAATAGATTTTGGAAAGGAAAACTTATAGTCCTTATCAAATTGGAAAACCTTTCTGATATATGTTTGAGACCTTTTGGGTTCTATATATAGGGGTTGTGGTTGGGGATTCTATAGATTGTATTGTGTTTTTCTTCTCATTCATAGTAGAAAACTTTCTCTTTTTTTGCCCTAAGGATTAGACTTAACCGAACGTCGTTAAATCCTTGTGTTGATTTTTCTTCTCTATTTTCTTTGTGTGAGATTATGTGCTAGTTAACCCACGATATTCCGCAACAATTGTTATTAGAGCAAGGTTCGGGTTTCTACACATAATTTATGGTTAAGATGTCTTCAGGTTCTAGTTTCAGTGTATGGAAGATTAAGATGAAATCGTCTCTGGTGTTACAAGAGTAAGACCTGAAGGAGAGGGCTTTGAATGTGATCTTCATGAGTGTTACAGATAGCGTTCTTCGAGAAATTGCTGAAGAAACTTCTGCAGCAACGGCATGGAAGAAGTTGGAGGATCTGTATTCTAAGAAATCGCTGACAAACTGCCTTTACCTGAAAAGAGGTTATACAATCTTTGTATGAATGAAGGTACACCTGTTAAAACTCACCTTGATGAGTTTAATTCAATTATAATGGACCTAAAGAATATGGATATCAAAATTGAGAGTGAGGATCAAGCCTTGATTGTGTTATGTTCTTTACCACAGTCTTATTATACTTTTGCGAATACACTGCTATATGGGAAAGATAACATTTCACTAGAAGATGTTAGTAATACACTAAAATATAAAGAGTTGAAAAAGAGCTTTCCAGACAACAGAACTGAGGGCAAGGGTCTTGTGATTAGAGGAAGAACACAACAAAAGGACTTTAACAGGAAAAAGTCGACCGAAAGATCAAAGTCTAGAGCAATGAAGCAAAATTGTTATGAGTGCGGGGAGCAAGGTCACCATAAGAGAGATTGTCCTAAGCCGAAGGAGAAAAGAGGGGACCGAAAAATAGATAATTCGACAAATATTGTTGACACAGGCAATAATTCTGATGATAATGATTATGTAGGGGAACTTTGTGCTGTGAGTTCTAGTCATGGGAAAAATTCTTGAGTTTTTGATTCTGGTGCTACTTTCCACATGTGTCTACACAAGAATTGGTTTGTAACATATAAACAAATGAGTGGGACTGTTTATATGGGAGATGATAATCCATTACCAGTAGAAGGGGTTGGTAACATCAAATTGAGAATGTTCGACGAAATTATCAGAAACATTGAGTGTTGGCATGTTCCTCGATAAAGAAAAATTTGATTTCTCTTTCGACTTTGGATGATTAATGGTATAAATTTCGCGCCGAGAATGGAATACTTAAAGTGCGTAAAGGCTCCATGGTACTCATGAAGGGTAAACTACATTCTAAATTGTATCATCTTCAGGCCGATATAGTTGAAAGCGAAGCTGTTGTAGCTTCTGGGAGAAGTGATCTGAATCAGTCTCAGTCGTGGCACTTGCGACTTGGCCATATGAGTGATAATGGATTGTCTTTATTGAGTAAGCAGAATTTGTTGAATGGGTACAAAAATCAAGTTTTGAATTTTTGTGAGCATTGTGTATTTGGTAAACAGACAAGGATAAAATTCATCAAGAAGGCCGAGCACAAGACCAGAGACAAGTTAGATTATAACACTCTGACTTGTGGGGTCCAAACAGAGTTCCCTCCAGGAGTGGTGCCAGGTATTTTATGTCTTTGATTGATGATTAATTGGTGATGGTGCGGGTGTATTTTCTGGAAACAAAAGATGAGCCATTTTCGACATTTGTTAAATGGAAGACGATGGTTGCGAGGCATACGGAAAGAAAAGTTAAGCATCTTCAAACTGACAATGGGTTGGAATTTTGCAATTCTGAGTTCGATAATTTCTGCATCAGCGAGGGCATAGTGAGACACCGCACTTGTGTCAGAACACCACAACAAAATAGTGTTGCAGAATGTATGAATAGAATGCTTTGTGATAGGGCATGAAGCATGCTTTCACGCTCATGTGTTAGCAAAGATTTTTGGGCTGAAGCAATCAATACAGCTTGTTATTTGGTCAATAGATCTTCATCCACAACTATTGAGTTCAAAACTCTTTTTGAGGTATGGTCCGGTTTGCCTGCTGATTATTAAAATTTAAGGATATTTGGTTGTTCTGCTTATGCTCATGCGAGGGATAGAAAACTTGAGCCGAGGGCAAAGAAGTTCATATTTCTAAGGTATGCAACTGGAGTGAAAGGTTATAGGTTGTGGTGCACAGATCAAAAGACTCCTAGGCTAATTATCAGTAAGGATGTAACATTCAATGAATCTGCCTCAATGGACAGTCAGAGGGAGAAAGCAATAGCAGAAATAGATTGTGGTGTCAGTGACCGCATAAAGCTAGAAATTGAATCTGTACTAGCTCATCCCAGTAGTTCTAAAGTAGAGGAACTGGAGCAGGTGCAAAATATGATCAAGGCGATAATGTTGATGCACCTGCGCAACAACCCTATATCATTGCAACAGGCAAAGAGAAGAGAGTAATCAATCCACCACAAAGGTTTGCAAACGTAGCTGATGGTAATTTTCTTGGATATGTTAATTTTGTAGAGTTCGCTTTGTCTGTTGCAGAGACCATTGATGTGCTTGAGCCTAATAGTTATAAAGAAGCTATTTATAGTCCAGAAGCAGATCGGTGGGTTGGTGCTATGAGTGAAGAGATTGGGTCTCTTCATAAGAATCACACATGGAAGCTTGTTCAATTGCCAAAGGAGCGGAAGGTACTAGGCTGCAAATGGATTTTCAAAAGAAAAGAGGGCAACCAGGGGTTGAAGCATCAAGGTACAAGGCAAGATTAGTAGCTAAAGGTTTTTCACAAAGGGAGGGGATAGATTATAATGAAGTGTTCTCTTCAGTGGTAAAGCATAGCTCTATCAGAGTCTTACTAGCTTTGGTGGCTCTTCATGACTTAGAATTGAAGCAGTTAGAAGTGAAAGCTGCATTCTTGTATGGTAAGTTGGATGAGCAGATTTATATAAGTCAACCCGAGGGATTCACTCAGGATAAGAAAAGTCATGTTTGCTAGCTTAAGAAATCTTTATATGGTCTGAAACAGTCGCCTAGGCAGTGGTATAAAAGATTTGATACATTCATGATTCAAAGTGCATTTTCTCGAAGTGCATAGTTGCGTGTAGTATAAAAAGCTTGAAGACGGTTCTAGTGTATATTTGTTATTATATGTTGATGACATGCTTATTGCTGCTAAAAGCATGTCACATATTACCCGATTGAAGAAGCAACTAGGTGAGCAGTTTGAGATGAAGGATTTAGGTGCTGCAAAGAAGATATTGGGGATGGAGATTACTCGAGATAGAAGGGTTGGAAAGCTGATGTTGTCCCAACAGTCCTATATTGAGAAGGCCCTCAAGAGATTTAATATGATATGTGCTAAATCTGTGTCCATTCCGTTTGGTTCTCATTTCAAGTTCTCTGCAGACATGTCACTGAAAACAGACGAGGAAATGGAACAGATGTCTGTGTTCCATATTCGAGTGATGTAGGTAGCATTATGTATACTATGGTTTGCACTCGCTCTGACATTTCACATGATGTTAGCGTTGTGAGTAGATACATAGCGTGTCCTGGTAAAGAATGGTAGGCGGTGAAGTGGATCCTGAGATACTTGAAGGGTAGCGGTGAAGTGGATCTTGAGATACTTGAAGGGTACTGCAGATGAAGGCTTGACTTTTTATGTAGTGGACTTGGATAAGAGAAGATCTCTGACAGGCTATGTTTTTACTCTTTCTGGTAGTGTTCATCAGTTGGAAGGCGACTTTGCAATCTGTCATTGCTTTGTCTACCACAGAAGCTGAGTATATGGCAATTACGGAAGCAGATAAAGAGGCTATTTGGCTACAAGGCTTGGTAAGTGATCTTGGACTAGCTCAGAAGAAGACACAAGTTTTTTGTGACAGTCATAGAACCATTCATCTTACTAAGAACCAGATGTTTCATGAGTGGAAGAAGCATATTGAAGTCAGACATCACTTTATTCGAGACATTATATCAAAGGGGGTTGTTAAAATGGAGAAAGTGTCTACGCAAGATAATCCGGTTGATATGATGACCAAGGCAGTCCCAGCCAACAAGTTTAGGCATCGCCTAGACTTGATTGGTGACGTTGTTCCTGTTGATGAAGAGAATTCAAGCCAAGGGGAAGATTTGTTATTTGTGGCTTGAATTATTTCCTTGTATTTTTAGGAACCCATAGTCCCTATAGGTTTAGAAAAATTCACTGTCCTAATAGATTTGGGAAAGAAAAACCTATAGTCCTTGTCAAATTGGAAAACCTTTCTCATATATGTTTGGGGCCTTTTGGGATATATATAGGGGTTGTAGTTGGGGATTCTATAGATTGTATTGTGGTTTTCTTCTCATTCATAGTGGAAAGCTCTCTTCTTTTGCCCCGAGGATTAGGCTTAGCCGAACCTCATTAAATTCTTGTGTTGATTTTTCATCTCTATTTGCTTTGTGTGAGATTGTGTGCTAGTTAACCCATGATATTCCGCAACATTTTTCTTAGGAACACTGTTTATGGTGACCCTCGATGGTGTTGTACTTTTCTCCTTGCCCCTTCCGATCCTTTATTTATTGAAATTGGAGAGGCATTTATCCGGAAACAGATTGAGGGTGAGTTATACTTCTATCTTTCAGTTGAAAAGGATTTGCCTTTAATAAACAGAATACAGACAAAAGTTTTTTGGTCTTGAAAAATGTAAAAGGATTTTAGACTTTGTAAAACTTCTTAACCTCTTTTGTTCTTGTTCTAGTGCTTTATCTTTTTCCATTTTGAACATAGAACATTGAGGAGCCAACGCTTTTTAAAATATCACACTTTTCTGTTTCCGATTCTATGTTACATGAACTAATGGAAAGAACTAGAATAAACAAGATATCACCCCACAGCTTTAAAACTGTAAAATCTTGAGCAGAAGACAGTTTGCAGAGATGACACTGCACAAGCTTTTCGAAAACTCAGATTTCCACATTGTCACAAGCAACTTTTCCAACTTCGAATATCCTCGTACAACAACTATGCCCCAATCTCAAACAATTTGGGCTCGGCTATTTTTTAAATGTATAAATACTACTCATAGAAAGCAGATATAGAATAGCCTGGTAAATCTGCAAAAATATGCCTGGTAACGCCAGCGATAGTTAAATTAAGTCAAGATATGCAAGGAATGGAAGAGAATTTTAAAAGAAGTCATTGACATACTCGTGCCTACCTGGTACGTTTAGAGCACAGAAATATGATGAAGCTTATAGAAAGGCAAAATTCACATACATGACCAAGCGCTTCTTTAGAAAGCGACAAATGGAAAGCACTTGAATCAGTATTTCTCCAGCAAGATGAACTTGTTTGACCCTGGCTGCATATCTGTTCCCAGGGAATTAGGACCCTATAACTTATGTTAAATCCGTGTTATGTTACTTCTGGAGTTGTATTCCGTCAGTCTGTTATTATTTTTGACGGGAGCATGGGTTTGTTAGTGAGGAGTTTTGAGTTTGGTATTTACTCTTCTACTGGATTTTGCTAGTCATATAACATGAGTCCAGTTCAGCATCCCGCATTTCTATGCTCGCTCCAAAATAAGAGGATGGCATGCTTTGTACTTATGCCTTTGAAATCATGAGACGATTAGCACTTCTATTTTATCAGTCATTGCCTAATGAAAGCTTATTTAAAATGTGGCTTCTGTCCTCTTTTTTCTATTTTCATTTTCAAGTGTAATTGTTTCCTTTTATCCTTGACTCACATAACCATTCTCAGAGCAACAAATCTAATATGATTGTATGGTTTTGATAATGCACTTAAGTTAAAATAACATTATAGGGAAGGGGGAAGCTTATAAAGTGTTTGATGCTGTTGAGTTGTCCCACATCGGAGGGATTTGAAGTCTTTGGTCTCCTTATATGGCTTGAGCAATCCTCACCTCATAAGCTAGCTTTTGGGGTTGAGTTAGGCCCAAGGTCCATTCTTATCATGGTATCAAGATATATATTTTTCTCCCGTGCTTTCTCACATGGTATCAGAGCCAGGCCCATCCCAATTATTGTTACCGATGTTGGGCCCCCATTTATGTTGTCCACGCTCCAGAGATCTGGGCGTGAGGGGGGGTGTTGAGTTGTCCCACATCGGAGGGATTTGAGGTCTTTGGTCTCCTTATATGGCTTGAGCAATCCTCACCTCATAAGCTAGCTTTTGGGGTTGAGTTAGGCCCAAGGTCCATTCTTATCAGATGCATTTTCTATTCTGACAAATACCTTGACGAGAAAAATATCTTGGCATACTTATCAGAAAGCCGATGAGCGTGGTGGTCCTGCTGATAATCGATATACCAGTAGACTTTTATGATCATTGCTGACTTCAATTAAGCTCAACATACTTGAACATTACTGTTTAGTTGATAGTATGTGCTAGAGGTTGCTAGTTTTTGTGTCACGACTCAAAATCCGACCCGGTCGTGATGGCGCCTATCGTGGAACTAGGCCAGCCACTTATTTCCAGTTTCTCATTTTATCCAAATTATTAACGGCAGAAAACATCAATTTAAAATAGAAATCCAATAATAAAAGATAGAAGTGTCAAAAACAGCGGAAAGATACACAATCCCAACCTGGGGTGTCATAGTCTTGAGCAAACTAATATAGCTGACTGAATTTCAAATCTAGTATAGTCTGAAAACATCCAAAAAAAATAAAGCTAGAGGAAGATAGGGAAGGAGAAGGCATAATTGCGGTCGCCAAGCAGCTACCTCGCAATCTCCGGAGAAGTCCTCAACTGGCAAGATCAGCAACCGCTATCGGATACACTTGGATTTGCACACAAGGTGCATGAGGTAACGTGAATACACCAACTCAGTAAGTAACAAGTCCAAACTATGGACTGATGGTAGTGACGAACCAAACCCCATACAGGTTGCAACAGATAATTGTACAGAAAAGTGGACATGCTTACAGTTCAAGTATTTTCTCAGAAATAACCCAACACAGTATGAATAATACAGAGTATAAAAGTACCAATGCACAGATAGCGTGATCAGTGTCACGTATGGTACCTCACTGACAGTGCTCAACCACTCGGTACTGTGTACGGTCCACTCGACCCAGGGAAGATCCATCCCGGAATATACGTACATCATAGACTATAAGTCACCAGTACTGAGGAAAAGACAGGCCAATCCAGCCTCATGGAGAAGATCCATCTCCATACCAATACTTCGGACGAGATCCATATCCAGGGAAGATCCATTCCTCGATATCATCAACTATTGCGCTCACTCGGGGTGTAAAGATTTCGGAGGGGGTTCTTTGAGCCCAAGCACTATATCAATGCCAGCGAAGGCATGATTAATATCATTGTTGCGGCATGCAGCCCGATTCCATACTCTCAATTAATATTCTGCTCTCGGCCTCACCCTCACTCAGTCAATACTCTCCGGTCTCACACACACGGGCTAAGATGTCACGATACAAGCCCGAACAATGATATGATATGTCAAATAGCAATAATCGAGACGGGGCATGATATAATATGCATGAACAGGACCGAGTATAGAATCTACATGAAACTAATGACATGACAACAAGAAACAACCTCTCGGGTCTCAATAATACCGGCGTAAAGCCTTAACATGATATTTAGCATGATTTACAGCTTATCAACTTAATCATATGATTTCAACACAGTATCAACATAAAAAAGTAACTAAGCGGTGCCATGGAATGATCCAGGCCGCATTTCTCGGGGTGCACGCCCTTATGCCCGTCACTTGGTATTTGCGTCACCTCAATAGAAATCATAGGAACACACAGTTGGGGGTTTCGAACCCTCAGAATCAAGTTTGGAAGTGTTACTTACCTCAAGCCAAATACTAGCCCGCGACGCCTTTTCCTCTCGATTCGGCCTCCAAATGCCTCGAATCTAACCAAAATTAGTATGTAACCATCAAAATATGCTAAGGGAACAAAGCTCACTCGATAATAATGAAATTACAGCACAAAATCTGAAATTGACCAAACCCGACCCCTGGGCCCATGTCTCAAAATGCGACAAATTTTACATCAATAGAACCCTTATTCCACCACGAGTTCATTCATACCAAAAGCACCAAAATTAGACCTCAAATCACCACTCAAAGCTCTCCAATTAACCAAGCCCTAACCCGCAAATTTGCCACTGATTTTCCTTTAAATTTCATGCTAATAACTATAAAAATTACCACAATAATGAGCTTAGGAACCAAGGACCTTACCTCAATGAATCCCACTCAAAATCTCCCTTGAAATTGCTCCTTTCACCTCGAATGAGAAAATGAGAAAAATGGCCAAAATCGCAAATGGAGTCTTTAAAATTTTCTGACCCAGGCCTTCCGCATATGCGGTCAATTTCTGCATCTGCGCTACTGCTTCTGCGGTCAAGCGCACCGCTTTTGCGGTTGCCACTTTAGTCCCCTTACGCACGTGCGACCCAAACTTCGCATCTGTGGGCCCCCAGGTGCAGCTCACCTTCCGCATCCGCGGCTTCTGCTCTCTTCGCCTGTGGACGCATCTGCGGCTCCAATTCCACTTTTGCGAGTCTGCACCTGCGGTCCCCTAGACGCAGGTGCGGTTATGACAGTAATAGAACACTTCAGCTGCCAAACCCAATTCCAAATCTCCCGTTGACCCCACGAAATCACCACGAGGCCCCCGAGACCTCAACCAAAAGCACGAACAAGTCATATATCACTATTCAAACTTATACCAATCTTCAAAACCCCTCAAACAATATCGAATCAACAAAATAACATTGGATTCAAGCCTTTCTATCAAACCTCGATATGAAATTTTGCACACACGTCACATTTGACACAACGAACCTACTGCAACTTCCGGAATTCCATTCCGACCTCTATATCAAAATCTCACCAACCAACCGGAAAACACCAAATTTTCAATTTCGCCAATTCAAGCCTAAATCTACCACGGACCTCCAAAACACATGCCGATCACACTCCTAAGTCCCAAATTATCTCCTGAAGCTATCCGAACTATCGGAATTCACATCCGAGCCCTTTTCACATAAGTCAACATCCGGTTGACTTTTCAAATTTAAGCTTCCTCAAAAGAGGCTAAGTGTCTCAAACCTTATCAAAACCCCTTTGAACCCGAACCAACTAACCTGATAACACATAATACAGCTGAACAAGGCAATAAGAAGCAGAAATGAGGAAAACGAAGCGGTAGCTCATGAAACGACCGACCAGGTCGCTATATTTTGCAATCTGTTACAACAACAACAACAACAATAACTACCCAGTTATCCCACCAGGTGGGGTATGGGGAGGGTAATATGTAGACGAGCCTTACCCCGCCCGTAAGGGCAGAGAGGCTGTTTCCAAACGACCCTCGGCGTGTAGGATAAAAAGAGGGAAAGCTGCATTACGAAAACAAAGGTAAAATTAGAAACACAAGCAAAACAAAACAAAATAATAAAGCATAGGTACTCCTGCAATTATAATGTAAGTACTCATGAAAACATAAGCAACATAAATACAGTCGCATGCAATAATGCAATAATAACAAACAGTAACTACCATATTAACAACCATATGGCGACATAAGCTAAAACACTAATCACCTATGGGTAACCCTACTATCCCACACCCAACCCCGAGAGATGCGAATGAAGGACTCTAGGAGCCCCTAGCCTACAATCCTGATTCTAGACCTCCAAACGCCCCTATCAAGGGTCATGCCCTCGGTAACCTGCAATCTGGTCATGTCCTGCCTAATCACCTCTCCCCAATGCTTCTTAGGCCTCCCTTTCCCTCGCCGACCACCAACAATCTCCAGCCGCTCGCAGCTCCTCACCGGGGCATCGAGGGCCCTCCTCCGAACATGCCCGAACCACCTCAGTCGCGCTTCTCGCATCTTCTCGTCCACCGGGGCCACCCCTACCTTCTGTCGAATAACTTCATTCTTGATCTTATCCAGCCTGGTGTGTGAAATTATAAAATATGGTTTTATCACTTGACTACCCAAAATAAACAAAAGCTCAGAATAGAAAGCTCCTACTTGTTGACAATTCTGCTCCACTTGGGACCTCCTTTCACGAGAAAAAGAAAATAAAATGAAATCGGTGATTTAATTCCCATGCCTTAACTAGTACAGCTTTCAACATCTAGTTCTCCTATCTCTCTCTCTCCTCCAGTGCCTATATTTTAGTTGAACTGCATTATAAGGTGCTTTAATGGATCAAAATACCTTGATGACTTCAATTCCTACCTAGGAAGAAGGCAAAGCACATATGGTGTAGTAGATCTAGTTTTATTGTGATGTTTATATTTACGGCGGACTGGGTGTGATGCAAATATCCAATTTCATTGATGCAGTCATATTGTTGGTTATAGTTCGTGAATTATTATGTTGAAGTGTGTGACCGTCTCATCTAAAAGTTTAAGCCGTTAAAGAGTGCACATTTTTATTTACTTAATTATGTCTTAAACACTCCTTGTTATGTACGGGCTTGATTCCTTTTAATCAGCCAAGCATGTGAATTTTCTTTTTGATATTGGGTGGCGGTGAGACTCGAACTCAGGACCTCTATCTGCTCTAATACCATGTTGAAGTGTGACACCATCTCATCTAAAAGCTTAAGTTGTTAGAGCGTGCACACTATTATTTACTTAATTATGTCTTCAATTGTTTGTTTGGCAAGTCGATGTAGGGTCTATTTCTTGGCCTTTCTTTGAAGGGAAAAAAAGCGTTAACGTTTTGCAGCCTATAATTGTATATTTCCTGTCATTTGATCTCAACTGACTCTTTTGTGATTCATGTTTTTTATGTTCATTGCAGAATACGGAGACATCACCGATATTTGCAACTGGTAGTCCATCATTCCACTAAACTACTTCATCTGGCCTAATTAAGTACAGTGAATTCGCAAGCAGTTTCAAGTATTTCACTTTGATTCTTTATCAAAAAAAAAAACAACATTTTTTCACTTTGTTCTTGTTTACAGATGCGTGTTGCTTATTATCTGGTTTTATATAAACACCTAAAGCAGGTGACAAATTATTTCTCTTTTAGGCTCTAACAAAGTATGCTTGAAGGCTTCTTACTTTTTGAAGCCTGGAAAATTTGATTTTACTGCTCGTATCTTTTATATATTGTTCGCTCTTCCTGTCTGACTCTATTTATTGAACTGAAACTTCAGTTAATGTGATTAGGAGAGATATGGGGCTACAAAGATTTATAACTTAAAGACAATTGTACTTTAATTTTTATACCCTTAAATGTATGAACATCACCTTTTTTGCAGCAAGTACAAGTAATACTATTCTCTTTTTTTCTTGAAGCTTAATCTCTCCTCCTAGATGATCCATTTAAGAAGGGAGTCACAAGTTACAACTCCTTTCTATCAGAATATAAATGGTGGAACTTGTAGCGGGGTCTTGCTGAATAAGTTGAAAACTTCTTGATATTGACATTAATGCCTAGCTTAGGGATCTCATATGGTTGTTTTAGGGCATCAAATTTGGAATTCTTTTAACTTCCAGTCAAGGATTATTCTTAGTGCCTAGAATAGGCAAATAAAAATTTTCACTTCAAATTTTTGTTTATGAATCAAAATCTGAGAACTGGCATGTTTATACAGTGATACTTTCAATGAGAATACTCCACCTACTGATGATCCGACATATATTTCATCTCTCGGCTCTGCTGTGTACAAAGCAATGTCAAAAGCAGATAACAACGCGGTGTGGCTGATGCAAGTATACTTCTTATTCTTACCACTAATACTCTTACTTGGCTACTGATTTATTCAATGATATCTAGTATTATTGTTATTATTTTTTTATTAGGTAATAATATGTAGCATTAATTGAGCTCTATTGTGGTCTTATGTTAATTTTTGGCATCTTTAAACTAGTAGTATCACATGAGCTCACCACTGGGATTTAATTAGTATTTACACGTAATCTAGAAAGGAAAAACACCTAATTACATCCATAGAAATCTCCTATTATATTGTTATAGGGATCAAGATGCTTTTAATATTTACAAGATGCGAATCCTTGCTATTTTAACCAATTTGAGACAGTACATATTTATGGTTTATTTCATGAATTTTCTCAAGGAATTTCCTGGATTTAAGTGCCATTTTCTGTATTTACCTTATCAGGAAACAAAGTGCCATTGACTGCTGGGACTGTATTATTAATCAAATTAGTGCTTAGATGGGATCATTTTTTAGGAAGAATTTTGTTTGTTGGAAAGCTCTGAAGCTAGCTGGTTTCTCATACTTTTTACATTTTACCTCAAATTGTCCTGAGTTTAAGGTTGATCTAAGCATTTTACTGGATCCAAGTGCCTCTTGTCTGGTAATTCTTTTGCGGTCATCCGATGATTAATTCAGCGCACTGCACCGCTTTCCAGTGACATTGCATATTTTAATGACCATTCTGGTGGCACCAATGCCTCTTTTCTTTGGTTGCCGTTGAGGTGACACCTCCGTTTGCACCTACTACTCCAGTCACTTTCCTATGTTCTTTTCGTCGGTTTTTTTGCAATCAAAACATTTCCAGTTAGATTCCTTCGACCATAGCTTTTACGACGACTTTCTGGCAAATTTTCTGATAGTTCTCCTGGCAATACTATTTTGTGGTTATTTAATTTTCTGTCTTAACAAAATAAGTGAAGTCCAGTTGATTTCCCCACATTTCAGTTTGAGGGTTCTTGTTAGAATTTAAGTATTAGGGATACAATGTCAGATTATTTTAAGTTGCATATCGTCCCACTTAGGACAGGTTTCACCTATATATGTACGCGTCTTGTTTTCCTCAAGTTATGATATCATCATTATATTTCTTCTCCTCTTATTTTTTTCACAACATACCACACAGAAAGGTGTTACGAAATGTTTCATGCTATTTTAGTGACCCACGCCCAATTTCGTCTGCGCTTTTGATTCTGTCACTACTTATATGCATATATCCACTGAAACACCGCCTGAGATGTATCAGGAGAAAATTAAAAATAGAATATCTATGATTTGAAGTATATGTGACTGTGAGGTTCTTACATTTCTTATCTCCTTTTAGTTATGTGATAGTATCATACTCTTGATGTCGGTTACTACAAAAATGGATACCATGGGGAGCTTTTCTGTTCACTGATACAGTGTACATCTAAGGGATTGACAGGTTTTCTGTCGTTTACGTGGTACTACTTACCTATTCAGAAGAGATTTGTTGCTCACGTTGCCTACGTGACTGGAAGGCACTTATTCTCCTAATGCTGGGTAGATGTTGTTGTTGTTAGGAAAAAATGATCTCTTCATTCGTGTCATATTTGTACAGTCAACCTTTATTAACAAAAACGACAAAATGAAAGATTGCACCACCATTTTTGCTTCTGAACAGGCACTTTTACATTCTGTTCCACACGGGAAGATGATAGTTCTTGATTTATTTGCTGATGTCAAACCAATATGGAAATCATCCTCTCAATTCTATGGCACTCCTTATATCTGGTAATCAGAGGATACTATGTGCAAAAAACTGTATGTAGTTTGGTTTCTGTTATTTTCACTTGTTATTGAAGCTTGAATGTCACTTAATTCCTTCCCCCCCCCCCCCCCCCAAATGTTACTGTAACAAAATATAAAAGGTGTATGCTGCACAACTTTGGAGGCAATATCGAAATGTATGGAGTATTAGATGTTGTGGCTTCTGGTCCTATTGATACCCGTATTAGTGAGAACTCAACAATGATAAAATGTTTATCATTTCACAAAACGTTTTTTCTTTTTTCTTTCTGAAGTTATTATTCAGAATTTAAAACTATTAATGATTTTATATCCCTCTTATGATATTATGATGTAATTGAGTTTTTTTAATCCATTTCCTTGAAGTTGTTTACTTTTCTTGCTCGGTGCTCTATGGTTACTTTTCTTGCTCGGTGCTCTATGGCAGGTTGGTGTTGGTATGTGCAGGGAAGGAATAGAACACAATCCGGTTTTCTATGAGCTGATGTCCGAAATGGCATTTAGAGGGGATAATTTTCAACTTCAGGTAGCAGCAAACAACAACAACAACAACAACAACCCAGTATAATCCCACTTATTGGGGTCTGGAGAGGGTAGCGTGTACGCAGACCTTACCCCTACCATGGGGTAGAGAGGGTGTTTCCAAATAGACCCCCGGCATCCTTCTCTCCAAGAACTTCCCACCTTGCTCTTGGGGAGACTCGAACTCACAACCTCTCGATTGGAAGTGGGGATTACCATCAGAGCCTTTTGTCAATTAGAAGTCATTAGGATTCACGACTAAACTGAGATTATAAGAGAATAGAAAATAGATAACTGAACATTTAGAAATTTACCCAAGACCTGGTAGAATGACCAGGAATCCCTCTCCACTCCAATGAGAATCTTCCATCTATCTCAATCCCGGACAACACCACCACACGCGATATAGCTCCTATACCTGTAGAAAACATTAACTCCGAGTGTGGTCATATCACCGCAGGAACTTTTTTGTTCATTTTATTGTAAGTGCCTTTTCAGTTCAATCTCCTCTCCATTTTAACCATATCCCTTCTAAGCTCGTTATACAACAAGTTTTGCAAAAGGATAAACTTTTACTTTAGAACACAAAAATGTAAAACCTATAAAAGTGAATTAACTTACTTCAAAAATAGAAGTAAATTAACTTTCAGTCAAGAACTATTTGTCTCTTTCTCTTTGCTGTGTTCTTTTGCTTTTTATAAATTTCTCCTGCATTCTTTTGAAACTACAAAATATTTCGAACCTTGTAAAAATATGTTGATTTTGACCAAAGATGATTTTCAATCTTAATGGTAGAGATTAACTTTGATATTAGGAAAAATATTCGAGATAACAAACTATCAGCTACACCAAACAAGCAGTAGCGGTGTCTTGAGAATGATGTTTGAACAGATTGGACTCTCTGTTGTTTTCATATCCGCTTTTAGTCAAAAGGCTCATGTTTCTATATTCCATTCCCTTTATGAATGCAGAAATAGGAATTAAGCTTAGTATCTTAAATGAGTTTTACTGACTTTTTAAATGAGTTTTACTGACTTTTAGACATATTTTATGGGGAATAATATCTCATCTATTTCTCTATATCAATCCACTTATCAGATGCATCTTGAAGGGTGTGTATAATTAAGTAGTGTTTTGCTGTTTTACTGAAAGATAGTTTATGCTGATGCAGTTTCCTGCATACTTATTGCACCCAATATCAATCCATCTAAGATTATGCTAGTTTTATATTGTGAGAAACCAAAAAACTCCTAATGCTGTTTTTATCATATGAGGATATGCAGTTTTAAGATTGATTTTTTGAATACACTATTAATATAGCATTTAATTATGTCATATCACTATGTTGCCTAAAATTGGAAATTGAAAGCATACAAAACATTGGAACGGTGTTCCCTAATAAAATATTAAAAAAAAAAGGCATTAGAACAGTGTTATATCTGTGCCTATGATATTGTTTATCATCTTTGGTTTCAGCTTCAAAAAGAAGCCTGAGTTGTCCGACCGGTGTGTATTTGATGCGTCTTGCCATGTCTTATCTCATTAAATTTATTTCAATCTGGTAAACCCTACCCTGAATAGCATGCCTTAAGTTTGTGTCACTTACCTATCCCGTAAAGCCTATACCCCCTGCCCAGGAGTCAACAGTGGCCCTTTCACTTTGTTTCCTTGGCGACTCGAACCCCCAAACTCTCTTGGGCAGAAGTGGTGTGCTCTTGCCATTGGAGCGACCTACTTGTCTTCTTTTCTACTTGATAAAGTAAATTTTTTTATACTAGTGATTAAAAAGGCAAACAGGGACAGTGTCTGAATCAAACTTCTCAAAAACGCCTGCAGCAGTGGATTTGTCTCTTAAACTCATATTCACTGGCCTCCCCTGTGTTTAATGTCCTAAAACTCTTTTTTACTGCTTCATATTTTCGGCATTTTATTGAAACATTTAAAGCGAAAAATTGTTAATGCCTTTCCTCACATCATAATTTATTTGTTTTACTGCATCAGGTTGGTTGAAATCCTATTCTCGCAGACGTTATGGTAAAGTGAACGATCAAATTGGAGCTGCTTGGGACATCCTTTATCATACAATTTACAATTGCACTGATGGAATAGCTGTACGTTCTTCAAAATTGTCAGTGCTTAACCATTTAATTCTACATCTTCTGATAGTAAGGAGAATGGTATAATCATGTCTTGTATATCAGGACTTCATAATTGTCAGTGCTTAAACATTTAATTCTACATCTTCTGTATGTTTTGGTTGAACTGATAACTAGGCAATATGTTTCTAGCTAAACCTATGATGCAATTAGCTGCTCATTTTATTTCTCAGCACTTATTACTGAAAACTATACGAACGTCCAGACAAAATTTCTATCTTCAGCACAAAATGCATGTCTTTGATAATCGTAATCTATTCGGGAGAAAAGAGAGAGAGATCATAATTCATATATCTGAAAGAAAATTCTTTGGAAGCACTAAATGTTTACATCCCAGTTTTCATGGTTTGTCAATGGCATTTGCTTCTTCCTCACCCTGGCCCTTTACCTTGTGCAATGTTGTAGGATCACAACAAAGACTACATTGTGGAATTCCCTGACTGGGACCCCTCAGGGAAGACGGGAACTGATATCTCGGGGACCGATAGTTCCAGTCAGAATCAGATGCAAAAACTTGCAGGGTTCCAGTGGAACAGACGGTTCCTTTTCTTTGAAAAGAGCTCCAGTCTACCAAAGCCTCACCTATGGTATTCTACAGAGAATGTCATCAAGGCATTAAAGCTATTCATTGATGCAGGAACAGAACTTTCTGGAAGCCTCACGTATAGGTAAAGGCTGATTCTGACTTTCACAAGTGATGAAAAATGACTTTTTATCCCTTTATTGCAGGTACATGTATATTTTATCCGTCTATTCATTCTAATTCTTAAAAAGAGGGGTTAAAAAACTAATATTTTCTAAGAAACCTCTATTGCGGAAGCCAAATGTATATAGTGTGAATGAGTCAAAATTACTATACCAAAAATTATAACAACCACCAATAATAAATAAGGCAATAAAGCAACAACAAAAAGAATACCAGAATTTACGAGGTTTGGCCAATTTTTCTTCCTCCACAGATGTGGGACATTTTGGCATTCAACAAATCTCCACCTTGGCAGAATTCCACATCTTCAATTTTCTCTTAATAACAAATTTTGGTTGTGCCTTCATCTTCAATCTTCAGTGTTCAACAATGTTGATCAAATCCATACATGTTTGAACTTGACCGCATCAGCACTTTTGTTAGCATATTAGCGGGATTCTCTATAGTATGAATTTTCTTCACCGTGACTCCACATTCTTCTATGATTTCTCGTACGAAATGATACCGAACATCAATGTGCTTCGTCCTTGCATGATAAACTTGGTTCTTCGCTAATTGAATAGAACTTTGACTATCACAAAAAATTATGATACTTTTGTGTCCAATACCAAGCCCTTTTAGCAATCCTTGAAGCCAAATTGCTTCCTTTTTCACAGTCTCTGTAATAGCCATGTACTCTGCCTCTATTGTAGACAAAGCAACTGGTGACTGCAAAGTAGACTTCCAACTAACTGGTGCCTTTGCAAAAGTAAACACATAACCAGTAGTTGATCTTCGTTTGTCCAGATTACCCGCAAAATCTGAGTCACAATATCCAACTACAGACTGATTGCCTTCCTGCTCAAAAACTAACCCAACATCTACATCATTATGAATATACCGTAGAATCCACTTCACAACTTGCTAATGCTCCTTTCCTGGATTATGCATATATCTGCTAATAACTCCAACAGCTTGTGGAATATCAGGTCTCGTACAGACCACTGCATACATCAAACTAACAACAACATTTGCATATAGTACCCTTGACATATACTTCAGTTCAACTTCATGTTTTGGCAACATAATAATACTTAGCTTAAAATGGGGAGCAAGTGGAGTACTAACTGGCTTAGTCTTCTTATCAATGCCAAAGCGCTGTAGTACTCTCTTCAAATAATTCTTTCTGAGATAAACATAGTTTCTTTGAACGTCTATCTCTTATTATCTCTATGTCAAGAATTTTCTTTGCCTCTCCCAAATCTTTCATCTCGAACTCCTTCTTCAGTTGAATCTTCAACTTATCAATTTCTTCCGAATTCTTGGATGCTATCAACATATCATCAACAGATAGCAGAAGATATACAAAAGAACCATCTTCAAGCTTGCGCAAATACACAAAATGATCGTATTTGCTTCTCTTATACCCTTGCCGCAACATAAACTTGTCAAATTGCTTGTACCATTGTCTAGAAGATTGTTTCAATCTGTACTTCGATTTTTCAAGTTTGCACACTATATTTTATTTCCAGCAACTTTGAATCCTTCTGGCTGAGTCATATAGATTTCCTCCTCCAAGTTTCCATGTAAATATGTAGTTTTTACATCCATCTGAACTAGTTCCAAATGCAATTGTGCTACCAAAGTCAACATAATTCTAATGGAGGAATGTTTTACAACTGGAAAAAATACTTCATTGTAATCAATTCCCTTCTTTTGAGCATATCCTTTGGCCACCAATCTTGATTTGTAGCGAACATCTACTTAGTTAGGAAATCCTTCCTTTTTTGCGTAAACCTATTTGCACCTAATTGCTTGCTTGCTCTTCGATCCATATTTCTTTAGAGTTTTTAACTTTATTATATGAAAATCTCTCTCCAACAACTCTCTGTTTCTTACAACGGTCACCAACCCCAACCCCAACCCCTCCCCAGCTCCCAGCCCCCCCTCTCCCCCTTCCCCCCCCCCCCTTCCCCTTTCCCCCTCCGGTGACCCCTCCTCCCGCGACCCCCCCCCCCTCCGGCGACCCTCTCCGGCGACCCTTTAAGTAAGTTCTCTCTCTTCTTTTTCACTCCTCTCTCTCTTCTATATCCACTACCCAGCCCTCACCCCCTACCACCACCCCTACCCCCTACCAACCATAACTCCGGCAACCCCTCTTCTCCGGCGACCTCCAGTAAGGCAACCCCTCCCCCTTTCCCGAGCTAGGTAGCCCCCTCGCTTTTTTTTTTTTTTGTGCGTGTGTGCGCGCGTGATTTTCAGGTACAAGCCGCGGCGGACAAGGAGAGCTTACGGAATTTGGAGGCGAAGAGCAAAGCAACACCGGACGAAGTGTGCAAGAGCTAGCGGTAGTTGATCTCGGGCGAATCAAAGCATACTTCCAGGTTTTTTCATCGGGAGTTGGTACCTCCCGACCTCCTTTTTTTACTCTGCACATCCTTTTACGTTTTCTATATAAGCACCCTGTGTGTGGTTTACTTTGTCAATTCCTTGCTTACATCCTTTTGCGCACTCCGCTGTATTACGTGGGTGCACCACTGTTTTTCGTAATCGATTGGGGATAGTGGCCGCGGCGGGAGATGGTAGAGTAAGGTCATGTCCTCGGGGGCAGGGGTGGGGGCAGGGGCGAGCAGGGGGGCTGGGAGCGGTTCTGCGGGTAGGGCCGGAGGCAAGGGTGGGAAGAGGGTAGCGGACGCTCATAGATTAAGGATCGGGTCGTGGAACGTAGGAACTCTGACAGGTAAGTCCATTGAGTTGGTGAAGGTTCTTCAGAAGATGAGGGTTAACATAGCCTGTGTCCAGGAGACTAGGTGGAAAGGGACGAAACAGATCTTAGCAGGGCTATCCATAGATGATTTGTGTATTGGATTGTATCTCCCTTATGGTAGTTACTGTCTGATATTATTGCATGCTATTTTATTTATGGTTCTTATGTTTAGATAATCATTTACGCTATTTCTGCTGGAGTTACTAATGCTCTTTTGTTTTTTGTTTTTGTTTTTACTTTCCTTCACTGACGGTCGATTGGAAACAGCCTCTCTGCCCTTTCGGGTAGGGGTAAGGCCCGTCTACATATTACCCTCCCCAGACCCCACTTTGTGGGACTATACTGGGTAGTTGTTGTTGTTGTTGTTGAAAGTTAATGGATTTGTAATAGGGAAAGTTGTTCACATTTTGATTGAAACAGGAAGAACCCACCAACTTACTAGATCTGAACACTGCTAAAGAGGGGGTGCCCCATGAAAACTATAGCTCTCTTTGCAATATCAGTTGTTGGGTACAAAATTATACAAGTGAAGGGTTTCCATTTTTGTTCATGTTTAATTGTGGAAATGGATAATCTCATCTCAACTGAAATATTTCTCAAATAGAGCAGTAGCAGTAGCAAGGGCGTCTCCTTGAGCCTTCACGGGATAAAGCTCTCTACTTTCTTGCCAGTTATTTGAATATGCTATCCACTCTCTTCTCCAGTCCTCCAACTTGAAGTCCACTTTTTCTTCTAAGCTTTTAGAAAGGAGCTCGAAATACATTGATGCTCGTGGAAGATAGTATGCTTCCAATAAGCCACTCCAAAACTTGTTTGCTGAGTGAAGACAATAAAGTATCAAATTCTTAACAATTTTTATGATATGAAGTAAAAGTAAAGAATACGAATTACTATCTGACGGGGAAAAAGCTTACCATAATCATGAAGTTGACTCTGATTGTACTTTGTGTTGTCGAACCACATAGTTATTTGTGTCCTTGCGTTCCATTCGTACTAAAAATAAAAAACCAAAGGATCAGTAGACAGTCATGAAGAACTCATTCCTTACTGTCTGATGATTCATGAGACTGAACCTCATCAGACATGGAAAGTTTGTTTGAAACTGGGGATCAGTTGAAAAATAGTAAATGAGAATTTTTACTGGACGAAAGATTACCTTATGTTGTATTTTACAAATCTCCTACTACTATTCATGCCATCTCCATAAGCTTGAAAAATAACATCCCACTAATGTAATGGAAAGTGTTTTGTCTGAGCAATCTTTTCTCATGAGGAGGGTCATGGGATCGTTCCAATGGAAGGAGAGTAATAAGATTTTCGATAAAAGAATGTAGCTTAGTGATGTGAATCACAGAGAGGGGACGATTTGGTGCCAAAAGTCTTTTGCTTGTTTCTTTTCATCGTCTGTTTTTCTATTATTAATGGGATTATACTGGGTTGTTGTTGTTGTTGTTGTTGTTGTTGTTGTTGTTTTTCTATTATTCTACAAAGGCAAGGGATATGCTTATACACTGCTAACTAAGTTATTCAACTTAACAAGTTTCACTCTAGTTCTTCTTTTCCTGTTAAATCAAGTTACTCAAATTGACAGAAGTTGCAAGAATCTTCATTTCGCTCTTCATAATATAATAAAAAAGTAATCTTCATAGCTGTTCTGACCTGCTTCTTCTCATCAGAATTCGTAGCCAAATTTTTGGCACTCTCCAACCACGTTCCAAGTAGAAAATTGTCATCAGCTGCTAGAAGCCTGTCAATGTCCTTGATGAGTTGAAGGAACTTCTGACTATGCAGACTCAATGCTTCAGCATCCTCACGGCGGAAAGCAGATATTGCATCCAAGTAGACCTGGTTTGCAAGCTTGGAAAGTGACTGTCTGCTTAAATCCACCAAATCATATCTGTTGAAGCCAAATACACAAGTAGAGTGATTCTCACATTTCTGATCATTTTCATTGTGCGCATGAGAAGAATAACATTTTAGCACCTCCAGTCAATCTCAAAGTTGCAAGAATTTCATAGAGTTCAAGGTTTTACATTTTGACATTCTAATTTCTATTTAGTATTCTTTGTTATGGAATTTTGAAGTTTCTCTATGAGTTATAATAACATTTACTCTCTCTATTCCATTTTATATCACAATCGTTCTTTCTGTTAGTTCCGAGAAGATTAACAGCTTTCTATATTTGGTAACTCCTTTTTTTAAACTAACAATAATGTTTGGGCTAGCTTGCGCACAACTCAATTATTCCACCAGGTTCCTACTACCTCCCTAAAACAAGCACCAGACAACTCTACCCGCCAAGGATTAGGTCGATGAGGAGAAATTACCTAATGTTTTATGTCTATTTAGATTTGAACTCTACTCTCCCACGATTTTCACCCACTTCACCGACTGTTATACCACACCCTTCGTTACTTTTATATCTGAAAACTCTTTATTATTAACATTCTCATTTTGTTTAAATAACATGCTCTCATGAAATTGATATGGTATATTGAAGACAGCTAGAATATAAAGGTGCTTTTTTGTACATAATATATATTTAACTTATATGTCAGCAATCTCTTATTTTCTTAAGCTCCATTTCCAATAAAAAAAATGTCATATAAATTGAAACAGTGGTAGCAAGTCCGACTAATCAGAAATTGCATGCTCTGTGATGTGAAAGACAGTGGGAAGCCCACAAATACATCAAATGGTCTTGAAAAATAGGTTTTGGAATTTGACTTGTATTACCCACTGCTTGAAATAGCATATATACATTAATTTCTTCATGAGTTGTAGGTTCAATGGAAACAGTACTTCACAGATAATAATTACTACTTATAAAATGTTCTATTCCTTCCTCCCAGTTTAGATGTCACATTTGTTTAGGGACGACTATTAAGGAAAATATTAGTGTCTTATTATACTTGCTGAAAGTGGATTCTGCGGATATGAAGTTGTCTTTATAAAAAAAAAATTGCAATCCATTTTTCTTGAAATTGAACTGTTTTCTGCGGAAATGAAGTTGTCTTTATAAAAAAAAATTGCAATCAATTTTTCTTGAAATTGAACTGTTTTCGGTAAAATTATGAAATACATCTATAAAATATTGCTAACATACAGGATCATCTCCTCAAAAAATGTCACATAACCAATGGATTTTAGCAAAAATTGTTTATGTGATTCTTAAAAAGAACGAAGAACAATAAAGATATTATCCAATCGCGGGTTCCACTCGAAAATACTGCACATAAAAGGAAGCTGCTAAAACTATTTTGCAATTGTTAAAAGAAAGCCACTACACAGAACAGACATTTTCTTAAAAAAAAATCACATAACCCGTTATTCAGAATATTGGACCATTTTAAGTGTGTTGGAGAAGGACAATGGCAGAGTTGAAGCTCTGATTGAAGAAGGGTAAAGCCAGCAGATGCAGAACATCAAGAGGCTTGTTCTGAAAGTTTGTTCAAGCCATCAGTCACACAGTATGAAGTCCATACAAGAGGGGGGACGTCTAGAAAGATACTTCACCAAGACTCTGCAAAAGAGTAGTGGCTTCTTACATAGAAGCTGCTACTGACATTTGCAGTTTCCCTTGAGCACCAATGTCACCATTGTACAATACTTAGATTATTAGGTGCTTTAAAAACTATATAAGTGGCTCTAATTTTGTTTCATTTCGATATCACTAAACTTGACAATATCCTGGCATAGATTGCGGGAACAAAAGAACCACTTATTTTTGGTAAGTTGTTTTTCTCTTTTGCTAAATTATATAACATGTCAAGTATTCTGGATTATACTATCCAATCGTAGAGTCTTCTTATGTGTAACAAAGATTTCGTGCAAATTTTTAAAGCTTCAACCAAATTGACAAATTTGGATCAACTTTAGTGATATAGATGCAGAGGTTTCTTAGAAAATATTAGTTTTTTAACACCTCTTTTTAAGAATTAGAATGAATAGACGGATAAAATATACAGGTACCTGCAATAAAGGGATAAAAAGTCATTTTTCATCACTTGTGAAAGTCAGAATCAGCCTTTACCTATAAGTGAGGCTTCCAGAAAGTTCTGTTCCTGCATCAATGAATAGCTTTAATGCCTTGATGACATTCTCTGTAGAATACCATAGGTGAGGCTTTGGTAGACTGGAGCTCTTTTCAAAGAAAAGGAACCGTCTGTTCCACTGGAACCCTGCAAGTTTTTGCATCTGATTCTGACTGGAATTATCGGTCCCCGAGATATCAGTTCCCGTCTTCCCTGAGGGGTCCCAGTCAGGGAATTCCACAATGTAGTCTTTGTTGTGATCCTACAACATTGCACAAGGTAAAGGGCCAGGATGAGGAAGAAGCAAATGCCATTGACAAACCATGAAAACTGGGATGTAAACATTTAGTGCTTCCAAAGAATTTTCTTTCAGATATATGAATTATGATCTCTCTCTCTTTTCTCCCGAATAGATTACGATTATGAAAGACACACGGGAGAAGAATATAACTGAGATTAAACATAATACAATGAGCCCTATATATAATACTAATAACCTAGAGTTCTACTATAACTAGAGTTCTACTATATCTACATATCTAACACTCCCCCTCAAGCTGGTGCATATAAATCATATGTACCGAGCTTGTTACATATGTAGTTTAACATCGAACCCAGGTTTCTAGACCCGAAAGCATCGATTCCCAAAGACATCGTTGAAAATTTGCTGAAACAGATGAAGGAAAACTGTTTTTTTTTTTTTTTTTGCCGGAAAATCACTGTAGATGCCGGAAAAACTTCAAAGTTGTCGGAATTGAAAAGTAAAAACATGAGTAGGCTCGGAATTTGAGGGCGATGATACTGTCCTGAAGAAACTTTTTGAAATTCTGGCCGGAAAGTCTCTGTAGCTGCCGGAAAAGTCAATAAAGTCGCCGGAAAAAACTGAAAGTTGTCGGAATCGAACGAAACAAGGATGGGTAGGGTCGGAATTGAAGGCCGACCAAACTGTCCTTCTGGAGCAAACTGAAAAAGTGGCCGGAAAGGCCCTCACGCGCCGAGGGTATTGCCGGCGCGTGGGGGCGCGTGGCTGGCTGGTTTCCGGTGATTTTTTCTGGGGTTGGTCGGAATTCTCTCCCGAACCTCGTGGTGGTCTCGGATTTTGCACAGAACCAACAAAAAGGGTAGTTTTAGTTACGGACAGCCTCTTAAGTCGCCGGAAAATTGCACGGCGACGAGGTCTTTCTTCCCGGAAGTAGCTGGAATGACGCACAGCTATAATATTCTCACCAAGGCTCTGATACCATGTGAGAAAGCACGGGAGAAGAATATAACTGAGATTAAACATAATACAATGAGCCCTATATATAATACTAATAACCTAGAGTTCTACTATAACTAGAGTTCTACTATATCTACATATCTAACAACATGCATTTTGTAAAGATAGAAATTATGTCTGGACGTTCGTATAGTTTTCAGTAATAAAATGCTGAGAAATAAAATGAGCAGCTAATTGCATCATAGGTTTAGCTAGAAACATATTGCCTAGTTATCAGTTCAACCAAAATATACAGAAGATGTAGAATTAAATGTTTAAGCACTGACAATTATGAAGTCCTGATATACAAGACATGATTATACCATTCTCCTTACTATCAGAAGATGTAGAATTAAATGATTAAGCACTGACAATTATGAAGAACGTACAGCTATTCCATCTGTGCAATTGTAAATTGTATGATAAAGGATGTCCCAAGCAGCTTCAATTTGATCGTTCACTTTACCATAACGTCTGCTAGAATAGGATTTCAACCAACCCTATGCAGTAAAACAAATAAGTTATGATGTGAGGAAAGGCATTAACAAATTTTTCGCTTTACATGTTTCAATAAAATACCGAAAATATGAAGCAGAAAAAAAGAGTTTTAGGATATTAAACACAGGGGAGGCCAGTGAATATGAGTTTAAGAGACAAATCCACGGCTGCAGGAGTTTTTGAGAGGTTTTATTCAGACATTGTCCCTGTTTGCCTTTTTAATCACTAGTATAAAAAAATTTAATTTATCAAGGAGAAAAGAAGACAAGTAGGTCGCTCCAATGGCAAGAGCACACCACTTCTACCCAAGAGAGTTTGGGGGTTCGAGTCACCAAGGAAACAAAGTGAAAGGGCCACTGTTGACTCCTGGGCAGGGGGTATAGGCTTTACGGGATAGGTAAGTGACACAAACTTAAGGCATGCTATTCAGGGTAGGGTTTACCAGATTGAAATAAATTTAATGAGATAAGACATGGCAAGACGCATCAAAAACACACCGGTCGGACAACTCAGGCTTCTTTTTGAAGCTGACACCAAAGATGATAAACAATATCATAGGCACAGATATAACACTGTTCTAATGCCTTTTTTTTATATTTTATAAGGGAACACTGTTCCAATGTTTTGTATGCTTTCAATTTCCAATTCTAGGCAACATAGTGATATGACATAATTAAATGGTGTACTAATAGTGTATTCAAAAATCAATCTTAAAACTGCATATCCTCGTATGATAAAAACAGCATTAGGAGTTTTTTGGTTTCTCACAATATAAAACTAGCATAATCTTATATGGATTGATATTGAGTGCAATAAGTATGCAGGAAACTGCATCAGCATAAATTATCTTTCAGTAAAACAGCAAAACACTACTTAATTATACACACCCTTCAAGATGCATCTGATAAGTGGATTGATATAGAGAAATAGATGAGATATTATTCCCCATAAAATATGTCTAAAAGTCAGTAAAACTCATTTAAGATACTAAGCTTAATTCCTATTTCTGCATTCATAAAGGGAAAGGAATATAGAAACATGAGCCTTTTGACAAAAAGCGGATATGAAAACAACAGAGAGTCCAATCAGTTCAAACATCATCCTCAAGACACCGTTACTGCTTGTTTGGTGTAGCAGATAGTTTGTTATCTCGAATATTTTTCCTAATATCAAAGTTAATCTCTACCATTAAGATTGAAAATCATCTTTGGTCAAAATTAACATATTTTTACGGGGTTCGAAATATTTGTAGTTTCAAAAGATTGCAGGAGAAATTTATAAAAAGCAAAAGAACACAGCAAAGAAAAAGAGATAAATAGTTCTTGACTGAAAGTTAATTCACTTCTATTTTTTAAGTTAATTCACTTTTATAGGTTCTACACTTTTGTGTTCTAAAGTAAAAGTTTATCCTTTTGCAAAACTTGTTGTATAATGAGCTTAGAAGGGATATAGTTAAAATAGAGAGGAGATTTGTTGGTTTTTGATAAAAGAAATTAAGGGAAATAACCGGGGAAGATGACAAGAAAATAAAAAAGAGTATACTGGAATGGATGTAAAAGGAACTGAAGCTGAAAATTCTATATAATTTTACTACATTTGGACTACAATTTATAAAAGAAATACTAACTTAAAAGACCTAAATATCAGCACAAAATCTGCTGAAAATAACTAACTACTAGAGACTAGTTCACTCCTAAAGACTAGTTCAAAATTATTTCAAATTCAAACTAAATTACTACAGTAAATAACTCTTACTGAAACACTAAAATAATTTTACTATTCTCAGCTTCTAAAGCATATTTCTAACAAGATTGAATTGAAAAGGCACTTACAATAAAATGAACAAAAAAATTCCTGTGGTGATATGACCACGGTCGTAGTTAATGTTTTCTACAGGTATAGGAGCTATATTTTGTGTGGTGGTGTTCTCCTGGATTGAGATAGATGAAGATTCTCGATTGGAGTGGAGAGGGATTCCTGGTCATTCTACCAGGTCTTGGGTAAATTTCTAAATGTTCAGTTATCTATTTTGTATTCTCTTATAATCTCAGTTGAGTCGTGAATCCTAATGACTTCTAATTGACAAAAGGCTGCTACCTGAAGTTGAAAACTATCCCCTCTAAATGCCATTTCGGACATCAGCTCATAGACAACCGGATTGTGTTCTATTCCTTCCATGCACATACCAACACCAACCTGCCAGAGAGCACCGAGCAAGAAAAGTAAATAGTAATGGACATTTAACAACTTCAAGGAAATGGATTAAAAAAACTCAATTACATCATAATAGCATACGAGGGATACAAAATCATTAATAGTTTAAAATTCTGAATAATAACTTCAGAATGAAAAAAGAAAAAACGTTTTGTGAAATGATAGACATTTTACCATTGCTGAGTTCTCACTAATACGGGCATCAATAGGACCAGAAGCCACAGCATCTAACACTCCATACATTTCGATATTGCCTCCAAAGTTGTGCAGCATACACCTTTTATATTTTGTTACAGTAACATTTTGGGGGGGGGGGGGGGGGGGGGGAATTAGGTGACATTCAAGCTTCAATAACAAGTGAAAATAACATTTCCAGAAACCAAACTATATACAGTTTTTTTCACATAGAATCCTATGATTACCAGATATAAGGAGTGCCATAGAATTGAGAGGATGATTTCCATATTGGTTTGACATCAGCAAATAGATCAAGAACTATCATCTTCCCGCGTGGAACAGAATGTAAAAGTGCCTGCTCAGAAGCAAGTTAAAATTATGCAAGAACAATCTATGTTAATTATAACAGGAAAAATGGGGGTGCAATGTTTCATTTTGTCGTTTTTGTTAATAAAGGATTAAAGGTTGAGTGTACAAATATGGTACGAATGAAGAGATCATTTTGTCCTCAAAATTAAATATTTTATAGCATTAGGAGAATAAGTGCCTTCCAGTCACGTAGGTAACTTGGGCAACAAATTTCTTCTGAATAAGTAAGTAGTACCACGTAAATGACAGAAAACCTGTCAATCCCATAGATGTACACTGTATCAGTGAACAAGAAAAGCTCCCCATGGTATCCATTTTTGTAATGATCGACATCAAGAGTATGATACTATCACATACCTTTTCTTTGATAAGTGATACTAACACATAACTAAAAAGGAGATAAAGAAATGTAAGAACCTCACTCTCACATATACTTCAAATCATAGATACTACAACAACAACAACAACCACCCAATATAATCCCACTTGGTGGGGTCTGGGGAGGGTAGTGTGTACGCAGACCTTACCCCTACCCTAGGGTAGAGAGGTTGTTTCCAAATAGACCTTCAGCATCCTTCCCTCCAAAAACTTCCCACCTTGCTCTTGGGGAAACTCGAACTCACAACCTCTTGGTTGGAAGTGGAGGTTGCTTACCATAAGAGCAACCCCTCTTGTCCAAATCATAGAGATTCTATTTCTAATTTTCTCCTATACATCTCACGCGGTGTTTCAGTGGATATATGCATATAAGCAGTGACAGAATCAGAAGCGCAGATGGAATTGCGCGTGGGTCAGTAAAATAGCATGAAACATTTAGTAACACCTTTCCGAGTGGTAAGTTGTGAAAAAAAATAAGAGGAGAAGAAATATAATGATAATATCATAACTTGAGGAAAACAAGACACCTACATATATAGGTGTCAAACCTGTCCTAAGTGAGACGATATGCAACTTAAATTAATCTGACATTCTAACACTAATACTTAAATTCTAACAAGCACCCTCAAACTGAAATGTGGGGAAATCAACTGGACTTCACCTTATTTTGTTAAGACAGAAACTTAAATACCACATAATAGTATTGCCAGGAGAACTATCAGAATATTTGCCAGAAAGTCGTCGTAAAAGTTATGGTCGAAGGTATCTCGTTGGAAAAGTTTTGATTGCAAAAAAATCAACGAAAAGAACATAGGAATGTGACTGGAGTAGTAGGTGTTGTTAGATATGTAAATATAGTAGAACTCTAATTATAGTAGAACTCTACTCCAAAGTGTATTAGGAGTAGGTTAGGTTATGTGTATTATATATAGGGCTCATTGTATTATGTTTAACATCAAGAGTTATAATTTTCTCCCGTGCTTTCTCACATGGTATCAAAGCTTTGGTGAGAATATTATAGCTGTGCGTCATTCCAGCTACTTCCGGGAAGAAAAAACCCCGTCACCGTGCAATTTTCCGGCGACTTAAGAGGCTGTCCGTAACTAAACTACCTTTTTTGTTGGTTTTGTGCAAAATCCGAGACCACCACGAGGTTCGGAAGTATTCCGACCAACCCCAGAAAAAATCACCGGAAAAGCACCAGTCACGCGCCCCCACACGCCGGCAAGACCCTCGGCGCGTGAGCCCACGCGCCGGCGCGTGACAGCAGTTCCGGCCAGTTTTTCAGTTTGTTTCTTCAGGACAATTTGGTCGGCTCTCAATTCCGACCCTACCCATACTTTCATCGTTCGATTCCGACAACTTTCAGTTTTTTCCGGCGACTTTATTGACTTTTCCGGCAGCTACAGTACTTTCCGGCCAGAATTTCTTCAGGACAGTCTGCTCAACCTTGAATTCCGAGCCTATCGATATTTTTATTTTTCAATTCCGACAACTTTGAATTTTTCCGGCAGCTACAGTCCTTTTCCGGCAGCTACAGTGTTCCAGTTTTCCGGCAGCGCCAGTTTTCAGTTCTCTGTATCAGTTTTAGCGAGTTTTCAGTTGATAACCCAAAGATGTCTTTGGGACTAGATGCTTTCGGGTCTAGAAACCAGGGTTCTGGCAGTTCCGGTATTATGATTAGCTCAAAACCTTTAATGGGCAGGATCGCCTTCTGACAGACGTTCTACTTCTGGATATTGTGTCTTAGTAGGAGGAAATTTGGTATCTTGGAAAAGCAAGAAACAGAATGTGGTTGCTCGGTCTAGTGCAGAAGCAGAATATCGAGCAATGGCTATGGCGACGTATGAGCTAGTTTGGGTCAAACAGTTGCTCAAAGAGATGAAATTTGGTGATGTTAGTCAGATGGGACTTGTGTGTGATAATCAAGCTGCTCTTCATATTGCGTCAAATCCAGTGTTCCCTGAGAGAACTAAGTGTTAGGACCCTAACTTTGAAAGTCGGCGAAGGACGGGCGGCAGCATGGTATGGCATGCGCGCCAATGGACGGTAAGTCGATATGCTAGTATGTGCAAGCAAGGCCAAGACCTTGGCGCGCAAAGGTTTGCTTGGAAGGGCTTGACAAGGCAGTATTGGCAAGGACGGGCGGCAGCATGGCATGGCATGCGCGCCAAACGGATGTGCAAGCAAGGCCAAGACCTTGGCATGGGCAAGGTTTGCTTGGAAGGGCTTGACAAGGCAATGGACGGGCGGCAGCATGGCATGGCATGCGCGCCAATATCAGTGGGTCGACGGGCTGGAACGGGCAAGCAAGGCCAAGACCTTGGGGCGGACAAGGTTTGCTTGGAAAGGGCTTGACAAGGCAGCATCGGCAAAATGGGGCGGCATGGCACGGCATGCGCGCCAAAGACAGTCGGCATGACATTGGTCGGGACAGCTAAATGCGGGCTAAGCTAAGGCAAAGCGGGAATGCGGGTTGACGGCAAAGGCTTTCAATAGCCAAGGCAAGGCTATAGGAAAGAAAATACAAGTGATGGCACGAGGGAAATGAGGCAGACATGAGGGAAAGGAACATGGCAACGGACAAGGGCCAAAGGCAGTGTGCGCACGGTGTATGGGCGCCGGGCAGTGTGCGGGAAATATGATGGCAGCGGATTGCGCCGGCATTGGTATGGGACAATGTCAAATTAACTAAGGCATGGCTCGAGCATCCTTAGGGCGGAATGCAGCTGGTCCGAATGCACATGAGAAGCACATGGAAGCGGTTGGCAGGAGTTCCTTGTTTGTAGGCCATGATCTCCCATGTTCCCCCATTATCCCCATTATCTTGTAATGCTTGTATAATGCCCCATTTCGTGAGTAGTGGATCCTAAGTGGCTGGGGTTGTCAGCCACACGTTAGGAACGTGGGATAGCTTAGTGGGAGAAGGCAGTTGGCCGAAAATGTGCATGTGCTGCCAAGTGAAGGGTTCCTATGTGCTATAAATAGGACCCTTAGGCTTAGGCAGAAAGGAGGAAGTAATTCGTGTGTAGTTGCTTGCTGGGAAACACGAGGGAAACGTGAGGAGTTCTAAGTGTTTCAGGAAAAAGGGGACTTGGGTTGTGGGACAATCCGAGTGTTCGGCCAAGATTGACAAGGTCATCTTAGTCGGAGAGTGGGCTGTGAGCGGCATTGTTCATAGCGAGAGTGAGGGTCCTTTGTATTATTTTCCATATTAATATAAAGGTTGGGAAATTGTTCCCGTATATGCTTGTCTCATTTAAATTCAGTTTTGCTGCCCAAATTCGTCTAAGGCCAAACTTGTGTGCGATTGGCAATTTTGGGGAAGGCTGAGTCAGGCAAGGCTTGACTGCCGCACGGAGGCGAAACCTCGGCCAGGATTTAAGTGGCCAAAATCGACCCCGTGACACTAAGCACATTGAGATTGACTGTCACTTTGTCAGAGAAAAGATACTCTCGGGAGATATTGCTACAAAGTTTGTAAAGTCAAATGATCAGCTTGCAGACATTTTCACCAAGTCCCTCACTGGTCCTCGTATTAACTACATATGTAACAAGCTCGGTACATATGATTTATATGCACCAGCTTGAGGGGGAGTGTTAGATATGTAAATATAGAACTCTAATTATAGGAGAACTCTAATCCAAAGTGTATTAGGAGTAGGTTAGGTTATGTGTATTATATATAGGGCTCATTGTATTATGTTTAACATCAAGAGTTATATTTTTCTCCCGTACTTTCTCACAGGTGCAAATGGCGGTGTCACCTCAACGGCAACCACAGAAAATAGGCATTCGTACCACCAGAATGGTCATTAAAATATGCACTATCACCGGAAAGCGGTGCAGTGCACTGAATTAATCATCGGATAACCGCAAAAGAATTACCAGACAAGAGGCACAGTGCCACTAAAGCAGTCACAGAAAATAGGTGTGGTGACCCCAAAATGATCGCCGGAGTGATCACCAGAAATAGGGATAGTGCCTCCAGAAAAATTGCCCGAAACAAATAAGAATAGGTAAACTATGAAAAGAGTGTTATAAGATTAGGAAAAGAAGGAAAAACTTTGCCCGTGCAGAAAACATAAGATTGTCATCCACTAAGCACAAGGCTAGAAGCTACTTGGGTCTCAACTAAAACTGCAGAGACTGATACCATGTGAGAAAATAAGAGAGAAATGTATTAATAACTGGATAACTTGAATACAAGACAAACCTATTAATTAGTCTCATATCAAATGCATATGATATTATCAAATGTCAGACAATATATAACTTAAGAATTTACGATCAAAAATTAACTTAAGAATTTAATATTCCAACATTCTAACAATAACATTTAATGTTGCAACACAACTCACGAAAAAATTATGAAAAATGGATATAATAACTGAAAGTACAAAATGACATGAGGGTCTGACCGTATCATAAAAGGAAATAAGATTAATTTCTCTACGTAAGTGTACCTCCATCTGCGGTGGCTTCCAGTATTTGGAATCAGAGTAAAATAGCCAACCCTGCATATTGCCAATTAAATAGAAGTTCGTTCATGACTTCATGCAGCAATTCAGAAACACAAAGCTAAATTTTAATGTAGACTAGAGCAAAGAGGTCAAACACAAGAAAATTTTGTCTCAAGGCAAATTTTTATATAAAAGTCAATACCAGGTGAATAGATTCATTGACAAATGAACTCTCATTCACCATAAGATTCAGACCTAACGACATAATAATCCATCTGCAGTTTGCTAAAAACTAATGAAAGAAAAGATCATGTTATTGATTCAACTTTCACTCTAAGCTACTTGGATCCAGGATTCACATCACATGCATAATGATATGTGTAGAAGTAACAACACAATGGACCAGTAAAATGCTTAGATCAACCTTAAACTCAGGACAATTTGAGCTAAAACCTTAAAAGTATGAGAAACCAACTAGCTTCAAAGCCTTCCAACAAACAAAATTCTTCCGTAAAAGTGATCCCATCTAAGCACTACTTTGATTAATAATACAGTCCCAGCAGTCAATGGCACTTTGTTTCCTGATAAGGTAAATACAGTCAATGACACTTAAATCCAGGAAATTCCTTGAGAAAATTCATGAAATAAACCATAAATATGTACTGTCTCAAATTGGTTAAAATAGCAAGGATTCGCATCTTGTAAATATTAAAAGTATCTTGATCCCTATAACCATATAATTAGGAGATCTCTGTGGATGTAATTAGGTGTTTTTCCTTTCTAGATTACATGTAAATACTAATTAAATCCCAATGGTGAGCGCATGTTTCTTATGTTTTTAACTGCCAAAACATTTTTCGATACTACTAGTTTAAAGACGCCAAAAATTAACAACAGACCACAATAGAGCTCAATTAATGCTACATATTATTACCTAATAAAAAATAATAACAATAATACTAGATATCATTGAATAAATCAGTAGCCAAGTAAGAGTATTAGTGGTAAGAATAAGAAGTATACTTGCATCAACCACACCGCGTTGTTATCTGCTTTTGACATTGCTTTATACACAGCAGAGCCGAGAGATGAGATATATGTCGGATCGTCAGTAGGTGGAGTATTCTCATTGAAAGTATCACTGTATAAACATGCCAGTTCTCAGATTTTGATTCAAAAACAAAAATTTGAAGTGAAAATTTTTATTTGCCTATTCTAGGCACTAAGAATAATCCTTGACTGGAAGTTAAAAGAATTCCAAATTTGATGCCCTAAAACAACCATATGAGATCCCTAAGCTAGGCATTAATGTCAACATCAAGAACTTTTCAACTTATTCAGCAAGACCCTGTTACAAGTTCCACCATTTATATTCTGATAAAAAGGAGTTGTGACTTGTGATTCTCCCTTCTTAAATGGATCATCTAGGAGGAGAGATTTGCTTCAAGAAAAAAAAGAATAGTACTACTTGTACTTGCTGCAAAAAAGGTGATGTTCATACATTTAAGCATAAAAAATTTAAAGTAGCAAAATTCTCTTTAAGTTATAAATCTTTATAGCCCCATATCGCTCCTAATCACATTAACTGAAGTTTCAGTTCAATAAATAGAGTCAGACAGGAAGAGCGGACAATATATAAAAGACACAGTCAGACAGGAAGAGCGAACAATATATAAAAGATACGAGCAGTAAAATCAACTTTTCCAGGCTTCAAAAAGTAAGAAGCCTTCAAACATACTCTGTTAGATCCTAAAAGAGAAACAACTTGTCACCTGCTTTAGGTGTTTATATAAAACCAGATAATAAGCAACACGCATCTGTAAACAAGATCAAAGTGAAAAAATGTTGTTCTTTTTTTTTTTTTTTTGATAAAGTAGATCAAAGTGAAATACTTGAAACTGCTTGCGAATTCACTGTACTTAATTAGGCCAGATGAAGTAGTTTAGTGGAATGATGGACTACCAGTTGTAAATATCGGTGACGTCTCCGTATTCTGCAGTGAACATAAAAAACATGATTCACAAAAGAGTCAGTTGAGATCAAATGACAGGAAACATACAATTATAGGCTGCAAAAACATTAACGCTTTTTTTCCCCTCAAAGAAAGGCCAAAAAATAGACCCCACATCAACTTGCCAAAAAATAGTTGAAGACATAATTAAGTAAATAATAGTGCACTCTCTAACAGCTTAAGCTTTTAGATGAGATGGGGTCACACTGCAACATGGTATTAGAGCAGATAGAGGTCCTAGGTCAGAGTCTCATTGCCACTCAATATCGAAAAGAAAATTCACATGTATTAGAATATGTAAATAGTAGTAAAATAACCCTAACCCAATATGTATTAGGAGCAGGATAGGTTATGTGTATATATAGGGCTCATTGTATCATGTTTAATATTAATTAATATATTTCTCTCGTGCTTTCTCACATGGTATCAGAGCATTGGTGTGATAAATTATCGTTGTGCGTCGTTCCAACGACATCCGGGAAGAAATCAATCGTCACCGTGCAATTTTCCGGTAACCTAAGTGACTGTTTACATCAAAGTCATTATTTATCAGTGTTGTGCAAAATCCAACACCACCATAAGATCCCCAAGAAAATTCCGACCAAACCCCAGTGAAGAACTCCGGCAAAAACCTTCACACTCGCTGCCACGCGCCTCCGGCAGTTAGGGTTCCGGCGAGAGTGTCATCTCACGCGCCGGCGCGTGAGGTAGTTTTCCGTCATCTTTGAAGTTCGATTTTTTTACTGGGCTGATCGCCTCCCTCTTCCGACTCGACCCATCAGGATTTTGGGGTTTCTCAGTCATCGGAATAGGGTTTTCCGGCAAGAGCAGTGATTTTTCTACCAAAAGGGGTGTTTTCGGTCAGATTTCGGGAAAGCTTCTTCAGCAAAGTGCCCTCTCCCCACAAATCCGAGCCTACTCATATTTTTACTTTTCAATTCCGACCACTTTGAATTTTTTCCGGTATCTACAGTATTTTTTTTTCCGGCAACTGCAGTAATTTTCCGGCAAAAACAGTATTTCCTTCATCTGTTTCAGCAAGTTTTCACGATGTCTTTGGGAGTCGATGCTTTCGGGCCTAAAAACTCGGCTTTTGGCAATTCCGGTGTTATGATTACCTCAGAACCTTTAATGGGAGGTTCCAACTACTTAGCTTGTGCTTCGTCTGTCGAGTTGTGGTGTAAAGGTCAAGGTGTTCAAGATCATCTAATCAAGGAGTCTAGTGAAGGAGATGAAAAAGCCAAAGCACATTGGGAGAAGATCGATGCTTAATTATGCAGTATTTTGTGGCGATCTATTGATTCCAAGTTGATGCCCTTGTTTCATCCATTCCAGACATGTTATTTGGTTCGGGAAAAGGCTCGTACTTTAAAAACTAATGACATATCTCGTTTCTATGATGTGATATCGTGGATGACAAATTTAAAGAAACAGGAATTAGATATGTCTACTTATTTGGGACAAGTACAAGCAGTTATGGAGGAATTTGAGACGTTGATGCCCGTTTCTGCTAGCGTTGCAAAGCAGCAAGAGCAACGACAAAAGCCGTTTCTAGTTCTTACTCTTGCTGGGCTTCCTAATGATCTCGACTCAGTACGCGATCAGATTTTGGCTAGTCCGACTGTCCCCACAGTTGATGAATTATTCTATCGATTACTTCGCCTTGCTGCAACACCAAGTCACCCAGTGAGCTTATCACAGACACTTGATTCATCTATCCTCGTATCCCAACAGTGGACAATCGGGCATCTCATACTATGGAGAATAGACGAGGAGGAGGTTGTTTTGGAAGATCTAGACCCAAGTGTTCTTATTGTCATAAAGCAGTCTCCTCGAGCCTTGTATGTCGCTTCCGCCGGTCACTTTATGGTCTAAAGCAGTCTCCTCGAGCCTGGTTTGGTAAGTTTAGCACTGTTATCCAGGACTTTGGCATGACTCGGAGTGAAGCTGATCACTCTGTATTCTATCGGCATTCTGATTCGAGTCTCTGTATTTATCTGGTGGTCTATGTTGACAACATTGTTATTACCGGCATTGACCAGTATGGTATTACTAAATTGAAGCAACATCTCTTTCAACACTTTCAGACTAAGGATCTGGGCACACTAAAGTATTTTCTGGGTATTGAGGTCGCTCGGTCTAGCTCAGGTATTGTGATCTCACAACGGAAGTATCCTTTACATATTCTTGAGGAGACAGGAATGACAGGTTGTAGACATGTTGACACTTCGATGGATCCAAGCTCTAAACTTCTTCCAGGACAGGGGGAGCTTCTTAACTATCCTGCAAGATATAGGCGGTTAATTTGTAAATTAAATTATCTTACAGTGACAAGACCTGACATTTCCTTTCCTGTGAGTGTTGTGAGCCAATTTATGGGTTCTCCGTGTGATAGTCATTGGGATTCAGTTGTTCACATTCTTCGGTATATAAAATCAACTCCAGGTAAAGGTTAATTGTTTGAGGATCGAGGCCATGAGCAGATCGTTGGATACTCCATTGCTGATTGGGCAGGATCGCCTTCTGACAGACGTTCTACTTCTGGATATTGTGTCTTAGTAGGAGGAAATTTGGTATCTTGAAAAAGCAAGAAACATAATGTAGTTGCTCGATCTAGTGCAGAAGCAGAATATCGAGCAATGGCTATGGCGACATGTGAGCTACCTTGGATCAAACAGTTGCTCAAAGAGCTGAAATTTGGTGATGTTAGTCAGATGGGACTTGTGTGTGATAATCAAGCTGCTCTTCATATTGCGTCAAATCCAGTGTTTTATGAGAGAACTAAGCACATTGAGATTGACTGTCACTTTGTCAGAGAAAAGATTCTCTCGGGAGATATTGCTACAAAGTTTGTAAAGTCAAATGATCAGCTTGCAGACATTTTCACCAAGTCCCTCACTGGTCCTCATATTAACTACATATGTAACAAGCTCGGTACATATGATTTATATGCACCAGCTTGAGGGGGAGTGTTAGAATATGTAAATAGTAGTAAAATAACCCTAATCCAATATGTATTAGGAGTAGGATAGGTTATGTGTATATATATGGCTCATTGTATCATGTTTAATATCAATTATTATATTCCTCACGTGCTTTCTCACAAAATGCTTGGCTGATTAAAAGGAATCAAGCCAGTACATAACGAGGATTGTTTAAGACATAATTAAGCAAATAAAAATGTGCATTCTCTAACGGCTTAAACTTTTAGATGAGATGGTCACACACTTCAACAATATAGATAATGATTCACGAACTATAACCAACAACTGCATCAATGAAATTGGATATTTGCATCACACCCAATCTCCCGTAAATATGAACATCACAATAAAACTAGATCTACTACAGCATATGTGCTTTGCCATCTTCCTAGGTAGGAATTAAGGTCAACAAGGTATTTTGATCCATTAAAGCACCTTATAATGCAGTTCAGCTAAAATATAGGCACTGGGACAGAAGGGGAGAGAGGGAGAGAGAGAGAGTGGGAGACTAGATGTTGAAAGCTGTACTAGTTGAGGCATGGGAATTAAATCACCAATTTCATTTTATTTTCTTTTTCTCATGAAAGGAGGTCCCAAGTGGAGCAGAATTGTCAACAAGTAGGAGCTTTCTATTCTGAGCTTACATTTATTTTGGGGAGTCAAGTGATAGGACCATATTTCACAATATTCACACACTAACAGATTGCAAAATGTAACAATCTGGTCGGTCTCATGAGTTACCGCTCTGTTTATCCCATTTCTGCTTCTTATTGCCTTGTTCAGCTGTATTATGTGTTATCGGATTAATTGTTTCGGGTTCGGAGAGGTTTTGGTAAAGTTTGAGACACTTAGCCTCTTTTAAGTAAGCTTAAGTTGGAAAAGCCAACCGGATGTTGACATATGCGAAAAAGGGCTTGGATGTGAGTTTCGATGGTTCAGATAGCTTCGAGAGATGATTTGGAACTTAGGAGTGTGATCGTCACGTGTTTTGGAGGTCCGTGGTAGATTTAGGCTTGAATTGGCAAAATTGGAATTTTGGCGTTTTCTGGTTGGTAGGTGAGATTTTGATATAGAGGTTGGAATGGAATTCCGGAAGTTAGGTCGAGGTTTGATAGAATTTTTTATCGAAAGCGGAATTCGGAAGATTTTTAGAACCTTAGGCTTGAATCCGAAGTTGTTTGAGGGGTTCTAAAGATTAGTATAAGTTTGAATAGTGATATATAACTTGTTCGTGGTTCCATAACCGCACCTGCAGCTAGGGGACCGTAGGTGCGGACTCGTAAAAGCGGAATTGGAGTCGCAGATGCGGCCACAGGCGAAGAGAATAGAAGTCGAAGATGCGGAAGGTGAGCCGCACCTGCGGGCCTGCATATGCGGAGTTTGGTTCACAGGTGCGGAAGGGGACTTAAGTGGCAACCGCAAAAGCGGTAGCGCAGATGTGAAAATTGACCGCAGGTGCGAAAAGCCTGGGTCAGAAAGTTTAGAAGACTCCCTTCGCAATTTTTGGCCATTTTTCTCATTTTCTCATTCGCGGTGAAGCTTTTGGGAGCAATTTCAAGGGAGATTTTTCAGAGGAATTCATTGAGGTATGGTTCTTGGTTCCTAAGGTCGTTATTGTGGTGATTTTTATCGTTGTTAGCATGAAATTTAAGGGAAAATAAGTGATAAAATTGGGGTTAGGGCTTGATTAATTGGAGAGTTTTGAGTGGCGATTTAGGGGCCCTTTGAGGTCCAATTTTGGTACTTTTGGTATGAATGAACTCATGGCAGAGTAAGGGTTCTATTGATGTACAATTTGTTGAATTCCGAGACGTGGGCCCAGGGATCGGGATTGGTTAATTTCAGATTTTGTGTTGTAATTTGATTGCTATCAAGTGAGATTTGTTCCCTTAGCATATTTAGATGGTTACATACTGATTTTGGTTAGATTTGGGGCATTTGGAGGCCGAATCGAGAGGAAAAGGCATTGCGGGTTGGATTTGGCTTGGCTTGAGGTAAGTAACGCTTCCAAACTTGATTCTGAGGGTTCGAAACCCGAACTGTGTGTTCCTATTATTTCTATTGAGGTGATGCAAATTCAAATGACGGGCGTGCGGGCGTGCACCGCGAGAAATGCGGCCGGGATCATTCCATGGCACCGCTTAGTTACTCTTTTATGTTGATATTGTGTTGAAATCATGTAATTAAGTTGATAAGCTGCAAAACATCATGTTAAGGCTTCACGTCGATATTATTGAGACCCGAGAGGTTGTTTCTTGTTGTCATGTTATTAGTTTCATGTAGATTCTATACTCACCCTTGTTCATGCATATTATATCATGCTCAAGTCTCGGTTATTGCTATTTGACATATCATATCATTGTTCGGGCTTGTATCATGACATTTTAGCCCATGTGTGTGAGACCAGAGAATATTGACTGAGTGAGGCCGAGAGCCGAATATTAATTGATAGTAAGGGATCGGGCTGCATGCCGCAGCAATCATATTGATCATGTCTTTGCTGGCATTGATATAGCGCTTGGGCTCGGAGAAGCCCCTCAGAAGTCTTTACACCCCCAGTGAGCGTAGTAGTTGATGATATCGAGGGATGAATCTTCCCTGGATATGGATCTTGTCTGAAGTATTGCTATGGAGATAGATCTTCTCCATGAGGCTGGATTGGCATGTCTTTTCCTCGGTACCGGTGACTTATAGTCTATGATGTACGTATATTCCGGGATAGATCTTCGATCATTATCGAGTGGTTGAGTGGGCCGTACACATTACCGAATGGTTGAGCACTGTCACTGAGATATCATATGTGACACTGATCATGCTATATGTGCATTGGTACTTAAGAGTTTTCCTAAGTATAAAGTATTATTCATATTGTGTTGGGTTATTTCTGAGAAAATACTTGAACCGTAATCATGTCTACTCTTTTCTGTACAATTATTTGTTGCAACCCATATGGGGTTTGGTTCGTCACTACCATCCGTCCATAGTTTGGACTTGTTACTTACTAAGTTGGTGTACCCACATTATCCCCTGCACCTTGTGTGCAGATCCATGTGTATCCGATAGGGGTTGCTGATCTTCCAGTTGAGGACTTCCGTGGAGATTGCGAGGTAGCTGCTTGGCGACCGCAATTCCATCTTCTTCACTATCTTCCTCTAGCTTTATTTTTTTGGATGTTTTCAGACTATTCTAGATTTGAAATTCAGTCAACTGTATTAGTTTGCTCATGACTAGTGACACACGAGGTAGGGATTGTGTATGTTTCCGCTGTTTTTGACACTTCTATCATTTATTATTGGATTTCTATTTTAAATTGATGTTTTCTGCAATTAATAATTTGGGTAAAATGAGAAACTGGAAATAAGTGGTTGGCCTAGTTCCACGATAGGCGCCATCACGACCGCGTCAGATTTTGGGTCGTGACATAAAAACTAGCAACCTCTAGCACATACTATCAACTAAACAGTAATATCCAAGTATTTTGAGCTTAATTTAAGTCAGCAATGATCATAAAAGTCTACTGGTATATTGATTATCAGCAGGACCACCACCCTTATCGGCTTCCTGATACTTATGCCAAGATATTTTTCTCCGTCAAGGTGTCTGTCAGAATAGAAAATGCATCAAACACTTTATAAGCTTCCCCCTTCCCTATAATGTTATTTCAATTTAACTTAAGTGCATTATCAAAACCATACAATCATATTAGATTTGTTGCTCTGAGAATGGTTATGTGTGTCAAGGATAGAAGGAAACAATTACACTTGAAAATGAAAATAGAAAAAAGAGGACAGAAGCCATATTTTAGATAAGCTTTCATTCGGCAATGACTGATAAAATAGAAGTGCTAATTGTCTCATGATTTTAAAGGCATAAATACAAAGCATGCCATCCTCTTATTTTGGAGTGAGCATATAAATGGGGGAATGCTGAAACTGGATTCATGTTATATGACTAGCAAAATCCAGTAGAATAGTAAATACCAAACCCAAAAATCCTCATTAACAAACCCATGCTCCCATCAAAAATAATAACAGACTGACGGAATACAACTCCAGAAGTAACATAACACGGATTTAACATAAATTATAGGGTCCTAATTCCCTGGGAACAGATATGCAGCCAGGGTCAAACACGTTCATCTTGCTGGAGAAATACTGATTCAAGTGCTTTCCATTTGTCAGTTTCTAAAGAAGGGGTCAGTCATGTACGTGAATTTTGCCTTTCTATAAGCTTCATCATATTTCTGTGTTCTAAACGTACCAGGTAAGCACGAGTATGTCAATGGCTTTTTTAAAAATTCTCTTCCATTCCTTGCATATCTTAACTTAATTTAACTATCGCTGGCGTTACCAGGCGTATTTTTGCAGATTTACCAGGCTATTCTAAATCTGCTTTCTATGAGTAGTATTTATACATTTAGAAAATAGTCGAGCCCAACTTGTTTGAGATTGGGGCATAGTTGTTGTACGAGGATATTCTAAGTTGGAAAAGTTGCTTGTGACAATGTGGAAATCTGAGATTTCGAAAAGCTTGTGCAGTGTCGTCTCTGCACACTGTCTTCTGCTCAAGATTTTACAGTTTTAAAGCTGTGGGGTGATATCTTGTTTATTCTAGTTCTTTCCATTAGTTCATGTAACATAGAATCGGAAACAGAAAAGTGTGATATTTTAAAAAGCGTTGGCTCCTCAATGTTCTATGTTCAAAATGGAAAAAGATAAAGCACTAGAACAAGAACAAAAGAGGTTAAGAAGTTTCACAAAGTCTAAAATCCTTTTACATTTTTCAAGACCAAAAAACTTTTGTCTGTATTCTGTTTATTAAAGGCAAATCCTTTTCAACTGAAAGATAGAAGTATAACTCACCCTCAATCTGTTTCCGGATAAATGCCTCTCCAATTTCAATAAATAAAGGATCGGAAGGGGCAAGGAGAAAAGTACAACACCATCGAGGGTCACCATTAACAGTGTTCCTAAGAAAAATATAAACTCCATCAGGTTCAAAACAAGCAAATCTTCCCAGTATCTGACAATAAATTTTCAGCCAAGTTAGATGTACTTTCTTTGGGAGCACTTCAGAAACATGAAAATTTTAGAATTACCAGGGATAGAATTTCTACTTTCAGAAACAGAAAGCGAAGTGAGTCCTTAATACTTCTAGCTCTTCAACACAAGAAAGGTTAATCAGAATTCGTACACTGCTCTATATGAATTTAAAATTGGAAAATTATCGTTCTTTTTAAGATTATAGAAGAGAAGTTGGTCAAAAACTAGGAGGGTAGAGGAAACAAACTAAAGGACGCATCTCTAGCTGTCATAAGCTTATCATCTAACGAACATCACAGAAATCGAACTTTGTTTAGAAACATGTTGAAGGAAAGTTCTAAAAATTAGCATGGAGAGTGAAGCGAAGGGAAAGAAAGAGATTGTGAAATTTTTGCATATCCTCAAAATAAAAGCAATAGAAAACAATGTTATGAAAAGGACCAGCAAGATGGAACAAACGTAAAAAATTGACATACCAGTCTCCAAGTCTTGTAATATTTGCAGAGGGGAATATCTTTTTTAATGCAGCTGGGACATTTCCAGAGAATGATGGAAGCACTAGCAGGCGTTGGAGAAAAATAAAGACAAGAAAATTAGTTTGAGCAATCACATTGTGAATTGAAGAAAGTAAATAACAGAAACATCTTCAACTTAATTAAACACCGGCCTACGAGAAGCCATGGTCTGCTAATCAAAATTCGAACATAAAGAAGAAAGACAATATTGTTGAAAGATTCCTGAAACTATGGGTGTCTAACAGGCTGGGTCAACCCGTTTCTGGACTGGGCCAGACCAGTTAAAACCGGAACCGGCCCGGACCAGTATAGGGAGCAGGGTCGGGATGGGTTAAAGGGGGGGGGGGGGGTGTTAGTCCGTCTACTTTATTCCTACCGGTTAACCGGACCGGTCAAACCCGTCATTGCAAATTACTGTTCAACCGGTTAACTGGCCCAGACCCGTATAACGGTAACTTTTTTTTTAACTAGTGGGTCTAACATCTGACCGTTGGCAACGGTCCATTTCCCATTATGGACGTTGCCCAACGGCATAATTTCACAAATAGCCCATTTTTTATTAAAAACAATTACATCCCTTTGAAAAACAATAAATACACCCTCCCCCCCGGTTCTTATTTTTTTCACTCATCTCTCATTTCTCAATCTCAATTCTCATATTCTCTCATTCTTCAATATTCACCTAACGTGCAATCAACTATTTGGCTCTTTTTTTTTTTTTTTGGAATTTAATTTATCGTAGTATTTATTATTTGAAGTTTGAACAATTGAACTTCAAAATTGGAACAATTGACTTTTTTTCGTGGTAACATTGGAGTTGCGAAATCATCAATGCTCAATTTATTGCCAAATTCGGAGCACTCCCTCCAACTCTTTCTCTTATTTACTATTTTATTTGCATATTTAATTGTTGCTAGTAGTTAAATTTTTACAATATATTTAATGCTGCAAAAAGAGTTTGTAATAAGGCTACTAATCGGGAAAATTAAAAAAAGGTAGTACTTCGGCATCTCGTAGTAATTGAAATGACTCCACAAATATTTCTGAAACATTACTTGATAATAACATAGATTATGAACAATTTCAGGAAGATTTCGGTATAGAAGATAATGAATTAGAAATGGAAGAAGAGATACCACTTACACCTAGTAGTGTTGGAGCTGGTAGCAGGGGTGGTGGTCGTGGTGTTAGTAGTAGACCACCTATGGCCCCGACTAGTAATCAGAGAAAAAGAAGTAAGGTTTGAAATTTTTTTGACGAAAATAGAAGGTACTGGTAGAGTTAAATGCAGACTTTGTAATGGTACTTTTAAACATAAGACTGGAGGACAATTAGGGGGGACTGGGGCACTTAGTAGACATATGAGAATTGAGCATCCTATAAAATGGGACTCTGATGGAGATGGAAATCAAACAACTCTAAACCCTACTACTGGAGGTCTTATGAAATATGATAAAATGAAGGATCGTGAGGAGTTAGCAAAAATGATTGCTTCTGGTTGTCTACCTTTTTCTTTTGCTTCTTTAACATATTCAAAGGATTTACAACCCTTTGTTTAAAGGTATACCTAAGTACTTGTAGATCTGATATCTTTAGACTTCATGGACAATATCAAACATGCATACGTTATTTGTTTAGCTACCTTCCTTGCAGAGTTTCTCTAACTTCGGATGTTGGCCATGCTATTAATGAAAATGGTTATTTGACAATTACATGTTATTGGATAGATGATAATTATTGTATGCAAAAAACGTATTATTGCTTTTAAATATGATGAAGATCAGAGCCATACTGCTGCGTTTATAAGTACTACTATTTGTGAAGTTGTTGAATTTTATAATCTCAAGCAAAAAATATTGTGTATGTCTTTTGATAATGCTTCTAACAATAATGCCGCAATTTCAATGTTAAAACTGCATTTACAACCACCACTTGATGAAATTTTTATGTTAGGTGTGCATGTCATGTTTATAATTTAATTGTTAACCTTGATTTATCTTCAACTGAAACTACTCATGTTAGAAGAGCAGTTGGTGTTATTCAAGGTAATAATAGAAAATCTAGAATAAAGGAATTTAAGAATAAGTGTATCCAGTATAACCTTAAACCTAGATTCATTCGGACAAAATTAATACTAGATAGAATTATACATATATATTTTTAAAATGTTGCTACAAATATAAATTCTCAATAACTGAAGTTGCTAATGTACATCGTACTGATCCAAACCGTATGTTAACAACTGTAAAGTTGTCCCACATCGAAGGGATTTGAGGTCATTGGTCTCCTTATATGGCTTGGGCAATCCTCACCTCACAAGCTAGCTTTTGGGGTTGAGTTAGGCCCAATGTTCATTCTTATCATGGTATCAGAGCCAGGCCAATCCCAATTATTGTTACCGATGTTGGGTCCCCATTTATCCACGCTCAAAAGGCCTGGGCGTGAAGGGGGCGTTGAGTTGTACCACATCGGAGGGATTTGAGGTCCTTGGTCTCCTTATATGGCTTGAGCAATCCCCACCTCACAATCTAGCTTTTGGGGTTGAGTTAGGCCCAATGTCCATTCTTATCAACAACTACTTCTTGGGAGATTATTAATGATGTTAAATTTTTACATAAATTTTATACAGCTACTGTTGAGTTTTCTAGAGCATATTATCCTACTGTTACTATGGCTTTAGTACATATAGCTGAAATTTCTTTTTTACTCTTTGAATTTAAGAAGAAAAAAAATATAGGGATGTTGAAAAAATGCAAGCAAAATTCAAAAAACACTTATTTGCAATTCCTCCGATTTACTTAATTGGTGCTGTTTTAAATCCTTCTATTAAGATGTTTCATTGTCGCCAATTTATGAATGCTTTATATACTTATATGGAGATTGGACCAACTGATACCCCAGATTTATATGCTTGTATGAACAAGCTAAATGATTCTTTATAACAATTATATAATTATTATGCAAATGTAATTGATGATGATGCTCTTAATGTAAGCAATGTTAATCCCATAATACACTGTACCACTTCTACTACTGTGGATGATGAAGAAAGCCTTGGAAGCAATGCTTTGAAAGTTTTAGTATGTTTCAGAGATTGGATTAGCTCAAAACACAGATATCAAGGACGTGAAGATGTTGATAGCCCAGAAGACAAGGAATTTGGAGATATATTAACACACGGTAACTCATCCGAATTTAACACTTCAGAAGAAGGCCACTCAGTTCATATCAATTATGACGAACTTACTAAGACAATGCAAAACTTTTGAATTTACTCTTTTTTAGTTAATTTACTTGTTAAATGTAAAACTTTCAATTTGTAAGTTTGAATTTTGGAATAAATGTAGCACTTGTAATTTATAAGTGCAATTTTTTCTCATCTTCATTGTATTCTATATATTTTTCTTTATATTAATATAACTTACAATAATTATACAAAATACAAAAAAAAAAATTACACTAACTCGGCCCGGCCCCTTGTACCCGCAACTCTTACGGTTCATTTTTTACTCGGATGAACCCGAACCCGTTAAACCCGATAAGCCCCAACCCATAACCGTCCTAGACTACAACCTGTACGGTTATTAATTTTCCCTACCCAATCCGGCCCGGCCCACCCGTTAGACACTTTAATTTGAAACCAAAGACAATGGCATACCTGGGGTCATGCCCAACTCTTGCATCCGAGATAATATCTGTTTCTGCAATGCTAACTGAATATTTAACCAGTTTTGAGATAAAGGTCCACCCCATCTGCAATGCAATATAGATTTGGAGTGTAAATATCCAAAAATGAAACACAATAAGATACAGAGAGCAATCCGCAGCAAACTTTGAAGCATAGATACCATGAGAAATGTAACACAAATAGGGGTGAATTTCGTCGCATCTGTTGTATGAACAAGTTAAAAAAGCAGATAAGGGCCCAAGGGTGTGGCCTAATGGTCAATGAAGTGGGTTGAGAACCTGAGGTCTCATGTTCAAATCTCAGAGGAGACAAAAACACAAGGTGATTTCTTCACATTTGCCAAGCCTTGGTGGATAGAGTTACTAGATACCGGGAGGTAGCAGGTAGCCTGTGGAATTAGTCGAGATGCGTGCAAGCTAGCCCCGACACCACGATTATCAATAAAAAAGGCCGCTAAAGATGCATGCTTTCATCTTCATCCTCTACAAACTCTAACGAGGAAAATGTTGGATTGTGCTAAGACAACTAATCCTCGTGAGGTTAAAACGTAACACCTGGTCTTTAATGACAGAAATGGTAAGGCACAAATAGCAAAGGATAATAGGCAGCCAGGGAAAAAGCATGGAGATGAATCAGTTTAGCTTTGCAAAAAATTGAGGCACAAACGAATCTTCAAGCTCTTATAACATTGGTAACAAGCGGACCTTACATATGACTCCCATCTCAAAAAGAATACAACAACAACAACTACTACCCAGTATACTCCCACCAGGTGGGGTCTGGGGAGGGTAATATGTAGACAAGCCTTACCCCTACTCGAAAGGGCAGAGAGGCTGTTTCCAATCGACCCCCGGCTCATAGGATAAAAGGAAAAACAGCAGTAAAACAAAAACAAAGACAAAAACAAAAACAATAGAGCATTAGTACCTCCAGCAGAAATAGCGTAAATAGCGTAAATAATTATCTAAACATGCGAAACATAAATACAATCGCATGCAATAATATCATACAGTAACTACCATAACCAACAGCCATAGGGGGACATAAGCTAAAACACAAATCATCTATGGGTAACCCTGCTGACCCACACTCAACCCCGGATGAGGAGTACGAAAAACTCTAGGAGCCCCTATCCTACAACCCTGATTCTAGACCTCCAGACTTTCCTATCAAGGGTCATGTCCTCGGAAACCTGCATTCTAGTCATGTCCTGCCTAATCACCTCTCCCCAATACTTCTTAGGCCTCCCTCTGCCTCGCCGACCGCCAACAATCTCCAGCCGCTCGCAGCTCCTCACCGGGGCATCGGAACTTCTCCTCCGCACATGCCCGAACCACCTCAGTCTCGCTTCTCGCATCTTCTCATCCACCGGGGCCAACCCCACCTTCTCTCGAATAACTTCATTCTTAATCTTATCTAGCCTGGTGAGACCGCACATCCACCTAAGCATCCTCATCTCCGCAACCTTCATTTTCTGAACATGAGAGTTCTTCACGGGCCAGCACTCCATCTCAAAAAGAATCTATTAAGAAAAGAGGCCACAATAGGATGGAAAATATTATAAGTAGACCTAGCCTATCACCTGTTGGCCGTCCAATCATATGAGAAGGATTGCATGCAATAATCAGATGACAAGTAAATTCAGAATTCATTATAGATCTTATAGGCGAGCTAAACTCACTTAGATGTAGCTGAACAGCCTAAGATAGGCCTGCTCTAACACATCTGAAATATCCTCCTTTCCTAAGTAATGAACTCTTCAATTTTGAGCACCATAAACCGAATCAAAGTCAATTTACCGCATGACATTTAATTCACAAAATCTTTACAAAATATATGCCCCAGTCTCACAAGGTACCTGAACCAGATAACATTTGTTACAACATATGGTTTACCAGCAATTGTTGTGGCTGGAAATGCCCTTGATTGAAAAAACAAGTTATATATGGGATGGGTTATGGTACTCACGCGTGTAGGTTTCCCATGCGAGCCCAAGCCAAGAAGGCAGGTCCGCCAAAGAAATCATTTAGATCTTGAGTAGTAATATTATAATCCTGATCATAAACAAACATGAATCAGAAAGTGCTTGTAAGCGTCTTCTTATACAACCATATCAGGCTGTATCATGAGTGACAACTAATCAAGCACAATGGTATTTGTCTCCTACGCACTGTCAGTAATTAAAACGCCAAGGTAAACATCAAGCAGATATAATCTCTGTAGCAACATAAGATATGGACATAATGACCATAAAAGAACTAGGGAAGTAATATTAAGCAGATATTGTGGCACGTTGCTTTTCAGCACCAAATAAAATAGCCAAGAATTAATAGCATGAAGGGATGTATTTTCAGTAATTTTCAGAGAAAATTGCTGCATTCTCAGAGAACAAGATTTTACCAGACAGCATATGAAACCTTAAGTCCTTAACTACTCGGCACAAAAAATACACATTTTAATCAACAACTTTATCTGAAATAAAACCCAAGTTCTGGCCTACTTCATAGAGGTAGATTCAACACAGAAGTGCTACGTTTAGCAATATAGAAGCAAAGTATATGTTAGCAGAAAGATAGGTTTATAGCATTTGTACTACCACAACTGATTCCGTTAACATATACAAAACTCATGCCTCAAACAACTTGGATGACTTTCCCATTTGAATATCAGGCAGAAATTGCCATGGCAACAGCTATTTGGCTCTAAATTAAGCTAGGAGAACCCACAAAATCCAAAGCTATAAGAATACCAAGAAAACTTTTTGCCAGATAGCTTCTTGTCCCGTAAACGCTAAAGGTAAGTTGATTCCTTGAAGTGCCATCCAATCTATTTCTTTCTCCCACCTTTGCCAATCCCACCAAACAAATGAATCTGCACGGGAAAGTAGGAATATGCTAAGCTGTTACACTAGCAGCGTCTCAAAAAAAAAGGAGAAATATGTGAAGTTGTTATACCAGCAGCATCTCAAAAAATACCAACAGTAAACATCCATAAATAGAAAAATAATGATTCTCCTAAAGCAGACAGGGTAGACTTATCAAGTAAAAGGGTTTTCGATCAGTCTCAACCCAAATCTGAACAGCTTAAACCTACTAGAATAGTTTAGAAAAATGGCTGAAATCAAGAGGTATTTACAGCTCTATCACTTATTATAAATGCTTTGATATGTGAACTTAACATTCTTGATAGACATGACTTCAATGTCAAAACTCCTGATAAGTTGTCCATGACCAGAGTAAGACTGATTACAGCCTTAGAAAAGATAAGGATGACAAACCGTCAACTAGATCTGATTTTCTTCTGTATTTTGCTCTTTGGCCATCATCTTCTAATAAGTTTGGGCACAAGCGAGCATTTACTGAGAGAACCTTGGCTTTGCATAAGATATCCAAATGAAAGCCCTCGAACACCACATCACATGAATAACATTCAAACAATATGTGGCTTTAGCAATGCAACAATATGCGGAGGAGGATTGAGGAACATCGTGAATTGCGGTTTCATCGTCTTATTACCAGATGAGAAAAGGACTGAGTTCTAAAGACGACAAGGAATAATCACTAGAAAAGAATAGCAAAAGAAGGCATCAATATTACTAGCACAAACACAGTGAAATTACCAGTGGTATAAGGCTTTCAAACAGGATATCAGAAGATAGATGCTCACACTGTAAAAATCAACTAAATATCGCATTATTATTTATGTATTGAGGAAAGACCTACTACCAGTATTTCGGTGATGGTGCATTTTTCTCACTGCACTTTAATATGAGACAACAATTTATGCATAAAAGGTTTTTTTTTTTGTGTGTGTGGGGGGGGGGGGGGGGTGTTGGGGGAGGGAGGGGGAGAGTGAGTTGTATTCTTACAGCTGGATGTGACGACATTCTGATAATAGTTCCATGGTACCGGCCGTTGGATCGTCACTCCATCTGCTTCTACAAGAGGCAGTGATCCTGGCTTGGGAATTGAAGCTAACTGAACACCCCCTGTCTTGTCCCATGAAATATGAGCACCACAGCTATACTTCAAATACCAGTGTAACCCCGATGTGATTTCAACAGCTGTAGTTCCTTGAATCCTATTTGAAAACAAATCAAAGAGAGATTCATCACCTAATTTAAGCCTCATTTAGGTTGAAGCAGAAGTAGAGGTGCAGCAACAACATGTTCAACTGTATCTGCTTTTAAATATTTTAATTTTGTATTCTAATTTGACAAGAAAATCTGGACTACACATGTCAAAAGAGGCTACGACAGTCAGCTGTCAACCCTTAAGACATAAATGTAATATGAAGAGTGCCAATTGACATCAAATAACTAATCTCTTTAAGAACTTCGCAAGAAACTTGCCCAAAACAAGTCATATTTAGCAGAAATCAGCAGCCACCTTGTATGACGGCAAAGGTGGCAATATTATGGACCAAGGACATAAACCAAACAATAATTAATTAAACAAAGTGCAACTGGAAGAAGTAAAATTAGGAGTATCAACAGACATTGCCTGCTAATAGAAAACACAAACTTTCTACAGTAATAACATAAAACTTTTAGCAATCAAAAAGCAATAGATGTAAAAAAGTGTAACATAGTGAGATCCTTGTAACTATTCGTTGACATACAGTATCTCGGGTGAATTTTTGCTTGAACTCTTGTAATTGGTTATGCGAAAGCAGCTTCTTCCACCACAAAGTTCCTAACATTTACATACGAAAGGTCATTAGTAAATTGCAAGTTGCAACTAGCAAGCCAGTTTGGCGAGAATAAAATGCAGCAGCTTCTTCCACCACAAAGATCCTACATTTACATACGAAATGTCATTTATAAATTGCAAGTAGCAACTAGAAAGCCAGTTTGACGAGAATAAAATGCAGCTATATTAACAAAAATATAGGAATATATAAGATGCTAACTTACAGCAGCCTAAGACAATACTTCAACATCATTATAAGAAAGAAAAAATTAGAAAAGCCACTTAAATACAATTTATTACCTTATACTTATTCAATCAAAGATATTGTTCCTATATACACATTGATCATATAAGTACGGATCACTTACCAATTCTGATGACACAAACAAGTGTAATAATAGAATAATTATTTTATCACAAAATATCTGTGAACCAATTAATAGTTCATACAAAGGACATATACTGATGTTACTTGTGTTTATAACGAAAACACTCAACTGTTTCTACAACAAAAATGATATTTTTTCAACAATCTTGAGCATTTATGGATTAAACCAAGAAAAGCAGTAAACTTTAAGTTACAGACATAATGAATTACCAATTCCAAAACAAAAAGGGAATAAATGAATAATTTGAAAAACGAAGGAGATAATTGTTCAGTACCTTGGAAAGAATCTTAAATTGAAAGCTGTGCAAATGGGCAGGAAGTAGCCTCTGCAAAACACCCTTAGCTGCAGATTCTTGCACTATTGATGGTGCCTGTTTGCTATGCAAACGCCTCAGTACAGGCTCTATAGCATCTGATTCTACTGCTGATGCTTTACAAAGAAACACAGAAAGAATTGCAAGTTGAAACCAAGACTTCAAATTTACCATACTTTTCTTGGAATGGGAGCTTTAGAAACGAATCTAATTGTGGTTGACTGTTTAGTTATTGTTAATTTGAATAACAAAGGGTAGACTGTTTAATAGGTGTCTTTTTGTTTGGTAGGTTTTTGGCTAAGAACATCTGGATTTTTCAACTTAAGGTTTACCAATATGGAATCTGAACATTAAAGAATTAGACCCATTTTGGGATAAACATAATTTAATGTTCTTATTGTCTGGTTCCTCAATTTGTATGATAATGGAGAAGCTTTTTGTCTTCGTTTTCCTTTTTGGATTTAGATTAACAATTCTGATAAGATCGGATGATGTTGACTATTTTTGACATAGATCAAACCAGACATGGGAACTCTGAAAATCTGATTATATAATCAAATTGTCTACTAAGTGAGTATGACAGGCCAAAACATGCGTACGTGCCACTTTAGCTTATAAACTTAAGCCAAACACGAATAGATTTTAAGTTGAGAGGCTTATTTTATATATATATATATATATTATATTTTTAGTATAAAATAGATTTTTTCATTTAAAAGATTAAAAAAATTAAATATATAAAAATTGTTATAAATAGAACTCTAAGGTGAATGTCTATATTATAGGAAGAGTCTTACTTCAAGGCTAAGTCTTTTATCTTCCTATAAATAGAGGGGTCTTACCCCATTGTAAATCATCTCAAAGTATCAATAAGAATATTCCTCTCCCTATTCTCTCTATATTATTCTTGTTCTTGTATTATTGTTCTTGTTCTTATATTATTTCATAACACGTTATCAGCACGAGACTCTACCGTCTCAAGAAGCTCTTTGAGAAGATTAAGAAGTTACTACAATTTCGTTCCGTGATGTGACTACGGTGACTTCCGGCGAGGTTGAGGAAAACAGGAATTGTCCTGTACGCGTGGATTCTATTCCGGTCGGTTTGCCTAGGCTTCACACGCTTTCTGAAGGTATGTGATAGATTTAAAGTTATATGCACGGACAGTGTAATCATTCTTTTTAAAATAGCAATTTAATTTAACCTGTTCTAACTGGTTAATTACCATTTATTAAAGATTACCATTAATCAGTGCTATTAAAGTGAGTTACCGGCGATTAACTTTTGAGTGACCTAATAGTGTAAATTTACAGTCAAGTGTACATAACTTAAGCATTAAAATTATATGCTTCTCCTCCTAATTTTGTTTTAATTATGTCTGACATTATGAAAAGAAAGTTTGTTGCCCTTGAAATTTCGGGCAAGAACTACATGACTTGGGTGTTGGATGATGAAATCCATTTGGACACAATGGGTCTTGGAGACGCCATTAAAGACAGAGATAATGCATCCACCCAAGACTGTGCTAAGGCCTTGATTTTCTTGCGCCATCACCTCGATGAAGGTTTGAAAATTGAATATCTCACAGTCAAAGATCCACTTATCTTGTGGAATGGCTTAAAAGAGAGAAATGACAACCTGAAGTTGGTCACTCTGCCACAAGCACGATATGATGAGAACCCAAAAGCAAATAGTTCATAAACTATATGTTATCGCTGCGGTAGAAAAGGGCACTGGGCGAAAATTTGCCGTGTACCAAGACATTTGGTTGAGCTTTATCAAGCATCTCTAAAGAGTAAATGCCCTGAAATCAATTTTGTCTCTGACAATAATTTTGACATCACTCACTTGGATGTGGCAGACTTCTTTGAGCACCCTGAGGGGAAAATAGACCACTTAATTGGTGATGGGTCCATGGTTAAAGAAGATTGAGCAGTTTGATATTTTTACTTATATTGTTTTGACGTTGTGTGTTGGATTCAAGTATATGTTTACAAATGAAGTTCGTACAAATATACAAAAGTTTTTCCTTCCAGAATTATCAATATACTACATGTTTTCTTGCAAAATAACATGGTAGTCTGTAAAAACAGCAATTAATCGCTTACTACATTAATAAGTTGTCAATTCTACAGTATGTACATTATTATGTATATAAATAATCTTTTTGATCTGTATTGAATGTAAGATAATCATTGATTGAATATGATCATACAATATGTCATTATGTTTTCGTTTTATATCTGTACAAAAAGATCAATGAAATCCGTAAAATGTTGTGTTATAAATAGTGGCAATGTTACAGTACTAATATCCGTACTTTATTAGACTTCTACATGATCAGAGACTAATATATGTTGTGATTATGTATGTGCGTGTGATGCTCATTGATAACGAAGTCGTACAAATTGCAAGTATTATTTAGTATGAAACAATGGTAGTTAGTGATTTATATAAATTTTGCGGTTTATTTTTACTTATAGTCTATTGTATGTAGCACTAGTTTAGTCATGAATGCTTATGTCATGTTTTGATAAAATAAGCCATTATTGCCATTAATTGCTAAGAATTGTACTGACCGCTCCGTAAATGATGTTAAACATAAGAATGTACCTGACGTTGATCGGTATTACAAGTTCTTATCAAATCTCAGTAACTATACAAACTAGCATATGCAATGTAACAACTTAAGTATGCACTCGTAATAGTGCCTGATCAATACTATAATTGTAATCATTCCATTGTTTAATGTACACATTAACCTAGTTTTCTGCTTCAAATATATGTTTTATAATCCTATTGTCATAATCAGTGTACCGTCAGATAATGTAATGCCCATTTCTGCTACTCTGTAACTCACAGATTCCTGTTAGTTTCTTTATCGCATCCTATATTCACATACATGCTGATTCAAAGTATTTTATCGTGCTTAATTTTTGCCTGCATTAAATTTGTGGATACTTCTGTGTCTTCCAGCGTTTTTGTTGTTCCTATTCCCAAAATATGCATTTTATATTTAAAGCTTTCACAATAATTGATTGAAGGCTCCGGAAGAGCAACTATAACTCTACCTAAAGGAACAATATTTATCATAGAGAATGCAATGTTCTCCTCCAAGTCCAAGAGAAACTTGTTGAGTTTTAAAGATATCATTCAAAATGGATATCATATTGAGACAATAGATGAGAATAATCTTGAATACCCCATTCACTCATGAAAACGAGGCTGCCCACTTCGATTTGGGGTCACGCCATTTTGCACGCAGCAATGCTAGTTCGTCGGTTGCCCACTTCGGTTTAGGGTCACGCCATTTTGCATACAGCAATGCTAGTTCGTCTCTGACTGACGAATTGTCACAAATATTCCCCGTTGCAATTAGTTTTGGGTCATGAACCTAATATATCCCATTTAAGAATTGTTGGATGCGCAGTATATGTGCCTGTAGCACCGCCATACCGCACCAAAATGGGTCCGCAAAGAAGGTTAGGAATATATGTTGAGTTTGAATCGTCCTCCATTATTCGCTACCTCGAAACATTGATAGGGGATTTGTTCACTGCACGATTTGCAGACTGTCAATTTGATGAGACACTTTTCCCAAAATTAGGGGGAGAAGTTGGTGAAACCAAACGGGAAATTTTGTGGAAAAATGCATCATTATCTCATCTTGATCCACATACCTCTATTTGTGAAAGAGGCGCAAAAGATTATCCATTTGCAAAGAATAACAAATCAAATGCCAGACGCATTTACAGATTTGAAAAGGATAACAAAATCACATATCCCCGCAGTGAATGTGACAACATCTGATTCACGAATACATATTCATTATTGGAAGAATATGAACATGAAATTGGTATTGAATATACCACACTCACCCCTAGAAGGAGGTTTGAGATGATATCTGGCATGAATGATCGTTGGTCACGTATCTATTGTACGCCTAAGTATTTTGGAAATATGACTATTAAAGGACAACGATAATGCAAGAAACATATCTTGCATATAAGTTTGACATGACCATAATGGTATAACTTTCTCTTTAAGAAAGATATTCACCACATGGATGTTGATGAATTTGTGGTAGTACAAAATTAATTGAGAGCTCTAGAAGAGCCAATTATTACTATGTTGGAGAAACACAATTGAGTATTGTGCTGTAGTAAGTCTCAAAGAAACTTATTCAGTTTCCAAAGTACACGCGAAACCGCTGATTATATTGAGACTATAAATAAAGGAAAGATTTGATATCTTCTATTACTACAACTTGTAGCGGGATAATTTGTAAATGAAAAGCTACGCGCTTTATTCTCCAGTTTGTACTACACAAACAAAAAAATGCCACAGTAAAGTGGATATCTATTGGTATAAAAACCCATGTCATAATAAACCTGAAGTTTATTGATAAGTGCACATGTCATGGTGTAAATTTGAAGTTATATTGATACTTTATTCAGTTGGCATTCGGGTTAGCCATCTCATTTTAATTATGATGTGCAATAATAGAGAATTCACATGGGTGAATATTAAAGAACTAGAAAGTTCTTTACGAATTCTCTTATATCACTTGTTCTCATTAATGAATTGACCAACTAAAGAGTTCGGGTTGAAGCCCATAAATTCTGGAAATATCAAAGGTGAATATGGGCCCATTCACCTGCCATGTATACCACATATGATGCATCTATAAAATGGTTACATGCGCGATTGTTATTAACCCGCAGCCTGGCCGGTGTTTGTGAGGTAAATTGCTCAGTAATCTAACTTCGAGCATAATTTCCAGATTTTCTACTCAAGATAGTTCATCTTGATAAGTTGGTTTATATCAAAGTTGGTTTAGCAAGATAATTATTGAGTGCCTCCACTTAATAGCTAAACTGTTTCTTATGAGAACAAAGTTATATATATCAGTTTGATATACGTTGTATACGAGAGTATATTCTCCCCTCACAAGTGGTTCAGGGTCAGGAACCAAATAATTTCATCTTATTATTAATGTGCTGTGTATATTGACATGATAATGCACAAAGATGATTTCTCAAAGTTGAGAAAACAAGTTAGCTTTTCTAACATGAGGGGGAGACATGATAAACAATTGAGAAAAGGTTACATGGGATGAATTATCATTTGTATATGTAGATCCCCGAATATCATGATATGAACCTGAAGTTCATAAAAGGGATAATTCAATTGCAACATATTGCAAAGCATGCTATACGCATTTGCTGACTCAAAGAAAGTAACTATATTCTCACTGCAAATGCTCATATTAAGTCCTAGAAGGACAAAGTCTTGGATACGCTTAAAGCGTATAGACAAATCGGTTTCAAAAGGAACTTCTTAATAAAGAAGATGAGCAAATGATCAAAGTGATCATAATAAGGAGGCAAGTGATCCAGAAGATCACATGACATAACACTTCATAAAATCTCATGAGAGATTCAGGTACCTGAATGTATGAATGAAGAGATCTCCATGTTATATCCTTATGAAAAATTTATTGGAACCGATATAAAATGTCCGTCGACGACATCTATGATAGTGCTAAATATCGATGAGGATCTTATGTTTGTCGAATACAAACAAAATATTGGCCAAATGGAAGAGATACAATTCAAGAAGAATTGATTCCATATGAAAGACATGTAGTTTTGGACATGTAGTTCAAATACTTGAAAGTATAAAGTCAATGGATGGCATCGAGAATACACCTATGGAGATATTGAAGAGTCATTTCACGGCATTATATGAAGATGTTCATATCTATCAAGAATGATAATTTCAAGGTACGGAATATTCATTCAAGTCAATATGGTTGATTTATTTATCAAATATCTACTAACGATTTCTTGAAGCTAGTGCACAAGATTGGAATGTGAAAGTTCAAGGATGTGAATTGATGTTCTTTTTAGGGGGAGTTAATGCGCGTTGCACTCTTTTTCCCTTACAAGGTTTTGTCCCACTGGGTTTTCCTTGCAAGGTTTTTAACGAGGCAACAAATAGGCGTATTTCTAAACATATGTACTCTTTTCTTTTTCTAGAATTTTTCCCATTGGGTTTTGTTTTAGTTAAGGTTTTAACGAGGCACATTATTGAATAGACATTCAAGGGGGAGTGTTATAAATAGAACTCTATTTAAGGTGAATCTCTATCTTATAAGAAGAGTCTTACTTCAAGACTAAGTCTTTTATCTTCCTATAAATAGAGGGGTCTTACCCCATTGTAAATCATCTCAAAGTATCAATAAGAATACTCCTCTCCCTATTCTCTCTATATTATTCTTGTTCTTGTATTATTGTTCTTGTTCTTATATTATTTCATAACAAACTCTATTTAGAGTGAATGTCTAAGAGTTTTAGTTTGAAGCTAAGTCATTTATCTTCCTATAAATAGAGGGGTCTTACCCCATTGTAAATCATCCCAAGTATCAATAAGAATACTCCTCTCTCTCCCTATTCTCTCTATATTGTTCTTGTCTTTTATATTATTTCATAACACGTTATCAGCACGAGTCTCTAACCTACCAATATGTGAAACATCAAAGTCTTATAAGTTTTAAGGACTTCACGTCCAAAGCCTCTCCAAAGTAGGAATAGATGAACTGTTTGGGATGAAAAGGGGAGAGGTGAAATAGCCAAGATTTTTCTTTCCACAGATCCAGATTTTGTTTTGTTACTTCAATTCCTCTACGTTGAGAATGGTCAATTTGTTTTGTCTGACAGATATGGTGCTAATCATAACTATATCTTTGCTACGGTACGTGCCCTTTGATTTAGATTCAAATTCTTGGAATTCTATAATTTGATTTTATATACAAGCAAAGATAACAAAGTTTGATTATAACTCTAATGGAGTTTGTAAGAAATTACACTCACATGAAGTGGTAAAATTTCTATGCCTTGCCATGATCAAATTCATGTATGATTGTGGACAAAGAATTAAAAATCCGTCCAATTGAATTTGCTCCATTCCCTTTCGAGAATGTGGTAGCAGTATGTGATAAGTCTGAATGAAGACAAAATTATTACCGTGAAGGTATCAATGGATGTGGACGTGGCAATAGACGAAATTATAATCGTCATTGTTGTGGTAATGAGAATAATAAGGATTCTCAAAAATAATCTTTCACTTTATGAAAGTAATATTTGACATGAGATTGTGTATAGCACATATAGATGATTATGATCCATTCCCTGAAGTGAATGTGATAATTGTAATAGAGCCCGTAAGTATGAACACGCTCTTGATGTAATTTTGTTTCATGTCTGACATTATAAAAGGAAAGTTCGTTGCCCCTGAAATTTCGGGCAAGAACTATATGACATGGGTGTTGGATGCTGAAATCCATTTGGATGCAATGGGTCCTGGAGACGCCATTAAAGACAGAAATAATACATCCACCCAAGACTATGCTAAGGCCTTAATTTTCTTGCGCCATCACCTTGATGAAGGTTTGAAACTATGCTAAGGCCTTGATTTTCTTGCGCCATCACCTTGATGAAGGTTTGAAAATTGAATATATCACAGTCAAATATCCACCTATCTTGTGGAATGGCTTAAAGGAGAGATATGACAACCTGAAGTTGGTCACTCTGCCACAAGCACGATACGATGAGAATCCAAAAGCAAATAGTTCATAAACTATGTATTATCGTTGCGGTGGAAAAGAGCACTGGGCGAAAATTTACCGTGTATTATCCTGCTGTTGTATCTAATTGCACTCTTTGTAGCTAAGTGCTGTTTCTGTGTTCAAATTTTCACCCTCTGAAACACATGCCGAAATTTAGAACAAGCTTTATGCATTTGTGATTGAACCAAAGACTTTGCAGTAGTCATTAGTCAATAGTTTAAATTTAGATAAAACCACGTAGGAAACAACTAAATTGAAAGTGAATATGAATAGGAGCTTATAGCATTGTGTTCTTCTTATACAATGTGGTGTGTATGGGATGGTAAGATCAACTGTTGTCCCTTTTATGTAGTAACAATAAATGCCGCAGTCCAACATTTAACCTAAAGTTGTATGCGGACATAGCATTTTAGGGTGGATATAATTAGCAACTGGCAAAATATAAAGTGTAGTGCTTTCCTTTCTTGTGTTGTGTTGGGCAAAGAAAATATGATAGCTTATGTGCGAACTGCTCTTTATCCTTGTTTTAATGTGGTGAAACCGCTGATCAAAGGAGATTCTTCTCTCTTTTTAGCTATTAAAGTCATCTCCTTCACAATGTTTTTACTTTTCTTTGCACATACAGACAAATAGTTGCATTTATATTGCAGATATCAATGTTTTTAGAATTTGTTTGCTTCCATCTTCATATTGGTTATGTTATTGGGATCTGAGTCTTTATCTTATCTAATATTTCGCATTAAAAACTGGACTTTTCCGCAAGGCATGATAGTCGACTATCTGATTTAGTTAGTCGAATAACCTCAGCAGATTTCGAAAATATTGTTTAAGTATGAAACAAACGGATTGAATTTGTTTATTCTCATGTTCGTATATTTTCTTTTGTATGGCAAACCATGGGAATTAAATTGATTGAAGGCTCCTGAAGAGCAACTATAACTCTGCCTAAAGGAACGATATAATAGAGAATGCAATGTTCTCCTCCAAGTCTAAGAAGAACTTGTTGAGTTTTAATGATATCAGTCAAAATGTTCTCCTCCAAGTCTAAAAGGAACTTGTTGAGTTTCAAAAATATCATTCAAAATGGATATCAGATTGAGACAATACATGAGTATAATCTTGAATACCTCATTTACTCATGAAAACGAGGCTGCCCACTTCGGCTTGGGGTCACGCCATTTTGCATGCAGCAATGCTAGTTTGTCGGCTGCCCACTTCGGCTTGGGGTCACGCCATTTTGCATGCAGCAATGCTAGTTCGTCTCTGACTGACGAATTGACACAAATTTTCCCCTTTGCAATTGGTTTTGGGTCATGAACCTAATATATCCCATTTAAGAATCTTTGGATGCGCAGTATATGTGCCTATAGCACCGCCATCCCGCACCAAAATGGGTCCCCAAAGAAGGTTAGGAATATATGTTAAGTTTGAATCGTCCTCCATTATTCGCTACCTCGAAACATTGACAGGGGATTTGTACACTGCACGATTTGCAGACTGTCAATTTGATGAGACACTTTTCCCAAAATTAGGGGGAGAAGTTGGTGAAACCAAACGGGAAATGTTGTGGAAAAATGCATCATTATCTCATCTTGATCCACATACCTCTATTTGTGAAAAAGAGGCGCAAAATATTATCCATTTGCAAAGAATAGCAAATCGAATGCCAGACGCATTTACAGATTTGAAAAGGATAACAAAATCACATATCCCCGCAGTGAATGTGACAACATCTGATTCACGAATACATATTCATTATTGGAAGAATATGAACATGAAATTGGTATTGAATATACCACACTCACCCCTAGAAGGAGGTTTGAGATGATATATGGCATGAATGATCGTTGGTCACGTACCTATTGTACGCCAAAATATTTTGGAAATATGACTATTAAAGGACAACGATAATGCAAGAAACATATCTTGCATATAATTTTGACATGACCATAACGGTATAACTTTCTCTTTAAGAAAGATATTCACCACATGGATGTTGATGAATTTGTGGTAGTACAAAATTAATTGAGAGCTCTAGAAGAGCCAATTATTACTATGTTGGAGAAACACAATTGAGTATTGTGCTGTAGTGAGTCTCAAAGAAACTTATTCAGTTTCCAAAGTACACGCGAAAGCGCTGATTATATTGAGACTATAAATAAAGGAAAGATTTGATATCTTTTATCACTACAACTTGTAGCGGGATAATTTGTATATGAAAAGCTACCCGCTTTATTCTCCAGTCTATACTACACAAACAAAGGAATGCCACAATAAAGTGGATATCTATTGGTATAAAAACCCATGTCATAATAAACCTGAAGTTTATTGATAAGTGCACATGTCATGGTGTAAATTTGAAGTTTACCAATATTGATAATTTATTCAGTTGGCATTCGGGTTAGCCATCTCATTTTAAGTATGATGTGCAATAATAGAGAATTCACATGGGTGAATATTAAAGAACTAGAAAGTTCTTTACGAATTCTCTTGTATTACTTGTTCTCATTAATGAACTGACCAACTAAAGAGTTCGGGTTGAAGCCCATAAATTCTGGAAATATCAAAGGTGAATATGGGCCCATTCACCTGCCATGTATACCACATATGATGCATCTATGATATGGTTACATGCGCAATTGTTATTAACCCGCAGCCTGGCCGGTGCTTGCGAGGTAAATTGCTCAGTAATCTAACTTCGAGCATAATTTCCAGATTTTCTACTCAAGATAGTTCATCTTGATAAGTTGGTTTATATCAAGTTGGTTTAGCAAGATAATTATTGAGTGCCTCCACTTAATAGCTAAACTGTTTCTTATGAGAACAAAGTTATATATATCAGTTTGATATACGTTGTATACGAGAGTATATTCTCCCCTCACAAGTGGTTCAGGGTCAGGAACCAAATAATTTCATCTTATTATTAATGTGCTGTGTATATTGACATGATAATGCACAAAGATGATTTCCCAAAGTTGAGGAAACAAGTTAGCTTTTCTAACATGAGGGGGAGACATGATAAACACTTGAGAAAAGGTTACATGGGATGAATTATCATTTGTATATGTAAATCCCCGAATATCATGATATGAACCTGAAGTTCATAAAATGGATAATTCAATTGCAACATATTGCAAAGCATGCTATACGCATTTGCTGACCCAAAGAAAGTAACTATATTCTCACTACAAATGCTCATATTAAGTCCCAGAAGGACAAAGTCTTTGATATGCTTAAAGCGTATAGACAAATACTTGATTCCATATGAAAGACATGTAGATTTGGACATATAGTTCAAATACTTGAAAGTATAAAGTCAAAGGTATGTATAATCAGTTTTCGATATCTTATTTGTTTAGCATGACATGAAAACTTGATATGCATCTAAAGTCTATTATGTGATTTATATGACTTAACTTGAAAGATTTAAGTTGCTTAAAGCATACACAATTCTTGGTCCTGAAGTACCACATCCTAAGTACAATTTGTGTACATATGTATCTTGCTATAACTATAAGCATGATGGCATTGAGAATACATCTATGAAGATATTGAAGAGTCATTCCACGACATTATATGAAGATGTTCATATATATCAAGAATGATGATTTCAAGGTGCGGAATATTTATTCAAGTCAATATGGTTGATTTATTTATCAAACATCTACCAAAGATTATTTTGAAGATGGTGCACAAGATTGGAATGCAAATGCTCAAGGATATAAATTGATGTTCTTATCAGGGGGAGTTAATGCGCATTGCACTCTTTTTCCCTTACAAGGTTTTGTCCCAACTGGGTTTTCCTTGCGAGGTTTTTAACGATGCAACCAATAGGCGCATATTCAAACATGTGTACTCTTTTTCCTTCTCTTTAATTTTTCCCATTGGGTTTTGGTTTTAAGGTTTTAACGAGGCACATTGTTGAATAGACATTCAAGGGGGAGTGTTATAAATAGAACTCTATTTAGAGTGAATGTCTAAGAGTTTTAGTTTGAAGCTAAGTCATTTATCTTCCTATAAATAGAGGGGTCTTACCCCATCGTAAATCATCCCAAGTATCAATAAGAATACTCCTCTCTCTCCCTATTCTCTCTATATTGTTCTTGTCTTTATATTATTTCATAACAAAAATTTCGATCTCATAATAAATTTTGGCCTTAGAACATGCATGTACTTAAGCAGCCCTGACCATATGCTTGGTGAGGCTCCTTGCTTGGCGCTATTTGCTTTCATTTGAGAATCGATTGGTAGAGTGGACCTTTATTCTGCTTTGGATGTTTCAATCGGATGATCTTCATCCAAAACAAGAATATTAGTAGAGACCTAAGGATGCAAGCTCTTTACTTCAAAACTATTACATACACATACCTACTATCAACTTGGACCCAACGGTGTTCCACTACCGTTTATTAGTTACTGGTCAACGGCATTAACAACATATCCGCTATAATCTCATATAGTTGGCTCTAAAGAGCATAGTGTATACACAGACCGTACTTTTAATTTATGAAAGTAGAGAGGTTGTTTCAATAGACCATCGGCTCAGACAAGCACAGATAGAATAATAATAAGAAATAAGATGGGACAACACCGAAAAACCATGTAATAGCACCATAAATAACAAGATAGTAAGATGACCGAAATGCAGGAAAAAAAAAACGAAAGGCATTCAAATAAGCCTACTACCAACCAAATACGAGAGTACGTACTAACACTACCGGTATGAATAATCCAGACTACCTAACATACTATCATAATCTTCGACATCCACACCTTCCTATCATAGGTCATGCAGTGGCGGACCCAGAATTTTGTGTACGCGGTTTCAGTTGAAGAAGTCTATAACTAACATAAACGGTATAAGCTGTATTAGCGGGTTCAAAAATAATTTCTATACAAAATTTACTTTGTTTTAGCCATAATTTATACATATACACAGTATTATCTTTTGACGAAACGGGTTCAGTTGAACCCACTTCTCACCACTTGGGTCCGCCCCTGGGGTCATGTACTCGGTCAGCTATAGCTGCCACATGTCATGGCTAATCACCTCACTCTAACTTTTATTCGGCCTACATCCACCTCTCCTAAGGCCCTCCAACGCCAACCCTCACACCTCTTTACAAGGGTGTTTGTGCTTCTCCTCATCATGCCCAAACCATCTAAGTCGTATTTCACGCATCTTCTCCTCAATAGGGGTTACACCCACCTTGTCCCTAATAATTTCATTCATATTCTATCTAATCTGGTATGTCTACACATCCATCTCAACATTCTCATCTCTGCTACCTTCATCTTCTGGACGTGGGAACTCTTGACTGGCCAACAATTTTCCTGATACAACATAGCCGGCTGACCACCACTTTATAAAGCATACCTTTAAGTTTTGGTGGTACCTTCTTGTCACACAAAGCACTAGACGCAAGTTTCCACTTCATCTATCCCGCCTCAATACGACGTGTGGCATCTTCATCAATCTCCACATTCCCTATATAATAGACACAAGGTACTTAAAACTTCCTCCTCTTATGGATGACTTGTGAATCTATCCTCACCTTCTCTTCCATCCCCTGAGTAGCACCACTAAATTTACACTCCAAGTATTATGTCCACGGAGCGGTAGCGAAGAGACAGCAAAGGGATGAAAATTCTCCACTTTATGGTTGCCGCCACTTCTATCTCCGGCGCTCTAAATTTCTTCTGTTCAGCTTGAAACTATTAGACTCCCGGGTCTATTTCCACACAATTAACATCGCGTTAACACCGTATCGTATCTCGTCAATTAAAATAATGACGTCTGCAAATAAAATGCACCACAGCACCTTCCATTAGATGTGGCGAGTCAGTACGCCCATCGCCATGGAAAACAAAAAAAGTCTGAGGGCCGATCCCTGATGCAACACCATAATGAACGGAAAATGGTCTGAGACCCCTCCCACTATCCTCACACAGAACTTCGCTCCCTCATACATGTCTAAACATCTCTACAGAACCTCCGTCAGGACTTTATCGTAAGCCTTTTCTAAATTGATGAACACCGTATGTAAGTCTCGCCCCCTCTCCCTATATTGTTATATCAATCTCCTAACAAGGTGATGGATTCCGTAGTCGAACATTCCGGCATAAACTCAAACTAGTTCTTGGAAATAGACAAATTTCTTCTCACCCTTTGCTCCACCACCCTCTCCTACACCTTCATAGTATGACTAAGCATCTTAATGACATGATAGTTGTTACAATTTTAGACATCACCCTTATTCTTGTACAAATGAACCAATGTGCTCCATCATCTTCGGGCATCTTTTTTGTCCTAAAAATAACATTGAATAACCTAGTAAGCCACTCCAAGCCCACCTTGCCCACACTCTTCCAAAACTCCGCCGGAATTTTATCTACCCCGATCGCTTTACCCCTGCTCATCATATGCATAGCACACATAACCTCATTAACTCTAATTCGCGTGCAATACCCAAAGTGACAACGACTCTCAGAGGATCCAAAATCACCCAGAACAATGTCTCTATTCCCATCATCGTTCAAGAGACTATGGAAGTATGTCTACCATCTCCGGCGGATATGTGCCCCATCTAAAAAAAACTCTATCCTCTTCGTCCTTGATGCACTGCAAGTCACGAGCCTTTCTCTCTCTCATCTTGGTTAGCCTAAACAACCTTTTATCCCATTTTACCCTATTCGACCTCTTCTCCTTCTCGTCAATGCTTTCCACTAGCTTCAGATACGCCACTTTCTTGGTGTTCACCTTTCTTTCGACCTCTCCATTTCACCACCATTCTCCATTGTGACCACTATTGTAACCCTTCGAGACCCTTAGAACCTCTCTAGCAGCTTCCTTAATGAAGTGCACCGTCGTGGTCCACATCAGGTTCGCATCCCCACTACCCCTCCAAGCTCTCATAGTCAATAACTTACCTCCAACTCCTGTGCTTTGTTTCATCCAAGAATCCCAACTTGATACTAAGTTGGCCATACACCGCCCCCTTCCTTTTCTTCCTAATGATCTCAAGCTCCATGACCAGGAGCCTATGAAGAGTCATGGGGTTATCAACATGGATGACCTTACAATCCGTGCAAAGACCTTTATCATACCTCCTACAAAGAAGATAGTCAATCTGGGTCATGGACACCAAGCTCCGAAATGTGACCAACTGTTCCACCTTTTTCAAAAATTCGAGTTTGCTATCACCAAATCAAACACTCTAGCAAAATCCAGTAGTGAAGTTCCCCCCTCCATTTCTATCTCCAAAACCGAAACCACCATACACATCATCATAGCCACCAGACGTCACTCTAATATAGCCATTGAAATATCCTCCAATAAAAACTTCTAAGTGTGCGGTATATCGCGCACATTCTCATCCAAATCCTCTCACAAATGCCTCTTGGCTTTCTTATCCAAGCCCGTCTGGGTGTGTACGCACTGATTATGCTCAAATTTATCCATCAATAACTAGCTTAATACTTAGCAGTCTGTCGCTCACTCTCTTAAATCTCTACCAGTAAATCCTGGAGGTCCTTAGCACCATAATGCCAACCCCGTTCCTGCCTCATTTGCTCCCAGAAATCCATAGTTTAAACATGTCCACATCCCGCGTCATATCTCCTACCCATCTAGTCATATATATGTATATAATGTGGCTTTTAGTTTATAGTCTATACATGATAAGATGTACTCAATAAATAATTTTAAAATTTATACGTTCATTGGTGAACGACAGCAAATACTTCATACAATTATCGAGGTATACGCAAACAAAGCTAGCTAAATTGATACCATATAAAAATATAATTCTTAAAACATATACAACATGACATTGGCAATATTAAACGCTCTTTTTTTTGGATTGACACATTAACTTCGCTACGTGACCAATTCTTAGGAGTTAGAGCAGTTCATCTTAGTCTTGTCCTTAATTTTCTTGAAGTCAAATAGCTTTCTCTTCATACATGTTTTTGTCACCAAAAGAATTTAAAAAAAATCTTGTGCTCCACTTGAAAAGCAACATCAGCCAAAAAAAAGTGTTGCCAGTGTCCTTCTTGTGCTCCCGCATTGCAGGTAAGTTTGGCCAACATCATACAAGCATCGTCTACTACATACTTAATAGAGGTAAAGTCATTTTTGTCTGCCAACATCCTGGTCATAACAAGAGGAGGTGGTACTTCTAAATAAATAGGTTTATTGATGCCAGTCTCGTAGTCTGCTTCCCTATCAAAGAAGTGAGCTACTTTATTTCCTTCTCTAAAGTTATCATGACCTTCAGCTTCCCTATTCTGGATATTAGCCACCTGCAATCATGAAGTAAAGTGTTGTAAGTAGGGTATCCTTGATTTCGATATTTTATTACCTCATTTGAGTCAATTTCCACTTATAAAGGAGTGAGATTCTTATCCAAATCTAGTTGAAGGCCTTGTCTGTGAAAACATAGTAAAATGGAAGAAGGAGAGTCGGTTGAGAGAGAGCTTCTCGAGAGCTCCAAAGAACAAAATTCAATCCCCAAAATATCCGTCTGAGACCTTTACAGAAGGTTCTAGTGAATATATGACTAACTTGGGCCAACACTAACTCGGGCCAAATGTAAAACAAAAGAAAATGGGCCCAGACTTTTCTGGCCCAATATACACGATATACACAATATACAGATAGTATATAATAAATATACACTACAAAATCAATGTATGTGTCTAGGTTTGGAAGCTAGATAATCTTTTAGCTCAACACCCCCCTAAAGTTGGAAGGGGAGACCACCTTCAAATTGACAAGCAAAGGATGGAGGACAGTGCCAGGTAAGGGCTTGGTGAGAAGGTCAGGTAGTTGATGAGAAGTACAGACATGAGAGAGAGAAATCATCCCAGCATTCAACAGATTTCGAACAAAATGGCAGTCGACCTCAATATGCTTGGTCCGCTCATGAAAGACTGGATTCTTGGAAATATATATAGCAGCCTGGTTGTCACAAAAAACATAAAAGGGAAGAGAGACATAAACACCAATGTCAGTGAGTAGTCGAGAAACCCAAGATAATTCAGCAACCACCTTACTAAGTGCCCTGTATTCTGCTTCAGCAGAGGACGAAGAAACCATTGGCTGCTTTTTGGACTTCCAACTAATCAATCTACCACCCAAAAGTACACAAAAACCAGTAACAGACCTGCGAGTATCAGGACAGGAAGCATAATCACTGTCAGAATATGCATGTACGGAGAAATCACAAGTGGCAGAATAGAAAAGACCCAAATGCATAGTGCCCTTAAGATATCTGAGGACATGTAGGGCAGCAGTCATATGTGGAACTCTGGGACACTTCAAAAACTGACTCAGATGTTGAACAGCAACGCAGATGTCAGGCCTGGTGTGGGTCAAAAATAAGAGCTTACCAATGAGGCTCCTATATTGATAAGGGGAGGAGAAGGGGTCACCAGAATCAGCATGGTGTTTGACATTAAGATCCAAAGGACAAACAACAGGAGAGACATTCATACAGTTAAATTGATGCAGCAGGTCAGAGACATATTTATGCTTATTAAGATGCATTCCACCAGGAACAACAGACATCTCAATGCCCAGGAAATAATGCAAAGTCCCAAGGTATTTAATCTTGAACTGGTCATCCAGAAAACATTTCAGGGCAGAAAGCTTATCATTGTCATTCCCAGTAATAATAATATCATCCACATAGACTGCCACAACCACAAGAAAATCATGTTGGCCCTTGATAAACAAAGAATAATCATTCAAAGAATGTGTGTATCCTCTGGAGTATAGGGCAGAAGACAGTTTAGCATACCACTGTCTGGAGGCCTGTCTCAATCCATAAAGAGACTTCTTCAACTTGCATACAAGAGGATGGGATGCAGAGGAAATGGAAGCAGGAGAAGGGACAGAAACTGTTAAACATGGAGGAAGTTTCATATAAACCTCCTCATCCAGATCACCATGCAAGAAAGCATTATTAACATCAAGCTGAAAGAGATCCCAATGATTCTTAACAGCCACAACAATAAGACATTTAAAAGTGGACATCTTAACCACAGGAGAACAGGTGTCAGTGAAATCAACCCCTTCAACTTGAGTATCCCCTCTAATAAAAAGTCTAGCCTTATATCTTTCAACACTACCATCTGCCTTGTATTTGATCTTATAAACCCACTTGCATCATATGGGTTTCTTACCATGAGGAAGGGGAACAACATCCCAGGTATGATTAACATCCAATGCATCAAACTCCTTTCTCATGGCATCCTGCCATACTGGGACTGATGCAGCTTGAGAATAATAAAGAGGTTCAGATTCCAAAGGAGAAGAAGAAGATCCAGAAAAGGAAGGAAGGTGACACATAATTCTTAAGATAAGAGGGAAGGTTGTGCTGCCTTCCAGATTTTCTGGGAACATTAGGTGCTGTGAAAGGAGGTAAAGCAGGCGGAGGAATATCAGGATTAAAAGGAGGGCTGGAAGCAGGAAGGTTGGGAGGAGGAGACAGTGATGGAGGAACAGAGGAAGTAACAGGACTGGAAGAGGAAGGAGGAGTAGCATAAGGAGAAGAAGGAAAGGTAGAAATAGGAACAGGCAGGTCAATGTCAGAAAAGGACTGCTCAGAAGAAGAAACAAAAGGAAAGGAAGATGAAGAAATGGAAGGGGTAGAGGCAGTTCTAAAAGGAAATGAAGTCTCATGAAAGACAACATACCTGGACACAAAAACATTTTTTTGAACTGAGATCATACAACTTGTAACCCTTTTTGGCAAAAGGATATCCTAGAAAAACACAGGAAATTGCTCTAGGTTTCAGCTTATCCCTCTGTGGGATTGGAACAGAAGCATAGGCAAGGCAACCAAAGACCCTTAAATGAGAGTAAGCAGGGGCCTGGCCATGTAAAATTTCATAAGGGGATTTGCCTTGAAGGAGCCCGGAGGGTATTCTGTTAATAAGGTATGCAGCAGTCAACAGACAGTCTCCCCAAAAAGAGATGGGTAAACCAGATTGGAAGAGTAAGGCTCTACAGGTCTCAAGAAGAGTCCTATGTTTCCTTTCAACAAGACCACTCTGTTGAGGAGTATGGGGACAAGTTGTTTGATGAATAATGCCTTGTTGGCTATGTTAGATAATACGCTTAACGCTAGGGGGGGGGGTGAATAGCGTTATAATAAAAATTAGCGTAAACTTGCGGAATTTAAAATTTGCAGGAAATAAATAAGTGCGATAAATAAGAAAGAACACACCGAAGTATTCTGGTTCACCACAACCCGTGGCTAGTCCAGTCCCCGAGAGACTCTCTCGAGATTTCCACTAACTTGTCAAGCTTCCGGGTGCTTAACAAACCTTTACAACTTGAGGACACAAGCCTCAACACCATTGCTCGGAGATACAACACTCCAAGACTTCAACCAAAGGAAACACAAGTTCCTTCACAACTTGAGGACACAAGCCTCAACTACCTTTGCTCGGAGATACAACACTCCAAGACTTCAACCAAGGAAACACAAGTTCCTTCTTACAACAAGAGAATAACAATTCTCTTCAAGTGTACAAAACACTAAGCACTCAAACAAGACACACCTTAATGAGTAGATATGAGTAAAAGAATACGCTCAAGATCGCAACAACTTTCGACAAGAGTTTGGCTCTCAAAAACTTATGTAATGAATATAAAATGATAAGCAATAGAGCATGCAAGCTTATAGCAATTATATGATCAGTTGTTGTGTGTTGTTGTACTCAAAAGACTGAATTGAAGCTGTATTTATAGTTGAAAAACTTGGCATTACCGTTGCCTAATTGCCAATTAAGAACTGCTGATTTTACTCTGTGACAATCGATTGTCAAGACGCCACAATCGATTGTTTGTCAATCGTTCCAAAAATCAATCCCAGATTTTACGCTTAACAATCGATTATTCAAGATCAACAATCGATTATTGGCAACGTTCAAAAAATTATTTCCAGATTTTACGTAAAACAATCGATTATACAAAATCAATAATCGATTATTCAGCAACGTTCAAAAAATCCTTTCCAGATTTTAATTTCAACAATCGATTATAGAAGATCAACAATCGATTACCTGACGGTATTTGAAAATATTTTGGCAACGGTTAGTTATACAATCGATTATACTAAGTTAACAATCGATTATATATCCGTCTTGAAAAATCAATTTAGACACTGCCTCGTGACAATCGACTGTTATATACTCACAATCGATTATTTAATAACTTTGAAAAAGACTGGAAGACACTGTCTCAACACAATCGATTGTCATATGTTCACAATCGATTATTTTGTGACTTTGAAAAATCTGATGGACACTGTCTCTTCACAATCGATTGTCATTAACTTCACAATCGATTATTTTGAGCGTTGAAAAACTTTGATGGACACTGCCTCATCACAATCGATTGTCATAAGGTTCACAATCGATTGTCATGCAGATTTGAAAAATCTGATGCTCACTGCCTTAACACAATCGATTGTCATGCAGTCTTGGCTTAACATAATCGATTATCATAAGTACATAATCGATTATCTTAGTCCAGATTTTAGAGGCATGTATAAAAATCATTTTGACTAAAGTAAATATGCATGATTTAAAATCATTTAGCATTAAATTAAATATGCATGATTTTGTAAAAATAATTTTACGAGAGAAGCCATGTCATGAGTCAAGTTGTCGGATCAAGATCACAGTTAAGAATGACTCATATAAAACTATAAAACTTGGTCTTGTGCTTGAATCTCGTTATATATATCAATTGTGCGCTTGTACTTGAGCTTCGTCATATGTCAATTTGCGCTTGTTTGTCATTCATCAAAACCTACACATATGAACACACGTTTTAGTATAATGCTTTGAGAACGTGTTTCCAACAATTTCCCCCTTTTTGATAATGGCAAACTTTAAGCGGGATATGCATATTAAGCAATTCATAATGACGATTCAAGACAAGTAAAGATATGCAACAAGTATATGGATATGCAATTTGTTCCCCCTCAATATATGAATTCCCCCTCAATTTATGGCGATAAGTATTGAGAGTGCATACCCGTTATCTTCCCCCTTTTGCCATTAGCAAAAATTATGGAAAAATTAAAAAACTTGTTTATTTATTAAAAAAACACGGGTACATAATGAGAACAATACAAACATAGAACAATAAAATAGAAAGACAAAGAAATTATTCATCATCATTTCCCGCCTCATCATCCGGCACTGCTTCAAAGGGAACAAGACCGGCATATGGATAAAGAACATGATCAAAATATCCATGGATCTCATGTGTCAATTGACCGACAGAGGTGGTCAATGAAGCAATTTGGTCGGAAATGGATTGAAGAGTAGGTTCTTGAGGCTGACGCGACCGACGAGTTGGAAAATGAGCAGGAGCTACATGATCGCCGCCATGGGGAAAGGAGGATTCTGAAATTTCCCACTTCTTGGTGCTCTTTTTGAGAGGGGCGATGGAAGTGTTGAATCCGGAAGCTTCAAGAAAATTCATAATAAGGAGGGCATAGGGAAGTGGCCTATCGTCTCCAATAGCATCACGCATGTGAATCTTGACGAACTGACACCAATTGATGTGAGCTCCGGTTATAATGGCATGCATGAGCTTGGCGTCCTCTTGGGAAATAGTAGTATGGTTATGTTTACGAGGCTTGAGGACTCGGGTGATGAAATAGAAAATCAAACGATAATCGGGATGCATTCCCGTAATTGTAGGACGACGAGTAGATAGATTAGGATCATAAAAGTTGTAAGTCCTGTTTGGTGTAGGAGGACTGTTTCATCAAATAGGGCTCCGGCCTCTCTAATGTAGCGAGTAATGTGTTCGCCACTTTGAGGAAGATGGGCAATGGAATGTAAGTTTTCATCGGATAAAAGAATTTGAACACCATTAATATTTGTCACAAGCTCACCGTCGTCATCCTCATGAAGGTTTGAATAAAATGCTTGAATCAATGGAGGATTGATGTAGGGATAGGTAAGAAATAAGAAGTCAAGAAGTTGACATTTTTAGGAAAGCAGTACTGAATGGCCGAGACGGTAATTGATTATACAGTTAAAAAATCGATTATTAAACAAAACTGCATAATAAGCATAAACCATAAATAATCGATTAGTGATACTTGCTAATCGATTTTCTGCACAGTAAAATAATCGATTATTTGTTGTAACAATCGATTGTTCTGTGCTATATCTTTATAATTCCCCCTACCTTTAGGGCGATACCTGCAAAAGAAAATACGCGTCTCCGACGCTTAAGTCAGTAATATTCAACATATAAATGCAACCTAAAATGTATGCATTTAGATCAACATTTGACCGAATTAGATACTTCATTAGGACATGAATATTATATCAAGTCTACTAGCAATAAGGTAAAGTGAGGAACGATCATACCTTTGTAATTCTTGGTATTGCTCTTCTTACCTTTCACATTTCTGTCAAGATGGTCATATAAATTCATTGAAATGACCATTGCTTTGGTGTTGCTCTTTTCAAATTGATTCAGCAACTCCTTGCCACATTTAGTTTGACAAATGAAAGTTCCCTCTTTCATTTGCTTAACTTGTAGCTCCAAGACGAAATTAAGCTTGTCTATCATTGACATCTCAAATGCAATTTACAGATTCCTTGCATAACACTCATTAGTTGCTCCAAAATAATAAAAATATTTTCTGAAATACAATATCATTTTCAACATGTTTTGGAATGCAAAATATTAATAGCATAAAAGTTATCAACATAATTTTGAAGAATGATATTACCAATATGGAAGGTTGTTTTGAAATACAACAATAATGTCATCAAGATAAAATTCATGCAACCTATTCCTCCTTACTTGAAGCATATTGCCTAAACACTTTCTCTTTTTCGACATTTCCAAAAAGTCAAAATGAGATAGGAAAGACAACGAGGAGTATGCAATATGAAGATTGCTGGAATTTTATCAAAACATACCAACAAACCATAGGTATACCAACTGTTATAAAATAGTGATAAAATCATTTGTTGGCAAACATAACAAATATATCAAATGTTATTTTATTAACAGTGATACTAAATGTTATTTTTTTTAAAAAAAATATATCAACCATTAATATATAACAAGTCAATCAAAGGTCGAATATACCGACCATTATTCAGACCAAAAGATACATTCATCAAGAGTCGATTTTTAACAGAAATACTTTTATCAACAGTTAAACGCATGAATCATTTATTTCAGGAATATAACAATTATTTTTCAAACCAAAAATAGCATTTATCAAAAACATGAGTGAAAAGTTTTTTGAAAAAAATATGCTAACAGTTAATACACACCAGAGGAACTAATTTATTTAAACCACAAGTAACAGTTATCAATTCATGAAAGAAATGTTTTTATTAGAAGCAAGCTAATATACCAATTGTTGTTTAACAACGAATTTTCGACATATGCATCAAGGATAATTGATATTGATTATTAACAAGGATATCTCAATACATATCAACTATTATGATTAAGCACATCAATTTTTTTTTTAACAATATAAGGCCAAATTAACAACACATATGTTAATATCGGTTGCTTGCATATATTATCAATTCGGTTTTTGTCAAAAAGGATAACTAACCGAAATTCCCCCTTGATGCGATGAGGTATTGTGCTTGGTGCATCTACTACAATATTGTAGCCTTCAAGCACACCTGCAAAAGAGATTAATGATCTTTTGGTACCCATGCCATTTTGGGTCCTTGGGGGTTAGGCATATCATAGTGATGCAATTGAGTGATATGTCTATGTCGTGTAAAACAAGCAGGAGCAATATGACCAATTCGTCTACAATAATGACAGGTCACGTTAGGATTATGCATCCTTCTAGGTTCATAGTAATTGGACGGACGAAAATTGTTTACTCTATTTTCGACACTATGACTACTGCGCATTTCATGAAAATCATTTCTCCTACTATTTGTTCTAGGATGTACAGCATTTCTAGATGTTCTAAAAGGTTCAAAATTCCTTCTAGTGTTTGGCCTAGAATATGCATCATTTCTAGGGTAGTTATTTCTAGGTGGAAAGTCATTTCTAGGTCTCTTAAAATGTTCAACATTCCTTCTAGTATTTGGTCTAGCATGCATATTGGTTCTAGGATTGCTATTTCTAGGATGAGCATTTGTTTTATTAATCCTAGGTTGAGCCTTAGGTGGTTGTGGTTTGGCTTCAACCTTTTCTTTAGGCTCATTCTTAAAACCTATGCCATGCTTGGTTGACTTCAAATTAACAAGAACCTCATTCAAATTTTTGTGAGAAGAATTAAACTTATCTAAGGTGCCCTTAAGTCTATCTACCTCATTTTTGAGATGCATGCAAGAAGTACAATTTTTAATAGAACTTTCGGGCTTGTCGGCGCTTCTCTTTCCGAAAAATTTGTTTTCCTCTTTCAACTTCTCATTTTTTAAGATCAGTTTTTCCAAATCCTTTTCTTTCAATGAGAGTTGTTTTTGAAAATCTGTTTCTTGCAATGAAAGAGCTTTCTGCAAATCTTTAATTGTCTTGGAAGCATTAACAAACTCACTATATAATTTATTATAAGTATTTTGCATTTCTTCAAGTGAGTGAGAGTTAGACGTACTTACCTCTTCTTCTTCGTTTGCCATGAGACATCGGCCAGTCGATTCACCACATGAGCTGTCCGCTTTTTGAGGTGTGCTTTCATACATTTCCTCAAGCTTATCCCACATTTCTTTGGCAGATTTGTAGTGGGAAATTTTCTGATAATCTTCCTGATTCAAGGCGATATACAACATATTTATTGCCTTAGTGTTGTATTCACTTACCTTGGCTTTCCCAACTTTTGTCGTCATCTGTTCACCATGCTTGATGATTTGCCATAGATAAAAGTTGTTGGCTGTGATGAAAATTCTCATCCGATCTTTCCGATATGTGTAATTGCTTCCATCAAATATTGGCGGCAACAAGTTAAAGTGACCTTCACCTATTCCTGCAAAAGAATCACAAGTAGAAGCCATGGATGTTTCTCTCAAACGGTTAAGTCTTCAGAGAGTTGGGCTCTGATACCAATTGTTAGATAATACGCTTAACGCTAGAGGGGGGGGGGTGAATAGCGTTATAATAAAAATTAGCGTAAACTTGCGGAATTTAAAATTTTCAGGAAATAAATAAGTGCGATAAATAAGAAAGAACACACCGAAGTATTCTGGTTCACCACAACCCGTGGCTAGTCCAGTCCCCGAGAGACTCTCTCGAGATTTCCACTAACTTGTCAAGCTTCCGGGTGCTTAACAAACCTTTACAACTTGAGGACACAAGCCTCAACACCATTGCTCGGAGATACAACACTCCAAGACTTCAACCAAAGGAAACACAAGTTCCTTCACAACTTGAGGACACAAGCCTCAACTACCTTTGCTCGGAGATACAACACTCCAAGACTTCAACCAAGGAAACACAAGTTCCTTCTTACAACAAGAGAATAACAATTCTCTTCAAGTGTACAAAACACTAAGCACTCAAACAAGACACACCTTAATGAGTAGATATGAGTAAAAGAATACGCTCAAGATCGCAACAACTTTCGACAAGAGTTTGGCTCTCAAAAACTTATGTAATGAATATAAAATGATAAGCAATAGAGCATGCAAGCTTATAGCAATTATATGATCAGTTGTTGTGTGTTGTTGTACTCAAAAGACTGAATTGAAGCTGTATTTATAGTTGAAAAACTTGGCATTACCGTTGCCTAATTGCCAATTAAGAACTGCTGATTTTACTCTGTGACAATCGATTGTCAAGACGCCACAATCGATTGTTTGCCAATCGTTCCAAAAATCAATCCCAGATTTTACGCTTAACAATCGATTATTCAAGATCAACAATCGATTATTGGCAACGTTCAAAAAATCATTTCCAGATTTTACGTAAAACAATCGATTATACAAAATCAATAATCGATTATTCAGCAACGTTCAAAAAATCCTTTCCAGATTTTAATTTCAACAATCCATTATAGAAGATCAACAATCGATTACCTGACGGTATTTGAAAATATTTTGGCAACGGTTAGTTATGCAATCGATTATACTAAGTTAACAATCGATTATATATCCGTCTTGAAAAATCAATTTAGACACTGCCTCGTGACAATCGACTGTTATATACTCACAATCGATTATTTAATAACTTTGAAAAAGACTGGAAGACACTGCCTCAACACAATCGATTGTCATATGTTCACAATCGATTATTTTGTGACTTTGAAAAATCTGATGGACACCGTCTCTTCACAATCGATTGTTATTAACTTCACAATCGATTATTTTGAGCGTTGGAAAACTTTGATGGACACTGCCTCATCACAATCGATTGTCATAAGGTTCACAATCGATTGTCATGCAGATTTGAAAAATCTGATGCTCACTGCCTTAACACAATCGATTGTCATGCAGTCTTGGCTTAACATAATCGATTATCATAAGTACATAATCGATTATCTTAGTCCAGATTTTAGAGGCATGTTTAAAAATCATTTTGACTAAATTAAATATGCATGATTTAAAATCATTTAGCATTAAATTAAATATGCATGATTTTGTAAAAATAATTTTACGAGAGAAGCCATGTCATGAGTCAAGTTGTCGGATCAAGATCACAGTTAAGAACGACTCATGAAAAACTATAAAACTTGGTCTTGTGCTTGAATCTCGTTATATATATCAATTGTGCGCTTGTACTTGAGCTTCGTCATATGTCAATTTGCGCTTGTTTGTCATTCATCAAAACCTACACATATGAACACACGTTTTAGTATAATGCTTTGAGAACGTGTTTCCAACAGGCTAAAAAAGGATGCACCAGCAATGCTAGACCCCAATTCCAAGGCATTGTCACTTTTAATAGTTTGAACAACAGCATTAAACTTGGTTTTAACCATACACAGAAAAGACTTAAGCATGCAGAAATCATTGCTTTTAGACTCCAATAAATGTGTCCAGTTTGCTCTAGAAAAGTCATCAACTATTGTTTGAAAGTATCTAGAGCCAGAAGAAGTGGGAGTGTGATAAGGACCCCAAATATCTACATGAATCAATTGGAAAGGTCTAGATGTACTTGTTGTGCTATCAGGAAAGGGAAGTCTAGTTAGTCTAGCCATTGGACAAATAGAACGAGGGAATGGCTGTTTAGAAGCAAATGGAAATGACAAGGCAGAAATGTGTTTCATGTTTGCAAATGAAATATGAGCAAGCCTCAAATGCCAAATATAATTCATGTCAGTTGTAACAGCATTATTACAGATGGAACTATTTACAGTTGAAGGTAAAGCAACAACTTTATGGCTAGAACAGTCATGATTACAAGAATCAGAAAGGGAACATACAGAAGCAGAAGAACAACAATTAAAAGAAGAAGAAGAAGTTGGCACCCAAGCAAACTTGTACAGACTTGCCTCCTCTTTACCAAGATCCAGAGGCATCTTCAGAGAAGGGGCCTGTAACATGTGGAGGAAACAGGAAGTTGCAGTAAACAAGACTATGCAATGCAACTGTTTTACTAGTTTGTGGACATAAATCAAGTTGTGTTTGAAAGAAGGAACAAACAAGACATCATGAAGAATGATGAATGGATTTAATGCAAAAGATCCTGTGCATGTCACTTTCACTTTATATCCATTAGGAAGAGTTACAAGATAGGGCACAGTTAAAGGTATGATGTTGAAGAGTAAATTTTTATTAGAGGTCATATCGTTAGATGCCCCTGAGTCTATTATCCATGTGGAAGAATTAATGTGAGTAAGCATGCAAAATTTGGAATCAGAAACTAGGCAGTGGAGTCCCCTAACTGAGTTTGTTGTAGCAAGGTCATCAATTGGTCATATTGTTGTCTGCTCAACCCTGGTATCATAGAACTCTGGCCATCCATGTTTGGAACAGGGTGATGGCTTTCAAGAGGATTTCCATGAGGAACAGACATATTTCCTTCAGAAGAAGGGAAATCCACACTAGTAGTGAGATGAGCAGCAACATGTCTCCTTCCCTTGTTAAACTTGACACTTTGTGGATACCCATGAATCTTGTAACACTTCAATTAAGTGCCCAGATTTTTTGCAGTATCTACAGAATACAGAACCTCTAGCTGGGTCAAATTAACTCTTTGTCTGAAAGGAGAAGGATTAGGCACTGTGACCTGATTGATTCCAACTGAATGTTTGTTTGTGTGGACATTGAAAGACATAGAGTCTGGATTAAACTGAGAAATGTATTGGACTTGTCTTTGTTTCTCATCATTGAGGACCATATTATAGACACTGTCAAGGGTAGGAGGAGGCTGCATCATCAGTAAGTTACTCCTTACCCCCATGTATGCTTCATTAAGGCCCATGAGAAGCTGGAACACCTTATTCTCATCATCTTCCTGTATGATGCCATTTCTGGCAGCACAAATACATCTTTGCCCATGATTTGTATACATTGTTCCTAATTCATCCCACAGTCCTTTAAGTTTGTTAAAATATGAGGCTACATCTAGAGATCCTTGAGAAGTATGAGAGAGTTCTCTTTTTAGTTCAAAAATTTTGGTTTTGTTAGCAGTACCATATCTAGCTGCGAGCTGTGCCCATATACTCTGTGCAGTATTAGAATACTGCACACTCTCAACTATCTGAGGAGATAAGGAAGCAGTTAACCAGGAGATTACCATATTGTTACATCTCTCCCATAACTTTTGTTCAGCCACATTAGTGTCTGGTCGGGGTCATGTACCATCAACAAAGCCAATTTTATTCTTAGCAGACATGGCGACAATCATTTTCCTCCTCAAACCCCCATAACCACTACCGGAGAAAGGAGTGGAGACAAGAGAAACTCTATGAATATCATAGGAGTAAACAAAAAGAGGGCTGGTAGGGTCAACAGAGGATGTATTAACACTCATGTTAGAAGTCACAAACAACAATGAGTTTGAAATAAATAAAAAAACAGTCTCGGTAAACAATTTGGAAAACTAGAGTTGTATCAAAACCATATGCAAAACATATATCACCTAGAACAAGAATAGATTTACCCGCCTTCTTTGCGACCGGAGAAGAACGGCCTTCAACTGACAGAGAAAACCCTAACTCTGAACAACAGAAACCCTAGAGCCTGTAAACTTACCGGAATCAGGTTGAGGACGTTGGAAAGCTACCCAAAACGTCCACCAAGGGAAGATCTAACCATCATATAGCGGTAAAAGATCCGATTGACCGCTCGATAAACATAGGGTTTGTCAACAACAAAATCTTTCACAAATGTCAAAAAAAATCTTCAATACAACTCTGACGGAGTTGATAACAAATGACGAAGGAGCGTCTGAAGAGTTCCTGCTCTGATACCATGAAAACGTAGTAAAGTGGAGATGAAAATGAAGAAGGAGAGTCGGTTGAGAGAGAGCTTCTCGAGAGCTCCAAAGAACAAAATTCAATCCCCAAAATATCCGTCTGAGACCTTTACAGAAGATTCTAGTAAATATATGACTAACTTGGGCCAAGACGCCAAATGTAAAACAAAAGAAAATGGGCTCAGACTTGTTTCTGGCCCAATATACACGATATACACAATATACACAATATACAGACAGTATACAATAAATATACACTACAAAATCAATGTACGTGTCTAGGTTTGGAAGCTAGATAATCTTTTAGCTCAATAGTCTGAGTGCCAAGATTTCCGAGTGGCGTGGAAATACTACTTGTGAGGAATGTTGGGAGCCGATAACCCAATCACCATTGATATTTCTTATCACTCCCCCATGCCACAAACTAGTCTATCTCGTTAAAAAGAGCCATCAATGTTTAATTTATACTAGCCAGTAGGAGGCTCATGCCATTGGATTCGGATAGGAATCCTTTTAGCTATATTGCTTTCTCTATCAGGAAGAAGCTTACAGCCTGATTTATTATGATCTTGGAACTCAAAGTATTATTTGTGTTGTTAAGGTTATTTCTATTCTTATTCATCCTGAGGCTCCAAATTATAAATGGAAAGGGATCCTTCCACGATATATAATCATTACTAATCATGATGTTTAGATCTCTAATTCCTAGAAGCCAATGTTTAGCATGAGTGTCGGCTACACGGTGATCTATTGTAACACCCAAAATATTCCAAATATTCTTACCAATTTAGCAGTGTAGGAATACATGGTAATAGTTTCTTGACAATCTCTACATACCAGACAAGTAACATCAATGTTCATGCTTATATAATTTAAGTACCAGCGACAAGGAATTCTATCGTGGTAGTATAACCATAAAAAAAATTATTTTATTAGGGGTGTGCATGTGACAAATCCATGTGAAATCTTTCTTAGTATTAATGGTTCCATCAATAAGCTTATAACAAGAGTTAGTCGCAAAGGTACCACTATTATTGATATCCTACACCAGAGTGTCAAAAGCATTGGGACATATGTTTAGAGAATTAAAGTTAATACTATCAAGGATATTGGGTGGTAAAATAAAGGATATCTTGGATAGATCCCAGCTACTATCACTATTGCATAGGTCCTTTATGTTCAAATTTAGGTCAATGTTATTCAAGGGGCCTTCGATAGAGTCCCTAAGGGTTGAAGTACTTCGGATCCATCTAGCATATTAAATATTTAGGTTGGAATCAGTGTGAACTGACCACAGAGTCAAAATATTACAATAATACCATCCCTTTTATATACTATGTCATATAAAGGAACAAGCTTTGTTTGTTCCATTAGCATAGTTGTTAATGAGCTATTGATACCATAAAGCATGTGGAAAGTTGATGAGTCTCCAGCACAGGCTAGTTATAGCCTTTTTGGTCAAACTCAAAAAATCAACATATTTTGAGGAGTGTTTTTTTCAAAAGTATTTTTTTCAAAAGTACATTTGGTGAGAAGCATATTGTGTTTGGTTAATTAATTTGAAAAGCATTTTTAAGCAGCAATTAGAATTTGGACAAACTTTTAAAAAGTATTTTTAAGTGTATGTTTATCAAAAGTGCTTCTCAATAAACTGCTTATGGGGATAAGTTACTTTTTTCTGCTTCTCTAAAACTGCTTCTCCTTCTCCTAAAAAGCACTTTTTCTTCTCCTAAAAGCTTGGCCAAACACTTCAACTTTAGGGAAAAAAAAAAATTTTTGACAAAAAAGTGCTTCTTAACTTGGAAAAGATTGGCCAAACAGGCTATTAGCAAGGCCAAGTTCTCATACATGGCTTTCTTCATACCCAAGCCGCCGGAGACTTTATTAGTGGTAATAGTAGGCCAATTTAGGAGGCGAAGCTTCTTCTTTTGGCCAGTGGTTAACCAAACAAAATTTCTTTGGAGTTTGTCAATTTCTTTCAAATTTTACTAAGCAATAGGATAAATTGCATGACATAATTTGGAATAATAGTCAGAATTGAGATAGTAAGAGTAGCTCGGTCTGCTAGCCTATATTCATACATTGGGTTTTCTGGTTGCATAATTTGGAACACGTATTATCCAAAATAGTAGATGTCAATAGCCTTAGGGGAGCATAAAGGATTGGAAATCCTAAGTATTTTTCAAAATTGTCACTAACCTTGATACCAAAGTACCTGGAGATCTCCTTCCTTGTATTCTTAGAATAATTTTTGAAAAACAATATCTTAGACTTGTCATAGTTAATCTTGTAACTTAAAAGCTCACAAAAATGTTAAGACTCTTGAGAATAGTTTCATTATATTTGTTGTTAACCCTGGCCATGAGAGTAAGATCATCTGCAAAAAATAGACGAGAGAAGGAGGACTCTCTAGTACGATTAACTTTATAGGGTCCCAATTATTAATGTCCACCTGATGGCTAATATTTATGGACAACATTTCCATGCACAAGATAAAGATGTAAGTGACACTGGATCACCTTGTCTTATCCCATGAGTCGAGGTGAAATAATTTGGTTTGCACCATTCCCAAGGATAGCAATGATACTAGTCGAAATACAAGATATAATTAACCTAGTAATATTACCAGGAAACTTAAAAAATAGGAGGGTTCTATAAATGAAAGACCACTCTAATCTATCAAAAGCTTTTTTCAGATCTATCTTTAGGATCATGTTGGTTGTCATACTCCTACATTTTTAAATCTAGACATGATCTCCTGAATAATTATAGCATTATCACTAGCCCTCCTATTCGTAATGAAGCTAATCTGAAAAGGGCTAATTACTTTTTCAAGATAAGGCTTAATTCTATTGGTAATAATTTCTATAATAATTTTATAGACAAATACTTCATAAACTAATAGGGCGACAATTCTTCACGTTGTTGGAATAGGGGATTTTAGGGATCAAACAAAAATATGTGTTGTTTAAACTAGAAGGAATACCTTGGGTATTAAAAACATGGTAACATAGAGTCGTAACTGATGAGTCAACTATATTCCAATATTTCGGCAAGAAAAAAGGAGTGTAAACCATTTAGACCAAAAGTCTTAAAGGGCTTAAAAGAAAAAAGAGTTGCAGTAATTTCATTATTAGTAAGAGGTCTATCAAGGAAGAGAGGTATAGATTATCAAAACTTTTATGACTTGTGAGAATATGGTTCCAGTTAGTATTGTTTGACTCAAAAGTTATTAAATACTTTTTAAGCAAATCAATCAAAAGAGATGAAGGGGTAAACCGTAATAAAAATAATAAACCTAGAATGAGATTGGTGATCAGATTAGCAACAACAGTAGATGGGAGAAAAGAGAGAAAATTTTAGAGAGATGAGAGAGCAGGAGCACTTGTATATTCAGAAAGATCTGCCATTTACACAGCTTAGATCCCCTTTTGTATAGTAGGGGATCCTTGCCTAAGTATAAAACGACAGAACTAAAGTACGTCACATTGGGGTAGGATGGGGGGATGAGACTATGAAGTCGTTTCTCTTATTGTCCATAAGTTGTTCCGTTACCACAACTCGTGTATAGTCAGCGGTTGGTTGTGCTGACATGGGGATGTGATCGGTCAAATTAGACCCCATACAGTTAGTCCCTCTGCTCGTCGGGGTCGCAGCCACATGCGTCCTTGATGGGCAGAATCGACGCCTCCATTCAGGGAGATTTTGACTTATCAAAGGGGGACGACGTGACCGGTAAATAGACAATAATCATAACTGTCAGAGCGTCAAAACAAAACGTCTTCTTTCGTATATCATCAGCATTCGCATGCGTCATCATGGCGCCTATTCTCGAGGCAGAAAAACCAACACTTTATTGCTTTGTTTCCGCGCTCATTTGAAGTCTAATGCCTTGATTCCGGTGCCACCCAACCATATAAATAAGGAGAGGGTTTGATTTAGTTCGGACTTTGGTCATATGTAAGAGCATTCCAACCCTTTAGTTTGTATTTTCACATTCTTATGCTTCTGCCTTTGAAAATTTACTTTTTCTTTATTGAGCTATTGTGCAATTCTTTTCTTAACTGAAATCATGTCAAAATCTCACCGAAATTATGAGAGGATCCCGGTAGCTGCTCCATCGAATGTGGCACCCCCTCCGATGGCGGAAATGTGGAGGAGGAAGAGGACATCAGTCCTCTTATATATGGTGGAAACCCTATTGCCGAAGAATCCTTCGTCTCGAAGCAATTTCAACAAGGATTCACGCGTTCTGACTTTGGTGGTTTCCCAATCACAGGAGAAGCACTTAGACGATCTCCCTGCCAAGTACGACATACCTGCCCATGTAGAGATGATTCCCGCAGGGGGAGATTACGTGGATGTCCATAGGCTGGGGTACTGTGCCTTTTTTGAGTACCCCTTTATGATTGGCTATGGCCTCCCTCTGTTGCCTTTGGCGGAAGTGCTTTTCTACAATATCTGCCCGTCTCAACTCACGCTATATACCCTAAAAGTATTTCTTCTAGTGACCAGGTACGCGGAGTTGGCTGGGTGCGAGATCACTGTCCACCACCTCTTATAATTATTCAATGCCAGTTATCTGAGATGGACCATGGTGCACTCGAGGAGTCGTGTATGAGAGGATTGGTGGTCGGAACTGACGACCGAGCAAGTCACTGATTCTAGTGTAAATACTTTTTCATCAAGATCGAGAATATGGTCTCTAACCCTACCAGATTCCCAGAGAGGTGGAATTCGTCACGTAAGTATAACAACTTGTTAAATTCCTTGTTGCTTGTGCTGTTGCAATTCTAATTCTTATATTGCAGCCATGGCTCATCCACCCCAGCTCGGTCTCAGGATATGGGTCGCTGGCTTGCTACCCCATGCAGAAGAGACCCGCACGTGGCCCGCCTTTATGCAACGCTATGGGCCCCAAAGTTTCTTCAGGTAGATTTCTAGATTTTGCCTTGTAAGTTTTGCAATCCTGCTCACTTGTGTATTTTTACAATAATAGGCTGAAGCGCCTCTAGGAGGACGACACTAGTCCCCCCTTTCATGCAATCTGATATCGCCTTGGACGCTTGTGACGTGTTGTGCGAGTCAGTTCGAGAAGGTCTCCCTTTATCTTCTCAATAGGGGGTTACGTTTGCGACCACGGTTAGGGTGGAGCCAACATTACTAGTGCCGACCCCACATTAGTAGTGCCGACCCCACAACCCGTCGATGAACCTTCTGATGGTGAAGAGCCATTGGAGAGAAAACGAAGAAGGTTGGAGACGGGAAAGGGGGTGGCCACCAAAGTCGATGAGACTAGGACGCCCCAAGTAATGCCAATGCCTGTGTTTATGGCCGACGCCGTCTGTCTGAGAGGTCGACTTAGCAATGGAGTGCTGCTCCCAGTGCCTATTCAGTGCATGCCGCTAAAGGGGGATCGTTAACTAACATCGAAGGACCAGACAAGGAGGTGGAGTCGGACTTAGACATCGCCCAGGAGGATGTAGATGAATTTGCGGGTGGGCATACCCATGTAAAATAATGACAGATGGGTCCGACCGTCATATTACAATTCTGAGGGCTTACAACCTGCTGCAAAACAGTGAACAAGGTGTGTTGGCCCTTACCCTACTATGTTCTGCCACTGAGAGTGAGACGCTCAGCAATGTGACCTATATGGAGTTGTCACGAAGAGTTGCCGGCATGGCTTTACATGTATTCTTCCACTCTTCCTCCCTTGTGTATTATAGGATCGACCTGAAAGCGTATTTATTTCTGCTTTCTTTCAGACCTTAGTTTTGGAGGTAGAGAGGGGCCACCGCAAGGAAAAGAGGACAGCCTTTTACAAGAAGATGCTGAAGAAGTGTTGAAAATATCGCTCTAAGCATTAAACAGTAGTCGACCTCTACCAGTAGGACCCCTAGTTTCGAGTGTTTCGCGAGGGGATTGAATAGAGGCAGGCCCAGTTGGCACGTAGAGGGGCTGAGCTGGAAGAGACGGATAAAGAGCCGATGAAAGCTGTGGCCTGTAACAATGATTTGGAGATGCTCCTTAGGGAAAAATATGACGAGATTGAACTGAGTCGAGGGGTGGCGGCGGAGAATGTCGATTTGTAGTGGGAAGTGGCCAACTTGGTTGTCGAACTCGATGCTAGGAAGGCAAATTAATGAACTTAGGGGGGAGCTAAGTGTTAGTGCCCACAGAGTGGTAGAATTGCAAAGGCGGGTCTCTCCCCCAAGGCTAGAGGAAGCGGGTCAACTTTCTCAGCCATCCTCGTCTCGTCCCCCGTTTGATCGAGATTCACGCTGTAGCGCATACAAGATGTGGGTCTTTGCGGAGGACAAACTCGATGTGTATAGAGATCTCCATGCTGAGGGTCGGGTGACGTAGGAGGAGGTTCAGGCCAGGCGAAGCGAGGCTCGCGCTACTCGTGAATCATGTGGGTATTACCCTAACTCTCCTAATATAGAGGGTTCTATTTCCGGGGACGTCAATCACCTCGACTCAGATTCCTAGTTCAACGACATTTATCCCCAAGGGGTGACGAATGATTGTAGATTTGTGTACTTGTATATTTTTGGCTTGTGGAATGTATTGGAGCTCGTTCATAGGGTGAATGTAAATATATTTTGTTGTAATATAAGCTTTACTTTTTTGTTTCATCCACTTGTTTCCTTTTTCCTTTCATAGCGTTTAGCCTTCATAGAGGTTGTTTTTGTTATTTGTCATGAAGACCTCGTCGTGGTTTGCATGAGATCGGACCGATACTGATGGCCTTAGCCATTAGGATATTATTTTGACTATCACCGAAGTAGTATCTGTTGTGGTTTGAATGAGGTCGACCCAATATAGATGGCCTTAGCCATTGTCGATGGCCTTAGCCATTATCGATGGCCTTAGCCATTAGGATATTATTTTGATTGTCATTGAAGTAATATCCTCCGTGATTCGAGCGAGATTGAACCGATGTAGATGGCCTTAGCCATTAAGATGTTGCTTCGACTGTCATCGAAGTAATATCCATCGTGGTTCGAGTGAGGTCGAACCAATGTAGATGGACTTAGCCATTAGGATGTTGCTTCGGCTGTCGTCAAAGTAATATCCGTCATGGTTGAGCAAGGTCGAACCGATGTAGATAGCCTTAGCTATTGTCGATGGCCTTAGCCATTAAGATATTATTTTGACTGTCGTCGAAGTAATATTCATCGTGGTTTGAGCGTGGTTGAATCGATATAGATGTCCTTAGCCATTAGGATGTTGCTTCGACTATCGTCAAAGTAATATCCGTCGCGGTTCGAGCGAGGTCGAACCGATGTAGATGGCCTTAGCCATTGTCGATAGCCTTAACCATTGTTGATGGCCTTATCCATTAGGATATTATTTCGACTATCGTCGAAGTAGTATCCATCGTGGTTAGAATGAGGTTGAACCGATGTCGATAACCTTAGCCATTGTTGATGGTCGTAGCCATTGTTGATGGCCTTAGCCATTGTCGATGGCCTTAGCCATTAGGATATTATTTTGACTGTCATCGAAGTTGTATCCGTCGTGATTCGGGCGAGGTCTAACCGATGTAGATGGCCTTATCCATTAGGATATTTGTTCCACTGTCGTCGAATTACTATCCATCGTGATTTGAATCGAATCGATGTAGATGGCCTTAGCCATTAGGATATTATTTTCACTGTCGTCAATGTAGTACCTATCATGGTTTGAATGAGGTCAAAGCGATGTCGATGGCCTTAGCCATTAAGATGTTGCTTCGACTGTCGTCAAAGTACTATCCGTCGTGGTTCGAGCGAGGTCAAACCGATGTCGATGACCTTAGACATTATCAATGGCCTTAGACATTGTCTATGGCCTTAGCCATTGTCGATGGCCTTAGCCATTAGGATATTATTTCGAGTGTCATCTAAATAGTATCTGTCGTTGTTTAAATGAGGTCGAATTGATGTCGATGGCCTTAGCCATTGTCGATGGCCTTAGCCATTGTCGATGGCCTTAGCCATTAGGATGTTGCTTCGACTGTTGTCAAAGTAATATACGTCGTGGTTCGAGCAAGGTCGAAGCGTTTAGATGGCCTTAGCCATTGTCGATGGCCTTAGCCATTAGGATGTTACTTCGACTGTTGTCGAAGTAATATCCATCGTGGTTCGAGCAAGGTCGAACCGATGTAGATGGCCTTAGCCATTGTCGATGTCCTTGGCCAATGTCGATGGCCTTAGCCATTGTCGATGGCCTTAGCCATTATCTATAGCCTTAGCTATTGTCGATGGCCTTAGATATTAGGATATTATTTCGATTGTCGTTAAAGTAGTATCCATCGTGGTTCAAATGAGGTCGAACCGATGTTGATGGCCTTAGCCATTGTCGATTACATTTAGTGGAGGCTCCCATTTGTAGAGTGGAGATTTCTGTGCATTCAATGGAGGATTCCATTTATATAATGGAGATTTATATTCATACACTAGAGTGTCTTGTTTATACAATGGAGATGTTTGTTCATACAATGGAGTCTTGTCTATAGAATGGAGATTTTTGTTCATACAATAGAGATTTTTGTTCATACAATGGAGAACCTTGTCTATACAATGGAGGTTAACTAGTGTAGTCCCTTCATCATATTGGCCTAGAGATCGTGTTGACCGGCTGATGTGATGAATCTGCGCTCTGATACCACCAGGTATCCCCTTCGTCGCCTCATTAAAAACCTCCCGAGAAAACCCAATTGGGACAAAATTCGGGTGAGGGAAAAAGAGTACAACTTGGGAGATGCCTTATATAAGTGGAAGTATTTGAGGTGGGCAACGTTCCAGTTGTTCTGGAGCAGTTTTCCCTCCATTGTTTCTAGTTGGAATGCTCATTTATTAGCGACTACTATGATTTTGTACGGTCCATACCAGTTGGTTCCCAACTTTCCCTCATTCGGGTCCTTTGACGCTAGTGTTTTGGCTTTGAGGATGTAGTCACCGACTTTGAACGGTCTTACTTAGATTTGAGTAGTACCTTTTTGCTTGCTATTTTTGGGTTGTCATTCTTATATAGGTCATGTATCTTCGTTCTTCAGTTTTGTCTAGGTATTGCAACCTACTTTTGTCGTTGTCTATCCCGCTAGTATGGGAATATCTCAAGCTCGGTTCTATCACCTCGAGGGGTATGACTGCAACGGTCCCGTAGACCAGCGAGTATGGTGTTTCTCCAGTGCTGTACTTGGGCGTGATCCGATATGCGCATAATACTTCAAGTAGTAATTTGGGCCATATCCCTTTAGTTTCTTCGAGCTTCCTTTTCAATATGTTCAGTATTGTTTTGTTGGAAGACTCGGCTTGGCCATTAGCGGCGGGATGATACGGAGTGGAGAGTATCTACTTGATGTGCCATTTTTCGAAGAACTTGGTTGTTTTCCTACCAATAAAACTGGGGCCCATTGTCATAGCTAATTTGTTTGGGGATGCTGAAACGACATATAATATTTTTCCATATAAAGGTAATTACTTCTTGTTCGTGTATTTGTGCGTATGCACATGCTTCCACCCATTTAGAAAAATAATCAGTTAAAACTAAAAGAAAGCGTTCCTTTCCTCGTCCTGCCGGCAAAGGGCCGATTATATCCATTCCCCATTTTATGAAGGGCCATGGCTAGGTGACTGAATGGAGAAGTTCCCCTGCTGGGTGTATCACGGGGGCGTACTTTTGGCACTGCTCGCATCTCAGGACACTGTATGCCGCTTTTTTTTCATGGTAGGCCAGTAATAACCGGCGCAGATGAGGCATAGGACGAGAGCGTGGTTCCCTGTATGGGCGCCGCAATGGCCCTCGTGCACCTCTTCAAGTACTTGTCTAGTTTGATGCGGTCCAAGGCACTTAGCGAGGGGACCGCCAAACCTCTCTTGTAGAGGTCATAATTAATCAGGCTGTATCGAGCGGCCTGCACCCGGAGCTTCTTAGCTTCTGTTTTTTTTAATGTGGGAGTGTTCCATCCTACAGGTAGGATACAAGGTTGCTGCGCCAGTCCCAAGTTAAATTTAAAGAGAGTACCTCGACATGGTCAACGGACGAATGGGGGAGGGTAACCATATTCTCCTTGTTGATATTCTTGGTGGTCGTGGCTAGCTTAGTTAGGCCAATCTGCCTCGATGTTTTGTGCCCTGGGGATTTTCTTGTAACGACATTCGTCGAACTCGGGCATTAGCTTATGGATTTTTGATTGGTATTTCTGTAATCGATGTTCTTTGATTTGGTAATCTCAGTGACTTGATTTACGACGAGTTGAGAGTTGTAGTGGAGGATGAGTCACGGGCCCATACTTGAGTGCTAATTTCATGCCTGCAATCACAGCCTCATACTCGGCCTCGTTGTTAGTCATCTCTGGGCATCGTATGGACTGGCAAATTACTTCACCCATGGGGACTTTGAGGACGAGTCCCAGTCCCGATCCGGAAACATTCAAGTTGTCGTCAGTATAGAGGGTCCAGAGGTTGGTATTAGCGGAGGCGCGGAGGGCCTCTTGTTCCACCTCTGGCAGTATCTCCGCGCTGAAGTCAGCGACAAAGTCAACCAGTACCTACGACTTCATGGCAGTTCTTGGATGATATGTTATTTCATGCTCGCTGAGCTCTATAGCCCACTTGGCAAGCCTACCATAGAGTTCGGGTTTATGTAGGATGCCCCTTAGGGGCAGGTTGTTATTACTTTTATGGGATGGCATTGAAAATAGGGTCTAATCTTTCGTAAAGCTACGTACAGTTCCAGAGCTAGTTTTTCGAGGTGTGCATACCTCGTCTCAGCATCTATTAAAGTTTTGCTGATATAATAAATAGGAGATTGAGTACCTTTGTTTTCGCGGACCAAGACAACGCTCACAGTGACTTCGGATACTGCAGGTACACTAGTAAACACTCACTTGGTTTTCCTCTAACGAGTAGTGGTGGCGAGGATAGATATGCCTTTAATTTCCTTAGGGCATCGATGCATTCATCGTTCCATTATAACCCATGATATTTTCTCATAACATAGAAGAACTTGTGGTATCTATCTAAGGATCATGAGAGAACCTTGATATGGCATCTATTCGCCAACTGTCAGTTTCTGTACATGCTTCTTACTATTCAGAACCTCAGGTATTGTGTATATGGCCTTAATCTAGTCCAGGTTGACTTTGATCCAGCGTTGTGACACTAGAAAGCCTAGAAATTTTCCCGACGCTACGCCGAAGGCACATTTTTTCGGGTTCAATTTCATCAAGTACTGCCTCATATCTCGAAGGCTTCTTTCAGATGACCAGTATGGTCCTTCTTCTTTGCTTATTTCACTAACACATCAATAATATAAACCTCCATTGTCTTGCCGAGTTGTTCCTTGAACATCTTAGTGACCAACCTTTGGTATGTGGCTCCCACATTTTTGAGTCCGAAAGGCATCACGTTATAGCAATAAGTCCCTTGGTGGGTTATGAAATTAATTTTTTCTTGGTCCTCTTCGTCCATAAGGATTTGGTTATAGCTGGAGTAGGCGTCCAAGAAACTTAGCAGTTTGTGCCCTGCTGTTGCGTCGATTAGCTGGTCGATGTGGGGCAACGGGAAGGAATCTTTGGGGCATGCCTTGTTCAGATCGGTGAAGTCCACGCATATTCCCATTTCCCATTTTCCTTTTTAACCATGACCACATTGGCGGCCCACTGGGGGTAGTTCGATTCTCTAATGGAACCGTTGGCTAACAGCTTATCTACTTCTTCACTGACTGCCTCATTGATTGTGTATTGAATTTCCTCCTCATTTGCCGTACCGGAGGATAGAGTGGGTCAACGTTCAACTTATGAGCGGCGATGTCTTTTGGGATCCCCGCCATATCTAAGTGAGAGAAGGCAAATGGATCTGCATGGTTAGTTAAGAATTCGTGGTACTTACTTGGGTCAGAGAGGTTGTGCCCGATGTAGGCCTGCTTGGTATTGGAGCACTATCCAGCTGGACTGGGTCGAGGTCTTTGACCGTCGCTTTGCAGGCTTCAACAACATCCGGGTCCCTAATGACCTCTGATGCTGGGTTGATTTTAGTTTCTGACATGGCTGATTGCTATGCTTCCGCGCTTTCTCCTTTCAATTGTTTGGTATGCAGTCTTGGGCGATCTAGTAGCATTCTTGGGCGGTGCATAGCTCGCCTCGAATGCTGAATATTCCCCATGGGGTGGGAAGTTTGATTACTTGATAAAAGCTCGAGGGAACGGCTCGCATGGCATGTATCCATGGGTGCCCTGCGATGGCACTGTAAGTTGTTTCTTGGTTCATAACGTGGAATGTGGTTTCCAGCATGACTCCTCCTGCCAAGACTGGCATATTTCTCTGGAGGTTTGCTCCACCGCATTGTTAAAACCTGTTAGTGTTATGCAATGCGGTATTATCTTATCTTCGAGCCTCATTTGCATGAGAACTCTCGGGTGGATAATACACGCGGCGCTTTCGTTGTCTAGCATGATTCTTTTTACATCAGTATCAGTAATGCGTAAAGTTATAACTAAAGCATCGTAATGAGGGAAAGACAAACCATCGGTATCAGGCTTATTGAAGGTGATACTATCTTTGAAGTCGTCATACCGTTCCTGAGCAATCGTACGCTTTAGCTTGTGTGTGGTGGTTAACTTTACGTGATTAATCGTCGAGGCGTCACTGCTGTCAATGATCATCTGTATGGTTTGTGCCGTAGAAGGTATTTTTGGTGGTCCTTGGGATTAGCCGCGCCCTATGGCGAAATTAGCCCTTCCTTTATTGCTGAGTAATTCTTTCAGGTATCCCTAGTTCAGCATTCTAACCACCTCCTATAGTAAACCTATGCAATCTTCGATCTTGTGCCCTATTTCCTCATGGAACTTGCATAGGACGTTCGACATTCTTGTACTCGGGTCTGACTTCATTTTTTGGGGCCACTGCATTTTTTTACCAAGCTTCTCTAATGCGTACACTATTTCTGAAGGGGAAACACAAAAGTTATGAGCAGATAATAATGGGGGCATACCTCCTTCATTTCGAAGTAGGGCGGCGTGTCATGGCACGACGTCTGGATGTCTTGGAGGAGGCAGATTGGGAGTTCTAACATAAGGTTGATGCCTTTCTCTGTTGAAGCATGAGGGTTGTTCCCTTCGCCCGTCACTGCGTCGATCCCTCCTTACCTCTGATTGTACTGACGTTAGTCATTGGGTCGGACCGTTGAGATCATCCTCATCCGCTCTTGCTTCGGCGCAATAAGCATTATGAATCTATTCCCATATGGTGGGGGATACTTCATGAGTCTGTTGAGCAGCTTCTTGGTTGCTTTTGATTCGTTTCTGTTCAACCCGTTTTGGAAGGCTGCGACCGTTATTCCTTCTATTACATTTGGCATTCCCATCCTTACCCTGTTGAACTGGGCCAGGAAGTCCCGGAGTCCCTCACCTGTCGTTTTCCTGATGGCAAAGACGTCGTTGACCCTAGCTTCGGCCTTCTTTGCTCCTACATGAGCGATGGTGAATTTGTCTGCCATCTCCTCGAATGTTGATATCGACCAAGCCGGCAGTTGAGAGTACCATGTTAATGCCCCTCCTGTCAAAGTTTCGTTGAACTTTTTCAACAACACGGAGGGCAGTTTCTCTTCCGACAAGTCATTGCCTTTTACCACGGTTACATAATGGATCAGATTGTCTTCCGGATCCGTGGTCCCATCGTATTTCTCAAGTACGGTGGAATTTTGAAGGTTTTGGGGATTGGGTGAGGAGCAGCTTCCTCACTATATGGTTGCTCGACAAACCTTCCCACATCACGTTTAGGTAGTAGCTTAGGGGCACCGGGTGTCTTGTCAATCATTTCTTGGTGCTCTTTCATTTGGTCAAGAAGCGCCTTATTCTCATTCTCCATTTTTTTCATTTTCTTCAGGATGGTTGTGAGTGCATCATCGCTCGCGTTGGCGATGGTCCGGTTGTTGCTCGTTTGTGTAGCGCTTGGCTCATCGCTAGAATCAGCAATCTCTGCCGATGGCGAATCTTCAGTTTTTCCCTGAGGGGGTTTCTCGAGCATGTTGCTTAGAGCGCTCGTCAACCATTCTTCTAGAAACTTTTTGACTGCTGGGGGTGTTTCTTTTGCAGCAGACGTAGAAGCTTCTCTTTCGTGCAAGATCGTCAGATCTTCGAGTGAAGAGGGTGAGATCTCCCCTTCTAGTACTTTACTTGGTGTTACGTTTGCAGTATTTTCTCTACCAGTTTCGTTGAAAGAGTCTATGAGGTTGGTTGAGACGTCTGCTATCATCTTCAACCTTGCTTCTTTCTCTGCCATTGTTGGCTTCTATGGAGTATGAAAAGTAGTGACCGTTATTTTTTATATTCTAGGTGTGAACTATGATTTCGCCGAAATCCCCACAGACGGCGCCAAATTGTTTGACTCAAAAGTTATTAAACACTTTTGAAGCAAATCTCAAAAAAGATGAAGAGGTAAATCATAATCGAAAATAATAAACCCTAAAATGAGCTTGGTGATCGGATTAGCAACAACATTAGATGGGAGAAAAAGAGAGAGAAAATCTTAGAGAGATCAGAGAGCAGGAGAACTTGTATATTCAGAAAGATCTGCCTTTTACACACATCGGATCCCCTTTATATAGTAGGGGATCCTTGTCTACGTGTAAAAATATAGAACTAAAGTACATCAGATTTGGGGGGGGGGGGGCGACGAGACTATGAAGTCGTTTCTTTTATTGTCCTTAAGTCGTTCCGTTACCACAACTTGCGTATTGTCAGCGGTTGGTTGTGCTGACTTGGGGATGTGATCGGTCAAAGTACAACTATGGAAAGTGGTAAACATCTTCTTAAAGTAATTCAATGTATGATCCATGATAGCCTTGTAATCATCTATCCATTCACCATTGCCACTCTTAAAGTAAGTAATAGTATTTCTCCTTTTCCTGCTAGTGGCTGTTATTTGAAAAAATGTGTATTTGCATCCCCATAATTTAACCAAGAATCTCTAGCCCTCAACTTCGAGTAAATTTTATTTTGTGTCTCATAAAACTGACACTAGTTGTGTGATGCCTCTTTTTATCTCACATATTTGTGGACACATATCTTACATTGTCCACAAAGTTCTGCGACCCACACAGTTATGAGACGAAAGGAGGTCTCACACAATTAGTGTCAGTTATGTGACGAACAAAATAAGTTTTTTTCCCTCAAAGGTATTAATAGCAGAATCTCAGTCCTTATCTTTCCAATTAGAAACAACAACGTTAATAAAATCCGGGGGAGTACACCAAATGGTTTCAAGCCTAAATGGTTTTGAGGTGGCACTATTAGAGGAGTTGAGATTGATTAATAAGGGGTTATGGCCTGAATGATTCCTAGGTAGATGGGTAACAAATGCATGAGGAAAAAGTGAAAGCCACTCTTCATTGGCCAAGACCCTATCTAGTCTTTCCATAATTAAACATTTCCTTCTTTTCCTATTGTTATTGCATCCCTTAAATCCTAAATCAATAAGGTTACAATTGTTAATATATTCCCAAACTTTTGAGGTTCTACCTAGGCTAATAGGTCTTCCTCCTAGTTTTTCACTTGACGTAAAGACATCATTAAAATCTCCTCCTACGAGCCACGGGCCTTTATAGGAATTATGAATGTCTTCAAGATTTTTCCACAAGTTATCTCTAACTAGTTTTTCTGTACTAGCGTATACATTAGTGAATAGCCAAGGTAATTACGATAAGGGAGAACCTCTATCATAAGGTGGATCTCTTGTCTCTTCTCACAAACTCTCCTACAGTTACAATATCAGGATAGCCATACCATCAGAATGACCCTTCACGGGAACCTCAATTATCTTAGCAAAATAAAAGTCATTAATAAGAGAGGTGAGTCTCCATCTTGGTTTCTAGGAGAGCTACCAAGCATGGATTGTGAGTGTCAACTAACTCTCTAATATTCCTCCTAAAGTTTTCATTGTTCGCTCTACGAGCATTCCAGATAACAAAATTAGATTATCGATTCATCATCACGAGTTGGAGTTGACTGTTGTTGTTCTCCCCCACCGAAGGCGAATGAATGGTTTCCCTTATCGGGAGAACTAGGGTCGCTGCATGTTTTACTGTCATTGAGTCTTGTAGTGGTTTTATGTCCATGTCGCACCTGCACAGTGCAACTGGACAACTGAAGATTGATTGATCTCCATTGGATTAGTCTTGGCTGAATATTGTCCAGAACTTGGATTAGTCTGCATCTCTTTTACAATTACTTTACCTATCTTTTATCCGGAGGCCTAAACTCGTTGCTATGGAATAAGCTAGCCAACACACTCCTAAACTAATTAATTATGTTAGGGTGGCACTACAATTATATAATATGATGTTCCTTATAAGAGTCAAACTTGATTGTCAGCTGTGTAAGATAAGTCATAGAAGTGCTCCAGCATCTATCTATATATAAATAAAGCTAGGCATAAATAAGGTGATGTTCTCCATTCATATTTATCTTTTATCTCCTTTTTTGAACTCTTTCTCTCTTACTTATTTATTTATTTATTAACACAATAAAAAATGACAAAAGTGAAATAAGAAAAACAGATGAGGTTTCAGGTTATGAGGATTTCAATTATGGGTATAAAGACTAAAGATAGTGCTATCATTAGTTTATAACGTATCACACGTGAATAACATTATTGTGAGCTTCTAACGTTTCTTCCACACCTTTCACAATTATATTACCTTAAACATCAATAAATTTATTGTGTATTATGTATGATGATAGTGAAAAACTGAAAAGACGGTATATTGTATATATAAATTTCTACGAATTTGCTTCATATCCTTGCTATGGATATTAACGAGAAAATTAGCTATGAGATCGGTTTTCCAACAATTGAGAAGGCTAGGGCTAGCTCAACAACAATAACAACAATAACAACCCAGTATAATCCCACTTAATGGGGTCTGAGGAGGGTAGTATGTATGCAGACCTTACCCCTACGCTTAGGTAGAGATGCTGTTTCCAAATAGACCACCAACATCCTTCCCTCGAAGAACTTCCCACCTTGCTCTCACAAAATTGAATTTATTGAAGTCCATGCACTTCCCACGACTAAATGATCGGAGAGTACCTGTCAATTTCTTATTAAAGAAGACAACAAATGAAGAAGTTGAATTTGCCGGTGAGTGATTATTTTTTGTGAGTTATTTTTATTAACATGGTAAGACTACACAACAACAAAGGATTTAAATGGGACAATTAAGTATATATAAAATTACTTTTTCTCTTTGTTTTCTTAAGCTTTCCTATGTGAGTCTATGGTATTTCTTTTATGAACTATTTTAAAGCTTTTAAATTTGTTTAATGTTCTGCTATCAAAAAATCTAACATATATATATAAGAGGGAATGAGCAAGATGACTTTGATACTTCTCTTTGGCCAATGATCCTATGAAGTATTTTTTTCTCCTTTTCTCAATATTTACCAACGTTTGCGTTTCAAAAACAACGGTTACTATTTCATCTTTCATAAATTTAATGCTTACCATGTGTTACAAAAATGGTCTTTACTTAGACACTTTCATATTCGGTATTTACGAGGAACAACAATAAATGCTAAAGATTCACACTCTATACTTAAAATTAAAAGAGAGTGAAAACTTTTTTATTGTCCAGTAAGTTTTTTTAATTAACTTTTTAAGTTATGCCATATATCTTCATACTAAAAAGAAAGAAAGAAAAGGCGGAGAAAAGAATATTGTTGATTGTAATAATAATAATGCTATTTTCTCTGCAAATGGTACCAATTAGCTGATTGATTCTTATTTTTATTTTTTTCTCTACTACAAGTTTGACATCCCTTTATTTTTAATTTCATGCCGTATATGACTATTTTATGAAGCCAATAATATATGATATTATTTTAAGAATTAAGTTATATTGTATTTAATTTCCCAAGCCAATATTTCTTGAGAACTTTTTCAATAAATGAGCAATTTCTTTTAGATTTTATGAGATTTTTTCATATTTTTAATGATTTAGAGGATGAAAAGGAGCAGCCTTAGAGTTTAGAGTGGAGGAGTAGCAAGAAGGTGATGAAAAGTGAGAAAAAGAAAAAAGTTGTTAATAAATATTTTTTTTGTTATTCACTAAAATAGTGTAAAATGAATGGACAGGCAAGGAAGAAAAATTAAAGAAAAAAAAAAGAAAAAAGGTAAAAGCAACTAGCAAATGAAAATAAAAATAATAGAAAGGATTCATGCAATTTATTTGGGTTGATTTAGGGCTGACATATTTCTTTTCCTTATTTTGTTGAACGATATGTTGTTAATATTCTTTTTTAAGATTCTAAATAAAGAGAAAGTATAGAATATAACTTTTGAAAGGTGAAGAGTACAAAATACTTATTATATGAATTGAACAAAGAAACAACTATGTTTATTGAAATTCATCTTTTTCTTTCATGTTTATTTCAGCAAAAATAGAAAATATTGTTTCACATATATAGATTATTAGACAAATCTTTTCTGATAGATAAAAAAAATCTTCAAAAGAAAGGCTTACGATTATGTTGAATGGGACTTTCTCAAGGCAGTACTACTTGAGTTTGGAATATCTTACAAAATAATAGTACTAATAATGAATTGTGTCTCCACAGTCAGTTACTCTCTTTTGATAAATGGAGGATTGACCGAGAAATTTGAAGCAAGGAAAGGACTAAGACAGGGGGACCCAATGTCCCCCTACTTATTTGTTCTAGCCATGGAGTACCTAACTAGATCTTTAAAGAAGCTACACAGGAACCCAGACTTTAATTTCCACCCCAAATGCTCGAAACTACAAATCACACACATATGATTTGCAGACGACCTTTGATGTGCTGTAAGGCTGATGAAACTTCCATGAAGTTATTGATGAATGAATTTGAACAGTTCTCACAGGTATCAGGCCTTCAAACCAATATGGATAAAAGTTCCTTATATATAGAAGGTGTTTCAACTGAATTCAGGAAGAGAATATGTTCTGAGCTCCACCTAGCATGGGGCACTTTTCCTTTCAAATACTTATGAGTACCCTTATCCACAAGAAAGATCACAATACTACAATGTATGCCCCTAGTAGAGAAGATAGTGGATAGAATTAGAAGCTGTGCTGGTAGAATCCAACTCATCAAAAGCGTCGTGTTTGAAATGAAAGCTTATTGGGCCCAAGTATTCCTCATTCCAAAAAAAATTATAAAACTGGTAAATGGGATTTGCAGGAATTACCTATTGACTGGTAGTCATGAAACTAGTCATAGGACTACGATTGCTTGGGAAACACTGTGTAAACCAGAGGCAGCAGGAGGTTTGAACATTATCTCCTATGAAATATGGAATATAGCAGCTCTATCGAAACTTCTCTGGGCCTTAATGTCTAAGAAAGACAAAATCTGGATCAAATGGATCCATTGTCACTACATCAAGAAAAAAGACATTAATACTATGGAAATACCTAAACAAGCTAGCTGGCTCGTTAGGAAATTATTTGGAGCAAGAGAATGGTGGGCAACTGATGGAACAGGAATGCAAAAATGTACCAAAAATGGGAAATTTAGCATCAGGAAGGCATATATTCATACCACTCCACAATACCCCAAGGTTAAAATAGAAAAAATTATTGATGGTGACTGGCATGCTTCCGAAACAGAAATACATCTTATGGATGACACTACATAGACGCTTGACAACAGTTGACAGATTAGCTAAATGGGAAATTCAAATTAATCAATCCTGCATCTTATGTGGAAGAGATATTGAAGAAACACACGACCATTTATACTTTGATTGCTTATACTCCCAAGTATTGTAGCAAGGTATGTTACAATGGTTGAAATATCAAAGAACGACAGACACATGGGAAACAGAAGCGCAATGGTTAACTGCTAATGTTAACAGCAGAAACCACAGAAAAGCCATTCTAGGTGTAGTGTTTGCAGCAGTAGTTTACAACATCTGGATGGAAAGGAACAACAGAAGGTTTCAACAATCGAGCAGAGACGCCAAAGATCGAGCAAAGGAGATTACACTTCAAGTGCACTTTACTGGAATGAAGCAACCTAAATGGTCACCCATTCTTGTGAAGAGTCATCGGCAAGATTCGTCTGTGTGCCACACATATGATCTGAAGACTGAGCTCACTTCTTATCTTACGTGATTGACGGTGACACCTCGTAAACTTCTTGTTCTGTCTTAAATAAAAGGCATGCACATAAAGACAAGACAGCTTAAGCTTCACTGAAAGAAGAAAAGCTTTTTTCTTTCTTTCATCCATACCTTCAGCTAAGAAAGGAATGTTGAAATAGTTGTTTAGTGACTAGCTTAGTCGCCTTACTTGACTCCTTCGTGCGAGTATTCACAATTGTAACAACACTCATCTTTTCTGTGATAGGATATTAGCTTAACAACAATAGTTGTAGAGTTTCTAATTGATTGTACTTTTGAGATCTGTTCTAGAGTCCAAAAGTCAGATGATGTAAATTTGCCAAATAGTTGAAATAAAAAAAATTATGTAAAGTTTTAAGAAAAAAAGAAAATTAAAAGAAAAAAGTAAGAATAAAATGTTTATAACTTAAAATCTAATCTATTTTGAATTCGAAGATTACAAAAGATTTATATATTTTTTATTATTTGGACATTTGAAAAAAATTATTCATAACCGCGTGAAGCACGGATTTATCCACTAGTTTTTATAATAGTTCTTATATGTTATTTATAGGGAATGTTTGCACTTGAGAAAGAGACCAATAATTATGAAATTTACGATAATGCATCAAGTAGCAGATTTCATGCATTTTGGCTTTGAATATCTCATATGCTAGGTTGTGTTAACACGATCATTTCGATAATCTTAATTGCTAATTACATTTTGATACCTTCTAATTATCTTGTTACTCCCTTTCGCACCATATTTTATGGCTTTATATATGTGTCATTGTTATTAATCATCCTTATTTAGGTCAACAATCATATTTTTGAATGCTATATCTTGTTATATGAAACAATTATGAGAGTATTCTTATCCAAATCAATTTTCATAATGAGTTTATATTTATGGTGTGTTCAGATACAAAATTAAAATCTACAAATAATATGGACATAAAAAGTCAATATGATTTGATATTTCTTTAATTAGGAATTGGATTGTTATCACTATCTAAACGTCAAATTAATTGATAAAATCACCAAGAAGACAATATAAAATAAAGGACTTGGTGGTCCTTTCACTAGGAAATGGAATTATTTTTACATTATAAATACCAAATTAACAAGTAAAGGTAAATACTTACTTTTTCTTTCTTTCAGAAATAGAATAGAATAAAGAATGAGATAGTCTATATCCTGTATCGATCATAGGATCACTCTATGAATAGGTCAATTCTCTGTGACCTCCCACCTTTCACGATATCCCTTGCTTCTCGCAAGAACGACTCCTTGGTGGAGGAGTATATGGTATTTTCATCCAATCTAGAAATTTAACATTAATAATTAAAATTAAAGTAAATATATATGATTAATGATAAATTTATGTATAAAAGACATATGCATGTCTTGAATTTATAAACATACAAATAAAATTTTATTACTAGTAAAAAGATTTATTAGAGAGGAAACTGATTAAGAAAAGTGATGCAAGAGTTTGATAGTGTATTGGCCAAGTTTCTTCAAGCCAAAAAACACATTTTCCCCCCAAAAAGTATTTTGTTTCAAAGTTGAAAGTTTGGCCAAGCTTTTAGATGGAAAAAAATGCTTCTGAGTATTTTTGAAAAACTCTTTAAAAAAAGTATAGCTAAAAATAATTTTTAAAAGCTTGACTAAACACTAATTGCTACTCATAAGTGCTTTTTAAACAAGTTTTTTTTTGGTAATTAAACTTCGTATTAATCACCAAAGTAGTCGTCATACAAGTCCATAGTGCAGCTTTATACTCAGCTGCCTATCAAAAGTTAAACAAAAACTGACTAATCTATACTATCCAAAAGTTCAACATTACAGTAGGTAATGTTGAAGATGTACTCTAACTCTAGGAGGTGCCCTAACATTACAAGTGTAAGCAAAAAAGTTCATCAAATACAAATTGCTTTTCACTAAAAATACTTTTGAAAAAAATATTTTTAAAGAAAAATACTTCTCAAAATAAGCTAAGTTTTGCAGCTTGACTATTAACTTTCTCCAACTTAAAAATTTACTTTTATGAAAAAGTTCATTTGACTTCTTTTTAAGGAATAACTTGTGTAATCTTTCTTACAACTTTTAAACTTCTCTTATAGAGTGTGTTTGGCTAAGCTTATAAACTGGTCAAACTGGCTTATAAGTAATTTTTGACTAATCTAAGTGTTTGATAAATTAAAAGTACTTATAAGTTAAGTGCGTATAAGCCAAAATTATAAGTTAATCTCCATTTTTATTATTAATTAGTAGTCGTATCCGCGCGGTGAACGGTAAATATTAATTAAATTAAATTATGATCAGGCTGTTCGATCCTATTAAACTGTATTTTTAATAAATTTAAATTATCATCTTATTTCTTAATACGATATACCCAATAATGAAATCTTCATTAAATTAAAGATACTTATATAGTAAGTGAATAACTTTTTTGTTATATATTTTTCTATTTTTCTATTCCATTGTTAGTATTATTATGTTGTTAATAGCCATTTTTATTAGTATATTACTCTATTTACTATTTTTATTTGCTCCTTTTTTTTTTGTAATATAAGAGACGATATATAATTTATTACTGTTAAAATATTTTTTTATTTTAAATTTTATTCTGTTGTTCTTAATAATGATATCTAAATTTTAATTAATAAAATCTATGTTAAATTAAAAGGATTTATATTTGTACAGGCAGCGAATGGATTTTTTGTTTTGTATTTTTCTTTATTATATCATCCAATCTTTAGTATTATTATATTATTAATAGAAATTTTTATTAGCATATTACTTGTTTAATATTTTTTTCTGCTGCTATATTTTGTAATATAATAGAAGATATATATTTTATTACTCTTGACATAATTTTATTTTAATTTTTATTATATTATTCTCAATAATATTGTCCGAATTTTGATGAACAAATTGTCGATTAAATTAAAGAGACTTATATAATCATCGAATAATTTTTTTTTATGTATTTATATTTATTATATTATCCATGTTTGAGTACTTAATTTTAGGTAGTTAATTTCATTCTATGTTTTTTATCATATTTATTTTTTGTAAATAATTTTTGAAGTTTCAAATTTATTGGAGTATTGTCATAAAATTTATCACTTTGTTAATTTTTTGATGTTACTGTAGACAATAAATTTGCATCGAGAAATAAAATCAAGACCGAAAAATATCGCAACAACAATAGTAGTATTTTATTTCGAATATTTGAGTGTTACAATCTCTATGGATCCTCTGATTCTTCTTTCCAATAGTAAATAAATTCAAGGGCCTCTGAGCTTGATCTTGAATCTATGTTTGTTGTCGCGAATGATGATATTGTTCTTGAGCTTGAGCTGAGCTTGATTGCTTGAACTTGACCTTGTTTTGTTCTTCGTTCTTGAGCTCGAACTTGATTTCTTCTTCGTTCTTGAGCTTGAACTTGATTTCTTGAACTTGAACTTGAAGCTTGAAACTTGAAACTTGTGGAGGAATTTGCAGTGTTTGATCCACGAGCTCTTTCTTGCTTCTTATTATAACTTCTGGTGTCTTTCTTGAGTTATGAAGACCCCTATTTATAGTTGTGGAAAGGAAGAGTTGCGATAAGAACAAACTCTTTCTGACCAATCAAATTAAAGTGTGACATGGTCGCATTTGATTGGCCAGAGCATGTCACTTGCACATGAGGCACTATTTCATTGCCCTTTTAGCGTGACAGGGCATGCCTAGCCATTTTGAGACATGGCATGAATCTATTGGCTCGTCCATTTGAGTTGGTGCACCACGTCATTTGACACATAGCACCAAACTAGGCCTCTAGAGATGTCATCTTGGGCTTAATGAAGTGCACTCATCACTTTAGCCCAATGGAATAAGACTTATTTATTTAATTTGTATATAGATATTCGGACTTATATAATTAATTCAATTATATTAGTCCAATTAATTTATTTGAACCAATATATCTTGAATTTTAAAATATAGTCCCAATTAGTTTACATATTTAATTCTAATAAAATTTATATGTCTATAAATGCCCCCTACTTCAAGACTTGTCGAGGTATAGACATATCACACTTAAAGACAAGAATTGAAGTATTATGAAGACACCAAATAGGATAACTTTGAGCCCCCAATTTATTAGTCTAGAAAATTTGTTTGTAATGAAAAGAACCTGGCAGTTGTTTGAAATGATTCTCTCTATGCTTATAATAGAAATTCATTTCCTTTATGAAGACAAAGAAAATCCACATAAGCTTAAAACTTTGGCATTTGAACTTCAACTTTGCCAATGATACCCATATTTGCTAACTGGAGCAGTGATTGCACGTGACCACTTTTGCATTTGGAATTCTTACATATTAATTGTTTAGAGTTACACGTAAGCTCTTCGTCTAATGAACATGTACAGATACTCCTTTATCACAGTCCCATGTCGAACCTTTTGCATTTCGACTCTAAACCGAATTGCTTTAGTCGACTTCTATTCGAACACGGAAGAATCAAACTATCGAGTCCATATCGGAAAGTGCCGTCGCCTTTAACTTGATCCCACATCGGATCGAACTTCTTTTATGCCATCCTTTAGACCCCTATATATACCATACATCATTCATTGTATTACTACCTATTTCAGCGTTAGCAAATTGCTTTGAGTTTGTTTGTGACGATTTAAAGGCACTGATGCGAAGGTAATTTCTTCTTTTTTTCTTATGCTTTTCTTCTTTTGTCAGTTTTTGGTAGTTCAAGCGAGATCCATACACGAAGAAGGCGGTCTTAGGGTGTGAGGGAATGGGTACTCATCCCTGCCCAATTCTTGGAGAGATTATTCTCAAAATGGTTCGATTCCTGGAGAGTTTACTCTCAAAATTGCCCGATTCTTGGAGAGATCACTCTGAAAATGGCCCGATTCTTGGAGAGATCACTTTGAAAATGGCCCGATTCTTGAAGAGAATACACTCAAATTGGACCGATTCTTGGAGAAATTACTCTCAAAATGACCTGTTTCTTGGAGAGATTACTCTCAAAATGGCCCGATTCTTGGAGAGATTACTCTCAAAATGGCCCGATTACCGGAGAGAATTTCATGCATTTAGACTTTTGTACCCATTCTAATATTCTTGATTTGGAGTTTGATAACCCCTCTTTTCTTTCTCTTTTTTTAGCACGAAGAGATGACAAATTTCAGGGACTATACCTCACCTTCCTCAAAATTTAAATATCTCATCATCGAGATTGAACATGGCATATATCAAACCAAGATTTTGGTTCTCACATCACAAGTCGGCCGATATGAAGCCTCATGGCCTCCTCTAAGGAACTCCCTTCATGTATAGAACTGGACCTTGGAGCACAAATCGACTTCTAATTCATTATCCAAGATGTGGTCTCTCCAAGCGCCAATCCATCGCCATGTAAATATTGCTAGCACTTTTCCAAACTTAGGAAGTCACATAATTCAAGGCGAAGTACATTGGGGAAACACAACAACAATCGAGGGCGAGTATCATCGTATCCTAGGATATTGGGAATGGGCTGAAGACGTGCTTGGTGGAAGCCAACAAACTCTGAGTACAACAAAGATTTACGATACTTTCTATGCATCACTTTTCACTTATGATCGAAACTCGAACATTTTGCAAACATTTTGTGAGGCTTGGTGCCCCAAGAAAAACAAACTTCTTACATCAGCTGAGGAGCTATCTATATCTCTTTGGGACTTACATATCCTTGGGGGTTTGCCCTTTGCGGGTTCTCCATACGAAGAAGTGGTAACTGAGACAAGAGAACTCATCGCTTTGAATGAAATATAAATCAGATTTATTCCTCGATCTTGTGAGTATTTATTTGCCGCATTTCATCATCTTAAGGAAGGTACGGGTGCTACCCAAAGGGTCTCCTTCAGTAAGTGGACAAGTTTTTGGTATAAAAAAACTTTAATATATAGACCTTCCCCACTACGAAAGGAAAAGAAATCTGCATGCCTAAAGTCAATACATAATCCTAACGGAGTTATTCCCGAGATGACGATATGATCGGCTGATCAAGAAACTATATTCTCTAAGCTTAGGGTAAGGTCTGACAAGAAAGATGAAACATATGTAGCGGCATTCTTATCAATTTGGCTATGTGCCTTTGTGTTCCCAAGGTAGAAAACTCCATTCGTCTTGAGACTTTTAAGATGGCAAGCATGATGGAATGTGGGCGACAGATAGCCTTGCAGTCCTAGTTTGGGCGAGTATTTATCACGGTTTGAATAAGATTTCGCATTCTGCCCAGCTTGATCAGGTCAAAATTTCTTTTCCCATTCATTATGTTTACGGCTGGCTTGCACATTACTTCAAAACCCACTATCCACTTGCTAAGGGTCCGTGTGTCCCTTTGATGGTGGTATACTCAGGAGAGGGGGATGCGAGGTACTTTGACGAGAAAGATGGAAGAAAATACATCCACAATGGGGAGGATATAGTTTGGGCACTAACAATGTTGACCAATTCCCGTCCTTACTATTACGTGGACAACGATGCCCCTCAAGAGTTGGAATCAAATTACTTCATGAGCTTACATTTTAGTTACCTCCCTTTGAGGTATGGAAACTCATTCATCATCGAGCCATATAGTCCGCATCGGTTTGGTCGTTAATTTAGATTTTACCATACGTCCCCAGCTTTTTGGAGAACGATATCCGTAACACCTCTCTAGATGAAGGAATCAGATTTTGGTGGATTTGCACACTGTATCGATCTACGTCACGTGCGATTTTTTCTCCAGCGGGAGATCCTATGGAGAAGCCTTTCTCCACTAGTTATATATCTTGGTGGGAGAAAGCGCATGGGAAGTTTCTCGAGAATAACTTACAAGCTTTGGTAGACAATGTTGGGCTAAAGTCTACAACCCCTTTAGGAGGTGAAGATCAAGGTGTTGGAAAGACGCTCTCAAAAGTTTAAAAAGATCAACTCCCATCCCAAAAGTAGGTACGCAACCTAAATATGGAAGCTAAAATCCTCAGAGGCAGCTTTGAAAGAAGTGGTGCGCACTTCAACAGCTATAGATAAATACCCTCTAGTTCTTCCATTTAACACGCGTGTTCCTCAAGATACAAGTCAGAGTACCAATGAAGATCAAAATCAGAAAAGGAAACGGCCTAACCCAGTAGAGATCGTAGAGGTTCAAAGTGTTGATGGTCCATCAAGAACGCATACAGCTTGTAACAAAGAGGTAAAATACAATCACCTCACTCATTCCCTCCTTTTTTAGGAGTAGCTTCACTTAGAAATTACTTTCTTACCTTTCCTTTTCTTAATGCAGTTAAACACCATTGGGCATCCGATGGTATCCCCATGCAACAAGCCGCAAGTGAGTGATGAATCTATTAGAGGGCCTACGTGTAAAAAGAAGTCATTGTCAAAGGCATCATCTCTTCCTCATGACGAATCCCTAAAAATACAAACTCCAAATGAGATAACTCGCATTTCACCAATAACAAATACAACATTATCTATATTTGAAGGAAAAAGCATTGTTTTCAATCGCAAGAAGGAATTCATTTGGGACTTTGGGAGGATATTTGCAATAGGCTCTCCAAAACTCGTCCGAATTGCTCTCATCTTATAGGGAGCAAATCATTGAGATTTTCGAGGATATGAAGAAGATGAATATTCTGGATTTTTCTCCATTAGAAGATTTACTGAATTCTCTTTTTGAACTTGCCGCATCATATGACCAAGAGCGATCCAATATGGCTGATAAGACGAGTGAAGATGAGAAGCTAGAGCTGATTTCTAAAGCTAAAGAGCGTCTCGAATCGTTCAAACTTGAATCAAGTGAGAAAGTTAATTAAGTTTCCTCTAGTGAAAAGAAATTGAAGATAGTCATGAAGAAGTTAAAGACATTACAACAAGAGAGGGAGAACCTCGAATGTGTTATAAAAGTGATTCAAAAAGGAGGTTGAAGAGATTCAGGAAAAAATTTCAACTGCCGAGACTGAGGTCTCTTCATATGACAATTTAAATTTGTTGACTGTTGATGATTCAGCCAATTTGGAGGAGAAGAATAAGACCCCGGAGATTAGCTATCAAGAATTGATCAACTACAAATTTTGTTTAGATTAGGCTGTTAGCATTATCTCCCCTTTTATCTTTATATTAGGTTGACCTAGTGAATATTTATTTCATATTAGATAAGATTGCTTCTCGTTTGCTTTACATTACCCGACATTTATCTTAGTTGCATAATTTTATACTTTACGCGCTTGTAACGAAAGATTCATATCTTGTCGGGGGAGAGTCCAAATAATGAACTATTTGATTTTTCGAAAATTAGAATTCAATATCTAAAATATATCCAAAATTCAAAATCAAACACCTTCAAAATTGCCCCAGATAGTATTTTGGAACCAACTTTAGATTCCTCCACGTTGAAAATTTTAGATTGCGCAGTCTAACCAAAAAATTTATATCTTGGTTTAAAACATAGGAATTACAAACCGTTTAATTTCAAGAAAACTAGGCTTCATCTAGAGCATGTCTAAAATTCTAAATGAAACAACTTCAGAATCGTTCCAAATAATATTTTGAAACCAACTTTATGTTGCACCTCGCTATCAATTCCAGATTTGCGCAGTCTCTCTAAAATAACCATATCTTGGTGTAGGAACGTTGAAATTATGAACCTTTTGATTTGTTGAAAACTATACTCCAATATCTAGAACATATCCAAAATTCTCAATCAAATAACCTCAGAATCATCTCAGATAATATTTTGAAATCAACTTTAGGTTCCACCATGTTGAAAATTTTAGATTTGCACGACTTCGCCAAATGTTTTGTATCTTGAAGTAGAAACGTAGAAATCTTGAACCATTTGATCTACTGGAAACTTAACTTCCAAATATGTAACATATCCAAAATTCAAGATTTAATGCCTTACGGACACATACAGATAATATTTCGAAGTCAATAGTAAATTCTAATACACCGACAATTTCAGATTCGCGTGACTTCACCAAATATTTTGCATCTTGATATGGAAGCCTCGAGATTGGAAGACGTCTTACTTGTCATAAATAAAAATTTAAGAACCATATTCTCACAATATCTTGGGGTTCAAATCTCACTGAATTTGAAACGTTGCACCAAGCAATCATTTCCTTATACTCGTGTTTCCTTTTGACGCCTCGCTCCTCTTCCCTTTTTTTTGGCAGAGGGCGGACTTGGAGACCAACAAACTTGAAGGTTTGGAGAACCTGAAGACATAGAAAATCCCTGGATTTTAATGCTAATAATTGACATCCTTCTAAAATCGGCCCATTGAAGATATCAATTTACCAAGGAGGGCTACACCCTTTAAATCAAATGAGATCAATGTTCAACAGGAGGATGACATTTCAACTTGATCTTGCGTTCCTTCATACTTCATTGGAACAACAACTGGGGAAATATGTATCTTTTGAACTTATGCAACTGAACTTAGAATGAAACTCTAAGCTGCCTACATACCCCGATGAAGAGGATCAAGTCATGCCGTAGTTCAGACTAGGTGATTTTTTTTGGCCATACACAGTTTATACTCTTGCAGGCCAGGATTGTAGCAACATGCAGTTTAGGATCGTGCATCAAAGAGCATCACGACTTCAAGGATAATACTTCTTCAAAAACTTGCCATCTATAGGGCCAATTCTCATACCATATGCATCAACCAGCTTGTAAGCCCCACTTGAGTAAGCTTCTTGTACGACATATGGACTATCCCATTTTGAAGTGAACTTCCCTACAGGTTTATGGGAAGTAATTATGCATCTTCGTACGACAAGGACTTGATCTTCTACTTGAAAGGATCTCGAGCGAACTCTTTTATTGAAGGCGCGAGATAATCGAGCTTGATAACATTCAAGACTCTGTTGAGCTTCCAATCTCTTTTCATCAAGAGCTTCCAACTCTGCTTAGCGAAGTCGAGAATTTTCATCAGCATTGATCCCTTCTTGAATAGCCAGTCGTAACGAAGGTATTTGATGCTCAAGTGGCAAGACGGCTTCGACCCTATAAACGAGTGAATAAGGAGTCGCCTGTGTTGGTGTGCGGTGAGTCGTCCTATATGACCATGGAGCTTCTTCCATACGGTCATTCTAATCTCGTTTGGATTTGGATATAACTTTCTTTAACAAGTTGCATTGAGTCTTGTTGAATACCTCATCTTGACCATTGGCGGCATCATTGTACATCAAAGAGTTACGTTGCTTGAACCCAAAGAGATCACAAATTTTGTTTATCAACCTATTATCGAATGGCTTTCCATTATCTCTGATTATGTAACGAGGGATGCCAAACTGATAAATAATGTTTACTCGGATGAAAATTGCAACATTTTCCTTCTTTACCTCCTTAAGAGTAACAACTTCAGCCCATTTTAAGAAGTAGTCAGCTGCAACCAAGATGCATAGGTTCCCACAAGAGGACTTTGGCAGTGGTCCAACAACATCCAATCTCCAAGCGTCAAATGGCCAGGATGCAACAGTCGAGTGCAACACTTCAGGAGGTTGATGAATAAAATTCTCATGGAATTGACAAGCCTTGCATCTTCGAGCGTAGTCCAAGCAATCTTTTACCATCGTTGACCAATAATATCTATTCCTTTTTATATGGAAGTGGAGCTTTGGTCCGGACTGCTGTGACCCACATACCCCAAAATGTGCCTCTTGCAAAGCTTGGAGAGCTTCTTTTTCTCCTAGGCATCGCAAGAGTACTCCGTGGAATGACATTCTGTATAGAGTATCCTTGTAATAAAGGAAGCGAGGTGCACGACGACGGATTTCAGTCCTTCTCCTTGGATTTTCTGGAAGTATCCCATAGCATAAGCAATCGATAATGAGTTGGAGCCATTCTTCTTTCTCAACTTCAGAAACAACAACAAGATGCTTGAGTTAGTTTTCTTCACCTTCAACCTCATTTGGACGGTATTGCCCATTTTTGGCAGACAGTAACTTGCGCTTGATCAGGCAGGGTTAAAGATGAAGCTAGGGCAGCTAAAGCATCAACCTTCTTATTTTCTTTCCTTGGCACATGCTGAATAGTCACATCACCGATCCATCCCATCAACTTTTTAGCGTAATCATGATATGGGAGTAGTTTAGGCTTCTTAACCTCGTAACTACCCAAAAGCTGATTGACCGCTAACTGGGAGTCACCAAAGACTTGCAATTGCAACTGCTTCATATCAACGGCCATTTCAAGCCCAAGTATTAATGCGTGATACTCAGCAACATTGTTGGAACAGAGTTGTGTCAAGGTGAAGGAGTAGGGAAAGACTTCACATTGGGGAGTGACAAATACTACGCGAGCCCCAGCTCCCCCATGATGCGTGACACCATCAAAGTACATCTTCCATGGTGGTTGAACTTCAACGACCATTGTGTCCTTATCAGGTAGTTTATCAGTAAGCTCCTATTCATCAAGTATCAGATGATTTTCCAAGAAATCTGCTAATGCTTGTCCTTTTACAACCTTTTGAGGGATGTACAGAATCTCAAATTTTTGAAATTGGAGATACCATATCACTAGTCGATCACTAAGAACAGGTTTTGACATCACGAACTTGATGGGATTTGCTTTAGAAACAAGACGGACAACATGAGCTTGAAAATAGTGCTTCAACTTTTGAATTGAGAAGACTAGCGCCAAGCACAACTTCTCAATTGGCGAATAATTCAACTCGTTTGGTTTCATCATACTACTCATGTAGTAAAGAGATTTTTCTTTCCCCTCGCTATTTTCTTGGGCCAACAGTGCTCCAACAGACCTTTCTTGTGCCGCAATGTAAGTATCAATGGCTTTCCAAGTATTGGGGCTGCTAAAACTAGAGGCTCCATCAAGTAGGATTTAATGCTCTCAAAGGCATTACTGCATGCTTGGTCCCATCTGAAAGGGACACCTTTATTCATAAGGCGACTGAATAATTGACACTTCCTAGCTAGGTTCGAGATGAACCTCCTAAGGTACACTAGCTTTCCTTGCAGAATTTTCAATTCATGGATATCTCGAGCTCAGGCATTTTCAAAATGGCATCCACTTTGGCTTGATCAATTTGATCCCTCGATGTCAGATAATGAAACCAAGGACCTTTCCAGAAGTAACTCCAAAGGCACATTTCAATGGATTCATCCTTAGTTGGTATCTCCGAAGTAATTCAAATACCATCCTCAAGTCTTTCATGTGGTCGCCCTCCTCTCTTGATTTCATCACCAAGTCGTCAATATAGCATTCGACATTCTTGTGGAGAAGATCGTCGAAAATATTTTTGCATAGTGTCACACCTCCTTTTGGCAACTACAACCTGGCGAAGGGCGTAAATAAGGGAGTTTTTCTAATTAAAGGACGATCGAAACGAGATTCAATTATTTAAGAGATTTCATAGTCCCCACTTGGGAGATTTATGGTGTCCCAAGTCACCGGTTAGAATCCCGAATGGAGGAAAGAATGACTCTGTTTAACAGTCGCAAACTAGAAATCTAGGTAAGGAATTCTGTTAACCCGGGAGAAGGTGTTAGACATTCCCGGGTTCCGTGGTTCTAGCACGGTCGCTCAATTGCTATATTTGGCTTAAATTATCCGATTTTATACAATTATGAACCTATGTGCATTTTTGAATCTTTTGTTCACTTTTATTACTATTTTTAAATAGAATTGCTATGTCGTTAAAACATGTCTCGAACCACGTCATATAAATGCACCCGTGGTTCTTGTCATATTCTAACTTCGTTAGGATTTGGATTTGGGTCACATAAATGTGCACCCGCGTTTAAAGAGATAGAATTATTAAAGACGTGCCTAAAAGCGACTATCGCATTATTATCTTTGGGGGAAGACCGTGAAATTTGCTAAACGGCGTGTCCCAATTCTCTAAATATTTTAGTAAGCATTTCACGAAAGCCACGCAATTTGTGGGTTCCGCTTGGCACGAAGTACCTCGTTTATTATTTAAAAGTCCATTCCTAAATCAAACTACTAAGGTTTTTCGTTGAATTTTCTCTATCAAGGTTCCACTAGTTGGTGGTACATTAATAGGAAAGGTTCAAATTATCAATTTCATCTTTCAGAGAGATGTTCGGATTCCAGCCCATGGGAAAGGGTTGGCGTATGATTCATTCTCAGAAATACTCGAGCATTTGGGCTCAACTGCCAGCCCACTAAGGAGGCGAGCTGTTTGGGCTTGTTAAGGAGAGTTTCAGCAATGAACATGGTAAGTATCGACAGGTGGGCTATTTATCCCTTATTCGATTTAATTCTACTGGAACTTATCAACACATAACATATATCTAAATGACTATTTAACAAGAATTTTGTGTTAACACATAGAGCAACCTGAATTAAAATACTTGGCTATTTTCCAAAACGAAATACACTATTTTTACTAACACCAGATCAAATTTATATGCTTGTTATCAAACTCCACTAGTTAAAATTAAAGAAAATTCATTTCAAATTTACTTCCTAACTACCATATTCATTGTGTCATAGATTACTTCAACCCTTTAACAGGGTTGGACGAATCAAAACCAAACATTAATAGTCCAGGAACAGTCCTATACTTATTTACAAGGCAAACCAGTTTTAAGTGTCCAATTTACACAGAATATAATCCAGCTATGACAGATCTAATAGTACCAAGCTAATACATACAATATATGAGACTCAATTATCAATAAATGAATTTATAAAATCACAGGAGGCAAAGTGGACTTTGACTTCAAATCGCTTTAGACTTCACATTCACTAGATTTAACAGCATTTCCTTAGGAAGAAACAAATACATGGTAGTCAAATCCAAAGAGGAATAAGGAGTCCGCAGAAAGTTCTAGGAATCAACATCCAAATATGTAAGTAACACAGTAATAACAACCAGCTCCAAACAGAATAGGGCACACACTTGAAAATGACTCAAAACACTTGAAAATATACTCAGAACTCCCAGAAGTACCCACACTCAAATTGCTTGATGCAAACAACCCAGAACTAGATCAAAATTCCATGAACCCTAGCTGGACCTTTAATAGAACAGTGTTTTCTGATTTCAAAATGATAATAGAGTCTTCAATGCCCAAATTTTGAAGGAAAGGCTCTTAGATGTTCCAACTAACTAGTGTTTTTGGTTTTTTGTTTTATAATTGCAGGAATTGGGAGATTAATTTTTGGCTATTTGCTGGAAGCTTTCACAAAATTCTTCAGACCCTCTCCAACCCCCTTTTTGAATGACTTAGGGTCCCTTTTATAGCCAAAGGCTAGGGCAACCCCCTTATTACAATTTAACTACTAGTCCCTCCTTTGATTTTCAGATTTTAACTACTTGGTCCTTTATTTTTCGTCTTGTTTCCCAAGTTACTACACTAAACTACTAATTTTTAAAGTTAACCACCCTTCTAGAAGGGTCTAAAAGATTCTAGCATTGTTCTTTACTTGTAAGATACCTATACTCCCTTGTTTTATTCCAATAACTACCAAAACTAAATTAAAATTCTATATTACCCCTATTTTATTCTAAAAATTACCAGAACTAGGTGGAAACCCTATATTACCCTTTTACTACTGAAATTAATGTATCATTCAACTAAGACTCTCAATTAATTACTAGATAATCAACAGGTATAACCAACTCTTAATTATATGTGAACTATTAATCAGGAATAAACAACCATCAAACTCAGAAATCAAGACACTACTGAATCGATAATTCAAATCAAATACTGAAATTAAAAGAAAAACATGGAACGCTATAGTTATCATGCTATTAACAAAATTGAAGCGAGTCAACATCGAAAACTGGAAGCTACTATGCTGGACTAACAAAATTAAAAACTAAAAGCAACCCAAACAAAACGTAACCAATTCCTAATTACATGTGAACTATTAATCAAGAATAGACAACAATCAAACTCAGAAATCAAGACACTACTGAAATTAAAAGAAAAACATGGAAGCTATTATGCTGGACTAACAATATTAATAACTAAGAGCAACCAAAACAATTTGAAACATAGTGGCTAACTAGAATTCACAACCAAAGTAAATGAATATTCACGGCTCTTAGAACTAACAATTAAACCATACGAGCCGTCCACAATACATAAACAAAATAGAAGAGAGAGGGAAAAATAAAGGCGAACTTACTGATTAATCTTCGATTGGACTCGGACAAATTCAATTTGAGCCTCCAAGCGGAGTCACAGGTTTGTTTTTGGCCAAAAAAAACATGCGACTCCGTTTGAAACTCAAACTCCCTTAAAGATTAAGCTCAAAATTAGGTTAGGTTGAATTTGAAATTTGAGGGGTTTGGGAGTTATTTGAGAAGAATTTGATTTGTTTTTGGGTAGAGGAGGCCAAGGGGGTGGGTGGTGTTGATTTGGAAGCCATAGGCATCCGGTTACCGCCGTGCATGGCGGATCTGCCAAGTTCCAACAATTATTCAAGAGGCTGGGGCCATATTCGAGGGTGGCCAATGACGGGGTTGGAAAGAGGGGAGCGAGGAGAGGGTATGGTGTTATTTTGGAAGCCATTGGCAACCAGTCGCCGACGTGGACGGCGGAGCTACCAAACTTCAGATGAATACTCAACAAATTCGGGTGAGTTTTGAGGGGCGATCTTAGGGGGGTTGGAAATAGGGGAGCCTGGGGATTCTGGGGTGTAATTTTGGAGGCCATTGGAGTTACGCCACCACCGGCGGCGGGCGGTGGTTGTATGGCGGAGGTGAGGTGGTGTTACACTGGACAATCTAGGGTTTATTTGGATAGGGTACAAGGTTATAATGGTTGGGGGCTGTCCGACATATATATAGGGGAATTACCCTTGCATCTTGACCATTTGATCAAGGATGATCCACGGCTCAGATGTTTGGTCAAAACGACGTCGTTTTAGGCACCTACCGGGCAAGGGGACTGGGTTTGGGTCTGGGCATGGTTTTGGTCCTGACTTGTTGGTCCGTTTGGGCTAAACTTGGTCTCTCAAAGACCCAAATCAGTATACAATCAATGCTTCATTTTTATGTATTTGTTTTATTACAATTTTTTTCAGATAAAAATAAAATTAAAATAGCAAAAAAGCATATTTAACAAGAAATAAACTGAATAAATTTCTAAATTCAAAATATCAAAGAGAATTAACCAATTTTGTTGTTATTTTTTTTACTTTCAATATTAACTAATTAATAATCTAAAAATGTAAAATTTAAATCCTAGATGCAAACATGCCATGTTTTTATATTTTTATGAATTATGTAAACTAAACGTGCAATATGCAAATAAACACAAACTTATGCAATTAATTCCTAAAATTCAAAGAAAAATGCAAATAAATCCTAAAGATGCAAATAATAAAAGAAAAATGAAAATAAACACGAAATCACTCACATAATTCCTAAAATTTCAAACAATAAAAGACGAATTCTAATTTGAGGAATTAATAGGACCATGTCAAGCGGGGCAAAAATCACGTGCTCACATCTGCCCGTCTTTGCTCAGAGACATGACGGATTTCCGGACAAAGATAAATGAGCGACTGAGGGATTTTTGCCTGCTTTGCATTTCATGAGAAGCATTTTGAAAACTGTCTGACCGAACCCAGCTTCAGAGGTTGTCTACATATCCTTGGATATAAAGGAATCAGGTCAGTGTAGTTCTGGAGTGTTTGGTATCTGGGACTACCATGAGCTGTGATTTTGCTGTTGTTACTGCTTACTGACTTCCTTATTACACCTTAATAAAAATAAAAGGAAACTATACTAAGTTATAAACTACGGATTACAAAGAAAAACCTATCTATGTCTTCAATCTTGCTTTTGATCCTTGTTGCTTTGTAGACTCCTTGCCTTTTCTTATTTCATGTTTGATGCCAAATTGTTGGACTTGACGTGTTTTCATTGTTTTGCAGGTGGGTGCCTGACTAAAAAGCGTCGCAAGTTGAAAATCATTCCCTTGTTCTGCAGGTGGACGCCTGATGACCAAGACTTGAATTTTGAAAGATATTCCCCTGTTCTACAGGTGGGCGCCTGATTGCCAAACTTGAAATTTTGAAAAATATTCCCTTGTTCTCCAGGTGGGCGCTTGATTACCAAGACTTGAATTTTGAAAAATATTCCCTTGTTCTACAGGTGGGCCCCTAACTACAAAACTTGAAAATTTGAAAATACTCCCTTGTTCTCCAGGTGGGCGCCTGATTACACAAATTTTGAATACTGAAAAATACTCCCTTATTCTCCAGGTGGGCGCTTTATTCTCCAGGTGGGCGCCTGATTACCAAAACGTGAACTTGAAAATTATTCACCCGTTCTCCAGGTGGACGACTGATTACCAAAACTTGTATTTTGAAAAATATTCCCTTGTTCTACAGGTAGGCGTCTGATTACCAAAACTTGAAATTTGAAAAATATTCCCTTATTCTATAAGAGGGAGCCTGATTACAAACTTAAAATTTGAAAAATATTCCCTTGTTCTCCAGGTGGGCGCCTGATTACCAAAACTTGCATTTTGAAAAATATTCCCTTGTTCTACAGGTGGGCGCATGATTACCAAAACTTGAAATTTGAAAAATATTCCCTTGTTCTATAGGTGGGCGCCTGATTACAAAACGTGAAATTTGAAAAATATTCCCCTGTTCTACAGGTGGGCGCCTGATTACCAAAACTTAAAATTTTGAAAAATACTCCATTGTTCTCCAGGTGGGCGCTTGATTACCAAAACTTGAAAGTGAAAAATATTCCCTCGTTCTCCAGGTGGGCACCTGATTACCAAAACTTGTATTTTTAAAAATATTTCCTTGTTCTACAGGTTGGCGCCTAATTACCAAAACTTGAAATTTTGAAAAATATTCCCTCGTTCTACAGGTGGGCGCCTGAATACAAAACTTGAAGTTTTGAAAATACTCCCTTGTTCTCCAGGTGGGCTCCTGATTACCAAAACTTGAAAATCTGAAAAATACTCTCTTGTTCTCCAGGTGGGCGCCTGATTACAAAACGTGAAAATTTGAAAAATATCCCTTTGTTCTACAGGTGGGCGTCTGATTACCAAAACTTTGAAATTTTGAAAAATACTCCCTTGTTCTCCAAGTGGGCGCCTGATTACCAAAACTTGAAATTTTGAAAAATATTCCCTTGTTCTTCAGATGGGCGCCTGATTACCAAAACTTGAAATTTTGAAAAATACTCCCTTGTTCTCCAGGTGGGTGCCTGATTACCAAAACTTGAAATTGAAAAATATTCCCTCATTTTCCAGGTGGGCGCGTGATCACCAAAACTTGCATTTTGGAAAATATTCCCTTGTTCTACAGGTGGGCGCTTGATTACCAAAACTTAAAATTTTGAAAAATACTCCCTTGTTCTCCAGGTGGGCTCCTGATTACCAAAACTTGACATTGAAAGATATATTCCCTCGTTCTCCAGGTGGGCGCCTGATTACCAAAACTTGCATTTTGAAAAATATTCTCTTGTTCTCCAGGTGGGCGCCTGATTACCAAAACTTGAAATTTAAAAAATATTCCCTTGTTCTACAGGTGGGTGCTTGATTACAAAACTTGAAATTTTGAAAATACTCCCTTGTTCTCCAGGTGGGCGGCTGATTACCAAAACTTGAAATTTTGAAATATACTCCTTTGTTATCCAGGTGGGCTCCTGATTCCCAAAACTTGATATTGAAAAATATTCCCTCGTTCTCCAGGTGGGCGCCTGATTACCAAAACTTGCATTTTGAAAAATATTCCCTTGTTCTATAGGTGGGCGCCTGATTACCAAAACTTAAAAATTTGAAAATACTCCCTTGTTCTCCAGGTGGGCGCCTGATTACTAAAACTTGAAATTTTGAAAAATACTCCCTTGTTCTCCAGGTGGGCACCTAATTACAAAGCTTGAAATTTTGAAAAATATTCCCTTATTCTACAGGTGGGCGCCTGATTACCAACACTTTGAAATTTTGAAAAATACTCCCTTGTTCTCCAAGTGGGCGCCTAATAACCAAAACTTGAAATTTTTAAAAATACTCCCTTGTTCTCCAGGTGGGCGCCTGATTACCAAAATTTGAAATTGAAAAATATTTCCTCGTTCTCCAAGTGTGCGCCTGATTACCAAATCTTGAATTTTGAAAGATACTCCCTGAGACTGTTGCATGTGTACCTAATCCTAACAAAACAAAAAAAACACAAAAAATTCTTCCTTCCCCAGTTTGGTGCTGGGCGGATCCGTGAATGTTAATCAAATCTCCTTACCAAATATCTCTAGAGCTAAGTTCCATTATCCATGAGGGTCTTGACAATTCTTGACTTATGACAACTTTTAAGACTATGTTATGTTTCTAAAAAGGTACCATTTTCCACTACGTATTATTATGAGTTATATCTGTTGGGGGTCTGCTAGTGACTGGTGATTAAAACTACTTCCCATTATCCATGCAGGTCCTGACAACTCTTAATTTGATGAAAAAATGTGTTTGCAAGGGGTTAGTATTTAGAGCTATGTCCCATTACCCAAGGGGTCCTGATAACTGCTACGATTAAATCCCATTATCCAGGCAAGTCCTGACGACTCTTGTTCTGGAAGTATTTGGACTTGATCATGCCACCCAACTGTTTGTGTTCCAAGCTAAGTCCCATTTTCAAGAGGGTCCTGAAAACTCTTAACTGAATCCTACTTCAACATGCAAGTCGTTTTATGCTATTTTGTATCCATAATTACTCCTAACCTTAGAATGACTCCCGTTTTCCAGGAGGGTCCCGAGGGTTCCAACTTAAGTTCCAATTCTAATTTCTAGTTGTTCCTGCTAGTGATTATTGTCCAGGAGGGTTTCTGTGACTCTTATTAGGGAGGTGTTGGTGCCTGCCCATGTTACCCGCACCTGTGTGAGTTTTAAACTACGTTCCGTCTCAACTTCCACGCTTCTCTTAACCCTCGATTGTTCCAATCGGGGTTTGCTGGTTAAAGTTTGTCCCCTTGCTCTTTGTTGTTGAGGGTATTTATGACACACTATGTCTCTTTTGAGTTTGAACTGAAGCCCACTTCCAGGTGGTCCCTGAGATTTTGATCATACCTACCATGTGCCTGCTTCCCCTATGGACGGCCTTTCTTAGGCTCTTCTGGAATTTTTCTGCCCTTGTGTCAATCAAAGAAAACTAGTCAGTTTAAAAAGTAGTGGTCAACCCGCGACATTCTTGTTGGACGCGGCCTCCCCACTGTCGTATTCCATTGTGTTCAAATTTCTATGTTGGTGAAGAGTCACTTGAACTGCTCAACTGACCCCTCGAACCTTTATGCTCTATCTTACCTCCCCGTCATTGTATTACATTTCTAGTCCTTTGCTGGAAACTCTTTATACCTTCCCCGATGATTGATGAGTTAATGTATTATGCTTTGGTCAACCCTCTGAACCTTGAGGATTTACTTTGTTCTTCATCTTTTACCTTTCCGCTCCTTCGCCAAAATTCTTACACCCTTCCTTGAAACCACCCGGTCCGTCTATGATGTTTGGTTGGCCCTTGCCCTTTGTGCCTTTACTTTGCTCCCTTCTTTGTGTTGCACTCCCAACCTTTTTCCAGAATTCTTTAGGCCCCTTTCCAATGATTGACGAGTTGATATATCATGCTGGGTCAACCCTCATAGCCGTCATCATCTTTGTGTTATACTTTTTCCAGAAGTCGCATACCCTTCTCTGACGATTGCCGAGTTGATATATAATGTTGGGTCAACCCTCGTGACCGTTTCCGCCCTTGTTGTGCTTTTTCCTCTTTCGCTAGGAGTTTTATACCCTTCTCTGATGATTCCTAAGTTGGACTATTATGCTTGGCTGATTCTCTGACCCTTGTGGCCTTGTTTTGTTTACATTTTTGAGCCTTTGCTAAATATTTACACCCTTCCCTAAGATTAACCGGTCCATTTATGGTGCTTGACTGGCTCTGGAACTTTGTGGTTTTACTTTGCATCCACATCTTGCGTGGTGGTCCTTTACTTTGCCGACTCGTGTCTTTTCTTCTTCTGTTACATTTTACTGAATTCCCCCACTTGCTATTCCGCACTTGTTATCTTCGTTACGCTTTTGGTCGTCATGCGCTTTGTCCCTTTAGGAACTGATAATCGTCTTTGAAATTCCTCTCGTTCGCTTAAACAGAAAACTTTAGAGGCTCGAACGAAAAGTGAAATGCAATGACTCCAAACGGTATTTAGGGTAAGGAATTCCGGATTTACTGACTATTGGAAATAAGAGAAAAAAAACTTATCTGAAGAGGAAAAGCTGGTTCTCGTGATCATGACATGTACTCCGGCCTAGTCGACCCAGTCCGCTTTGATGACCGACCTTCTATTTCCGTGTTTTTGTTGTTGTGAACTTTCTAACCCAATTCCTTCAAATAAACCCTAGCTTGACCTGCCTTATAGTGTTCGTCCACCAACAGTCCCTTTCTGGGTTTTGCTTTTTGCCTCACCTTCGCCTCACGGTGCGTTTTCACCAATGAGGCTCTCTAATTTTATTTCTCTCAATTCTCGTTGCCTTAAGGTGCCCGTGAGGGTTTTCACCGATAAGACTCTCTCATTTTATTATCTTTCCTACTTGGCCCGGAGTGCCACCCCAAATATGAATCAACTCGACTTGCTTAACTCGACATCTTTCAAAGACTGATTAGAAGGTCTTTCTTTGGACCGTAACGTGGGCTTTTGGATAAGGTTAGAAAGAAAGGATATCAAAGGCTCAACGCAATTCAAATGGGTTCAAAATTACAACTTTCGGAATCAAATTCTTACAACACAATTTCTGCCCCAGTTCCTTGCTTGGAGACTTTTGGATTTTTATTTTAATGAGACCGAACCGTGAGGCTGCCTACATATCCTTTTAAAAAAGGAATCAGGTCAAACGTAGTTCATAGCGATTCCTTACTTTCATTATTGCTTGTTTTCTCCCTTTTGTTTGTTGTTTTTTTCTTTTCATCCTTTTTTCTTTTGTTTTGTTTTTTCCATCTTTCCTTTCCTTTTATTTTCTTCTCTTCTCTTTTCTTTCTTTTTCTTTCCTTTCTTTTTTTCTTTTCTTTCTTTCTTTATCTTTTTCCTTTTCAATTCCTTTTTCTTTTCTTCCTTTGTTTTGCTTTGTTTTCCCCTTTCCATTCTTCTCCTTTCACTGCCTTCTCACACTCGCGTGTCTGACTTTGTTACTGATTTCGAAAGAGGGGTATGAAAAAAAATAACTAAAACTCAAAAGGGTTAGCAATGGATAAAGTGCTTAGATATCAGAATAAAATGCCTTCGTCATTCCAATTTTCAAAACATGCCAAGTATAAATGAATGTCGAGTATAGACAATGATCTAGAAGAAAATCATACATAATATCTTTTGACAGCATCCGAATTGATAGGCATTTCCACACATTTTCCTTCCACATCTATCAGATACAATGCTCCATTAGACAACACGCTTGATACGACGAATGGTCTTGCTAGTTGGAGTGAACTTTCCCTTTCCCTCGGCCTGGTGAGGGTGGATGCACTTCAATACCAATTGACCTACTTCAAATTTTCTGGGACGCACTTTCTTATTATATTCCTGGCCATCCTTCGTTGATACAACGGGTCGTGACATACCGTCGCCAATCTTTTCTCGTCAATCAAACTCAATTACTCCAAGCGAGCTTTGATCCATTCTTCACCGTCGACTCCTCCTTCAGCCATAACTCAAAGAGAGGTGATTTCAATTTCATCCGGGATTACCGCCTCTATGTCATATACTAACAAGTATCAGGTTGCCCCTACTGAAGTGCGGATGGTAATGCGATAGCCTAACAATGTAAAGGGTAGCTTCTCATGCCACTGCCTGGACCCTTCCACCATTTTTCGGAGTAACTTCTTTATGTTCTTATTGGCCGCCTCAACCGCTCCGTTTGCCTTAGGGCGGTATGGGTAGAATTTCAATGTGTGATCTTGAACTGTTGATATACTTTTCTCATTAAGTGACTGTTGAGATTTACCCCATTATCCGTGATGAGCGTCTTGGGGATTCCGTATCGACAAATGATATTCTCATGCACAAAGTCGACCACGGCCTTCTTGGTCACTGCCTTGAAGGTATTGGCTTCAACCTATTAATGAAATAGTCACTAGCAACCAGGATATATTTGTGCCTGTTAGAAGCTGCTGGCTCGATGAGCCCGATGACGTCCATGCCCCAAGAAATGAAGGGCCATGGTACAAACATCATAGGCAATTCAGACGATAGAGAGTGAATTAAGTCCCCATGAACCTGACATTGATAACATTTACGCACACAGCTGATACAATCTTGCTCTATGGTGAGCCAAAAATACCCTGCCCAGAGAATCTTCTTTGCTAGAACATATCCGCTCATATGTGGCCCGCAGACACCGGCATGCACTTCATTCATGATAGTCGTTGCCTGTCCAACATCTACACATCTTAACAAACCAAGATCTGGCGCTCTTTTGTATAATATTCCTCCACCGAAGAAAACCCCATTTGAAAGACAACGGATTGTTCTTCTGGTCACTCGTGGCTTGTGCTGGGTATATACCTCTCTTGATATATTCCTTGATGTCATGTAACCAAGGCTCACCATCAAGTTCTTCTTCTACCATGTTTCAATAATCATGTTGAGCATGGACCCGGATATGTATCGGGTCAACATAAGCTTATTCGGGTGATGTAACATTAACGCCAGATTAGCTAGGGCATCATCAACCTCATTGTGAATTATGGGGATGTGCCTGAACTCTATTGACCGGAATCGTTGATAGAGATCATGCAAGCACTGCCAGCATGGTATGAGTTTTAAATATCTCGTTTCCCACTCCCCTTGATTCTGGTGTACTAAAAGGTCCGAGTCTCCGAAGACCAAGACTTCCTAGACACCCATGTCTGCTGCTAATCTCAAACCCAAAATGCACGCCTCATATTCCACCATGTTATTGGTGCAATAGAAGCGGAGTTGAGCTGTGACTGGGTAATAATGCCCTTCTTCAAAAATGAGCACTGCTCCTATCCCAACGCCTTTCATGTTGGCAGCCCCATCGAAGAATAATTTCCATCCCGATCTCTCATCATGTTCCATCTCATCAATATGCATCACTTCCTCATCCGGGAAGTATTTTTTTCAATTATTATATTCTTCATCTATCGGATTTTCAGCTACATGATCTGTCAATGCTTGTGCTTTCATGGCAGTCCTAGTCACGTAGATAATGTCAAACTCTGTGAGCAAGATTTACCATTTAGCGAGCCTTTCCGTCGGCATAGGGCTCTGAAAAATATACTTCAATGGGTCCAAACGTGAGATCAGATAAGTGGTGTATGATGACAAGTAATGCTTTAACTTTTGGGCTACCCACTTCAAGGCGCAGTACATCCTTTCAAGATGAGTATACTTATCCTCGTAGGCCATAAATTTCTTGCTGGGGTAGTATATGGCTTGATATTTTCTCCCGGTGACATCGTGCTGACCAACATGCACCCAAATGAGTTGTCCAAGACTGTCAAATATAAGATCAAGGGCCTTCCTTGTTCGGGCAGGACCAATACTGGCGGGTTCGACAAATACTCTTTTATCTTGTCAAAATCTTGCTGGCACTCTCCAGTCCATTCCACCCCAGCATCCTTTTTTAACAGCTTCAAAATGGGCTCGCAGATGGTTGTGAGCTGAGCAATGAACAGACTGATGTAATTCACTCTTCCCATTAGGCTCATAACTTCTGTTTTATTCCTCAGCGGTGGCAGCTCCTGTAGATCTTTGAACTTTCATGGGTCTTGTTTGATGCCTTGACGGCTGACTAAGAACCCTGGCAACTTTTTCGAGGGGACCCCAAATTTGAGGTCATACCTGAGGAGCCTTTGGAAGAATTTCCTCAAGTCTTTGACATGATCGGATTGCTTTCTGGACTTGACTATCACATCATCCACATAGACCTGAATTTCCTTATGTATCATATCATGAAAAATGGTTGTCATGGCCCTTATGTATGTTGCCCCAGCATTTTTTCAAACCAAAAGGCATGACCCTATAACAATGTCCCCTACGGTGTAATGAATGATCTTTTCTCCGCATCTTCTTCATCCATCAGGATCTGGTGATAGCCTACGTAATAATCCACAAACGACCCGATCTCATACATCATGTAATTGTCAATCAGTATGTGAATGCTTGTCAGGGGGAAGTTGTCCTTTGAACTTGCTTTATTGAGGTCACGATAATCGACACACACTCTGGTTTTACCATCCTTCTTGGGTACAGGCACAACATTAGCTAACCAAGTGGGATATCGTGTGACTCGGATGAATTTTGCCTCAACCTGCTTGGTCACTTCCTCTTTAATTTTCACGCTCACGTCATTTTAAACTTTCTCCACTTTTGCTTGATGGAAGGCCAGGCTGGGTCAATAGGTAACTTGTGAACCACCAAGTCGGTGCTCAATATGGGTATGTCGTCGTAGGACTATGCAAAGACGTCTTTGTATTCAAGTAATACTTCAATTATTTCTTTCCTAAGTTATGGCTCCAGATGGACACTTATTTTTGTTTCTCTGACAATATCCAGGCTTCCTAAATTGACTGCCTCTGTATCATTCAGGTTCGGTTTGGGTTTCTCTTCAAATTGGTTCAACTCTTTACTAATCTCATCCCGTGCCTCTTCCTCTTCATATTCTGGTTCATCCTCATGTTCTATTTCCTGAATTATTATTTTCGACCTAGACCGGTTTTGAAGACTGGGCCTAGGGGTCCTTATGCATGTCAGATCACTGGAACCAGCATAAAAATAATTGTACAAAAGAAAGAAAAGTAAAGAGAAATGGAAACTATCAGCATTACTAAAAGGGAAATTGAATTTCATTAGAATCAAAGGTAACATAGTTTACACATCCAAACGGAAGGAAATAACAACTGAATTAACAACTCTTAAACTAATCCAGACTAGATCGAAAAGAAAATCAAAGCCGACTACCACGACTCCCTCCGAGTGGTAAGAGGAGTAGCCTCCCAGTTATTGATTTTGTGCATGCTTCCACAAACTGCACATCTTTCCTGCTTTGTCCTTCTCCTGCTTCGACCATATTCACCTCATTGAATAGAATTTAAAACCCCTTATCAAGGTCCCTGTCCGCGTCGATCAGCGGGCCGAAAATCCTTGGTACGGGTCCATTGCTAATGCTGGGCTTGACGAATGATTTGGACAACCTTGGGATGGGCTTTGGGAGAGCCCAAGCCTTCTGCCTTAGCTTCCTGGCTTGCCTTATGTCTGCGGCTGTGGGCTTGAACCCTAGGGCGAAAGTGTCAAGATTTTTGGGGTGGGACACTGGTTGCATAATCCCTTGAAGAGAAGCACCCAACCCCTTGTCGGGCATAAAACTATTTTTCAACATTTCTGAAGCCACCATGACGGGCGCAGTTGCTATCTTTGGGGTCAGACAACCTCACCTTCTGGGATTTTCTGAACTGATAGAGTATCAAACACCTGGTAGACCCATGGCCCTTTGCTGTCCTCAGATTCAATGAAAGGTACAATTACGTCACCTTTAATGCACTGATTGTCTTTACCGTGCACCACAATCTCTTGCCTGTCCCATTCAAATTTGACCATCTGATGCAGCGTAGATGACACTGCTTTGGCTGTATGAATCGAGGGCCTACCCAACAATAGGTTATAAGAGACTACTACGTCCAGCACTTGGACTTCCATGGTGAGATCAACGGGCCCTATTGTCACTTCCAGCACTATGTCTCCTACAGTGTCTTTGCCTCCGCCATCGAAACCTCAAACACAGATGTTATTTTTCTGGACCCTTTCATTTTCCACCTTCAGATTGGTCAATGTGGAGAGTGGACAGATATTTGCGCTGGACCCGTTGTCGACCAACACTCGGGTGACCATAGCATCTTCACATTTCACAGTCAGATAAAGAGCCCGGTTATGCTCAGTGCCCTCCATAGGCAATTCGTCCTCGGAGAATGTGACCGATTCACCTCAAATATCTTGTTTGCAATATTTTCTAAATGATTCACTGTTATCTTGTTTGGGATATGGGCTTCGTTCAAAATCTTCATCAGCGCCCGGCGGTGTTCATTAGAGTGGATTAGTAAGGATAATAAAGAAATCTGAGCTGGTGTCTTTCTCAACTGCTCTATGATGGAGTAGTCCTGCATTTTCATTTTCTTCAAGAATTCTTCCGCCTATTCCTCTAACACAACTTTCTTCACTGGTTCTGGATTATCTTAGAGGTTCTGCCCTTCCTCAATTCTTCTGGGGCAAAGTACCTTCCTGATCGAGTTAAACTCCGGGCCTCACACACCTTCTCCTAACTTCTCTTCCTTTGTACATCACTATTACTTGCTCATATCTCCAAGTAACGGCTTTGTTGTTGATGATTGGTAGATAGATTACTGGTTTTACAATAACTGGCTCGATGCGAACACCTTCCACAACACGACAGGTTCTCTGGCTGCCCCGTGTACTGTTACTTTTTCCTGTTCCTTCTTTGGTGCAACCGTGCATGCTGGGGGCCCTTGATTAATGACAGGCTTGCTGCCTCTTTCTTTTGCCTCGGTTACTAGCTTCTCACTACTTGCATTCTTAGTTGGCTTAACCTCACTGGCTTTGATCATCATTACTATTTGTGAGGGCCTTTTGGACTCTCCCCTTTTTTCCATGATCTCAATCATGTTGGTCTCTTGATGGGCTGGCATCGAGTTTTTGTTTTGGGCACTTCTGGAGTCTGCACCTCAATTCGGTAGGAGTCAATAAGTTCTTGGATAGCATTCTTTAAATGCCAACACTTCTCGGTGTCATGCCCTGGTGCAGCGGAAAAGTATTCACAACTGACAGAATAATCTGGATTCTTCGGCGGAGGATTTGGCAATTTCGCTTCAATTGGTCTCAACATATCTATCTGTTGCAGCCTGCAGAATAAGCTGGTGTAGGACTCTCACAACGAAGTGAAAGTCTTCTTCTTCTGCATCCTTTCATTTCTCAGGACCGGATTGGCTCGGAAAGCGGGCTTCAGGGGTTCTTGGTAGGCTCTTGGAGTTGGGTAATGATTTTGTGGAGTTGGGTAGGTATTTTGTGGGGTCGTTGCACGCTATTGGGTATACGCTTGCGCGTGATGGACTGAGAAGCGAGGTTATAATGGTGGATAGTAATGTTGTGGTGGGCCATATGGGTGTGTGGGTATATTTGGTGGTGAGGACGAGGTTGGGCCATAGTGCCCAAGGCTTGAACCAAGTACTCGACTCCACTATCGCTACTTCCTCCTTCTTCTTCTTTCCAAATATTCCCTCAGCTCCACCCTAGATGGCCTGAGTAGTTGCTTTAATTGCATATTAACTCATGATTTTATTGGATATGAGGCCTTCCTCGACCATACTTCCCATCTTGACTACTTCGTTGAAAGCCTTTCCCACTGCTGACACCAAATGTCCAAAATAGGTAGTTTCTAGAGCCAGTCAAAAATAATCAACCATCTCACACTCCTTCATGGGAGGATCAACTCTAGCTTCTTGTTCCCTCTACCGGAAATCGTATTCCCTGAAACTCCCGTTGTGTTTCTTCTCCAGCTTTGTCAGAGATAGACGAAACGGGACAATCTCGAGATTATATTGAAAGTGGCAAGCAAACGCTTGTTCCAAGTCATCCCAAGTATACCACCGATTGGGATTCTGTGAATTATACCACTCCACTGCCGAACCACTCAAACTCTAGCTAAAGTACGTCATTAGCAATTCATCTTTTCCCCATGCGCCTCTCGTTTTGCTGCAAAACCCCCTTAGATGTGCGACCGAATCGCCATGCCATCATATAAGTCAAATTTAGGCATCTTGAAACCTGGAGGCAACTGCACGTATGGAAATAGACAAAGATCCTTGAACACCACGCTCACCTGGCCTGCTAATCCCGACATGTCCCAAAATGATCGTTCCAGACTCCGGACCTTTCTAAGTATCTCTTCCTGCCCTGGATTTTTTATTGGTTTTTCAACTCCCGTCGGGATTTCGGGACTGGGAGCATAGGAGTAAGGCTCATGGATCTTGTAAGCAGTTCTGGTGGATAGTATTGAGGGTCATAAGCTTGAAGTAGGGGTTCGCTTGATGACCTATGGAGTGCAGGAGGCGGAGGTGCCACATAGATGGGGGCAATTGGTGGAGGAGGGTGAGGAGTGACTTTGGGTAGTGGAGCTGGTGGTGGTTGGGAGGTATTACCCTGATGTTGTGAATAAATTGGAAAACTTGAGGGTGGATCAGCGGTGGACTGTTAAGGTACTTGGGCCAGCGGCGGGACGAAGGTTGGATTAGCCGGATAGGTCGGGGCGGCTGTCCTCTTGCCCATTCCTGGTACATCTCAGCCATTTGTGCTTTAGCTTATACATTTCTTCCTTCATAGCATTAATGTCCAATTCCTCTGCTTCCTTCGAGGGGTCAATAATGCTGACATTGGTTTCCTGATTGGCCATGACTTTCTTGCTCTTAGACCTCGTGTTGCAGGAGTGGTTGCCAGAATTCCGCAAGTGCTAATCAACCGTCTAGTCTGAAATTGGTACAACACCAAAAACTCGTTAATGGTTAGGTTCTGACATATAAGCGGCCACATATTGGGTATCAATGCACCTAAATAACAGTCGGCCACTACGTGTATTGGTTGCTTGTGTCATCTCGACTTCTATTTCTTTGTTTGAGAAGCCTCTTTGTTTTAGCCTCATTCTCTCCCTCTTTCCTATTTTATTCAATTTCCCTCCTATTTTATTCAATTGTGGTCGAATCCTATAAAGATTGCCTACGTATCATGACCTGCATGAATCAGACCGAGGGTAGTTCTTGCAAATAAAGAGTGAAGCATAAAATACTTTTGGAAAGTTTCCATTCACAACAAACTTCAGTTATAAGGACTTGAAAAACTGACAGATTGGACAAGAAACTAACAAGCTTTGACAAGAAAACGAACTTCAGACTCGAAGAACAACTAACTATACATAAAAGAAAAATACAGACTCCAGGTTAAACTGATAGACTTTTAAATATATTTTTGACAAAAGGAAATGCAATCTTCATGAATAAATTAATGTTTCAAGTGCTCTCGGGCCACGCGAGGAATCATTCGGCCTTGCTGCAGGCTTGCGTGCTAAACTCCCTTAGAGGTGGTGAAGGTCTTCCATCACTTGCCGAACAATGGTCATGGCGGTGGCAAAGAACATAGATCTTGTCATATCTTCGCAGTGGTTGCACTTTGTGGAGATGTAGTCTGCGATCGCCCGTACTCTCTCCCTGATAACACCCATTTCTTGCAATAACTGCCCAATTTACTCGGCCCTCGCCTCTAGAGTTCGTTCAGATACCTGATTCAGTTCTTGGATTGACGCAAATCCATCTCCAATCTTGCTATTGTTGCATAAAAATGTTCTCTCTCGGCTTTGAAATCCCTGGCTTGCTTGGCCACTTTTTTCTCAACCATGATGACCTTCCTTTTTAATCCACCAACCTCACTATCATGTCTTTCTTTTAATTGCTCAATGACGCGGGCTCGTTCCTCCACATTTTTAGCTAATTGTTTCTGAACCCTGGAGAGCTCACCTTCTGCCTTATTCAGGCCAAACCCATACTCTGTTACTTTTTACCTTAAATTGTCTAAGAGTTTTTCGTCCTTCCCGCTCCTGGGGGGATTTTCCGCGGTTGTTTTCATTTTCTGGATTTGGGATGGGTAGGCTTAATTTTCTTTGGTTAATATTTTCTGTTCCCCTTCATCTGCAACGGCTTGCAAACCATTTTCAAATTGAAGTTCTTTGACTTATTTTTCTAATTTTCCTATGGTGGCCCTATATTCATTTTCCTTGGCTAGCCAATCCCATTGTTCTTGTGACGTTTCAACAAATTCTTGGAGGTGTGGTCTCTTAGCTGGACTTCCGGACTCTATTTCTTTTTTATACCAAGCAATGTAACCTGGTGCAACCTCGCCTTTAGATATGTCACGTACTCGGGTACGCACTGTCAAGTATTGACATTCGCTCCAAATTTGGTGAACGACGGCTTCGGGGAATTAACCATTGGGACTAATCTCAATCGTATGGCGGCTAATATCCTCGTCCCTGGGAATCTTTTGGCACCTACCTAGTTGCCTTAGTACTCTGTATGGCGCATAGGGTTGGATACGTCGGAGACCCATCAGCAGGAAATAGGGCCCGGCGGCTGGCATATACACGACTTCATCTACGGGGAGCCACCCAAACGTCCACTCTATCTGGTTTGCAGTGACAAATTGGAGAAGCAACACCCATTCTGTGACACCCTCAGGTAACATAAACCCACCAACCCTATTGTGGAATTCTTCTATGAAGCTTTTTGTTGGCGACCCATAATTCATGAATCGAGGTCGGTGGCATAAGTGCTCGATCATCCATATTTGTAACAATATGTTACATCCTTCAAAGAAATCTCCTCCCGCTTTACATGCGGTGAGAGAACGAAAGATTTCGGATAAGATCATAGGAGTGAGGGTGTTCTTGGCCTAGTTTATTAAAGTGCTGACGACCCCTGCTATCTGTATGTCAATATTTCCATCCTTTCGCGGAAACACCAAAAGACCCAAGAAGAACACCATGAATGCAAAACATCGATGTTCCTTCCATTTTAGTTGGTTTCCTTTGCTACAAATATGGTTTTCCGGGTTATTGAATCCCCATATGTGCCCGTACCTCTGATATATAAACTGCAGGGTACAGAAGTCAGCTGACAAGTCTGGGTTATGAACCTTCTTACTGATTTTTAAGAAGTCCAAGAACTTGTGCACGGCAAGGGCTCTCGGCGCAATAAAGTATTGGTGCCTCAGGGGAATCGTAGGGGCCCCAATATATCCAGTTATTTCTTCCAATGTCGGTGTGAGTTCGAAATCTGAGAAATGGAATACATTGTAAGCCGAGTCCTAGAATGTGATCAATGCCTTTATGATATCTCCCATCGGGTTAACTTTTAGCAACCAAGTAAGTCCTCATAAATGCATGTTGACCCTGTTTTGCCCCACTTCCCCCAGGTCATTCTACCACATATGTAGCTCCAAGGGAATTTTGATCACGAATGTTATTGGAAAATGCTGATTCGTGCTCATTCTGTACATTATTAGGGCGAATTAGTATCTCAAGATTTTTTTCTATTGGGCTCCACAAAATTATTAAAGAAAATGACCTCCTTCTTTTATGAAATTTATTTTCTAAAACCAGGGCCCACCTTTGCAAATACAGCCTTTCAGCACTTCCGAAAGAAGATTTTAAGGCTGTGCTCGATGACCGGCCAATAATGAAATTCAGAGGTGGCCATTTGTGCAAAGTCAGCCTTCCAGCATCCCTTTTGGTAACATTCGGCTATTCTTGGCAGTAACAACATCACCTGATTTATTTAAAATAAATAAAATTGGACATTTGCTTTTCTTTGTTTTGGTTATTTTTGTAAAAGAGGAGGTTGGACCCGATGGGGGTTGCCTACGTATCTCGTACCTGACGAGAATCAAACCGGCATAGTTCTAGCAAAATAATTTCAGCACATATTTGAGCATTGGTTTTTACAAAACAAATGGTTAAGCCCTAGCATCACTTATTTTCTCAACTCTCTTTCCTTATTTGCAAGCCGGTCAACATGCAAATCCAAAGCAACTAAATGCACAAGTAGCACGTAATATGCATCAGGATGGTCTTTTAATTTCAGGTCACCTGTCCTAGATGGACCAAACCCCTGTGTTGAGTCCCCTAAGTCAAATGCATGATGCAAATAAGCGTTCCTACTAGGTATTCGGCATGAGGTCAATCCATGCTAAGTTCGAAACCTGATTATGTGTTCTAGACAATGTACCCAAGCGGACAACTCGAGCCGAGGAGGGGGCTACGTACCGAGAACCAAAATAGGGAGTGTCAACCAGTAAGCACATCCCCCGAGGTGAGAAGAGAAGGGTTTCGTAGCAATTTATATGTACAGCTCAAATAATATCAAAGCGGTAAAAGCATCATTTTGCAGATTAAGCCAACATGTAAATTCAGATGACAAACAAAGCCAAATACAACAATTATTCTAAGCTCGAATTCTTGAACCCTGAACCAGAGATTCTAGGTTCGTTCCCCAAAAGAGTCGCCAGAGCTGTCACACCTCCTTTTGGCTACTACAACCAGGTGAAGGGCGTATATAAGGGAGTTTTTCCAATTAAAGGACAATCGAAACGGGATTCAATTATTTAAGAGATTTGAGAGTCGCCACTTGGGATATTTATGGTGTCCCAATTCAGCTGTTAGAATCCCGAATCGAGGAAAGAATTACTCTGCTTAACAATTCGCGAACTAAAAATCCGGGTAAGGAATTCTGTTAACCCAGGAGAAAGTGTTAGGCATTCCCGGGTTCTGTGGTTCTAGCACAGTCGCTCAACTGTTATATTTGGCTTAAATTATCTTATTTTATACAATTATGAACCTATGTACATTTTTGAATCTTTTAATCACTTTTATTACTATTTTTAAAGAGAATTGCAACGCGTTAAAACATGTCTCGAACCACATCACATAAATGCACCTGTGGTTCTTCTCATATTCTAACTTCGTTGGGATTTGGATTTAGGTCACATAAATGTGAACCCGCGTTTAAGGATATAGAATTACTAAAGATGTACCTAAAAGTGACTATCGCGTTTTTATCTTTGCGGGAAGACCGTGAAATTCGCTAGTGTGTCCCGAATTCTCTAAATATTTTAGTAATAATTTCACTAGGGCCACACAATTTTCGGGTTCCGTTTGGCGCTGCGTGCCTCGTTTATTATTATAAAAGGACATTCCTAAAGCAAACTACTAAGTTTTTTCGTTGGTTCATCTCTACCAAGGTTCCACTAGTTGGTGGTACATTATTAGGAAACGTTCAAATTATCAATTTCATCTTTTAGAGATATGTTCGGATTCCAGCCCATGGGAAAGGGTTGGTGTTCGATTCATTCTAAGAAAAACTCAAGCATTTGGGTCCAACTGCCAGCCCACAGAGGAGGCGAGCTGTTTGGGCTTGTTAAGGAGAGTTTCAGCATTGAACATGGTAAGTATCGACATGTAGGCTATTTATCCCTTATTTGATTTAATTCCACTGGAACTTATCAACACACAGCATATATCTAAATGACTATTTAACAACAATTTTGTGTTAACACATAGAGCAACCTGAATTAAAACACTGGCTATTTTCCAAAACGAAATACACTATTTTTACTAACACCAGATCAAATTCATATACTTGTTATCAAACTCTACTAGTTCAAATTAGAGAAAATTCATTTCAATTTCACTTCCTAACTACTAGATTCATTGTGTCACAGATTACTTCAACCCCTTAACAGGGTTGGACGAATCAAAACCAAACATTAGTAGTCCAGGAACAGTCCTATACTTATTTACAAGGCAAACTAGTTCTAAATGTCCAATTTACACAGAATATAATCCAGCTATGACAGATCTAATAGTACCAAGCTAATAAATGAAGTTTATAAAATCACAGGAGGCAAAGTGGACTTTGACTTCAAATCTCTTTAGATTTCACATTCATTAGATTTAACAGCATTTCCTTTGGAAGAAACAAATACCTAGTAATCGAATTCAAAGAGGAATAAGGAGTCAGCAGCATGTTCTAGGAATCAGCATCCAAATATGTAAGCAACACAGCAATAGCAACCAGCTCCAAATAGAACAGGGCACACACAGCTTTGAAATGACTCAAAACACTTGGAAATACACTCAGAACTCCCAGGAGTACCCACACTCAAATTGGTTGATGCAAACAACCCAGAACCAGATCAAAATTCCATGAAACCTAGCTGGACCTTTAATGGAACAGTGTTTTCTGATTTCCTTATGATTTTAGAGTCTTCAATGCCCAAAATTTGAAGGAAAGTCTCTCAAATGTTCCAACTAACTAGTGTTTTTGATTTTTTCTGTTATAGTTGCAGGAATTGGGAGATTAATTTTTGGCTATTTGCTGGAAGCTTTCACAAAATTCTTCAGACTCACTCCAACCACCTTTTCGAATGACTTGGGGTCCCTTTTTATAGCCAAAGGCTAGGGCAACCCCCTTATTACAATTTAACTACTAGTCCCTCCTTTGATTTTCGGATTTTAACTACTTGGTCCTTTATTTTTCGCCCTTGTTTCCCAAGTTACTACACTAAACTACTCATTTTTAACTTAACAACCCTTCTAGAAGGGTCTAAAAGATTCTAGCATTGTTCTTTACTTGTAAGATACCTATACTCCCTTGTTTAATTCCAATAACTACTAAAACTAAGTTAAAATTCTATATTACCCTTATTTTATTCTAAAAATTACCAGAACTAGGTGGAAACCCTATATTACCCTTTTACTGCTGAAATTATTGTATCATTCAACTAAAACTCTCAATTAATTACTAGCTAATCAACAACTATAACCAACTCTTAATTATATGTGAACTATTAATCAGGAATAAACAACCATCAAACTCAGAAATCAAGACACTACTAAATCGAGAATTCAAATCAAATACTGAAATTAAAAGAAAAACATGGAAGGCTATAGTTATCATGCTATTAAGAAAATTGAAGCGAGTCAGCATCAAAAACTGGAAGCTACTACGCTGGACTAACAAAATTAAAAACTAAAAGCAACCCAAACAAAACGTAACCAATTCCTAACTACATGTGAACTATTAATCAAGAATAGACAACAATCAAACTCAGAAATCAAGACACTATTGAAATTAAAAGAAAAACATGGAAGCTATTATGCTGGACTAACAACATTAAAAACTAAGAGCAACCAAAACAATTTGAAACATAGTGGCTAACTAGAATTCACAACCAAAGTATAGGAATATTCAGGGCTCTTAGAACTAACAATTAAACCATACGAGCCGTCCACAATGCAGAAACAAAATAGAAGAAAGAGGGAAAAATAAAGACGAACTTACTGATTAATCTTCGATTAGACTCGGTCGAATTCAATTTGAGCCTCCAAGTAGAGTCACAGGTTTGTTTTTGGCCAAAAAAACACGCGACTCCGTTTGAAACTCAAATGCCCTAAAAGATTAAACTCAAAATTAGGTCAGGCTCAATTTGAAATTTGAGGGGTTCGGGACTTATTTGAGAAGAATTGGATTTGTTTTTGCGTAGAGGAGGCCAAGCGGGGTGGGTGGTGTTGATTGGAAGCCATTGGCATCCGGTCACCGCCGTACATGGTGGAGCTGCCAAGTTCCAACAAATATTCGAGAGGCTGGGGCCATATTCGAGGGTGGCCAATGATGGGGTTGGAAAGATGGGAGCGAGGCCAGGGTATGGTGTTATTTTGGAAGCCATTGGCAACCATTCGCCGCCGTGGACGGCGGAGCTTCCAAGCTTCAGATAATATTCGACAAATTCGGGCGAGTTTTGAGGGGCGATCTTAGGGGGGTTGGAAAAAGGGGTCCGGAGTGTAATTTTGGAGGCCATTGGAGTTACACCGCCGCCAGCGGCGATTTTTGGCCGGTGACGGGCGGTGGTGGTACGGCGAAGGTGAGGTGGCATTACACCATCCAACTAGGATTTTTTTGGACAGGGTACAAGGTTATACTGGGGGGGATGTCCGACATATATATAGGGAAATTACCTTTACATCTTGATCGTTTGATCAAGGATGATCAATGGCTCAGATGCTTGGTCAAAATGATATTGTTTTAGGCACTTACCGGGCAAGGGGACTGGGTTTGGGTCTGGGCATGGTTTTGGGCCTGACTTGCTGATCCGTTTGGGCTAAACTTGGTCTCTCAAAGACCCAAATCAGTATACAATCAATGCCTCATTTTTATGTATTTGTTTTATTACTATTTTTTCAGATAAAAATAAAAATTAGATAGCCAAAAACTATATTTAACAAAAAATAAACTAAATAAACTCCTAAATTCTAAATTTCAAAGAGAATTAACCAATTTTGTTACTAGTTTTTTCACTTTCAATTTTAACTAATTAATAACATAAAAATGTAAAATTTAAATTCTAAATGCAAACATGCCCTTTTTTAATATGTTTATGAATTATGTAAAACTAAACGTGCAATATGCAAATAAACACAAACTTATGCAATTAATTCCTAAAATTCAAAGAAAAATGCAAATAAATCCTAAAGATGGAAATAATTAAAGCAAAATGAAAATAAACACGAAATCACTCACATAATTCCTAAAAATTCAAATAATAAAAGACGAATTCTAATTTGAGGAATTTATGGGAACATGTCAAGCGGGGCAAAAATCACGTGCTCACACATAGCCCTTTGGTAAGTAGCGCCAGCGCTCTTCAAGCCAAACGGCATTACCTTGTAGCAATAAATACCCTTGGGAGTGCGCAACGCAGTAAGCTCTTCATCTTTTGGTGCCATGCGAATTTGGTTATAACCCGACGAACCGTCCATGAAAGACATTGCTTCATACCCAGTAGTAGCATCGATCATCAGCTCTGTAATAGGAAGCGGGAATTCATCTCTGGGACACGCATTATTGAGGTCCCTAAAGTCAATGCATACTCGAATCTGGCCATTCTTCTTCCTTACAGGGACAATACTTGAAAACCATGTTGGGTATTTAACTTCCCGAATAAATCTAGCTTCAATGAGTTTGTTAACTTCAACTTCAATCAGGGAAACCAAGTCCGGCCTGAAGTGCCTTTGAGCTTGTTTAACAGGGCGAGCACCATTTTTGACTGCAAGGTGATGGACTGCTACTTTCGCGTCCAAGCCAGGCATCTCTTTGTAACTCCAAGTGACGACATCCCTGAACTCTTTGAGTAACTCAATATAAGTGCTTTCTTCATCAGCTTCGAGTAAAGCACTTAGGTAGATGGGTCTTGGTTTTTCATCGGTGACAAGGTTAACTTCTTTTAAGGCATCAACCGTCGTCTTCACTCCTTCTTCAAGTTCATATGGAGCATCTTTCGTATCCTCATCTTTGTGAGGATCCCCATCATTGAAGGATATGTGATAACATGGTGAAAGATGCTCCAATTCTGTGTTATCCTCCATCGAAGACAGAACACCATTCTCGCTTTGTACAGTGACATGATACGGAGAACCTACACTATCTTCATCTTCGTCATGTTACTTATTGTAGACCACAGTATATGGCTTTACCTTCAGTACTTCTTCATATGAAACCACAAGTTTTGCTTGTCGCCTCATTCTAGAAGGAACCAAACTTTGGAAATCCTTAGAGATCTCCTGAATTTTGGGTGAAGCAAGTGTTCTTGTATTTCGATAATTTCTCTGGAACTTATTTCCCTTGTTTAATGGACCCAATCTCTCAAATACGGAAGTTCTCACAGTTGATTTTCCAAGTTGATCGAAGAAATAAGGCATGTTAGAAGCGGAAGATTCATCTTCTACATTGATATAATTGCTACTCGCCCTTCTTATTGAGATGCACATTGGTGACGGTTGCTTGTATCCCAAACCTTCACGTGGTTTTCTCGTTGCAGCTTCTGATGGGAGTTTCCCTAACTTTGACGGCTCATTGATGTTGTATCCAGCTTTTGCAAATAGCTTGTAAGTGTTAAGGTCAAAACCTTCATCTGTTCGCTTTGTAGGGATTACCACATTCCGCAAACGATTTTGGGCTACATACCCTACAAGCGGCTTTGAGGAAGACTTTACTGCCTCAATTCGTTGGATCAGGAGATTTAACTCCTTTAGCATTCTAGCTTGTCTATTAGATGGTTCACCTTCATATTTTTTCCTTTTAGGGATATATTGGAGCGTTGGACTTACTTTTTTGCCATAAGGTGTAATATTCCCTCCATAAGATTTATTCACGTTGGGTTGTACATCCTTACTAATAGCTTTGGCTTCACCAATAGCCACCTCTTCTCTTTTAGTTGAGGTATTTTTATTCTTAATTTTCATACCATCATCAGCTTTCAGCTCCTTCACAATATGGTTCTTCAAGTAGAACTTTGCATCGGCGAAGTGTGACTCAGCCTCGGTAAATGGCTCATCATCAGCAATTATCGTCTTCTCGACTTCACTTTCATAGTATTTTAAACATTGATAATAGGTAGATGGAACTACTTTATTCTCATGTATCCAAGGTCTCCCAAGCAAAACATTGTATGAAGTCTTCGCGTCGATCACATGCAGCTATGCACTTGATTGCATGTCTTCAATAGTGATTCCCAGCCTGATCGCGCCTATGGCTCTTCACCCTCCTTGGTTGAATCCTTGGATCATCATACAACTTTTTGAGAGTTTGTTCATGGGAATACCACGTTCTTCAACACAGTATGGATTGGCAAGATGTTCACTGAGGATCCTCCATCAAGCAAAATCCGGTTTACCCTTTCATCGTCCATATAGCCAACAGGTACAATGGGTGGTTATGAGGAGTGTTACCTAGGAAAAGATCATCATTTGTGAACGTGACCTTCCCCTCACAAGCATTAACTTCCTGAGGAGTGGGCTCGATGGGCTCTTCTGAAGATAGTGCCAATGGTAGGTCATCACTCTTTTCTTCTCCTTTGTCAGCATGGCAACAAGAGGCATCAATGCCCTTATGGGAAATCTTCGTGCGGAACCAACTTGGTAAAAGTTCCCCCAAGGTCACTGGATTTATGGCTTTTGAGGGTGGTGCATCTCCACTTTTGCTTTCTTCGAATGCCTAACTGGGTTCTTTTTTATTTGTCTTTTTAAAATCATCTTCCTTGTTGGTTGTTCCACTGATTCTTTTCGTGGGCTTCTTTTGTGGCGCCTACGACGAGTCACCAACGTCCAACCTTCATCATCATCAAGTTGATTGACTTCAGCTTTGTCGCTCTCCAGTAATTTTTTATCTTTGCTTTCTTTAAAACCACATAATTCATCCAGACTAACTGAGCCAAAGGTGATAGAGACTTGGTTTGTGCTTTCTTTCTCATCTTCAAGCACGATCTTCTTTTCGCGAGCCAAGTCCATGACTTTATCCTTGAAGACAAGGCACTACTCCATATGGTGTCTTACAAGACGGTGACATTTGCAGTAGTTTGGGTCATTTGTTTTCCCAACTTCTTTTGATCGCTTCATCTCCGGAAGCACAATGAGATTTAACTCGAGGAGCTCTTCGAAAGTGGCTGGCACATCAGAATCCAAGAATGGGTACTCTTACTCCTGCATTTCTTTTAGAGTTAACTTTCCACTTGGCTTGTCTTGAAAAGAAGTGGATTTCATACTCTGCTTCTTGCTCACCTTCATCGTGAACTTCATAGGTGATATATTGACATTCATAGCTTCTTTGCTTTCAGACTTGGGTACGAACTTTCCCCACTTCCTAACTTCTTGCTTGTCATTCGCTTTGCGAGGTTCATAGATGGGCAGCCTTTCATTTCCAGTGGAGGCCATGCTCAATTCCATGTCATGGGAACGGGTTTCAAGTTATTCAAATGTGCTAGGCTTGATACCTTGCAAGATGTAGCGCAATCCCCAATGCATGCCATGGATTACATCTCTATGCCCGAAGCTTCACCAAGCCTGTCTTTGCAGTTGAGGCTTGCATTCCTCCAACAATTGATAAAGTCGATAACTGGTTCCCCTTTCTTTGACGAGTATTTATGAGCTTTATCATACTCACAGTGCGTCTCGTGCTATAACAGTGATTGAGCAACTCTTGCTCTAATTGATCCCAACTATCGATAGATCCAGCCTCGAGGTCCGTGTACCAATCAAAAACATTTCCTTTTAATGAGCGGACAAACTGTTTGATGAGGTAGTCTCCATAAGTCCCAGCATTGTTTCATGTCTCAACAAAGTGCGCCACATGTTGCTTTGGGTAACCTTTACCATCAAACTGCTGAAACTTTGGAGGTTTATAGCCAGCAGACATCTTCAACATATCGACCCTTGCAGTGTATGGCTTTGCATATGTAAGGGAGGATTTGGCAGCAACTTCATATTTGTTCTTGATGGTTCCTTCAGTGAACTCCTTCAATTGATAGATTGGAATCATCCCTTCAAATGAGACAGGGATAGCCTTAGTGGATGCTGCTTTTCTCGGGGGAGAGTCACTCTCTAGAACCTCTGGGAGCTTGCCAGGTGCATAGGTGGATTCTTCTTCCATCAGAATTCCCACCATATCTATTAGCTTGTCAATTCTGGCCTCTTGATTTTGTATGCATTTGGTCAAGCAAGCGATTGCTTCTGTCAAGTTTGCCAACTCCTCCTCCATAGATGAAGTCTTTGTCACCATGGCTGGCATGATCGTTGTGGACGACAGAGAGTACATGGATTTTCACACAGTTTGATCCTTGATTGGATCACGCTACGTGGTGTAAGTGTGGAGGATCCATCACTTGAAGCATCATCATCTTCCTTCATAGCAGAGTGCTTGGATCCGGAGAGGTCAAGTAGAGCAAGAGATTTATTGATCTTTTCAGCAACATCGCTTCCTCCTTTAGATGTGTTTGTGGCAGATCTTGCTCCTTTTGAGAATGAAGATCTGAAAACAGGGGTTGATGCGGAGGGCACTTGGGATGATTGTTGTCCTAAAGAGTTTGCTTTGCTCCTCGTAACCGGTTCGAAGCTTCCAAAGGTAACATCGAGGATGCTTTCCACATCAGCATAGAACCTAGAGTTAGCATCCTTGGTGGAAGTTGAAACGGAGTTGATTTTCTTTGGAGCCATTTCAATGTTCTTGAACTTTTGTGATTGAAAAGTTGAGATGAGAGGTAGAGATGGTCCCACTGAACGTGCCAGAATTTGTAGACAATAAATTTGCGTCGAGAAAATAAAATCAAGATCGTAAAATATCGCAACAATCGTAGTATTTTATTTTGAATATTTGAGTGTTACAATCTCTATGGATCCTCTGATTCTTCTTTCCAATAGTAAATAAATTCAAGGGCCTCTGAGCTTGATCTTGAATCTATGTTTGTTGTCGCGAACGATGATCTTGTTCTTGAGCTTGAGCTTTGATTGCTTGAACTTGACCTTGTTTTATTCTTCGTTCTTGAGCTCGAACTTGATCTCTTCTTCGTTCTTGAGCTTGAACTTGAACTTGAAGCTTGAAGCTTGTGGTAAGACAAGAGGGGTTGCTCTGATGGTAAGCAACCCCCACTTCCAACCGAGAGGTTGTGAGTTCGAGTCTCCCCAAGAGCAAGGTGGGAAGTTCTTGGAGGGAAAGATGCCGGAGGTCTATTTGGAAACAGCCTTTGTACCCCAGGGTAGGGGTAAGGTCTGCATACACACTACCCTCCCCAGATCCCACTAAGTGGGATTATACTGGGTTGTTGTTGTTGTTGTTGAACTTGAAGCTTGAAACTTGTGGAGGAATTTGCAGTTTTTGATCCACGAGCTCTTTCTTACTTCTTGTTATAACTTCTAGTGTCTTTTTTGAGTTATGAAGATCCATATTTATAGTTGTGGAAGGGAAGAGTTGTGATAAGAACAAACTCTTTCCGACCAATCAAAATAAAGTGTGACATGGCCGCATTTGATTGGCTAAAGCATGTCACTTGCACATGTGGTACTATTTCTTTGGCCTTTTAGCGTGACTGGGCATGCCTTGCCATTTTGACACGTGGCATGATCCTATTGGCTCTTCCATTTGACTTGGCGCGCCATGTCATTTGACACGTGGCACCAAATTGGGCCTCTAGGAAGATGTCATCTTGGGCTTAATGAAGTGGGCTCACATTAGCCCAATTAAATGGAGTAACCCAATGGATTAAGACTTATTTATTTGATATATATATATATATATATATATATATATATATATATATATTTATATATATATATATATATATATATATATATATATATATATATATATATATAAATATATATATATATATATATATGCTTATATAATTAATTTAATTATATTAGCCCAATAAATTTATTTGAACAAATATATCTTGAATTTTAAAATATAGTCCCAATTAGTTTACAGATTTAATTCTTATTGATTTTTTCTGAAATTCCAAATAAATTTATTTTTCTAGTCTAATATGAGTATAGTTGTGTTGTGAATTTGATTTAGAAATAAGAGAGAGAAAAAATACCGAAGAAAAAGAAGGAAAAAATAAAAATAAAAAAAGGAATGGTGATGGGTGAATGGAAAATAAAGGAGATGCGGGTGAACATAGAGAAGTGCTAAGTTTTTCTCTCTTTATTTTTTTCTAATTTATAACTTCTTCCTTTGCTTATTTAGTATTTAATAACAGGACCCACAAATAACACATGAAGTAATAAATAGTCTAGTATATGACGTGTTGTATACATCAGCTAATTGATATACACGCATTACTGAATGTATTTATTAGTATTCATTTCGTCAAGTTTGTGTGTTCAAATGGAAAATTTTAAAGTTTCTGTATCGGCTTTCAAATGCCCCACAAGTCTAAGTGTCCAGGAAGTCATTCCGTCTTTTTAAGTCAATTTTAGCAATTAAAAATACTTTATAATATCTAATACTTATCAGTTACTCTAAATCAGTTAAGCCAAACAGGCTCTAAGGTGTATGTCTTATAATGTACAACATTAGAGCCGCCCTGCATATGCTAAATAAAATCAATAAATTATCATAGTAGTTTTAATATTATGAAAATACTTTTAACCTTTTGAAGAGGTTTTAGTAACCAAAGTCACATAACATTCACCAAAATATAAGTAGCAAAATACGTGGGCAGAAGTGTGCGCGACTTAATTCGGACACCAACTTAATTCGGACACCATTTAATATCTATACGCTAATTTTTCTTCAAGGGTATGTTTGGTATAACGAAAAATATTTTTATAGAAAATACTTTTTAAAATAAGTAATAATTTTATTTATTTTTTGGTGTTTCGTACACAAATTAAACTCTCAAAAGTATTCATAAATAATTTAGATATAATAAAAATGAAGCCATATACTTTCCGAACCCATAAATTTCATAAACTTTCGAACCGCTAAACTTTCAAAATTGCGAAATTTCGAACGCGTAAACTTTATAATTTTTAAACCCGTAAACTTCCAAACACATAAACCTTTGAACTCATAATTTTGAAACTTGTAAAAATTTAAGCCTTTAAACCGATAAATAATAAAATTAAAACTGAAAAATATATTTTAATTTTTTTTCCCGGAGGAATGATGGGTAGAGGTGGGTGGGTGGCGGGGCTAGGGGTAGGCAATAAAACAAAAAATAACAAAAATTTAAATTACAAAAATGTAATTTTTTCTTGTGCGAGAAAGGGGGTAGGGGTGAGTGGTGAGCGGTGCAGAAAAATAAAAGAAACAAAAATTTAAAATTAAAAAAAAATTAAGGTATGTTATGAAATAATATAAAAGACAAGAACAATAACTCAAGAACAAGAGCAAATAGAGAGAAGAGTAGAGAGAGTTCTTCTTATTGATACTTAGAGAATGTTAGGAGTGATTTACAATGGTAGAAGACCCCTTTATTTATAGGGAGGGGGATGATTTATCTACCAAGAATAGAACTCTAGAATCTCTCTAATTATAGACATTCACCTTAAATAGGAGATTTCATAACACTCCCCCTTGAATGTCTATTCAACAATGTGCCTCGTTAAAACCTTAAAACCAAAACCCAATGGGAAAAATTAAAGAAAGGAAAAAGAGTACACATGTTTGAATATGCGCCTATTGGTTGCCTCGTTAAAAACCTCGCAAGGAAAACCCAGTGGGACAAAACCTTGTAAGGGAAAAAGAGTGCAACGCGCATTAACTCCCCCTAATGAGTACATCAATTTATATCCTTGAGCATTTGCATTCCAATCTTGTGTATCATCTTCAAAACGATCTTTGATAGAGATTTGATAAATAAATCAACCATATTGACTTGAATAAATATTCCGCACCTTGAAATCATCATTCTTGATAGATATGAACATCTTCATATAATGTCGTGGAATAACTCTTCAATATCTCCATAGATGCATTCTTAATGCCATCATGCTTATAGTTATAGCAAGATACATATGTACACAAATTGTACTTAGGATGTGGTACTTCAGGACCAAGAATTGCATATGCTTCAAGCAACTTAAATCTTTCAAGTTAAGTCATATAAGCCATATAATAGACTTTAGATGCATATCAAGTTTTCCATGTCATGCTAGACAAATAAGATATTGAAAACTGACTATACATACCTTTGACTTTATACTTTCAAGCATTTGAACTATAGGTTCAAAACTACATGTCTTTCATATGGAATCAATTCTTCTTGAATTGTATCTCTTCCATTTAGTTACTTTCTTTGGGTCAGCAAATGCGTATAGCATGCTTTGCAATATGTTGCAATTGAATTATCCCTTTTATGAACTTCAGGTTCATATCATGATATTCGGGGATATACATATACAAATGATAATTCATCCCATGTAACCTTTTCTCAAGTGTTTATCATGTCTCCTCCTCATGTTAGAAAAGCTAACTTGTTTCCTCAACTTTGGGAAATCATCTTTGTACATTATTATGTCAATATACACGGCACATTAATAATAAGATGAAATTATTTGGTTCCTGACCTTGAACCACTTGTGAGGGGAGAATATACTCTCGTATACAACTTATATCAAACTGATATATATAACTTTGTTCTCATAAGAAACAGTTTAGCTATTAAGTGGAAGCACTCAATAATTATCTTGCTAAACCAACTTTGATATAAACCAACTTATCAAGATGAACTATCTTGAGTAGAGAATCTGGAAATTATGCTCGAAGTTAGATTACTGAGCAATTTACCTCGCAAGCACCGGCCAGGCTGCGGGTCAATAACAATTGCGCATGTAACCATATCATAGATGCATCATATGTGGTATACATGGCAGGTGAATGGGCCCATATTCACCTTTGATATTTCCAGAATTTATGGGCTTCAACCCGAACTCTTTAGTTGGTCAGTTCATTAATGAGAACAAGTGATACAAGAGAATTCGTAAAGAACTTTCTAGTTCTTTATTATTCACCTATGTGAATTTGCACATCATACTTAAAATGAGTTGGCTAACACGAATGCCAACTGAATAAATTATCAATATTGGTAAACTTCAAATTTACACCATGACATGTGCACTTATCAATAAACTTCAGGTTTATTATGACATGGGTTTTTATACCAATAGATATCCACTTTATCGTGACATTCTTTCTTTTGTGTAGTACAAACTGGAGAACAAAGCGGGTAGCTTTTCATATGCAAATTACCCCGCTACAAGTTGTAGTAATAGGAGATATCAAAGCCTTCCTTTATTTATAGTCTCAATATAATCAATCGCTTTCGCGTGTACTTTGGAAACTGAATAAGTTTCTTTGAGACTTACTACAGCACAATACTCAATTGTGTTTCTCCAACATAGTAATAATTGGCTCTTCTAGAGCTCTCAATTAATTTTGTACTACCACAGATTCATCAAAATCCATGTGGTGAATATCTTTCTTAAAGAGAAAGTTATACCATTATGGTCATGTCAAACTTATATGCAAGATATGTTTCTTGCATTATCGTTGTCCTTTAATAGTCATATTTCCAAAATACTTTGGCGTACAATAGGTACGTGACCAACGATCATTCATGCCATATATCATCTCAAACCTCCTTCTAGGGGTGAGTGTGGTATATTTAATACCAATTTCATGTTCATATTCTTCCAATAATGAATATATATTCGTGAATCAAATGTTGTCACATTCACTTCGAGGATATGTGATCTTGTTATCCTTTTCAAATCTATAAATGCGTCAGGCATTTGATTTGCTATTCTTTGCAAATGGATAATCTTTTGTGCCTCTTTCTCACAAATAGAGGTGTGTGGATCAAGATGAGATAATGATGCATTTTTCCACAAAATTTCCCGTTTGGTTTCACCAACTTCTCCCCCTAATTTTGGGAAAAGTGTCTCATCAAATCGACAGTCTGCAAATCGTGCAGTAAACAAGTCGCCTGTCAATGTTTCGAGGTAGCGAATGATGGAGGGCGATTCAAACCCAACATATATTCCTAACCTTCTTTGCAGACCCATTTTGGTGCGGGATGGCGGTGCTAAAGGCACATATACCGCGCATCCAAAAATTCTTAAATGGGATATATTGGGTCCATGACCCAAAACCAATTGCAACGGGGAATATTTGTGTCAATTCGTCAGTCAGAGATGAACTAGCATTGCTGCATGCAAAATGGCGTGAACCCAAACCAAAGTGGGCAGCCGACAAACTAAAATGCTGCATGCAAAATGGCGTGAACCCAAACCAAAGTGGGCAGCCGACAAACTAGCATTGCTGCATGCAAAATGGCGTGAACCCAAACCGAAATGGGCAGCCTCGTTTTCATGAAGAATTCAAGATTATTCTCATCTATTGTCTCAATATGATATCCATTTTGAATGATATCTTTAAAACTCAACAAGTTCCTTTTAGACTTGGAGGAGAATATTGCATTCTCTAAGATAAACGTCATGCCTTTGGGCAGAGTTACAGTTGCTCTTCCGGAGCCTTCAATCAATTTACTTCCCATGGTTTGACATATAAAAGAAAATATACGAACATGAGAATAAACAACTTCAATTCGTTTGTGTCACATAATATTTTCAAAATCTGCTGCTAACAGTTGACTAACAAAATCAGATATGTTATCCATTACTTTGCAGTTTGAAAATTTCAGCATTTTTCATAAGACAATCGATTATTAAACACACACAATCGATTGTTTGAACATAGACAATCGATTGTTAAACACACACAATCGATTATTTGTTATTTTTGAAAAACTTTCAGATCATACCGTCTTAAGACAATCGATTGTTATGCATTGACAATCGATTGTTGGCTATTTTTGAAAAATTCCAGAGCACTGTTTCAAGACAATCGATTGTTAAAAAAAGACAATCGATTGTGGATAATTTTTGAAAAATTCCAGATTACACTGCCTAACGACAATCGATTGTTAGACATAGACAATCGATTGTGGGTGATTTTTGAAAAATTCCAGATTACTGTCTAACGACAATCGATTGTTAGACATAGACAATCGATTGTGGATGATTTTTGAAAAATTCCAGACCTCTGTTTCAAGACAATCGATTGTTAGACAAAGACAATCGATTGTTGGCTATTTTTGAAAAATTCCAGAACACACTATTTCAAGACAATCGATTGTTAGCCAAAGACAATCGATTGTTGATCAATTGTTTTTCAGCTTTAATGCGGAAATAGTTGATAATCGACTAGTTTTTCAGGCTAGTTGATTACCCCCACTGGAAAATAAAAGTTTTATTGATATTTGAGCATATTGAAGATATTCTAAAGAACTACTGCTAACATTGCATCATGAACTAACTAATACGAGCTAATACTAATGACTATTAGTTTATTCATTAACTAATACAAATAAATCAAACAGCTCCATCTTCTTTCATCACCGATCCATCATCGACTAGGTGGTCTATCTTCCCATCGGGTTGCTCAAAGAAGTCTGCCACATTCAAGTTGTCGTCAGAGACAAAATTCGTTATGGGGCGTTTACTCTTTCGAGAAGCTTGGTAAAGGTCAACCATACGGCAATCCTTTGACCAGTGCCCGTTTCCACCGCAACGATAATATATAGTTTATAAACTATTTGCTTTTGGATTCTTATCGTATCGTGCTTGTGGCAGAGTGATCAACTTCATGTTGTCATCTCTCTTCTTTAAGCCTTTCCACAAGATGGGTGAATCCTTGATGTTGAGATATTCAATCTTCAAACTTTCATCAAAGTGATGGCGCAAGAAAATCAAGGCCTTCATACAGTTTCAAACCTTCATTAAGGTAATGGCGCAAGAAAATCAAGGCCTTAGCATAGTTTCAAACCTTCATCAAGGTGATGGCGCAAGAAAATCAAGGCCTTAGCATAGTTTTGGGTGGATGCACTATTTCTGTCTTTAATGGCGTCTCCAAGACCCATAGCATCTAAGTGGATTTCATCATCCAACACCCATGTCATATAGTTCTTACCCGAAATTTCGAGGGCAACGAACTTTCTTTTCATATGACACAATTACATCAAGAGCGTGTTCATACTTACGGGCTCTATTACAATTATCACATTCACTTCAGGGAATGGATCAAAATCATGTGCTTTACACAAGCTGCTACCACATTCTCTAAAGGGAATGGAGCAAATTCAATTGGACGGAATTCTTTGTCACGTCCACATTCATTGATACCTTCATGGTAATTAGTCTTCTTTCAGACTTATCATATACTGCTTCCACATTCTCTAAAGGGAATGGAGCAAATTCAATGGGACGGAATTCTTTGTCACGTCCACAATCATACATGAATTTAATCATGGCAGGACATAGAGATTTTACCACTTCGTGTGGTTATAATTTCTCACAAACTCCATTAGAGTTATAATCAAACTTTGTATATAAAATTTATAGAATTCCAAGAATTTGAAAAGGAAAAGTAAATTACTTACCTTTAAGGTATACCAAATATATTTTCAATATTTTCTTCCTTTCTTCCTTTCCTTTCTTTCTTTCCTTTTTCCACGTTTTTCTTTCTTTTCTCTTTTTGCCGTTTTTCTTTTCGTTCCCTTTCTGTTCTTTTCTTTGTTTTCTTTCTTTCTTTTTGTTTCTGCTTCCTTCTTTTTTTTTCTTTTTCTTTCTTCATTCATTCTTTGAAGAAAAACCCTACACAAACAAAAGTTAAGACAATCGAAAATTAAATTAGGAAGAAGGAAATACCTCAGATTTCTCGAGAATGGTTCTTAAGACGGTAGAGTCTCGTGCTGATAACGTGTTATGAAATAATATAAAAGACAAGAACAATAACTCAAGAACAAGAGCAAATAGAGAGAAGAGTAGAGAGAGTTCTTCTTATTGATACTTAGAGAATGTTAGGAGTGATTTACAATGGTAGAAGACCCCTTTATTTATAGGGAGGGGGATGATTTATCTACCAAGAATAGAACTCTAGAATCTCTCTAATTATAGACATTCACCTTAAATAGGAGATTTCATAACAAGGTAATTTTTTTTGCAGGGGGAGGGGGGGTATGGGGGGTTAGTAAGGTGAGTGTTAACGAAAAACTAAAATTTAAAAAGAAATTTTTTTGTAGAGGGGATGGGATGAGTTGGTGAGGGTAGGAAAAATTGAGAAGAAGTTTTAAAAAATATCTTTTCTCTTTTTTTATAAGAAAAATATTTTTCTTCAATTAAAAAAATAAATTATTTTTCAAAATATTTAAACCATTAAATATTAAAAAATTCGCACCAAAAACACCCCAAATCTCTACTTGAATAAGTAAATATTTTCTTGGGTGAAAAGTATTTCATAAACTTTAATAGACAAAACTATCCAATAGGGCGAAACAACCACCGTCACAGAAAAGAATTCTCTTTTACTTGTGTGGTTAGGATTAGGGAGCATGAATTCCCATTCAAAGTTGAATACGACATGTCAAGGTACCCCACACGCTGCAATATTCGATTTTCTATAATTCTATATTGACCATTCGACCTCTACAATAATCATAATTTTAGGTTTTGCATTCTTCATATTCTCTCTGCCTATTCTCTCTGCCGTAAGGTAACCCACCCCACCTGGTGGGATAACTGGCTAGTTGTTGTTGTTGTTGTTGCATTCTTCATATTCAAACCAACAGAAAGAGAGAAGATGATAGAGGTAGTGTTGAACGATCGATTGGGGAAGAAGGTGAAGGTGAAGTGCAACGAGGATGACACCATCGGTGACTTGAAGAAGTTGGTTGCTGCTCAGACCGGTACACGCGCCGACAAGATTCGTATCCAGAAGTGGTACAATGTCTACAAGGATCATATTACCCTCAAGGACTACGAAATTCACGATGGCATGGGCCTTGAGCTCTACTACAACTAATTCAATAGGTAACTTTTGAATTTGAGGAGGGTTTTTTGTGTTACTTTTGGAGTGTGATCTGATGGTTTTTTGGTTTGAGCTAAGAAACTTTTGTTAATATGAATTATGATTGAGTTTTTACTCCCCTTTGTGATCAACTGGTGGGTTGATTTTATGAATTATGATTTTGTGTTTAGTTGAAAATTTGGGTTTGATCTGTGTTCTTGATGTTTGGTTGGCTTGGAATTGATTTGTTAATTTTCTTATGTGATTGAGGTTTTACTCCCCCTTTTGGCGGTTTGTTGTATGTATATGCTGTTGGGTATACGAAAGTAGTATGCAATTTGAGGGTTTTATGGTCTAAACTGTTGTAGTATTCGTGAATGCATCCCTCTGTATTTTGAGGGGGCAACGTGTTGCGAATTTTTTTAAGGGGCTGTGCCAAAGCTTTGAGAAATACCATAACTTTTATTCAAATTGTAAGATGTGGAAAAGGTGTTTATTCCCAACTGATTGTTGCAACATGTTGCTAAAACTATGTAGAATGGTATCAAATTTATAGTTTCCCATACACGGGGCAAAGCTATGTATTGACCACCCTTCGCCGAAAAATTATACTATGTGTACGGCAAACTATTACTCTTTTTTTTATTATAAAATAGACTTTGAGCACCCTTGTATAGTTCATTGGCTAAGGGTGTTAAAAATTTGAATATCCTTGTTAAATTTTCTAGCTTTGTGTATGGGCCATACACTTGTCTGATACCATCAAGTTGATGCCTTTTCTCTTTTACAACAACAATAACAATGGCTTAGCTTGATACAAGTTGGTGTTTTCTCTCTTTTAGTTGTAAAAAAATATCTTGAAATTGGACTGAGGTGTTTTTTTTTTCCTTGTTGGTCGCTTGAGTCCTTGAATAAACACCCAGAAGTAACCATACTTGGGTACCATAACCTTTAAACTGTTTATGATTCGGAAAGTTAGAAATTATGCAATCTTCTACATTGAGGTATTTCGGTTGTTTTTGGTGACAGTAATGTACTTCTGACTAATGAAATTGGTGAAATAGGCTCTCAAGTTATTCTACATTGAGGTATTTCGGTTGTTTTTGGTGACAGTAATGTACTTCTGACTAATGAAATTGGTGAAATAGGCTCTCAAGTTATTAAAGAAAACGTCTTTTAGTGCCATATTAGGATGTATGCAAAAAATATAAAACAAACAAAGAAAGAAGTTATCTCCTAATAATAGTGTCTTCTAGTCTTTAGTCTTGGCTACTTTTCAGCTATGTTGCTCGGAATCTCCGAAAATATGGCCGGATACGTGTCGGATCCTCCAAAAGTAGTGCATTTTTAAAGGATCCGACACGGGTGTGGCTGTATTTTGGAGAATCTGCGAACATAGCTTTTCAGCGTGTCTTTGCTACATCTTTGGTGCTCAATGCTTCTTTATTCAGGTAGCAAAGGGGCTCAATAAAAAGAAAAAGTTACATTCCCCATTGAACTTTAAAAACCATGAAATAACGCGTAATATCAAACTATATGAGAGCACTGACTCCCTCGGTGCTCAATACTTATCTATTCGGGTATCAGGGGAAACTGCATATACAACCTTACCCACCCAAGATATAGTACTCAATAAAGCTCACCTCCATTACTTTCATGTGGCAAGCAGAATGAGTGGTTCTACTGGTGCTTTATAAAATTAAGAGTCCCTAGCCTTTAGGTATCAGTGAGTTGTTGGTTTAGGCTTTCAAGAGAATCATTTGTCTTTAGAGCAAAGCGCCTTGAAATAGGATGTGTGGACGTAAAATGAAACCAGGGATATTCCATGAATGCTCAATGTGTGACATTCTATGTGGAAGACAAGGTATGTGGTTCTGCTCCCCATGTTGCCCTGACTTTGTGATGTATTCTGAAATTTCAGAGGATTACTCTTCTAGAGAGTAATTGATACATTGATGACATTTCTTTTATAGTAGCCCACTTATTTTCTATCACAGTGATAAAGGACCTACTACTGAATTGCTTGTGTGATATTGTGTTTGCAAGTTTTGGTTTGATTTTGTTTCCAGTGCATTGTTTACTGTAGCAAATGCATATCTATTTATTACTCCTGGCCATTGATATTCATTATTCCCATGTATTATTTTAGGTTTATCTTATATTAAAATGTACTGGGGACGTATCTGAGATGTTTTGAATAAAAGCTTGATTATTGGTTTGTAATGAAAAGTTTGACATGTTTAATCGACTTGAAGGAAAATGATCAACTTTGTGAATGCCATGTAACTGGTCGGTATTTTGCCTTGTGTACAAGGAATTATATTTGTACTTGGAGATTTTCTTATAAGAAAAACTGTGGTTGAACAAACTTTGGCTACGTAAAATAATAGAATTTGCGACGGAGCTGCCTTATTCTTTTTTTTTTAGCTTAAACTAAACTGTTGTCTTCAAATACATCTTCCAAATAAGGACACATGCTTAGCATCTCAAGATATATAGGTTTTGTTTCACACTTGGTACAACAGGGGAGTGCAGAATTGACTAAATTTCTGGTATAAAAACTATTTCTTACTTGCCTATAAAAAGTAAAAGAAGAGAACTATTTCTTACTTGCGGAGACAGTCCGCATAGCACGCGTTGATGCGCGCACAAACACAAATGTGTGTAATCTTAACAGATTTTGAACTCCCTAGCTAGAAATCAGCTTTACTATTATATACGAGGAAATATCTGTATGATGTTAAAAGCTTGATTCTAGTGATTCTGTAACAAAAGGCAACTACTAAAAAGACTGTCATACAAGTTCCAAACCCATTGGTACATTAACCAAAGGATCAGCAGACTCCATATCAAATTTGAAAAAACTACCAAAGTAGACACATGGAATCTTTCTTTCTTCGCAGAATTCTGGGTCCGAATACCAAGTCTCATCAGCCACATCTCCAGGAATTAAACGATTTTTGTTGCATATAACAGAAGCAGTAGAAGAAGTTATCACCACTCTTCTGACTGATGGTGATTTGGCACATGATCTAAGGACATTTAATGTTCCTTTTACAGCAGGATCCACAAGTTCCTCCTGAAAAATGGAAAAAGATGATAATGTTTTCTTTTAAGTTACAGACAAACATGCTCCTCTTTAAAGACATCTCTTGGACATCACTACACTAATTTAATCGAGGACTGCAACAAAACAGGTTTCTGACCTTGGATTTTGCTGTGAGAGAAACGGGTGATGCTCCTTTTCAAAAAAGAAACATGTGATGCCGTATGAAATACTCCTTCACAACCATCAATGGCAGGATCAAATGATCGCTCTTCAAGTAACTCAGCTTTGAATAGATGCAGCCTCCCTTTAGCTCCGTCAAGTCTTAGCTGGTGATCCACTTTGCTTGTATCCTCTGCGTGTTTATAACTAAAATTTTAGAAGCACGGAAGCAACACCATGACACGTAAAATTATTGCAGAATTTCTGTTCTGTCCCGAATATCAGATGTAATGTGAAACCGCCCTTTTGATTTGATTAAAACAAGAACGAGATATACGTAGCATTTTCTGATTAATATATAACATACCTTTGATTCTAGCCTTAAAGCCAACCAGTCAGGTTGTGTTTGGTATTTTGCAAATAATTAAATACCACTGCTGAAAGATATCTGGGAAAGACATTCACAAAAAACCAATGTAATCATCAATTGTCTTCCCAATTGTTTCAAAGCTCCTTGTCCTAGCCAATCGTCTTTCCATAAGGATATCTTCATTCCATCCCCCACTCTGACTTTAGAGTTGATCATCATTTTAGGCCACAAAGTTCTAATCTATCTGCAGAGACTGATCCCATATGGACTATTAACTGCTTTGATTGTTCATTCTCCTTCCATCTCATATTTTTCTTTAATCACAATTTTCCATAGTGGAAGGTCTTCTGCTGCAAATCTCCAAAGCCATTTTATTATCAAGCTTTGATTCTGGACTTTCATATTCTTGATCCCAAGAACCCCTTACTTCTTGTTAGCTAAAAGAGACATCCATTTAACCAAATGGATTTTTCTATTTTCATTGTTACCTTGCCATAAGAAGTTTCTTCGCAATGCATCCATCCTTTTCAATCATTTGCTGGAATGGGAAAAAGAGAAATCATATAAGTAGACATTGCGTCAAGCACAAAATTAATAAAAATCAATCTGCCCCCATAGGTACTGGTTTTTCCAATTTGTCAGCTTCTTCTCACACTTTTCTAACACTCCATTCCATATCCCCTTTGACTTACTTTTTGCCCATAAAGGCATCTCCAAATAAATTTTTGGCAACTCCCCAATCCTTCCTCCAAGAATTGCAGCTAAACTACGAATTTCTTCCACCTCATTAACTGGATATATAAAACTTTTGTTCCAATTAATGTGTAGTCCATATGTGGATTCAAAAAAAAAAAATGAAAATCACCCTCAGCATCATTAGTCGGGTCTTATCAGCTTCACATAAAACCAATGTGTCATCCGCTTATTGAAGATGAGATATCACCGAATTGCTACCAACCCTTGAACTCACTTTGAAACCCCTAATCCAATTGTTGATTTGAGCTGTCTGTAACATATGATTCAGACCGTCCATGGCAATGATAAAGAGGAAAGGGGACAAGGGATCCCCTTGTCTCAAACCTCTTTGAGAAGGAAAAAATCTAGTTCGATAACGACTGACTAGTATTGAAAATTTGATCGTGCTGATACAGATATTGACCCAACCAATTAATTTCTCTCCAAAACCCATTTTCATGAGAGTGCCTCGTAGGAACTTCCAGTTTAAATGATATGCCTTCTCAACATCCAATATCACAGGCTCATTGCTTTTGGTTCTTGTATCTACACATTCACTTACTATTAAAATAGCATCCATAGGTTGCTTACCTCTTATGAAGGTCATCTGTTGTGTATCCACTAATTTATTCACCACTCTCTTAAGTTTCTCTGTTAACAACTTTGTGATGATTTGTAGATGCTACCAAAAAGACTGATAGGCCTAAAGCCTCGCAACTCCTTAGCTCCAACCTTCTTAGGTATCAATGCTACATTCGTAGCATTGAAACTTTTTTCAAATATTCCTTGAGCATGGAAGTTTTGAACAACTGCTACTACACCATTGTGAATCATTTCCCAGCAATAGCTAAAGAAAGCCATGGTGTAGCCATCGTGGCCATGTGATTTATCCTTTGCACATGATTTAACACTTCCCAAATCTCCTCTTCGCCAAATGGACTTTGCAACATTAGATTCTCATCTGGGGTAATCTTAGGGCAATCCCTAAGATTACCTTGTGGTCTCCACACCTCTGATTCTGTATACAGCTTCTGGTAGAATGTTACTATTTCTCTTTTTATATCTGCAGCGTTATCACTGCAACTCCTTCCAGTATCAGCTGATCAATATTATTATATCTTCCACGAGCATTTGCAGTTATGTGAAAGAATTTTGTGTTCCTGTCACCTTATTTCAATCAAAGAGCTCTGGATCTTTGTCTCCAAAACACCTCCTCTTGTTTAGCAATCTCCTCAAATTTCATTGATAAGGCAGTTTTTCTGTAGATTTCTTCTTCATTCAAGTTCCTTTGATCCTGTAACTCTTCAAATTCTGCAAGTTGATTGAGAATATTTGCTTCTTTTAATTCCAGATTTCCTTGAATGGTTTTGCTCCATTCTTTAAGCTTCTCCTTCAAAGCTTTCAATATAAAAGGTAAAATAAAATCAGGCCTCTTCATAGATAAAAGACTCCCACCATCCTTTAATTCTATCTTTGAAACCATCGGTTTGCAATCACCAATTTTCAAATTTGAAGTAAGACCTATCAGGTTCCCGATTTCTACATTGAAGCATCATGGGAGTATGATCAGATATGATTCTATGAAGTATAGTCTGTTTGATGTTTCTAAAACCTTCATTCCAATCCACTGAGATCAAAAACCTATCTAATCTTGTTGCTATATCATACATGTCAGCTTTCCTCCATGTGTATGTCCCAGTTGAAGATCCACCAATTCTATGTCCTCAATGAACTCCGAAAACTCAGTCATAGCCCTATTAATTCTATTACAGTTCTTCTTCTCCGATGGGAATCTTACAGTGTTAAAATCCTTACAAACCATCCAAGGCCCAGAAAATAGGCTTCTAGCACCAGCCAACTCCCACCAAACTTTTTCTCTTTCTTTTCTATCGTTTGGAGCATACACATTAGAAAGATGCCAAGTAAAATCTTGAGATTTACCAGAGAATTTACAAGAAGTTGAATAAGTACCTAAACTACTGACTTCCCCTTCCCAAATTCTGCTATCCCAAAGTACTACAATTATCCTCTAGTTCCACTAGCTTCTAATTGTGCAAACTTTCCCCATCTATTTGCCCAAAGCTCTTTAATTATTTCCCTAATATTCCGTTCTACCTTGGATTCCTGGAAGTAGGGGTGGGCATTCGGGCAATTCAGATTGCATATGAAATTTCGGTTTGGATTTTCAGTTTTTGGATTGACAAAATGACAATCCAAATCCAATCCAAATAAGTTCGATTTCGGATTAATCAGTTTGGATATTTTGGCTTTTCGATTTTGAGCTTATAACTTGAGATGTTTCTTCTTTTAACAAAAAAATGAATATCCAAATGAAGTACTCATGTTACAACAACAACAACAACAACAACAACAACAACAACTACCCAGTATACTCCCACTAGGTGGGGTTTGGGGAGGGTAATATGTAGACAAGCCTTACCCCTACCCGAAAGGGCAGAGAGGCTGTTTCCAATCGACCCCCGGCTCATAGGATAAAGGAAAAACGGCAGTAAAACAAAAACAAAGACAAAAACAAAAACAATAGAGCATTAGTAACTCCAGTAGATATAGCGTAAATAGCGTAAATAATTATCTAAACATACGAAACATAAATACAACTGCATGCAATAATATCATATAGTAACTACCACAACTAACAGCCATAGGGGGAGCATCAGCTAAAACACAAATCATCTATGGGAAACCATGCTGACCCACACCCAACCCCGGCTGAGGCGTACGAAAAACTCTAGGAGCCCCTATCCTACAACCCTAATTCTAGACCTCCAAACTTTCCTATCAAGGGTCATGTCCTTGGAAACCTGCATTCTAGTCTTGTCCTGCCTAATCACCTCACCCCAATACTTCTTAGGCCTCCCTCTGCCTCGCCGACCGCCAACAATCTCCAGCCGCTCGCAGCTCCTCACCGGGGCATCGGGACTTCTTCTCCGCACATGCCCGAACCACCTCAGCCTCGCTTCTCACATTTTCTCATCCACCGGGGCCACCCCCACCTTCTCTCGAATAACTTCATTCTTAATCTTATCTAGCCTGGTGTGTCCGCACATACACCTAAGCATCCTCATCTCCGCAACCTTCATCCTCTGAACATGCGAGTTCTTCACGGGCCAGCACTCCGCCCCATACAACATCGCAGGTCTAACCACGGCTCTATAGAATTTCCCCTTGAGTTTGTGTGGAACTTTCTTGTCACACAGGACTCCTGATGCAAGCCTCCACTTTGACCACCCCGCTCCTATACGATGAGTGACGTCCCCGCCAATCTCTCCGTCCCCCTGAATCACAGACCCAAGATATCGGACGCTGTCCCTCTTGGCGATGGCCTGAGAACCAATCACTCGAAGTACTCATGTTAAACTACCTGAAAAGTTATTCATTTTCACTTCAATCATCCAAATGAAATATTAAAGTAACGAAATTATCATATATAAAAAAAAATACAATAGAGACGTTAATACGACAGATAAGAAGTATAAATAGTAAAACCATGTCCAAATAGAAAGTATTCTCATAATAACTTAGTAATTAATATTGAATATATATGATAATATCTAATGAGTATGGTATTGAACTTATTACTATTAACATATGAACAATGGACTAAATATAAAGTATAAGAATTTCGGATTTTTGGATATCCAATAATTCGAAGTACCAAATCCAATATCCAATCCAAAATTTTTAAAAATAAAATCCAAAATCCAATCCGTAATCCGAAAATCTAAGCCAAAAATCCAAGAAATTCGGATTTCGGTTTGGATTTCGGGTTTGCCCAAAGTATGCGAACCCCTACTTGGAAGCAATAAACATCTGCTTTCCAGTTGTGAATCCTTCATCAACACTCTTTTCCTATATCGGTTTTGCCCCCTCACATTTCATGAGATAATATTAACCTTCATTGATCATGAATAATAATACTCCCCCTACTTCTACTACCATTGCTCTTGAATTTGCTCCCAAAATCTAGGTTCTTTACTTCTTTAGGAACTTTTCTTTTTGGAGTTTATGTCATCTGCATGTCTGAATGACTTTGTTTGCTTGCCTTTTCTCATCAATCTTCATGAATAACTCTAATGCTTCTTTCTCGCATCCTCGGAATTCCACTCCAAATTCTTTACTAAGCCGGATTATATTCTGATGAACCCGTAGTGATGCTTCGAATTCTAGATCCTTTTCTGTCTCTGCATGTTGTAAGTTGAGGTTGTGCATCTTCAATTACCCAGCCCATTTCTTTGTTTCCTTCACTTGTCTACATGTTCTCTCCTTTTGGAGTTTCGAGAGAATTACCACATTCTTCAAAAACTGTCATGGAATTTTCTTCATTGGATTTGATATTTTGTTCTTCTTTATCCCTTCTTTTTCTGAGTCTTTTTCTCTCTCTTGATCTCTGGTGTCTGTTACATTCTGTATCTCTGATGAGATTGATAAAGTAACATCTGAATTTGCAATTATCTCTTCCATAAAGGAATCAGGCCTAGGCTCATATTGCAGGCCCTCATGTCTTAGAGAACCTGAAAAGCTTTGGACCAACAAATCTAGGCCCAAGTAGCTTTTTGATTAACTTAATTTTTGCGCTAGGATCAATTCTTGAGCTTTCCTCCCACTTGAGAAGTCACGTGTGGATTCCAAAATTCTGATTTGAGGAACATCATATATCTCTACCGTTGTAGAAGAATGCACGTGCCCTGTCACATCTTTAGCTAGAGCCCCCCTCTGACGCATATTCATCCTCCACAACCCAATGGTCCGAAGCCTTCTTTCCTCATCCTCCTCCAGCGAAAGTTCTCACTGGAGCCTCACACCACACCTTAATCTGATAAATTAACCCTTCGAACCCCACCTTCACTGATTTCGGGACTGATTCCCCATCCCCTCACCTTAACCCTTGCCCATTTTAAATGGTTTCTGAGCTCTGTCTCCTCTTCTTTTTGTTACCAACCACCGCAATGATCACCCACTTCCTTGAAGACTTTCTTAGACTATAACTGGATAGGCAGGCCAACGAGCCTTATCCACACATGGTTTAATTTTTGACTACTTGGAATAGAGCCCACTGTTGGATTCCACCATTAAAGATGAACCTTGTGCAATTTCCAGTACTTTTCACCTTTCAGGACGTGCTCAGTAATTATCTTCGAGGAGAATTCAGAGAGAAACCGATTCTGTCCCATCTCATAAATATTGACTCCATGCGCCTGCTTCCAAGAAATACTTGTCCAACGACGAATTTACGAGAGTAGGAATGTCAGTTATTTCTTCAGGTGTGCTGCCAACTATACTCCTGCTAAGTAATTCATTTTGGGTGTGATTACTCTCTCCTGAAATGCATATAACTCCTCGCTTTTCCTGGACTACAACTGCATTTATTCCCTGGAAATCCGTTTACTCCTGATATTGTCAGAATATTATAGACCTTCCTCTGTAGTTCTAGATGAATCTCTCACTGATTTCTGAGTGTAGTGATTAATGAACTTTCAATCTTAACAGCTATATCCACCCTCTGAGTGTAGTGATTAATGAACTTTCAATCTTAACAGCTATATCCACCCAACCTGTATTGAAAGACATTTCAGGGACAATAATGACTGATCTCCTCCTTCCTTGAACATTAATGATTGTTATATAACCTCCATATTTGTTATAGTTTCTCGAACAAAATAACTCTCAGAGGTGATCGCAGAATTTTCATCTTTTGACAAAGTTTCCTCTCATTTTTAAGGCTTCTTTGAGAGTACCGAACAACCACGCCATCGTCTTCCGGTTGAAGTTTGTTCTCCTGATCAGATTTCTGCCACGTTCCGTCCACTCGAACCATGTCCCAGCTCTGGTTTCATTCTTGCTGATGTTATAAGATTTAAAACCCACTGTAAAGTATATCTTATCTTCCATCATCTAGATCTGGTATATATCAGTAATCACAGTGTCTGCAAATAGGTTGTAGGAGTGAAAAAAAAGCTTTTCCGGTACTGAAAGATGTTTAAATAATCGGAAACCGGTGGATTTTTACCGGGAAATAGAAAAAAAGAACTTCGGATATTGGAGATGGGTAGTCTCGAAATTGCCTCGCAAGAAGGTTGTCTGAAGAAAAAAGTTTGGAAAGTGGCCCAAAAAAGCCACATACGCCGGCGCGTGGCTTAGATCTCACCGGAAAAAGCTGGTTCTGTGTCGCGTGTGAGGGCGCGTAAATGCTCGGTTGACAGAGATCTGTGCTGGGGTTTGGTTGCGGGAAGGTTGGCTCTTGCTAGGGGTGATGTGGTCGTCGAAAATATTAGGTAGGAATGCATTTCGGAGACAGAAAGCGTTACATTTTATTGTTCTTGAGAGAACACTTTATTGTGTTCTGCTTTCTCCAAATATTTGTTGAAAACCAAAACTTCAAATCCCAACATAAGATTTTAACATATCAAAACTTGCCCTAAAATTTATGTCCAAATACATTGTCAATTTCGAATCAAATTTTACCTAAATTACCATAATTTGGGAATCTATATTCAAACGGGTTCTAAGAGAGAGCTTTGAATAAGGGAAAATGTGTCGTTTTGTGTTTTATACCCGTATTAGTAATTCTGAGATCATTATCGCACCTAAAGTGTGGTGAAACGGCAAGAATACACCTTATGTTTGTAAATATGTTTTGAGTGTATGAAAAATTATGTCTATAGGTGTGAAAAGTCTTTAATAAATGTGAATTAAATTAATGAAATCATGGGTGGTGGAGTGCTGGCCCGTGAAGAACTCGCATGTTCAGAGAATAAAAGTTGCGGAGATGAGGATGCTTAGGTGGATGTGTGGGCACACCAGGCTGGATAAGATCAAGAATAAAGTTATTCGACAGAAGGTAGGGGTGGCCCCGGTGGACGAGAAGATGCGAGAAGCGCGACTGAGGTGGTTCGGGCATGTTCGGAGGAGGGCCCTCGATGCCCCGGTGAGGAGCTGCGAGCGGCTGGAGATTGTTGGTGGTCGGCGAGGGAGAGGGAGGCCTAAGAAGCATTGGGGAGATGTGATTAGGCAGGACATGACCAGATTGCAGGTTACCGAGGACATGACTCTTGGAGGTCTAGAATCAGGATTGTAGGCTAGGGGCTCCTAGAGTCCTTCGTTCGCATCTCTCGGGGTTGGGTGTGGGATAGTAGGGTTACCCATATGTGATTAGTGTTTTAGCTTCTGTCTCCATATGGTTGTTAATATGGTAGTTACTGTTTGTTATTATTGCATTATTGCATGCGACTGTATTTATGTTGCTTATGTTTTCATAAGTACTTACATTATTACTGCAGGAGTACCTATGCTCTAATATTTTGTTTTGTTTTGCTTGTGTTTCTAATTTTACCTTTGTTTTCGTAATGTAGCTTTCCCTCTTTTTATCCTACACGCCGAGGGTCGTTTGGAAACAGCCTCTCTGACCTTACGGGCAGGGGTAAGGCTCGTCTACATATTACCCTCCCCATACCCCACCTGGTGGGATAACTGGGTAGTTATTGTTGTTGTTATTGTTGAAATCATGGGTGGTGGATAAGTACTAACCTTTTAGAAGTCGTTTGGTATAAGGTATAAGAAGGTATAAAGATAATATAAAAATTTAATACCACATTAACATTTTGTTTGATTAGCAAATCAGGTATAAATTATCTCGGTATTAATTTTAATACTGAGATAACTTATACCTTATAGAAAGTGAAGTAATTAGCATCGGTATAACTTATATCTTGTTTTTAGAAATTATGCAATTGTCATTCTTACTACAATATACCAAATAATGAATAAATAAAAATCCCACCATAAGTAATCCTAACATAACGTATCCCAATATACTTTTATAGCGTCATAACTTATATCCATATAAATGATATTCCAAACAACCAAACCCACTTTAAAGTATATCTTATCTTCTATCATCTAGATATGGTATATATCAGTAATCACAGTAGTTGCAAATAGGTTGTAGGAGTGGGAAAAAAAGCTTTTCCTGTACTGAAAGATGTTTAAGTCGTTGGAAACTGGTGGATTTTTGCCGGAAAATAGAAGAAAAAAAAAACTTCGGATTTTGGAGCTGTTGGAACGGGTAGTCTCGGAATAGCATCGCAAGAAGGTGTATGAAGAAAAAAGTTTGAAAAGTGGCCGAAAACAGCCACATGCGCCGTCCCTTGGCTTAGATCTCGCCGGGAAAAGTTGGTTTTGTGTCGCGCGTGAGGGCGCGTAAAGGCTCGGTTGACGGAGATCTTTGCTGGGGTTTGGTTGCGGGAAGGTTGGCTCTTGCTATGGGTGATGTGGTAGTCGAAAATAGTAGGTAGGAACGCATCTCGAAGACAGAGAAAGCGTTACGTTTTATTGTTCTTGAGAGAACTTTTTACTGTTTTCTGCTTCCTCGAAATATTTGTTGAAAACCAAAACTTCAAATCCCAAATATGACATAGGATCTGTTTTGGGCTAAATCATGACCATTTGAGATTTTAACATGTCAAAACTTGTCCCAAAATTTATATCCAAATACATTGTCAATTTCCAATCAAATTTTATCCAAATTATCTTTTCAAAAAATATTTGAGAATCTAAGTTCAAACGGGTCCTAAGAGAAAGCTTTGAATAAGGGGAAATGTATCATTTTGTGTTTTATGCCAGTATTAGTAATTGTGAGATTATTATCGAACCTAAAGTGTGATGAAACGACAAGAATACACCTCATGTTTGTAAATATGTTTTGAGTATATGAAAAATTATGTTTATAGGTGTGAAAAGTCTTTATAAACTGTGAATTAAATTAATGTAATCATGGGTGGTGGATAAGTACTAACCTTTTAGGAGCATTTGGTATGAGGTAGAAGAGTGGTATAAAAGTTTAATACCACTTTAATATTCTGTTTGATTAGTAAATTATGTATAAGTTATTTCGGTATTAATTTTAACATTGAGATAAATTATACCTTATATAAGGTGGGGTAATTAGCATCGGTATAACTTATATCTTCTTTTTAAAAATTATACAATTGTAATTCTTAATACAACATACCAAACAATAAATAAACAACAATCCCAGTATAACTAATCTTAGCATAACTTATATCGGTATAAATCGTATTCCAACCAATAGACCCTTTAGTGTGTAATTACTAATAAGTAGGATATTGGTATCTTACTCTTTCCCCTCTCCCTCCCTCGCCCCCACCCCCACCCCTCAAAGGTATGTACTCCAATAGGATGCAAATAGTGGGGCAAGTAAGCTCAAGGGTTTCGCCAAAGAATTATGACCGCTAATCTCACTATAATAGCCACTACTATAAAAGGAAAGATAAATTTGATTACTCTTCTTTCTTTCTAATATGCTGGTTGAAACCACATGCAACAAGTAGAAAACAGGTGAGTAAATTGACATATCATCAGAGAAGTCCAGTGCCAGCAGCAGACACTAATTTTGGCAATAGATGAACAATGTATTAACCTACTGCTTGTTCAAATCTTGAGAAAATTCTTCTCTATCAAGCTTTCAATAGTGTCCTTCACGCTCAACTCAAGAGATGTGAAATTGACGCCTAAACTTTTTGCTCTTTCATTGGACACTTGGAAGCTCGGGATTAGAGGCAATCCATCTTCAAAACTACATCCAAATTTAAGAACTATGAGACCTCAAATTGATTTAAATGGAACAAAAGATTCAAAGAAGATCACTTAAGCTTAAGGAAGAAAAACATGTTCAGTTAATATAAGCCAGTGTCTAAATAGTCCACTTCTAAGAGTAATTGGTGATCCTTTTCAAGAGTTTTAACTACTCAGTAACTGTAGACTTGTTAGATTCTTCTGCCTTTGTTGGTCTCCTGTTTTGAATCTTCACATCAATTGATGCTTTTTCTCTGCTGAAGAAGAAGATAGTAATGAAAACTAACCAGTATCAAGAGAATTATAAGTGTGATATTGGCAATACTTACTTCTCAGGGGGAGTGATGGAAGGGTAAAGCTTTTGTACAATCTTCAAAACCAAAGAAGAGTATCCATTTACCCCAACTAAACAATATCTTCCATTTGCTGAAGGAACCTCAAATGCTAGTATATGTGCATTAGCAACATCCCTAACATCAACAAATCTATATATTCCACCAGACCATGCTTCTTTTCCTTCAACAAACAAAGACAATATGTCAATCTTTAGTACTAGTATTTATTATCAAAAACTTGATTTGAACAAAAAAAAATTTAACTACATATTAACTGAGCCGCTGATTTTTCATACCATTTCACCACACAACTTTGAAAAGCTTTGCAAGTGTTTTGAAACAACTTATTTGGTTAAGTTTTTCAGGAAAGTATGCTTTTGAAACTTCTCGGGCGCACTTATCTAAACTTCAAATCCATCCACTTTTTTGAGTGAAACTGTTACGCCTTTTGCTTTTATTTCATGAGTCCTGATGAAGCATCAACGGAGATAAGGTTAAGTTGCGTGTATACCTTTTGCAGGCTTGAATACCAGAGGGGGGATGGAAGGTAAAGAAGGGAGTCTGACAGCGTTTACCAAACTCAACATTTCATTTTCAAAGTTAATTTTGTGTTGAGGTAAAATAGAGTGTTTATCAGTGGCAGGGCAACAAATACTGTAGAAAGTAGGCTTTCTGAAAATCTTACTTCTGTATATGATATTGATGGTTCTTCACATTACACATTTTAAGGGCTTAGAAACAAATTGTTAAAGAACTATTGCAGTAGCAGGAATCTGTATTTCTGAATCGAGGAAACACAAACATAGAATGGACGACACAAAAGCAGTTTCTAGTTAAATGATCTCTAAGAGTGTGTTTGATACGAAGAAAATATTTTTCGAAAAATGTTTTTCACTTTTTCCATGTTTGGTTGCTTAAATATTTTGAAAAATATTTTCCTTATAAACTCATTTTACTCTCGAACGAGGAAGATAGTTCTTTATCAATAGAAAGGAAAATATATTCCAAAACTCCTTCTCAACCTTTCCTACACTATTCTCCGCCCTCACCAACCCAACCCAACCCACCCCACCCCCTCTCTTCAATTTATTTTTTTAAAATTTCAGTTTTTTCTGTCACCATCTACCCTGCTACCTCCATCCCGCACAAAAATACTTTTTTTTCTTTATAATTTTAAATTTCTGTTTTTATTTTTTTTGCAACAACCCCCCCCCCCCACCCCCCGGAAAAAAATATTTTTTAATATATTTTTAATTTTAGTTTTTTCATCTTTCGGTTTATACGTTAGGAATTTTCAGATTTCAAAGTTATGAGTTCGGAGGTTTATGTGTTTGGAAGTTTACGGATTTAGGAATTCTAAAGTTTACGGGTTTGAAAGTTTAGCGCTACGGAAGTTTATGAAGTGGGTGGGTTCGGAAGGTTGTTGGTTCTAAAGTTTATGGCTTCATGTTTATTGTATCTAAATTATTTATGAATACTCTTGAGAAGTTATTTTCCTTAATTTGCGTTCCAAATACTAAAAATACAACGAACACTTATTCCTATTATGTATTTTGTGCACAAATATTTCATTCAGGGTGCTGTACGCTAATAGGGACGGGCTAGGAGAGAGGAGGAGGAGGTAAGAACTCTCAAGGTGTCTTAATGTCACTGAACAAACTTACCTTCTTTTATGAAGTTCAATATAGCCTCGCAAGAGAAATTGAGCGTAGTGTCACGGGCTTAGTCGGCGCAGCACACAGCGCCCGTGCGGCGTCCCGAGGCCGCCCACTACCTCGAGACAAGCCTTACCACACGCGGAAGCCAACTGGTTTCGCCCTGCCGTGGGCTCATCAGGGAAGCGGCACTAGCCCCCGACCAGTTGATCCCTTAGGCCTACTTCGGTCCACTTCATTGTCAAGTCCATGACCAGCGACAAGCACCCCAAACTTAACCGGGTCGGTCCGCCTAACTCGGCCAGGTAGAAGCATCTAAGGGAGAACAACGCCTTAATGCTAATGTCGTCCCCATAATCCAACGACGAAGTTCCAGATGGCCCGCTCTTTCCTTTGGACTACACGGTCACGACAAACGGGTCGTGACAGTAGGCTGCAGAAGTGGACCGATGACTAGACCCGGATGAAGTGTAACTAAGTCAATCCCATTCTCTTTTGCAAATTCCCAAGCAGCTTCTTCAGCCAGGGTTTTGGATACTTGATATCATTCCTGCAAACAAATTGTGAAGAGACTGCTAATATCTTCTACTGTTACTTCTTTAAATACATTTACCAAATGAAGCACTACATAATCCTGCCTTAAAAACTGAAATATTTAAGAAAGAGATAAAGGGTAGTTTAGACAAATATATATTGATCATATGATTAAGGCTACTAGATGTGCTACTTAATGTGTGTACAAAAACCTGAAAAGACAACAACATGGACTGAATGTAATAATTATCTTAGTATCTCAAGACATAACGCTTATTAAGTCAGCATAAAAAAACATATTAAGTCCAGATAGCATATACGCACATAAGGACAAATGTGAAGGGAAAATACGAGACAATTTGCTAATGACAAGGATATGAATATCAACAAGTATAAAATAAAGATACAACTAAAATATCCCATAATAAAAAAAGATGTGGAAGTGATCAAATCAGAAAAGAGCACAAACAACCAAATCAACTTCCAATGCAACTCCGAGAAAGATGAAAATTTTTAATTTGTGTCTCATACAACTGCCACTAGTTGTATGAGGTAACTTTTTGTCTCATAATTTTGTGAACCCTGATTTTTGTCGACCCAAAAATGTAAAATTGAGATCCATAAATTTGTGAGACAAAAAGAAGTCTCATACAACTAGTATCAGTTGCCTCATAAAATTGAAAAGAAGTACCAATGTATAACGACACATGGTACTTTTCTTTCCTCGCAGAGTTGTGCATCTGAATACCAAGTCTCATCAGCTACAGCTCCAGGGGTTGACATATTTTTATTGCATATAACAGAAGCGGTAGAAGAAATCTGGCACATGATCTAAGGACATTTATAGTTCCTTTCACAGCAGGGTCTACAAGTTGCTCCTGAAAGATGGAGAAAGAGAATATTTTATTAGTTTGCAATTAAAGCATCCATAAATCTATTTAACTGCAAATTTGAAGCTGCAAACAACCATGTTCCTCCCTAAAGACATCTCTTCACAACTTTTTGACAGAGTTCTAGTGTTTGGATGGACAGATGTAAGAACTATTCAGGAAAATGTCTGAACCAGAAAAACCCAAGGAACTAAACCATGCTTTAAAGATTCAAAAAGGTTTCAAATTTATTGTCTTCATCTTTCAAATCAAATAGTAAAGTTATTGGTTTTACCACCAGAATGCCTATGAGATAGTGGTCGGCTTTTAGAATGCCTTTCTTCCTGACTTTTCTGAGAAGCCCTTTACGACTATACTATAAAGGGCAGAGGGTGTTCACCTTTGGAGACTTAGCTACTTAAGTCCTTCTCAAAAAGTCAAAATAAAGGTGAACGACATTCTGTTCTACAGCTACAGTACTGAATATTTCTTATTAATATTAAACATCTTAATAGTAAAACTACTTTCGTACTCATGTACATTCACTTGAGTAGTTAGTCGCTTCAAGTAAAGCACAAATCCATATCAAACCATCTGTAAGAAAGATAAATCCATAATTGGGCCCTTTCTTTTCCTAGAACTCTTAAACCAGATGTCCAGTCCAATGCTATTTTCCTTCTTTGGTAGTTATAGAAGATAAGACAAGACGGGTTGCTCTGATGGTAAGCAACCCTCACTTCCAACCGAGATGTTGTGAGTTCGAGTCTCCCCAAGAGCAAGGTGGTAAGTTCTTGGAGGGAAGGATGTCGGGGGTCTATTTGGAAACAACCTCTCTACTCAAGGGTAGGGGTAAGGTCTGCGTACACACTACCCTCCCCAGACTCCACTAAGTGAGATTATACTGGGTTGTTGTTGTTGTTGGTAGTTATAGAAGATAATAGTATTTGGATGTGACAAACAACAACAACAACAACAACTATCCAGTATAGTCCCACAAAATGGGGTCTGGGGAGGGTAGTATGTAGACAGGCCATACCCCTACCCGAAAGGGCAGAGAGGCTGTTTCCAATCGACCCTCGGCTCAGTGAAAGAAAGGAACAACAAAAACAAAAACAACAAAAGAGCACTAGTAGCTTCAGCAGAAATAGCATAAATAGTTATCTAAACATAAGAAGCATAAACAAAATAGCATGCAATAATATCAGACAGTAACAACCATAAATAACTACCATAAGGGAGACACAATCCAATATACAAATCATCTATGAATAGCACTGCCAAGCCTCACCCAACCCCGGGTGAGGAGTACGAAAAACTATAGGGGGCCCTATCCTACAACCCTGATACTAGATCTCCAGACTTTCCTATCAAGGGCCATGTCCTCAGAAACCTGCATTTTAGCCATGTCATGCCTAATCACCTCTCCCCAATACCTCTTAGGCCTCCTTCTGCCTCGCCGTGCGCCAACCATCGCCAGCCGCTCACAACTCCTCACCGGGGCATAAGGACTTCTCCTCCGTACATGCCCGAACCACCTCAGCCTCGCTTCTCGCATCTTCTCATCCACCGGGGCCACCCCACCTTCTCACGAATAACTTCATTCTTAATCTTATCTAACCTGGTGAGCCCGCACATCCACCTGAGCATCCTCATCTCCGCAACCTTCATCCTCTGAACATGAGAGTTTTTTACTGGCCAGCACTCCGCCCCATACAACATGGCAGGTCTAAGCACAGCTCTATAAAATTTTCCCTTGAGTTTCTGTGGAACTTTCTTGTCACACAGGACTCCTGATGCAAGCCTCCACTTTGACCACCCCGCTCCTATACGATGAGTGACGTCCCCGTCAATCTCTCCATCCCCCTGAACCACCGACCCAAGATATCTGACACTGTCCCTCTTGGCGATGACCTGAGATCCAAGCATCACGTCCCTGCCTACTTCGCTCGGCTCGGCGCTAAACTTGCACTCCAGGTATTCTGTCTTAGATCTGCTTATTTTGAACCCCTTAGACTCGAGAGCCTGTCTCCATACCTCTAACCTCTCATTAACACCGACCCTCGTCTCGTCTATCAAGACTATGTCATCAGCAAATAGCATACACCAAGGCACATTCCCTTGAATATGTCGGGTAAGAGCATCCATCACCAAGGCAAACAAGAGAGGCTAACGCCGATCCTTGATGGAGCCCCATAACCACTGGAAAATGGTCTGAGTCGCCACCCACCGTCCTAACCCTAGTCTTAGCTCCATCGTACATGTCCTTAATTACTCTGATGTAGGCTTCTGACACGCTCTTCGCCTCCAAGCACCTCCATAGCACCTCCCTTGGGACCTTGTCATACGCCTTCTCCAAGTCGATAAGCACCATGTGCAGGTCCTTCTTCTTATCCCTGAACTGCTCCACCAGCCTCCTGACAAGGTGGATAGCTTCTGTAGTAGAGCGACCCGGCATGAAACCGAACTGGTTCACAGATATAGATGTCATCTCCCTCACCCTCGCCTCGATCACCCGCTCCCAGACCTTTATGGTATGACTTATCATACAAAATTAACTCATATTTTACTTATCATCCAACCTGTCCAAGTTTAAACACATCAAAGTATTGATCAAACCGGGTCAAAATGCAACCTAAAATCCTAACATACAAAATCAAAATTTGCTGATTCGGAACTAAATAAATTTAAAAGAACATAAGCTAATTATATATTTAAGAAAAATGTATTACCTTTCAATGTTTTTCAAAAAGCAAAATAAAGAAGGATTTGATATCGGGTCATATTGTGTATTATGACATGTTATTTGACACATCTTAACCTGACCTGTTTTGACCCAACCAAGTTTTTGGACAAGGTAGGTCATCACTCGCCTATTGATTTGACCAACTTTGAACCGACAAAGTTCTCAATCCACGCATTTGTCACCTCTAGCTGTATTCAAAGGCATCAATAGAGGACTGCAACAAAGTAGGTTTTCTAACCTTGGATTTAGCTGTGAGAGAAACAGGTGATGCTGTATGAAATACTCCTTCACAACCATCAATAGCAGGATCAAATGATCGCTCTTCAAGTAACTCAGCTTTGAATAGATGCAGCCTCTCTTTAGCTCCATCAAGGCCTAGCAGGTGATTCACTTTACTTGTATCCACTGCGCGTTTATAACTAACATTTTAGAAGCAGGGAACACTTAATACATTCGAAGAATTAATAGCAAGTTGAGTCCATGATCACGTCAAATTGTTGCAGAATTTCTGTTCTGTCCTGAATATCAAATGTATATATGTGAAATCACCATTTCCATTTGACCAAAACAAGAACTGAATGGACATAACAATTCTGAAAGTGAATTTCGTATTATTGATATCAAATCAATATCTTACAATCTCAGTGACTTCAATATTATAATTCAACATGACGAGAAGCAGGTTTTTGAATCTACTAGGTAAGGTTAAGTTATTTTAACGTGGCAAAAATTATAGTTGTAACTTAACTATTGCAGTAGATAAAACTCAGTGACCATATGTGAAGTTAACTCCATTTTCTGATGATAGATATCATAGCCCTCTATTGAAATATATTATTTGTGCTTATTTAATGAAGTTTTTAACATATATACAGGATTTGAGCCAAAGCTAATGGGTTTAATGAACCCAATACTTTAATACTATATATCCGCCCCAGTTGGCCAGTCCAAATATAGTTCTACTGTTCCTATCTATATATAAAAAGAATAACTTCCAGATTAGCAGATAGAGCTTATTATAATTTTTCTGATGAATTAGGAAAAGAAATACATCGACCTGCTGAAGTACATTGACTTCATCTAAATCTTGGAGTCAGATAGCTACACGAATAATAGGAGAAACATGATCTTGGTACACAGGTGGACCAAGAAAATGAAACCAATTCAGAAATCAAATAGAATAAACAAGAACAAGCTAATGAAAAGGAACCAAAGTTAAAGTGATACACAAATAATACTAAGAAATAAATCCAAAATATAGAGAGAAAGAAGAAAGAGAGCTGACTGAGGTTGCGAACAGTGGCATTGACAGTAAGCCACGCTGTAGCAACAGTTTCACCAGCCATGAAGCTATGAAACCAGAGGCCCCAGTTACACATACCACCTTTCCTTCTCCACTACTTTTGCTTTCCATTGCCCTGTTACAGTGATACTGGTTCTAGTGATTCAGAGTCAACGCAAAGAAGGTAAACTGTGCCTTCCCTTTAGTGGGAATGACAACAAAAACAAAAACAAAAAGAATCTCAAATATTTAAGCCATAGTAGTACCAAATTATAGGACAAAACAAATAATGTTAACTGTCAAGATGTTGGACACTGAGACAAAGTTTCTTTTAAGTAATATATTTTCCTTCCTACCAACCACACCTTATATACACTTTGTTAAATTATGATGTAAGATTTAACAAACAATTTCTTTTTTGATAAAAAAGGTAAGTAATTTTGCTAGCATGATGCGCTACCAAGTTTGATGGTTACAAGTGGTGTCAGCAAATACAACTAACAACAATGTAAATGATGAAAAAGAATACTTTAGTACAGTAGTGAAAACAGAGTTGAGACTTGAGTAGTTTCTCTTTGATCCTACATTGAAAAAATGTGATTCGAATGACTTTGAAGTAGACTCAAGTCTTTATTATAGTGGAGAGTGGCGCTTTCATAAATATTTGAGAGTCTTGAGCAGTTTGGACTCTAATCCGTATATATTGTTGTAAAATGGGGCAAACTTAGTCCGCGATCGAAACTATTTGCATTTTTTATCACCACAATATTTAAGAATTAACACATGTTCATTCCATAAGCTTTGCGCGTGAATTTAAAAACGTTACGATAATACAATAAAATATACGTATTTATTTGTTTTAAGAATAAATTAGATATATGCAAAAATTTACATATATTAGAAATAACAAAAATCCCTCATTTTCCCAAATGGATAATGATATATTTATCTTTTCTAAACATATATACTAGAAATGAAAATCTGTATTTTGTAGTTTGCATTACAAGTTCGAATTTTAGACTTACCAATACATAGTTTTAACCCAAATTAAAAATCATACATTATATTTAAAAATAAAATAAAACTGGAGTATTCTTCGAGTAATACAAAAGTTTGGGATTTATTAAGCTCAACACTTGCTCTGAACTCGAAAACAGAAAGAAAAAGCCTTTAACTGAACGTGTGACCTCTTAAAACTTCGTAATTTCATTTTCATACCGATTGTAATTTTTTTGGTCATTTTCTCCCGAACCCGCGACGATTTGACAGTAGATCCTCCCCTAAAACTCCAGACCTCGTACATTTCTCAGCTTCGTCATCAGTAATGTCAATGGATTCAGAAGATACGATGGACGAGGCATCACCGGTCACCGGACTTCTCCCACTGGCATCAGCTTCACAACAGCCTTACGTCTCCGAACTCCTCTCTTTCACTCTCGATCGCCTTCACAAAGTACTAATTAATTGCAATCTCCGCAATTTTGAAATGTACTAGTTGATTTAATTTCATTTGAATTGAACTTTTTATTTTAATTTGTGCAGGAACCGGAACTTCTGAGAGTGGATGCGGAGAGAATTCGGAGGCAGATGCAAGAGGTTGCCGTTGGAAATTACCGCGCTTTTATTTCTGCTGCTGATGCGCTGCATGCCATTCGCAAAGAAGTTTCTTCTGTTGATAAGTATCTTGAATCCTTGGTAATTTTCATATTTCCTTGCAGAAATTTTGTTGATTGATTTTATTTGAGTTGTTGAATTGCTATTTTAGCTCTTATATAATTCTGAAAGTGCATTTTAGTGTACTAACGAGATAGTAATCCAAAGGCCTAAGTGAGACTGATATTATAAGAATGAGTTCATCAGTTGCGTTGCTATTATAGCTCGAATATATATCCAGAAAAAGTTTTAGTGGAGTAGGCTTAGTGCATGAATCCTTGTTGGTTAATGGCTTTCTTGAATAAGATTTAAACTAACTATACGAAGCTTCTAAAGACCCTTCTGGACAGCTTGTTCAATTTAGGATGTGCCTTATAGCTGGCTTCAATGTTCTGTTATTTCTTTCTGTAAGTGAGAACACACTATTTTTCTCATATAAATACTTTTTGGGAAGAACAAGGACGTCTGCTTACCATTGTGTTTCTTGTTTGCAGATCGATGAGATTCCTAAGCTAACTTCTGGTTGCAGCGAGTTCAGCACCTCTGCAGAACATATCTTGGAAAAGAGGAAAATGAACCAAACATTGCTTGCAAATCATAGTACTCTGCTGGACTTGCTTGAAATTCCTCAGCTAATGGACACGTATGTTTTAGTCAATGCTGTAAGGATCACACGTTAGAATTGAATCGGTATCCATGATTTTGAAGGGATAAAATGTCCATGGTATTTTGTTTTTGATGTAGATTACATTCCAAAGTGCAGTTTATGTGTGTGACTGGTAAATTTGCGAGAGGATTCATTTTGGCGCAAACATTGTAGCCAAGTTACCATATCCAACTTTCTTATTATTTTTTTATATTTTACGAGGGAGGTATAGCCTAGTGGAAAGGACCTTTTACCTCAAACATGAGGTTAGGGATTTGAATCACCAAGAGAGTAAATAGAGAAATTGTACTTTACTCCTATGGATAGGGGTTTGGAGGTTGTGGTTTAGCATATGAAAATGATCAAGTTTTGTGTTTATCTGGGCGATGAACAAAGTTGTGTAGTTCTGCACTCAAGGATGTGGCCCAGTGGTCAATGGAGTGAGTTGAGAACCATGAGGTCTCAGATTAAAATCCCAGCGGAGACAAAAACACTCAGTGATTTCTTCCCATGTGTCCAAGCCTTGGGGGAAGAGTTGGTTGGTACCTGTTACTGGTGGGAGGTAGTAGGTATCCCGTGGTATAAGTCGAGGTGCGCGCAAGTGACCCGGATACCACGATTATTAAAAAAAAATGTCGTGTAGTTCTTGTAGCCATTACAGCTGCCAAACCTGGACCTTCAGCCTGAATAGCACAGCCATGCTAGGAGTCAAGCTTGAAAAGAAGTCTTATGTGTCAGAACATAATATGTATAATTGTTGGAACTAAACAGTATCATTATTTTGACCTGCCGTGCTTCATTGGTGCTAGACTTAATGAATCTCTTCACTTTGCAGATGCGTGAGGAATGGGAACTATGATGAAGCTCTTGATTTAGAAGCATTTGTTTCCAAGCTTTCAACAATGCACCCCAAGTGAGTTCTTTTCTTTGGTTTCCAGTATGAACTGATTTTAACTGAATTTGATGAAAAATTATTAAGGTACTTTTGTTTCTTTTTCATCCTCCCCTGAAGGTTACCAGTCATTCAAGCACTTGCTGCAGAAGTTCGGCAGACTACCCAATCTCTTCTTTCTCAGCTTCTCCAAAGACTTAGATCAAACATTCAGGTGACTTCTCGCATAGATTATGTATACCATGTTACAGTGATGCTATTGGCGCATACTTGAATGGAAGTTCTCCATAAATTATGAGCTTAAGACCTTACTGTTTACAATTTATTGGTGCAGTTGCCAGAATGTTTGCGTATCATCGGATACTTGCGTCGAATAGGGGTGTTCAACGAGTATGAGATGCGCTTACAGGTGAGACTGATTCATTTGAACAACACCAGGTTTTACGCCTACACCTACATATTCCATTTGCTTTTGGTCTTCATTAATTGTATTTGGTTCATTATTTTTACCAATAGCTGACCAATTTTGCCCCTTCAACAGTTTCTAAGATGCCGTGAGGCCTGGCTTTCTGGAATCTTCGATGACTTGGACCAGAGAAATGCTTATGAATACCTTAAACGGATGATAAATTGTCATCGAATGCATCTCTTTGATGTTGTTAACCAGTACCGTGCAATATTTGCTGATGATACTTCAGGGAGGGAAGAAAACTATGATGGTGGGCTTCTCTTCAGTTGGGCCATGCACCAAATTTCTTCCCACCTCAGAACTCTAAAAATGATGCTACCAAAGATCACTGAAGGAGGTTCTTTGTCGAACATTCTGGATCAGTGTATGGTGAGCACATATTTATCTGTGCTAGACTGCTCATTTGGAATCATTTTGCTTTAGTAAAATGCCTATTTGTCTAAAACAAAGAGAGTAAAAGTCTTGGATGTGATTGACCTTGATGTCTTCTGCTTGCAATCACCTTGAATACCAAACACGTGAAAGAAAAGGTATAGCGTTATGAATACAGAGCAACGCGAGTCGTAAGCTCCCAGAAAAGGTTGGAGAAAGATAGCTTTTAAGTTTGTCCTTACCATTCAAGTCTTTTGTTGCACCATCCTGCTAGAATCATTCTAGATCGAGATTTTGACATGATTTTCGAGAGGCAACTCCCTCCCTCCCTCCCTCCCTCTCCATTTGTTTCCCTCTAATCGCTTTGCTTTACACGGTCAATTTCAATTCTCAACCCATCTCGTTGTCACGTTTTGGGCACAATTTCATTATCCATCTTCTTCGTCACATTTTCTGAATCTTTTTCCACTCTTTCGCCCCTAACTGCCGTGAAACCAAAGCAGATGGCATTAACTTTCTTGCCCTTCTCCCACAATTACAATAGAAAATAAGTAGACTTCAATTCTCTGCAGGCTGAAAAGTTCAATCGCTCGACAGATCCAAAATCTTAACTGACTTGGCTCTGATAGCATAAGACGAAGTAGAAGGTTATTTGTTGTATAGTCTAGTATAATGAGCTATTAGTTAAAGAGTATGCTTGCTGACTTTTCCTTAAATTCCTTTTGTCCTGTTTTATGTGACATCATTTGACTGCCACACAATTTAAGATGCTAATTTGACTGTTTTTATTATAGTAGTAATAGTAGAAAGCATGGACAGCATCTAAATTTAATTTTGTTTATTAATCAAATTAAATTCTTGAAAATTGTGAAACTTTTTTAGAAGTGTATTATTATGAGAATCGTGTCAAACCTTTTTCAAAGGAAAGACTATCATGTAATTGTGAGTAGGGGGTATGTTCCCCCTCCCCTTTCTTTTGGAATTTTTTTCTGTTGGGTTGGGGAGTTGAAGAGGCATCACCAACCATAAGTTCTTCTCTTGTTATTCTGTACGAGATGTATTGAAGCCATCAGAAATTAGGTTCAGCCAATGCTTTGTTTAATCTATAAAGGTGTGCATATTTGCTCAGATGCATTCGAGAGATAGTTATTGCTTGTTTTGAGGCGTTGCAATATTTGTTCCTATTGTTGCATTTGTTATTTACTTACTCCGTGTTTAAATCAAGCTTTGGGTTTAACTCCTTTATTGATGCTTTATTCCTTTTTCTCCTGACAGTACTGTGCCATGGGGCTTGGTTGGGTTGGACTGGACTTCCGTGGCTTGCTTCCCCCTCTTTTTGAAGAGTACATACCTGATTGGTTCTTTGTGATTTTGGATTGTTTAAATTGGTCATTAAGCTAGTTCATTGCATTTCATTTTCTGATGATTTTGCAGGGCTGTCCTAAAGCTCTTCTCGAAGAACATGAATGCAGCTGTCGAGAATTTCCAGGTATATATTTTGTCACCAATGGTAAAATCTTTTACCTAGCACAGTCAGCCTAAATGGAGGCACTTAGACTTGAAGTTATCTTTTAAATGAACACCCAATCAGTCTTTGCTCAGGATTGGTAATGTGTATACTTTACTTGATTCCAGTTGGTCCTTAATTCTCATCGCTGGGTTCCACTACCAGCAGTTGGCTTTCCTGCCAGCAGTTTTGGTGAAGAAAGTCAAGAAGATGTTACTCCTCCCTCGAGTCTAATGGAGCACCCACCTTTGGCTGTCTTTGTTAATGGTACGTTATAAGATGTAGGTCACTACTTAAGCTCCTTTAAGAAGGTTCCCCCTTGTTCATTGCCTACAACTGTTAATGCACCAAGAAAAAGACAAGTACCAATAGATGGTTTTTTAGGCCAGCACAAGAGATATCTAGGTTACAACAACAACAACAACAACTACCCAGTATACTCCCACAAGAGATATCTAGGTTATGAATTCAAAATTGTGCTTGGGGCTCCTGCTGTGGAGTACACTAATAAATTTATGGTGTTATGGATGTTATTATGTCACCAAAAATGCTTTAATGCCTGTTATCTGCTTGTGGTCTCCTGCCAAGCAAAGGCAAATTTCTTTTAGAATCCTACAAATTCGTTCTTTGGATTTTCCCATGAATAAAAAAAACAAGAGGATTTAGAGGTCGGTACACTTTTTGTAAATCTTGTGTAGTTCACTCTGTTCCATCTTGTTGAAAATCGAGTTTAACCGATTTTTTTGAAGCTGTGGTTGCTGGAATTTTGTTCTGATTTTGAATTCTGATTATTTTATAATTGAGAACTCAACTATAGAACTGGAATTGTTTATCTAGTCTAAGCGTCTTTAATGTGGAGGAAAGCATCTTCATTGAGTGCTATGATGTACAGGTGTGAAAAAGATTTAGTCTTTGATTTAGGGCAAAATTTGAGCTTCTATTGAATCTCAGGAAAGTTTGCAGGGCTTCATATTTTATGAATTGTATCTTAATCAATTTACTATTGAGCTGTACTTTCATGACTATTGGTTTCAAAACCACCCTGCATCGATTAGGTGTCAGGTTCTAATCCCACCAAAGTTACTTTTCCTCTTTTCCTTCCATTCCTCCTATTCACCGGCCCACCTGCACCCAAAAGAAAAGGAATAAAAAGAAAATCAGTGGCCACTGTTATTTGGTATCTCTAAGATAATAGCTTCACCATCTACTAAGAATTATTGAGCTTTCCATTGATGGAACATACTTCAGATTTATGTTTAAAGCTCCTGTGAGAATGTACGGGAGAAATTATTATTGATATTATTGACATACATTGAACACGATACAATGAGCCCTATATATATATATATATAAATAACATGTCCTACTCCTAATACATATGGGATTAGGGTTATTTACTCTTATTCCTATTTACATAACTATTCTAACACTCCCCCTCAAGCTGGTGCATATAAATCATATGTACCAAGCTTGTTACATATGTAGTTAAGACGATACCTTGGTAACAAGACGGGCCTTAAGACGATCAACTTTACCATTCGGACCAACCTTGACTGCATACACCCAGCGACAACCATCAATAGATTTACCTGAAGGAAGAGGGACGAGCTCCCAAGTACCACTCGTATGTAAAGCAGACATTTCGTCAATTATAGCCTGTCTCCACCTTGGATGAGACAATGCTTCACCTGTAGACTTATGGATGGAAACAGATGACAAAGAAGATAGAAAAGCTCAGACCGACATAATGGGGATTAGGATTAAGGGTGGTCCATATACCTTTCCGAAGTGCAATCGGTATACTAGGAAGAGACAAGTCCGCAGTAAGAGCAGGGTCAGGTTCAGGACGTGAATCAGCTGGGCCCGATGCTGGGTGCGGACGGCGATGATATGTTAAGAATGGTGTTCCTGTGGCAAGGAGTCTAGGAGGAGCAACACTAGACTCCCCAACAGTTGAAATGGGTAAGACTTCTGTAGCGGAAGGTGAAGGAGGAACTATAGTAGACTCGGGTAAGACTTCTGTGGCGGAAGGGGAAGGAGGAGCTATAGTGGACTCCTTAAAGGTCGGTATAGGTAAGACCTCAGATATATCAAGGTGGTCAGAATGGTCAGAAGAGGTAAAGAAAGGTTTAGACTCAAAAACAGTGATGTCAGAGGATATAAAGTATCTACGAAAATCAAGTGAGAATAACCAAGGAAGACACTTGAGAGCACGAGGAGTTAACTTATCTTTCCGAATGGCTAAGTTATGAACGAAACAAGTGCTCCCAAAATCACGAGGGGGAACAGAGTATGAGGGTGATTGGGGAGACAACACTGCACAGTATCTGATTCTGGATGGGAGAGGAAGGCATCCGATTAACTAAATAACAAGCTGTGAGAACTGCATTGCCCCAAAAACGCAACGGAGCATGAGATTCAATAAGAAGTGTGCGAGCGGTCTCAATGATGTGCATATTCTTTCTCTCTGCAACCCCATTTTGTTGAGGGGTATAAGGACAAGAGGTTTGATGAATAATTCCTTGAGAAGTCATAAATTGCTGAAATTGAGAGGATAAATATTCTAAGGCATTATCACTGCGAAAAGTGCGAATAGAAACACCAAATTGATTTTTAATTTCAACACAAAAATTCTGAAATATAGAAAATAACTCAGAACGATCTTTCATAATGAAAATCCCAGTACATCTTGAATGATCATCAATGAAACTAACAAAATAACGAAATTCCAAGGTTGAATTGACTCTACTAGGACCCCATATATCAGAATGAATAAAGAAAAAAAAACTCCACATGACTCTCAATACTACGAGGAAAGGAGGCTCGGGTATGTTTCCTGAGCTGACATGACTCACGCTCTAATGTAGATAAACTAGACAAACTGGGCACCATCTTCTGAAGCTTGGATAAGCTTGGATGTCCTAAACGTTTGTGAATTAGGTCCGGAGGATCTGTAACTAGACATCCTTGGAGAATTGAGTGAGTTAAGGTAGTAAAGGCCTTCTAGTTCAAGTCTTGTTCCTATCGTTTGCCCCGTACTGCGGTCCTACATAATAAAGGAATTTTCAATAAAATATATACCACAATGGAGAGCACGAGTCAAACGACTAACAGATGCAAGATTAAAAGGACAGCCAAGGACATAGAGAACAGAATCTAGAGTGGCAGGGGGTAGGGGATTCGCTTGTCCAACTCCTTTTGCTTTGGTTTGAGACCCATTGGCTAAAGTAACAGCGGGAAGAGACTGTGAATGCACAATATTTGACAAAAGTGATATACTATCAGAGATATGATCAGAAGCGGCTGGGTCCACAACCCATTGTCCAAGAGTACTTGACTGGGAAACACAAGCAAAAGAATTACTAGCAACAAAAGTATTAGTCTGAGCAACAACGGCCACTTGTGGTGATGTCTGCTTACTTGCTCGATACTAAAGGAACTCATTATACTCCCCTTCAGATAAAGAAAAAACCCGGGTACCTGTAGTCTCAGTCTGAGCAACATAAGCATTTTTGGGTGGGCGGCCATGTAAAGAATAGCACACGTCATGAGTGTGTCCAAGTTTATGACAAAAAGAGCACTTGGGTCTAGATTTTCTAAAACTACCTCCTTCTCGTCTATTCTCCATAGTATGAGATGCCTGATTATCCACTGACTGGGATACAAAGACAGATGAGTCAAGTGTCCTATGATGAGCTCACTGGGTGACTTGGTACTGAGCAAGGCGAAGTAATCAAGAGAATAATTTATCAACTGTAAGGACAGTCGGACTAGCCAAAATCTGGTCACATACTGAATCAAGGTCATTAGGGAGTCCAGCGAGTGTAAGAACTAGAAACATCTTTTATCGTTGCTCTTTTTACTTTTTAATACTAGCAGAAACTGGCATTAATATCTCAAATTCTTCCATGACGCTTGTACTTGTCCCAAGAAAGTAGAAATATCCAATTCATGTTTCTTCAAGCTTGTCATTCGCGATATTACATCATAGAAACGAGATATGTCATTAGTGTATAAATTACGAGCATTTTCCCAAACTAAATAACATGTCTGGAATGGACGGAACAAGGGCATCAACTTGGAATCAATTGATCGACATAGGATACTACATAACTGAGCATCAACCTTCTCCCACAGTGTTTTGGCCTTTTCATCACCTTCGCTAGCCTTTTTTGTTAAATGATCTTGAACTCCTTGACCTTTACACCACAACTCGACAGACGAAGCCCAAGCTAAGTAGTTTGAACCTATCATAACACCGGAATTGCCAGAACCCGGGATTTTAGACCCGAAAGCATAGACTCCCAAAGACATGGTTGGATTATCACCAAAGTACAAAAAGAATCTCAATTCTCTGAAACAGATGAAGGAAACACTGTGTTTGCCGGAAAAGTACTGTAGCTGCCGGAAAAATCAGTATAGTCGCCGGAAAAAACTCAAAGTGGTCGGAATCAAACAAAAACAGGATGGGTAGGGTCGGAATTAGTAGGCGACCCAACTGTTCTTAAGAACCGTCGTAAAAAAATGATCGGAAGTGGGCATACCCGCCGGCGCGTGGGGGTCACGCGCTCGCCGGAAAATTTATTATGCCGGTGCGTATGGGCGCGTGGCAGCTTTTCTGCCGGAGAAATTTTAGAGAGTTGGTCACCGAGTAGTGATCTACCTTGTGGGTGTTGGTTTTTGCACAAAACCGATAGAAAGTGACTTGATTATGGTCAGCCTTCTAAGTCGCCGGAAAAATTGCACGGTGACAAGGTCTTTCTTTCCGGAAGTCATTGGAATGATGCACAGAGATAGGTTTCTCACTAATGCTCCGATACCATGTGAGAAAGTACGGGAGAAACTATTATTGATATTATTGACATACATTAAACACGATACAATGAGTCCTATATATATAAATAACATGTCCTACTCCTAATACATATGGGATTAGGGTTATTTACTCCTATTCCTTTTTACATAACTATTCTAACAGCTCCAAAAGAAAGGAAACAAAATCATTGGCTTTATGTTTCAACTAATTGCTAAATAGTCTTGCTACACTAATCCAGTTATTTTTGCATCCTGTCTATGATTTGCAGGTGTCTCTGCGGCAATGAATGAATTACGACCTTGTGCTCCATTAAGTTTAAAACACATGCTTGCACAAGAACTGGTGAAGGGATTGCAGGCTGTTTCTGATTCTTTACTTAGATATAACACTACTCGCATGCTTCGAGAAAACGAGTCTCTGCTTTTTCTATCATTATGTCGAGCATTTATTGAGGTAGCATCATATGAACATGTTAGGCTTCACTTATAATTGATTCTCGCACCCATTGATTCAATCATACAAATTATGTACTTTTCCAGGTTGCTTTCCCGCACTGTGTTACTTGCTTTGGCCGTTGTTATCTGGGTGAAGCTGCTCTGATAGCCGATGCCAAAACTCTTTTTGATGGAATTAGCCGACTATTGGCGTCCTCTTCCTCCAGAGAACTTCCAAAACCAGTTCGTAATTCAGAGGCCAAGAGTTTATCAGAAAACGGTGACATGCCTAACAAGGAAAATGGGGTAGTTCTTAATACTGAACAAGCTGAGAGTACCAACACAGAAGAGGAACCCAACAATGTCCCTTCAGAAAATGAGGAAAAGCCTGGTAATGTGTCATCGTGATGTTGAAGAGCTTATACATTTGGAAAGCCAGTTGATATATACTCCTTTATACTGCATTTTCTGATGAAGTACTAAAGAGAATCAGAAAGATGCTTTTCTCAGTTCTTCATATCCAGGATAAACCTTTTCATCCAATGAGATATTGGTCGTGGCTGATTGATTATGACCAGATAGCTATAATGAGCACGTTTGTACTCGTTTTAAAGGAAAGATACTACTCGGATTGTACTCGTTTTAAAGGAAAGATACTACTCGGATAGTGTTTGGCCTGTAACATCTTTGAAAAAGCTTTTCTTCTCTTCATCCTCACTTATTCATAGTGTTACTGAGAATGAATTGATTTATATACGAGATATCGAAGTGTAATGAAGATTTTGTATAAATGCTGATGCTCTAGGGTCTGCAAAGGCACCAAATTGTATGAACTCTCCAATATTATTTCATTCTGAAAACAAAATAGGACTTGCATGCTTTTTCGGTGAAAGAAGTGTTTGTTCTATACGATGTTGCATTTTTGAAGAATCTTTTTACCAGGGTAAAAACTTTGCAGTATGGATCCGATCCTACAGTTAATTAATGGTTTATACTGGAAAGTGGTTACTTTAACTAATCATGAAGAAAGATCTGTTAAGACTAAGAGACAAGAACAACCTATGGAACCAACAGTCTGTAACCACGGTTGAGTCTAAATTGTGTGAATCCATCTTTTACTCTTCTACATACTACTTTTCTCAACTTTATTCTATAAAAATTAAAAAGTTTAAACAAAACCCAGATATATATTAAACAAATCAGAGTTTATCTCTTTTTCTTTCTTCGTGCAAAATCAAATTCATGTAGTAGCTCTGTAGCTGCATAAAGTTTGAGCTGTATTCGTCAACTTCAGAAAGTTCATCCCAATTTCCCCCTTTTCATTTTCTGTTTTGTTTATTGTTTATGTTGTTGACTTTTGAAAACTTGGTAAGATAAGGAACAAAAGCTAGCGACAAAGCCGATAGATTGACAGTCAAGGAAACATGACAAAATCATTTTCAAATCCTATGACATAAAGACCAGTTGACAAAAAAAATGTGAAACCAATTTCTTTACTTATTCTTTTTGTTGTACTTAGTCAGTTAATGTTCTACATGATGGAAAGTGACAACCATTTTGATAATAGTTATTGCTAATACATCATTTATTTCAACCACCTAATCCCGTCCTGAAAACTTTTGGTTCTTTGTTATATTCGTTAAAATGTAAATTTCTTGCTTTGTGGAGAACCAAAGGAAAGAGAAGGGTACTTGTTCTATTTCCAAGACTTGGGATTGATGGAGAGGCTTCAAGTTTATATTCTTTTTGTTGTCATTTTACATTCAATAGCAGTAGAATTTGCTTGTGAGGGCCAAAATGTTTTTACAAGTTGTTCAGCTAATGATCATGAAGCACTTCTTGATTTCAAGAATGGCCTAAATGATCCTGAGAAGTGGCTTTCGTCATGGAAAGGAAGAGATTGTTGTAAGTGGAGAGGAATAAGGTGCAGTAACACAACTGGTTCTGTTATCAAAATAGACCTTCACAATCAATTTCCAGTCAATTCTGCTGATGTTACCAGGTACGGATTTTGGAACTTGAGTGGGGAGATTAGGCCTTCTTTGTTAAAAATCCAATCTTTACAATACTTGGATTTGAGTCTAAACACTTTTGGTGGAATCACAATTCCAAGATTTGTTGGTTCTTTGAAGAACTTGGAATATCTGAATCTATCAAAAGCTGGTTTTTCTGGCACAATACCTCCAACTTTGGGAAATCTCTCTCACTTACAGTATCTTGATGTTTCTTCAGAATTCTCAGCCTTGACTGTTGAAAATTTTCAGTGGGTGACTCATCTTGTTTCTTTAAAACATCTTGGGATGAACCAAGTAGATCTCTCTATGGTAGGGTCAAGTTGGTTGGAAATGCTAAACCAGCTACCACATTTAACAGCGTTGCGTCTTTCATCTTGTGGCTTGTCTGGATCCATTTCATATCTTACTCCTGTCAACTTCACTTCACTAGCTTTTATTGATCTTAGTTTCAATAGTTTCAACTCAATGTTCCCGAGTTGGTTTGTAAATATCAGCAGTCTTGAGTATATAGACTTAAGCAACTCTGGTCTTAGAGGCAGAATTCCACTTGGCATCAGTGAGATTCCGAGTTTAAGATACTTGAACCTCGCGCTTAACAAGAACCTTAGTGCCAATTGCCATGAACTATTTAGAGGAAGCTGGAAACAGATAGAAGTTCTCGAGTTAGGTTCGAACAAATTACATGGAAAAGTGCCTAGATCCATTGGGAATATGACTCATTTGACTCACTTCAATCTCTTATTGAACAACATTGAAGGTGGAATACCGAGTACTATAGGAGGACTATGCAAATTAATCAACTTTGATTTATCAGGAAACAACTTGACAGGAAGTCTACCTGAAATACTCGAAGGAGCCGAGAAATGTGATTCCAAGAGGCCTTTGCCTAGTTTGATGTACTTAAAGCTGAGCATTAATGGTCTTGTTGGTAAAATACCAGAATGGTTGGGTCAGTTGAAAAATCTTCAACAACTTGGATTAGCTTCCAACTTTTTTGATGGTCCTATACCAGCTTCTTTAGGAACACTTCAAAATTTGACCAACTTGGGACTTTCAGGAAACCAGCTAACTGGTACTCTACCAGAGAGTTTCGGACAGCTTTCTGAATTGTCCGTTCTTGATGTTTCGTCTAATTTCCTCATAGGTACTTTATCAGAAGTTCATTTCAAGAACCTGAGCAAAGTGAAGATTCTTGACCTTTCATCCAACTCCTTCACCTTGAATATTAATCCCAACTGGATTCCTCCATTTCAGATTCGAAATCTTGACATTGGCTCTTGCCATTTAGGTCCTTCTTTTCCTACTTGGCTCAAGTCTCAAAAGGAGCTTAAGTTCCTAGATATTTCAAATGCAAGTATTTCTGATTCAATTCCAAGCTGGTTTTGGGACATTTCTTCTAATCTATCCCTGCTGAATTGTTCTTTTAATCAGTTAAATGGTAATCTACCAAATCCATTACCAATATTTCCCTTTGCAGATATTGACCTGAGCACAAACCTATTTAAGGGAACCATTCCCTTACCTACTGTCCCAATTGAATTGCTTGATCTCTCAAACAACAAATTTCAAGGTCCCATCCCTCAGAATATTTCTGAAGTCATGCCAGACTTAATATTCCTGTCTCTTTCGGGTAATGAAATTTCGGGTGAAATACCAGCTACTATAGGAATGATGACCCTTATTCAAGTCATCGATCTATCAAACAATAAGCTAACAGGAAACATTCCTTCAAGCATAAGGGAATGTTCTTACCTAAAAGCCTTAGACCTTGGGAACAATAACTTATTTGGCTTAATTTCAAGTTCCTTGGGTCAATTGAGGCAGCTTCAGTCATTGCACTTAAATGACAACAAATTCTCAGGAGGGATCCCCTTTTCTTTCAAAAATTTATCCAGTTTGGAGACACTTGATCTCGGAAACAACAGGCTGTCTGGAAATATTCCCTCTTGGATATCCGATGGTTTTCCAAATCTTAGAATCCTCAGATTAAGGTCAAATTCATTTTCAGGAGAACTTCCTTTAGGAATCTCAAGTCTGAGTTCATTGCAGGTCCTTGATCTTGCAGAAAATAACTTAACTGGCACAGTTCCGACAAGCATAGGAGACATCAAAGCCATGGTACAAGAGCAAAAGGTGAATGAATATTTGTTGTATGGGAAGTATAGAGGGCTTTACTATGAAGAAAGCTTGAGAGTGAATTTGAAAAACCAGTTTCAAAAGTATACCAAGACTCTATCACTTCTGATCTCAATAGACTTGTCAAGAAACAACTTATATGGAGGATTACCTGTGGAAATGACTAAGTTGCACGGCCTTGTGGTTTTGAACTTGTCTGGAAACCAAATCAATGGACAAATCCCAGAAAACATTTCAAGATTGCGTCAGTTGGGATCGCTTGATCTCTCGAGTAATAAGCTTTCTGGTGTCATCCCATCAAGCATAGGATCGATGTCATTCTTGAGCTTTCTTAACTTCTCGAACAACAATTTATCCGGTATGGTTCCTTATAAGGGGCAGATGACAACTTTTACAGAGTCTTCTTTTGAGGGGAATCCCCATCTTTGTGGAGCTCCACTTCTAGTACTATGCCAAAAGGGAAACTCAGACAATACAACTGTACTGGAGAATGACAGCAGCGATGAATTTCCTGATATATGGTTTTATGTGAGTGTTGGATTGGGATTTATTGTAGGTATTCTTGTTCCTTACTGTATCTTGCTCGTTCGAAAGCCATGGAAACGAGCTTATTTCAGTTTACTGGACAGGGTCATTGACAGATTTGTCTCAAATGGAAGCAACAGAATAACCGGTATAACCAGCAGCAGATCAGGTTCAAGCGCTAGATTTTGATTTTCATCGTTGTATTAAGTTCCATTAGAGGTAAAGAAGGTGAATCCCGTTGTGCATAAGACACCTTTATACTGTTTTTAATATTTAGTAAAGTGTGCTCTTCTTGCAGATATTTGTCGAACCGTGGTAATTATGCAAAAAGTTGTCCATATTTTGATCATAGAAAGTGTGCCATCGCGCCTTTAATGGTTTTGTTCCATCGACTACATTAAATCTCACTAGATTACGATATCTAAACGTTTTGCTTCAGTTTTGGAGTGTCTGCCGATGTAAATGGAGAATTATAAGAAATGAGATTGAAGTACCCCTGCTACCTAAAATTAATAGATTTTGACATTAATAAACTTTGTAAATTGAACAACTTTTGTCAAGTGTACAAAAATAAATAGTGCAGCTTTCTGTCTGTTCATGACTGCATGGCTACCAGGTGTAAGCCGTAAGAGAAAGTATCAGTAAACTAAGAGTTCAGCTAAGGTGATAAAAATTACAACAAACAAAATTCTGAATATTCAAGTAACACTCAGATTATAAGATAAAGAAAAAAGGCAATATAAAGCAGAAGCAAGAGTAACAAAATCCTAGCTTTAACTAGTAAATGCATAATCTGAGCAGGTAATGAATCACAGATCCTAAGCATGAGATACAACAACATTTGTGAAGTTGTAACTCTATTATTATTTCAATGTTTGAACTAGTTCACGTATACAAATTAAAGGGCATATGCCCCAGAGTTGACTGACTAAAAAAAATAGTCAAGTAAATGGCAATAACAAATAATCTCATGGGGAAATTGAATCATAATATCGTCTCAAAACCTTCTCCATTCCCAGCAGCGTTTGGGAGCACAAGGATCTTTCGCAGGCTTAGGCATCTCGTGAAAGTCCACCATTATGGTCCTTCTCTTTGCTTTGTTTTGCTCTGCCATCCTATCCTCATATTTCCTTTTACTTGATTCAAAATCCACTCTCTATCTCTTCTTCTTCATTAATATTTCTTCAGTGCAATGCTTAGTTGCTGTTAATGTCGTTGCACTGTTCTTTCTTTGGGCATCAGCGTCAATATCCGTCTTCTTGAAACCATTGCCTCCCTTCCTCATAGCACCGCTGCAGTCAACCTTTGTTGCTGATTTCAGATTGACAGTGGTAGTCTGCAGGTTGTTGCTTTGGGCGTCAGCGTCAATATCTGTCTTCTTGAAACCTTTGCCGCTCTTCCTCATAACTCAATTTGTTGCTGATTTCAGATTAACAATAGTAGTAGTCTGCATGTTCTTGCTTTGGGCGTCAGCATTAATATCCGCCTTCTTGATCAAACCTTTGCCACTCTTCCTCGTAACTCCGTTGCAGTCAACGTTTGTTACTGATTTCGGATTAACAGTAGTAGTGTGTAGGTTCTTGCTTTGGGCGTCAGCATCAATATCTGTCTTCTTGAAACCTTTGCCGCTCTTCCTCATAACTCATCTGCAGTCAACCTTTGTCGCTGATTTCAGATTACCAGTAGTAGTAGTCTGCAGGTTGTTGCTTTGGGTGTCAGCGTCAATATTTTAGAAACCTTTGCTGCTCTTACTCATAACTCTGCCGCAGTCGACTGCTGATTCCAGATTAACAGTATTAGTAATAGCCTGCAGGTTGTTCCGGATTCATCAAGCACTTCATTATAGACAAAATTACATAATAATGCACTCCATAAGTTAGACCTTGTACTATTTTAGTGCAGTTATAAATTTACAAATGTGTAGCTAAATATTAATAAGAACTTTTCTTTTCTCATCCCCTCTAGTTATGACAACCTCATTTCTTCCTACCTACCCCTATTGTAGCTCTCTCCTCATTTTTTACGCATAAATATTTAATTTAATTAATGAAAAAAAATCATATGCAAACAATACTGAAAAGAAAAATTAGTTCCACATTCAGTCAACACTCGTTTGTGCCTTCTTCCACAAACAATACTTCTCTGTTTTTTTTTTAAAATTTTGTATATGTTAGGTTTATACATACCTATCACAACTACAAAATGCAAAAAAAGACGCGAGAAACCTAAAATCTCATCTCTTTTAATGCTAATCTTGTTAAATTTCGATTATGATTTTGTGAGAAATTTGAAGTGGGTATTGTTTGAACTTATTAGAAATAGTCTGAGTAGGTAGTATACAACGTTTGAAGTTATTTGCTGGAGATTTAGAATAGTTTTATACAAAAATTACAAGTGAAAATCGTACAAAAATTTTATCAGCGATGCTTACACTTTTATATAAAGAGGTACAGTATGTATATAGTTGTATAAAAGTGTATAATGATGTATAATTATAGAGTGAAAATATTCTTGATACACTATGTATATATGCGTATAAGAAGAATGAGAAGAAGAAGAAGAAGAAGAAGAAGAAGAAGAAGAAGAAGAAGAAGAAGAAGAAGAAGAAGAAGAATAAGAAGAAGAAGAAGAAGAAGAAGAAGAAGAAGAAAATGCGAGAAATTCACCTTGGATATAATAGTGTATAAGTTGTGTTTATACGAAAGGTGTTAAACGGGCCGGGTTGGAGCGGTTCCGGACCGGTAGAACCCAGAATCGGCCCGAACCGGTAATAAGGAGCTAGGTTGGGCTGGGTAAGGGGGTTAGGGGGGTTGGTGTTTTTATTTTTTATAAATAGGTAACCGGGCCCGTTGAACCCGGAGGAGTTACTGTTCACTCTTATCGGGTTGACCAGTCCGGTTCAACGGTAACATTTTTTTTATTTTTTTTAAAATTTTTTGTATTGGTGGGCCCCATAGACCGTTGGCAACGCCACACCATGTTTTGGTCTGTCGGCCAACGAAAATATTACGCAAATAGTCAATTTTTTTAAGTTTTTAACCCTTTTTTAATTTATAAAACTAACCTTTTCTAAAACTACAAAACGGTAACATTTTTTTTTAAAAAAAAATTTTTGTATTGGTGGGTCCCATAGACCGTTGGCAACGGTCAGACCATGTTTTGGTCCGTTGGCCAACGGAAATATTGCATAAATAGTCTATTTTTTTAATTTTTAACCCTTTTTTAATTTACAAAACTAATCTTTTCTAATACTATAAATATCCCCCTCCCCCCCCCCCCTTTCTTCATTTCTTCACTCAATACTAATTTCTCAATCTCAATTTCTCTTATTCTCCAATTTGCAAGACTACAAGTTTTCAATTTATTATTTCATCTTCTAAATTTGTTTGGCTCTCTTTTCTTGAATTTTCACGTATCGCGTTTTATCATTCCGAATTTGAAGTTACAATTGAAGTTCAAATTTGAAATTCTTGCTTGACGTTTGTTCGTGGTAACATCGTAATTTCATAATCAAGTGCTCAATTCATTATCGAATTCGGTGCACTCCCTCCAACTCTTTCTCTTATTTACTATTTTAATTGCATATTTAATTTTTGCTTATACTTTAATTTTTACAATATGTTTAGTGCTGCTAAAAGAGCGTGTAAAAGAATTACTGGTAGGGGAAATAAAAAATGAGGTAGTCCTTCAGCATCTGGTAGTAATAGTAATAACCAATTATCATTTACACATGTTTCTGAAACATCGCCTAATGATAATATAAATATAGATTATGAACAATTACAAGAAGATTTTGAAATAGAAGATAATGAAATAGGAACGAAAGATGAGATACCAGCTACACTTACTAGTGTTTGAGTTGCTACAAGGGGTGGTTGTCGTGGCACTGGGAGTAGACGACATGTGGCTCGGACGACTAATCGTAGAAAAAGAAGTAAGGTTTGGAATTTTTTTGAAATAATAGAGGGTACTGATATATTTAAATTCAAAATTTGTAAGGGTGATTTTAAATATTTGACTGGTGAAAATTTAGGGGGGACTAGGACGCTTAGTAGACATATGAGAACTGAGCATTCCATAGAATGTGGCGCTGATGGTGATGGAAATCAAACAACTCTTAACCCTACTATTGGAGGTCTAGTGAAATATGATAAAATAAAGGATCCTGAGGAGTTAGCAAAAATGATTGTTTTGGGTTGTCTACCTTTTTTTTTTGCTTCTTCATCATATCTTATTATGTATATTCAAAGGATTTACAATCCTTTATTTAAAGGTATCCCTAGAAGTACTTGTAGAGCTGATATCTTTAGACTTCATGAACAATATCTAACATACATACGTTATTTGTTTAGCTACCTTCCTTGTAGAGTTTTTTTAACTTCTCATCATGGACATGGTGTTAATAAAAATGATTATTTGACAGTTACATGTCCTTGTATAGATGATACTACTTGTATGCAAAACGTATTATCGCTTTTAGATATGATGAAGATCAGAGTCATACTGATGCGTTTATAAGTAGTACTATTTGTGAAGTTATTGAATTTTATAATCTAAAGCAAAAAGTATTGTGTATGTCTTTTGATAATGCTTCTAACAATAATTCCGCAATTTCAATATTAAAATAGCATTTACAACTGCCTCTTAATGATATTTTCATATTATGTGTGCATGTAATGCTTATAATTTAGTTGTTAAAAGTGGCCTTGATTTATTTTCAACGGAGATTACTCATGTTAAACGGGCAGTTGGTGTTATTCAAGAAAATAATAGACAATCTAGAATAAAGAAATTTAAGAATAAGTGTATCCAGTATAACCTTAAACCCAGATTCATGCCAGACGAAATTGTTACTAGATGGAATTATACATATATATTTTTAAAATATTCCTACAAAAATAGGTTTTCAATAACTGAAGCTGCTAATGCGTATTGTACTGATCCAAACTGTATGTTAACAACTAGTACTTGGGAGGTCATTAATGATGTTGTTAAATTTTTACATAAATTTTATACAGCTACTATTGAGTCATATTACACTACATTTAGTATGGCGTAAGTACATATAGCTGAAACTTCTTTTCTACTCTTTGAATTTAAGAAGAAAGAAAAATATAAGGATGTTGTTGAAAAAATGCAAGCAAAATTCAAAAAATATTTCTTTTCAATTCCTCTGATTTACTTATTTGATGTTGTTTTAAATCTTTCTATTAAGATGTCTGATTGTCACCAATTAATGGATGTTTATATACTTATATGGAGATTGGACCAACTGAAACCCCAGATTCATATGTTTCTATGAACAAGCTAAATGATTATTTACAACAATTATAAAATTATTATGCAAATGTAATTGATGATGATGCTCGTGCTGTAAGAATGTTAATCCCACTATGCATTGTACCACTTATGTTACTGTGGATGATGAAGAAGGCCTTGATAGTTTTGATATTTTTTCTACATTTTCTAACACTCATACCAGTAGCAGGAACATTGATGAACTTCAATTCTACTTGCAGAAGCAAAAAGAGCCTCGCACAAATGAATTTTTACTGTTGGGATGGTGGCATGAGAATGGAAAGCAATTTCCTGTTCTTTTTGCTATGGCTTGGGACGTGCTGAATGTGCCAATTTATACTGTTGCATCGGAGAGTGCATTTAGCCAAGCAAGACAACAACATGGAGACACCCGTCACTCATTGAGAAACAATGTTTTGGAAGTTTTAGTATGTTTCAGAGATTGGATTAGATCAGAACGAAGAAATCAAGACGTGAAGATGTTGATAGCCCAAAAGACGAGGAACTTGGAGATATATTAACACATGGTAACCCATCCGAATTTAACACTCCAGAAAAAGGTCAATCAGTTCATATTGACTATGAAGAACTTGCAAGGGTAATGCAAAACCTTTGAATTTATTTGTTGTTAAAAAAGTAAACCTTTTAATTTGTAAGTTTGAAACTTTGAATTATGAAATAAATGTAGCACTTGCAATAAGTGAAATTTTTTTCTCATCTTCCTTGTATTCTTTATGTTAATATACTTTGTATTAATATAAGTTACAATAGTTATACAAAATTTCAAAAAAAAAATTAAAATAAATTAAACCCGACCTGCCCCAGCCCTCTCAACCTGTAACCCGTACGGTTCAATTTTACCCAGATGAACCTGAACCCATTAAACCCGTTAAGAACCACCCCGGAACCGGCCCGGACCGTAACCCGTACAGGTCCAAAAAATAAAGGTCCGGCCCGGCCCACCCGTTTAATACCCATAGTTTATACACTATTATATACTATTTATACAATATTATACAAATAAATCATAGCAATGGAGATTACGTGTTCTTCTTCTTCCTTGGGCATCCTCTGAAATTTAACTCAAATATAGCCTAAATCTACTCCAAACCACTTGAAATTTAAGTTTTAAACCCATCTTATCAATTGAGACAACACCTATTCCGAACAACTAACAAAGTAGAAAACTCAATTTCTAAAATTTAACTCAAATATAGCCTAAATCTAATCCAAATCACTTGAAATTTGAATTTTGAACTCATCTTGATGTTTCCAATCAATTGAGACAACACCCATTCCAAACAACTAACAAATCGGAAAATTAATTTCTAAAATCGAATCTTCGAACCACTTGTAGTGGTGACTTTTATTTGCTAGATCCTTCGCATTGAAATCCGGAAAAGAATTGAAAGAGAATAACAATAGTAAAAAAAATTTTATGGTGCAAAGATTGGCATGGGAAGGAGAAGAAGAACGAAGACAAAAGGGGAACGCCAAAAAAATGGAAGAAGAAATAAGTGATGGAAATTAATTTTTAAGTTATATACAATCTAGACTATACTGGGTAAGGACTTTAAACATAGGCTATTTTCTAATGAGTTAGTTGAACCAAGTGATAAAGGAATGTAATTCTCCCTTCATTATATCACTCTTGTTCTTCTTGTACTCCGTATATTTACATTCGCCTACTGTTATAGCTGCTTGAATCAACTCAAAGATATCTGGCTTTTTTTTCTATGCGGAAACGCTTCAGAAACATTATCTCTAAATCCATTACACCCAAAAACTAACAAAGATTGCTATGTGTCTCTAAATTATAAATAGGGCTCATTTATAATACTAACTACTATCTTATTCTAACTAGGAAAACATAAAAAAATTCCTAAAACGATTAGGATTTGCACGTGTGCCCCAAGCATATGCCTTGCGGTACAAATTTTTTAATAATACTAGTAGCACGTATCACCAACAAAAAGTAATCTTTTTCCCTCCTTATAAATTTGTTCGACTTAATTACATCTCTCACTACTTCTGTCGATAACTCTTTCTTCAGTCGGAAGATAAGTTAATCATAATGCCATGATAGCATTTCCGCAGTTGTATTGCGGATTCAAAAGTGAAAGCATGAGAAAAAGAGGCAAAACTTAACTCGAAGAAAACAAAATTGCAATTACATTACAACAGCCGAAGGATGTCATGTTGGCATTAATCAAAATTGAGAGTTGCTAAGAAATGTGACCATGCATCTGGCGCTTTGGAACAATTTATCTACTTTTTGCCAAACTGCAGATTGAGCATCTAAAAGCTTTCTTGCCTTCTCCTGCAATTTTGATTGGCGCCGAATTGTATCACCATGAATCTGTCCAGCACAAAAGATATGTTAAATGAAAATGTCATTCAACAAACACAGAAAATTTTCAAGGAGGACTAATAGCCAATTTCCAGTCAGGCTTATGTCAATAGTTGGATCCTCGGAACCCACTCTCGCGACCTAAGCTTGACTATCTCACCAATGTTAAGATGAGAATAAACACTAGACAGCTTGTGAACACAGAAATTTACCTTCAAAAACAATCTAATCAGAGCCTGTATGTACTCAAAATTGTTTCTGCATGAAACCTCGTGAATAAAGTAATCCACTAGCAGTTCAATAAATTGCAATTCTTGTCTCTTCTCAGGCTCCTGCTCGTCGTCGTCATCTATTATCTGAAGCATTCGGAGCTCCATATCCAATGTTGAAGGCGACAAGCTTTTGATATAATCAGTGAATGTTGCAACTGTAAAAACATTAAATGTGTCATCCTAGTGTCTTTCCAATAACAAGGAAAGTGGATACATGTAAAGAGAAGGAGAGGAGCTTACAATTCTCTTTCTCCGCGCATGACTGAAGAATTTGCAAGAATTTGGATGCTGGAAGATCAGTTTTCTTACTGTTCTTTTCCAATTGGGCATTTTGTGTATTATTCTCCTGATTAGCACCTTCGCTTGGTTTAAATAATATCTCACCGGACAGAGATGGTACTGAAGGCAAGAAGAAAGGTGCTCTTTCAGGTTTCTTTGGAGGCTCAATGGGTTTGTTGCGGGCCTTTATTATATCCAGGTTGATCAAGCTCTGCCATTGACTCTTAGGCAGTAGTGAAAGAGTGACTAGATCTGGAATTTGATGACCTGAATATAAAAACTGGGACGTATCAGAGGACTTTGATTGCTTAACAATAGTTTTGTTATCATTGTTTTCACCATCTTTTGCAGAAGAAACTGACGGCATCTTAACATTGACTATTTCTTGTCCACTTCCGTATGATGCAAAGCTGGCAGCTCCAGAGAACATAGCTTGATTGACCCACAGGTAGACGCCATTTTGGTCAACATGAGATGTGGCCAAGATATCCATATTAGGCGATAAAGATAATGCAGTGATAGACAGATCAACCTGAACTGCATCTATCTGCCTAGCTAAAATTACATCCCAAATTCTGAGAGTCCCATCCATACTGGACGTCAAAAGCCATTTCCCATCCTCGCTAAAACACATATCAGTGATACGGTCAGTGTGACCCTCAAATTTACGAACCATCCTCTGTACAATAACATCAAATAGACGAATAATTAAGTCATCTGCCACAGTAGCCAAAAGACCATTAGAACGGTGGAACACAATCTTGACTAAGGAACATCCAACCTCCCATTTATATTTCAAATCACGTCCTTTGAAGTCCCAAACTTTTACGTCACCATGGTATCCAGCGCTTATCATGATGGTATTTGTTGCATCACAAGCTATGCCAATTACTCCTCCATTGTGAGCAGCACTTTTACCTTCCAACAGATCAATATAACTGCCACGGCTGATTCCTGACTGCAGATTAAATCGTTCAATCCAACCGCCGGCAGTCCCTAGTACAGCAAAATTGCCACAGGCACTAATAGCACAGGCCTTGACTGAAGTTGGATTTTCAGGGCATGGAGTTAAGATATGCTCACCGAGAACAAAATTCTGAAGCCTCCATACATAAGCCCGCGGGGTGTCCATGTGACATGTAACCACATTGCACCAATCACGTTCCCTGATTTCGGCAACATCAAATGCAATAACAGGCTTCAATTTTATCTCCTCCTCTTTCAACTTAAGCTTCTTTGCTCTTTTAGACACATGTCGCTGGGAAAGTTCTCTACTTTGTTGATCCTGAACAACAGAAAAAAGACGAAACGCTCGATCTTGACCAGCAGACAAGATGTGACGTCCACTTGCATAGAACTTGATACATAGAGGAGGAGCACTGTGACCACTTCTAAACCGTAGTAAACGAGGGTCCCCATCACTTGTATCGAAGATCCACATTTTCATTGAATTGTCTGCAGATGAACTCATGAGGACAGGCTCATTAGCAAAGAACTGAAGTGAAACTATGGAGGAGTCATGGGCCTCCCTGATGACAGAGTGCAGCCTTCTCTTCTCAAGATTCCATATGCTTATAACACCAGATGAGCCTCCAGAAGCTAGAAGCGGCTGCCCATCAGTGCTGAATGACAAGACATTAACAGCACCTCTTGTAGAGTGGCTAAATGTAGCTACCTCTTCATCATAACGAATGTTATGAACATGAATCTTTCCATCCGCACATCCAACAGCAATAACATCTAGTGCTGGAGATGAAACACAAGAAGTAATAGAAGATCCCCATCCCTTGAACTCATAAATTTTCTTCTTTGTGCTTATATTCCAGAGTTGCAAAGCACCTTCTTGACTTCCTACCATAACCTGTTTGTAAGCCACTTAATGTAAAAAAAAAAAAACTGTCCAGTGAAACATATAGGAACGAAGAAACTAGTTAAACTACCTTTTTTCTTCCTTTAAGAAGCATTTTTACATTAGCTTTTTAATTTTGGGTTTCCAGGGGGAGAGGGAGTGGTTGTATTAACTACTGTCACCAACACATGAATCAGCTGTTGTGTTACTCAAAGTCAAAAAAAAAAAAGCCATACCTTATTTAAATAAGTGTCCGGATGCATTATGCAGCTAGGGGAGAATTTATCATCTAGCTTTATGTGTCCGATCGGAGCAGGATTCTTGTCTATACCTTTAAACAGCCATATGAAGATATTGCCTTCAACATCAACACTTAGGACATGTTCACCAAAAAGAAGCAACTGATTGACCTTAGCACTATGGCCACTCCAAGTAGCCACCTGACAAAGAATAGTGAATCATTGCATCAGAAAAGGACAAAAAGGCCCCTTATTTCATGCTGAACTTCAAAGGTCAGCCAAAATAATCTGAGCTGAAATACTTAAAGGAAAAAGGAGAAGACAAAAATGTGCTAATAATCTATGAAATAGAAAGAAACAGCGAAGTAACTGATAACAGGAGCAAGAGGACCCAATCCTTGCACCACTTGAAACAAAACCTGACCTTCATCCAGCAAAAGAAGAGAAAAAGGAAAGGGGAATATTCAAGAAGAGATCCCCTGAAGGCAAATGCCTCAGACGAACTGTGTCTATCCTCCTACTCCAGAAACATTCAGATCATCAATAAATTATAGGAAGCTAAAGCTCATCCACATTTATAGCAAAGCTTTCCGAAAATCATGGATTTTGAGAACGACGCAATGACAGACGTATCAACACATTTCAGAGAGTTCGAAGGGATTCTTCTCAGACTGATACAAGGGTAATAAGATCAATCATCTAGATCGTCAGAGTGGGGATGCTTCAAAGAGCTAACATGCACATTTTTGGGGAAAAGAGCTATTTCCAGCAAAGCCTAATCAAGATTAATACATTCAAAGGAAACAGCAAACCTGGTGAGCACGCTTAACAACTGCAATATCACTCCCATAGGCAGCAAATGTATATTCACGATAAGAAGCGAGAGCTCGAATCTTCTTTGGCAATTGAGGACCTTTAATATTTAAAATATGAATGTCAAGGAAGTGCAGGAAAACATTTTAAGAGTAACACTAAATAACTCATTAAAGATTAGTAACAACTCTTTTCCACCACACAATAGACCGAACACCACTTATATTAGGCCAGATAACTGCCAAAGTGTTCGGGTTTGAAACTTGTACGAACATAGTAAAGGGATAAAGTGAGAGATTCAGAGAAAACCTAAAGTTTTAGAAACCAGCAATTTGCCTAGAAAAGACAAATTACTTGATAACAAAAAGGATCAGGTGCAGTGGAATGGATACAGAGGGTTCATACAGGCAAGTGGCAACCCCAAATACTTTGGGATTGAGGCATAGTTGATTTTTAGTTGACAATAATCTGGACATGGCAGTATAGCTAACTAGAATGGGCTGCAATCTAGTATTAAAACTACTAATAATGAGTAAAATTCAACTGATCATTGTTTCTAGAAGAGTAGAGCTCATCGTTTCCACACTTTTTGTCAGCAGCTGATTGTTTCTCTTATAATACCTTTTATAAAGATATTGTTTCCCTTATTTTACTGAAATGGTCTTCTTACACATGCCTTTTCCACCTACTAGCCAATTGACCTTCCCCTAACTCCAGAGCCGCAAAACACTGTAATGCATTGACTGATATCATCAACCGTGCTAAACTTCCTATGGAAGTAATGCATGAACATCATTCTCATAACTTCCCTCTAAACCTATCTGCTATTGAAACCAAAAGAATTTCTCCTCAAATCAAGTTAGTCTTTCAGCTATAGATCAATCTATCACATCTCCTTCCGAAGACAATTTGCTCTTAATACTTGTATCCATTTTGTAGCCCTCTTATAAATCCCTTTTAAATTTTAACTCCATAAAGAAAACCTGAAATGAAAAGTTCAGGTCCAACATAACTAACATTAATTCTCCCATCCTACAGTTATAGATTAATTACAGTTTGTGGGATGCCAAAAAAGGCACAGCATCTCAGAATCATTTATTTTTCTAAAACAAATAGATGGTAAAACTGCTGAAGAAGGAATTGAGCTTCATTTTTGAATATCTAAACGAATAAAGCTTTTCTGGAATCCCCAAAAGGGGATTGCAAAAGGTTAAACGTGACTAATGTGTGTTGTTTTTATGAACTTAAGAAACCTACTTCCAAATTTTATCTTTTCGAGGGAACCAGATTTCCCGCCAGTGACCTCTTCAACCAAGTTTAGACTAAATTAGGAATATTACTGCAGCGTAGGACAAGATATGGATAAAATTGAAAAGAATGCAATAAGCTCCAAAACCATAATAGAAAGAAGTGAATACAACTGGCCGTTCCAACTGATAGCATCAAAGAAAAGGAATTGGTTTCTCCTAAAGCCATAACAGTATAACACTGATGTACTCAATGGCACGCTCTCTAAAGTAATGGCTTTTTTTCTTACGTTATAGAGGACTAGAAAATATAAGCACTGTTTTGCATGATCAAGTGACATAGCTAGCAGAAAATAATAAGAACTATATCTGCTCTAAAGTCCAGTATGTTAACCAGAACAGATTGATAACTAAAATGGAATAATAATTCCGTCATGCATTCAGTATCTATTGAAATTTCATCTACTTATTTCTCAGCCTTGAACCATTCCTTTACTAGAGAAGTAGCTTGATAAATTGCGAATTCAGTGAGAACAGCAGTGATTAGCCTGGTATTCAAACTGAAGTTTGAGACTCTGATGGATAGCCCAACTCATTAGACCACGGGTATAATATATATCCTAACTATGCTCAACTTTAACTATTTTCCATAATCCAGGTGTGCTGTCATATCATCTGCCTCTGTCTTACGCTATTCCTTCTTGGCTTCTTAGGTTCACAACATATTTAACTGTTCCATAAACCCTTTTTCAAAAAGAAAAAAAACAACAAATTTCTACAAAACACTATGTCCTTGTACTTTGCAGCCTACAACTATTGAAGATATTCAAGAGTTCATTAATTTATTTCAGTCTAAGATCGCCCACAGGTTATTAAAACATGACAAAGTCCGTCGCAGTAATTCTCAGATATCAGAAATGGGACTCCTCGCTTAATGTTAATGGGTAAAACACGGGTATGGATACCTTATTCTGTGTAACTTAAGAGACCTATTTAGGGCATAAATCAGTTACAGGAAATCTTCATTTAACCTTGACCACAGCCAATACCTCACATAACCTGCACCTACCTGCAAAAAAAATGGTCTTTCTCACTTCAACACCCCCACCCCCTCACCCCCCAAAAAAAACAAAAGTTACCATAATTTAAGTTTTAACAGAATCAAAAGTTCAAATATAACAAATTTCAAGAATTAAGCTGCTTAGACAAAAACTGAAAATACTGACATTATGCAGAATCACAACCAAAAAAAAAAGAAATTGCTTACCAACAAGGACCAAATTGAGTTTAGCGCACTGCAGATTCAAAAAATGAAAAAAGAATTTAAATTTTTACCACAAAAAAATAGAACTTGACATGGGTGAAGGGAGAAAAGGCATACGTTATAAACTTGGAAAGCTTTTCCGACACTGACAGTGACGAAGGTCTCAGTGCCAAGTCTCTGTAGAGAGAAGGGGACATTGGTCGTAATGTATCCAATTGCTCTAAATGGTTCGAATATCCCCATTCCCTTTTTTTTCCACAACACTTAGAAAGAATCTCTTTTATTATTTCTTCTTCTTTTCACTACACCAGAAAGAAGGTTTTTTGCGTCCAGGAAATTGAAGCCAAGCTTAGTTTTGGAAGTGAGAACCTCTAAACCCTAGTAGGAGTGTCCCCTTTTCTTTTTTCCTTTATTTTTCTTGCTTCCTTCTTTCTTTCTTTCGTTTTATTTGTTCGAAAAATAGTACTTTTGATCTCTGAGTTATCACATTATTACAGTTTCAGTCCTCCTATTATTTAACTGAACACATTTGAACTGCAATTAAATTAGGCAAAATACATAAATTACCCCTCGAACTATGACCTAAATCCATGTTACGCACTTTTTAGGAACAAATATTACTTTACACACCCAATCTTTTTAAGGTGTATCTAATACGCACTATTTTTTCTACGTGGATAGTTGCGTGTTTTTCCCAACGAATAAATCGTGTGAACAGAAGAATTTTGTGTCAGATGTCTTTTATTAAAATTTTAAATTGAGTCATTTTCTCCCTTTTTTAAAATTCTTCCATAACTACTCCTTGAGCTTCACCACCCGATCTCCTTCTTCTCAAATAGACATACTACGATTTTTTACATCTCTTCTCGTTGCAGGGAAGCTTAACTTGAGCTTTACCAATGGCGAAGTCGAATTTTTAGGAAGTGAGAATTTTTCAAATTTCTTCCAACCATTAAAGCTTAGCTCAAGCTTGTGCACATTCTTTAATTTTATAATGGATAATTTTTTAAATAGCTGACTTATGGCGATGACAGTTAATGGCGGTCAAACTTTTATAGAAGTAAAAGGGAAAATGAGTTGGATCTGGGCTCAAAAATTTAGATTCAATTTCAGCATAAAAAATGAAGTTTTGGGTGTGTTTTTTGGTGCTTTTGTTAGTTAATGATAGCTTTATTATTAAGCAACAGATGAAGGAAGAGGCTATGGTATTTGATGGTGACAGAGAAGAAAGACGACCATGGTAGTTTAGAGGAGGAAGATGAGGGATATGATTGTAATTTTAATTATTTTACTTTTTAAATGACACGTGTTACTGTTTGATTGGTGTGTGATATTAAACATATTCTGCAAAATCGGTTAAGAAAAAAATGGTGTGCCTTTGATACACTTTGAAAAAGTTGGGTGTGTAAAGTAATATTCGTTCCAGAAAGTGTGTAATAGGAATTTGAGTCATAGTTCGGGTGGCAACTTATGTATTTTGCCATTAAATTAAGAGCATGTTAGGCCAAGAGTTAAAAAATTTTGAGTTGTTTGGCCAATTTAGAAAAATACTTTTTGCCAGCAGCAGAAGTAGTTTTTTTGCTTTTGGTAAGAAGCAGAAAATAGCTTCTTCCAAGAAGTGGAAACAGATATAGAAATTAATTTATTCAAGACAAAACTATTATCACCATAAATTTATATTTTCTAAATTATCACTTACTAATTTAAGTTTATTTCTTTTTATTTTTATTTCTTTTTTACCATTCTATTAAAATTAAAGATATCATATATATGAATCATATTGTAACTGTTGAAAGTTTCGAAAGGAACCGGACTTTCTCTCTCTAAAAAGCTCTCGGTGCAGGATAAGCAGGACGCTAACCTGCGCCTCCAGCCATGGCGAGAGGTCGGAAGAAGCAACCGGTGCAACAATTGATACTGGAGGTGGAGAGAATAGAAACACCAGCTGTAAATAAGCCTACTCAGTGGTTACCTGGAATGGGTTCGGCGCCGACAATCTTCCACAACCCTAGCAAAAATGGAAAATCCGGGATGCAGATAACGCCGGAAATTGGTGTCCAGCAGAGGATACCAGTAACGTTTGACAGTTTTCTACCGTTGAAGTTCCAACCCATCAGTGAGAAAATTGTTGAAGGCGAGGGGATCTGCAGGAGCTGGAACGGGTCGATTCAGTTCATCGACGGCTCCAATTTTCTGCACAAGCAAAGCAAACTCAGATTGCTCAGACTTCTGGAGTTCCTGTGGCTGAAAATGGCAATAGAGTCACCATGCAACATAATCGAAGCCCTCAAAAAGGGAAATCACTAAGTTATGTACCACCTGCAATGCGAGATGGTACGTTTGTGGTTCAAATTGATGACGATGATACAAAGGAACAGGAGACCTACTGGAGAAATGCATTGATTAGGTTTGTACTAGGAGAAGACCCGTATAAGCGAGCTATGGACAATTTCATTACAAATGTTTGGGATTTCGTTCCGAAACCTCAAATACTACATCATGACGAAGGGTATTATATTTTCAGATTTGATACTGATGAAGAAAGAGATCTTGTTCTCCAGGCTGACCCATACACTTTTCACAATAAACTATTGGTGTTACAACAATGGAGTATGGGCTTCAAGTATGAATCAGGTAATGTGAGTGTAGTTCCTTTATGGGTCACTTTCCCTGGTCTGCCTTTGGGATATTGGTCCACTGAAGCACTCGGGAAGCTAGCAAGTGTAGTTGGGAAACCTATGTACACCGATAAAATCACTACTGAACTGAAGAGGATTTCGTTTGCAAGAGTGCTGGTGGAAACAGATATTTCCCAACCTCTGCCTGAGACTCTGGAATTACATACTAAGAGGGGGGTTATCATACAACAGATTGAATACGAATGGAGGCCAAAATACTGCAGTGACTGTGTCAGATTCGATCATAGCACTGAAGACTTTGTATAAAAAGAGGCAGGGCAATGAAGAGGTAGCAAAGAACCACTATAGGGCAGCAGGGGCAAAGCAGAAAGTGCAGAGTGAGACATGGCAATGGATACCAAAAACAAAGAAGGATAATGTGCAAGCAAGAACCGACAGATCAGTGGAGGAATGTAAGCAGAATGAAAATGCTGGAAGCAGGGTGATTGACAGAGGGTTAGTAAAAGGAAAGAATGTACAACAATGTGATGGTGCTTCATTGAACACAACCAATAGCTTCTCTTTGCTACAGATAGGTGATGATCCAGGGGACGCTGGCCCATCCAGCTTCACCATGTCATGATAGTCTGCACATGGAACATTAGGGGTCTAAATAAGGCCCACAAAGAGAAGGAGCTGAGACTCTTTCTGAAAAAACATAAAGTAGATTGTATGGGATGTATAGAAACTAGAGTAAAGGAAGCAAAGGTAAAACAGATTGTTACAAAACTGGGAAATGATTGGAGACATACTGGAAACTACAGTGAGCATTCCAATGGGAGAATCTGGATACTGTGGAATTCAAAAGTGGAGCTGCTGGTTTGAAGATTGATGAACAATTTATTCACTATGAGGTTAAAGAAAGAGGTTCTACTTTCAGAACATTGCTAACAATTGTATATGCTAATAATAAATTGAGCAAGAATGCAATTGTGGGCCAAACTGTTGATCTTAGGGGCTACTATTCAGGGCAGCTGGCTTCTCAGTGGAGATTTCAATAATGTACTCCACACGGATGACAGAATAAGTGCTCCAGCTGTTCAGCAGGAGATTCAAGGTTTTCAGGACACTCTCAATGCTCTTCAACTCTCTCAATTGAAGAGTTCTGGCTGTTTCTATACGTGGTGCAATAAACAGAAACCAGAGACAAGAGTATATAACAGAATTGATTGGGTCTTTGGAAATGTGTACTGGTTGCAGGAGTACAGTCACATTGAAGCTGATGTGTTGATCACGGGAGTTTCAGATCATTCCCATATCCTATTACAGTGTACCCTTGAGGAACAGAGTAGGAACAATCATCCTAAACCTTTCAAACTTTATTCATCTGTTATGGACCATACTGAATTCCCTGGCATTGTGGAAAGGGCATGGAATCAACATCAGCAGGGAGGGCAAATGCACAGAATATGGAATAAGTTGAAGACCCAAAAGGTGGAGTTAAAGGAGCTGAATACCTATATGGCAAAGTATATGTTACATCTCAGTGAGGCAAGGCAGAAGCTAGAAACCATACAGATCCAACTGTAATCCAATTGTATGGACAAATGGTTGATTGACCAGGAGAGACTGCTACTTATGGAGGTGGAGAAGTGGAGCAATATAGAGGAGCAGATCCTACAACAGAAATCTAGAGCTCACTAGATTACCTGTGGAGATGCCAACACAAAATATTTTCATGCTCAACTAAAGATGTGGACAAGCTTTAACACTATCAACTCTATATATACTGAAGAGGGGGTTAAGCTATATGATCCCAAGAAGGTGGAAGAAGAGTTAGTTACATGTTTCAAGTTACTACTGGGGGGAAAACAATAGTATCATCCAATGTCCAAACACTGAAATAATTCGCTAGGGGCCCTGTCTCACTCTACAACGGAAGGATGCTCTTGTGCAAACAATTACAAGGGAGGAAATATTAAAAGCAATAAAAGACATGCCACATGACAAGGCACCAGGGGTGGGTGGTTTCCCAGTGGAATTTTTTATAAGGCAGTGGCATATAATAGGAGATGACATATGTGAAGCTGTGACAGAATTCTTTACTACTGGGAAATTACATACTGGAGTTAGCAGCACTGCACTAACTTTAATTCTCAAGGTACAGAATCCAACCGAAGTCAAGGATTACAGGCCAATTGCTTGCTGTACAACTATGTACAAGATCATCACAAAGATTAGTACAGCTAGGTTGAAAGGGGTTATTAACTCTCTGGTGGGCAGATCACAATCAGCATTCATCGAGGGTCGTAGTATTATTGATAACATCTTATTCACACAAGAACTGTTCAAGGGCTATTACATGAAGGGCCTTTCTCCTAGGTGTGTGCTTAAGGTGGATCTAAAGAAGGCTTACGACTCAGTTGAATGGGTTTTTCTTAGTAGATTGCTGCAGGATCTGGGGTTCCCTTATAAATTTATCGGGTGGATTATGGAATGTATATCCTCTGTAACCAATTCTCTCAATTTCAATGGAGGCCTCACTGCTCCATTTAAAGGGAAAAAGAGGTTTGCGATAAGGTGACCCGATGTCTCCATACCTCTTTGTTCTGGCAATGGAGTATCTACATAGATAGCTTGTGCAAATGATGATGAGGAAAGATTTCGGGTTCCATCCTAAATGCAAGAAGTTGGGTGTAGCACTTGTTTGTTTTGGGTATGATCTTCTCTTTTTCAGCAAGGCTGATATTCAATCAGTCAGCCTACTGAAACAAACTCTTCAGGAGTTCTCTAAGGTCTCTGGTCTTCACGCAAATGTTGATAAAAGTGCAGTGTACTTAGCAGGTGTAACCAACTGGCAGAAACAGGAGATTCTACAGGTGCTGGGATATCCTGAAGGCAGACTCCCTTTCAAGTATTTGGGGATGCCCCTGGATTCAAAGAAGCTGTCCATTGCTCAGTGTTGGCCACTGGTGGAGAAAATTACACAGAAAATAAACTGCTGGTCTTCAAGGTTACTATCTTATGCGGGTCGGCTTCAATTGATTAAATCTGTTCTATTTGGTATTCAAGCCTACTGGTCCCAGATTTTTCTATTGCCTAAATTTTTTTTGAAGATGACAGAGGCTATCTGCAGATCATATATGTGGACAGGTTCTGCCACAGTCTCAAAGGCTCTGATTGCCTAGGATACTCTGTGTTTGCCTTACAGTGCAGGGGGACTGAATGTCTTAGACCTAGCTAAATGGAACAAAGCTGCTGTGGTCAAGCATCTGTGGGCATTGACTAAGAAGAAGGATAGCCTATGGATAAAGTGGGTTCATACCTTCTATATCAAGAACCACTGTTTTGAAGACATGCTGGTGCCTGGGGCTGCTGCCTAGGCAATCAGGAAAATTTTTGAGTCGAGGAGTTTGATTAAAGGCATTGCAACACTCAGTGGAAATCTGGAAAATAGATTGAGGCAGGTTCAACAGGGAGAGTCCTTTAGCATTAACAAGCTATACAGACAGCTTCTTCCTTAATGCAGCAAGGTCCAGTGGAAATCCATTATATTGCAGCCTCAACTACATCCCAGGTATAAATTTATATTGTGGCTGGCTTTGCATAAGCGACTTGCAACTGTGGAACGACTTCAGATGCTAAATGTTTTGGTTCCACAAGATTGTATTTTCTGTGGTTTGTATCGAGAGACTTTTGAGCATCTTTTCTTTTACTGTTTGAAAACCAAAGAACTCTGGTATCGACTCCTTAACTGGTTAGGCTATAAGCGTACCATTGCTGACTGGCAGGAGGAATGTGAGTGGATTAGTAAGCTGGCGAAGAGTAGAAATGGTTTAGCAGAAATTACAGCTTGTCTATTTGGGATCCTGGTGCCAACGATATGGAGGGAGCAGAATAAATTGAGATTCCAGGGAGGCAAGTTGATGAGCGACACTGTATGCAAGGAAATCGTAGTCCATCTCCATTTCAGAGGGGCTTCAAGACAAAAGTGGAGGGCTGTCCTACAAAGCTTAGATCATTTCCCCTAGAATTCAAATGAGATAGACTTTTTTCGAGATAGTTGTATCACACGTATTATCATAGAGTGTTTTTATTTTTTTAGAATGATAATAGTGTAGTGACTGTGAATAGCATATAAGAATAGGTGGTCAGCATCTATGCTTTGTACGTATACTTTTTTAATGGAATGAAATAGAAATCTGTTTATTAAAAAAAAATATATTGTAACTTTTCAAATCTTTTGTTGCCGTTTCTTGTTTTTATTTTTCTTTCTATTATGTCTCGTAACTTTCCAAATTATCTTCTTCTTTTTTCACATTAAAGAAAATTATTTGCATCTCTTTTAGATTATCAATTCTCTTTCCACAAATAATTATTTCTAATTTTTTCTATTATATGTTTTTAGTTCTCGTATATTTAAAACAATTATCAAATATGATTTGTGAAAATGACCAACAAATAGATAATAAATTTACAATTACACTGGATAATCTATTTATATATTATTTTAAAAAAGAAGAAAATACATCGATATTTAGTCAAGTGGCAGCCTCTAGGTCACTTAGCATTTTAGGACAAAGTTAGTAAAATTAGGTAATAATTAGTTTCTTTCTGAATTTAAATTTTTTTTAAAAATAAATAAATTATGCCTTATGTGTTGTTAATAATTAGTTACTCTTTTTGAATTAGAATTTAAACATACTTGACTATTTCTCTTACGACTATTTTTATATATTTAAAATTGTTTTTATTTTATGCTCAATGCTTTCTTTCAAGTTTGACACTCAAAATCATCTAGTTACAACTACCATGCCTATACGTAATCTCATCCGACAATATTCTTTTAACGATAAAGAATCAACTATTATGCAAATGAAAATATTACTGCAGAGATTGATGAAGGAGATAGGCCTTCTAATATTCCTTTAGAAATGTAAGGCAAGTCTTCTGCTAATATTGAAGCGTTATGTGATAAAAGTAGAGATGAAATTGTTGAGAAGTATTATCATGTGTAAGTGACTTTACTTATTATTTCTTGATGGATTATCAATATATAGTAATTTGTGGATAGACTTCTAACTGATACTTAATGATGTTATTTTAGTGACTCAAATCATCATATAAAAATAACTAACTATACTGGAAAATATCATATACTTTAGTATAACTATATACGTAAAATTGATTTAAATCTTTAATATAATTTTTAATTTATGTTTTATATTTTAATTAAATAAAATAAAAATATAATAAAAGTCTCTCACGATAAATATTTAAGTTCATTTCTATGTTTTAAAAAATTATACGACCTTGGTATTATTCTTTTTGGTAATTTGACATTCAAAAGCACTTTTTGAAATGATCAGCCAAACACAAATTATTTACCAAACGTTCCAAAAAGTACTTCTTAAATGAATTGGACAAACACAAATATTTTTTTTTTCAAAAGTACTTTAAAAAAGTGCCTCTTAAAAAAAACTGCTTTTTAAAATAAGAAGATTTTGATAGCTTCGCCAAACGGAAGTGTACTATTTTGGTCCAATTTAATAGTTAGAACTCCACTGTTTTTGTTAAAGTAAATTATTCGGTTTAAAAATAATAGATATTTAGCCATATTTATTAGAGATAATTGCAGAAAAGACAATCCACATAGGTGCTATTCATCAGCATGGCCATTATTTTAAGTTTTTATCTGCATAGCCCATAAAACCCTCACATTATGATATCATTGTCTAGATATAACTTTACAGATTTATGCGCATAATTAGCTTAAATCGATCATATACATTCCTATTGCAACTACAACAATGTAAACAAACTATAATGCAACTTGAAAAAATTAAAATTTTCTTCTTCCCCAAGTTTTAAATAGCAGAAACAAAAAAATAAATAAATGCAAAAAAATTACTGTAAATTCGCAATTTAGGATAGAAATCAACAACAAAAAATTGACTTAATACATCAATTGTTCGAGAAATAGTCAGAAAAAATTTAATTTTAATTTTAAGTTCACATATGTATATATGTATAAAAATGTATAACTTTGTATAAACATGCATATGGAATGTATGATAATGTATTCCAGCATTTCACAAAAAAAAAATTACTTTTAATTGCACATGTGAAAGAGGAACTTACTTCAGATTAGTTAGTTTCACCCAAATAAAGTATTAGTTAATATCTATTTAATTTTTTTTTTATCAAAATACATCTTCCTTAGCTCTATAAAAAAATCGTAAATTGGAATAGGCTCAAACTCTTAGTCTATAACTTCAATCTTGAAGGAATTTCAACAAAAAATAAGAACCCAGTTCGCCTTTTCCCAATTTTACATTACCAAATACGTTCTCAAAGAGTTACAAACTAGTTCAACTTAACCAAATCTCCAGGTTGAAGCTTCTTGGACTATTATTAGTTAATTTCAATAACACCCATTCGAATTAAGCATGATTATTTCATAAATTTTCAGATCTGTAAAGCTTCCAACTCCCTCAACCTAATTTTTGGTTTGGATACTAAAATCTCAACTTCATAACAAACTCATAGGAGATGGTCACTTTAGTGGAGAGAATAATATGTGAAGATGTAGAAGAGACGAGTGAAGATTCGTTAGATTAATGAGTGAAACCTTTAGGAAAAATGACATTATATAGTCGCTCTCAAAATAATAGCTGAAAATATATATTTTTTTTTTGTGTGTGTGTGTATATATATATATATATATATATATATGCGCACACTTTTTCGGCTATCATATGTAAATAATTTCTTTCACGAACTAAAAGTGATAATACCCCAAAAATTTTATATCAGGAAAAATATAATATGGGCCCCAACGGGTAAATCCCAAAATTTGGGCTTATTTGGTTAAAGGGAGAAGTCGCGTGATATACAGACTACAGTGTAATTGTTCCTATTTGTTTTACATATTTGAACGAAAATAAGATACATCGTTGAAAAAAACAGTTTATTGCATCTAAAAAAATACAATTTGAATTCCACCCCATTCAATATTTTTTTATTTGGCTAAAAACAATGGAGTTACACTCAGAGTATTTACATACTTGGGAGGTAAAAAAAGAAATACATAATTTAAAATAAATAAGTTATTGTGGCAAATTAACGTTAGGAAATTAACATATATGAAAGTTGATTTTTTAATTCTTTTTAATCTTTCACATGATAAATAAGAAGTGCATTCGGAACTAAGCTCTCGCTTCTCTCTACTTTCTCTCTGTAGAGCACGGTAGTGAATTACCGTGCATGGCCATTGGATGGCCAGAAGGCCAGCGAAGAAGCAAAACAACAAAGAAGCAGTGGTCATTCAAGCCATTGCTAAAAGGATCGGAGTAACAGCAACATACAGCGATGGTGAAGCTTTAGAAGAGATGACAAAATGGCCAAATCTACCAAATCGAAGAAGTAGACCTAACACACCAATTTCTAGTGTAATTCCGAGCGAATCTATGTAGATGAGCAACAACCAGACAAAAGGAATCCCTCAATCCATGGTGCATGTACATGCATGTGAAAATCAGACTCAACATGAAATGATAGAACGGAAAAACGGTAAGGAGAAGGACTTGCAACATATAGATGAGGAATCACAAGCTAAAGTGCTGGAGAATAAGACATGGGCAAACTTAATAGAAAATAATCAATTTGGACTACGAGGTATGAATCTCAGCTTTGTAGCTCCAATTGTTCAAAATATGGAAACAATTGTAGAGTTAGCTAAAACTGAACTAGAAAAGGAAACAAAGAATGGCAGAATGCTTTGATTCTGTAGGTTGTGGAATATACACCTATGATTGGAGCTCTATAGAGATTCATTGCAAGCAAGTGGAATTTTGTATCTAAGCCAATAATATTTTGCCATAATGAGGGGTATTTTGTGATAAAATTCAATAATATGGAGGATAGAGATGCTATTCTGTATTCTGGACGTCATACAATTGGAAACAAACCTATAATCACAAAAATTTGGACACTGGAGTTTAATTTTAAAGATGAAATCCTGAAAATTATTCCACTATGGGTCACTTTGCCAAACCTCTCGTTTAATTGTTGGAGTGCAGACTCATTGAATAGAATTGGGAGTGGTTTAGGGGTCTCATTGTATGTTGATGAGTGCACTGTTAGGATTATGATTCCTACTAAAAACAACAACCTTCATATTGAATAATCCGGAATTACAACTACATGAGCGGAAGCTAACCTGAATCCATATGTGGAATTTGATGAACCTCCTTTGAAGATTGTCCTTATGTTCTTGTGAATTCCTTGATCCTTCCTTCAAGTTTCTTGAAGTTGTATATCACCACAAATGCCTCACAAGACTTAAAAACAATATATGTGAATTGTTCACAATAGTAAAGGTTATGACAATAATCAAATTTGGTATATGGTTTTCCACCCTATTTGCAAGACAATGGACAATATGGTTCTTGATTCAATGGGAAGAAGAAGAACTTGTCTTGCACTAGAATGGGAACCATAACCCCACTTATAACTCCTAGGAGTTACATAACCCAAGAGACAAGAGTTACAAGACAAGAGTTATGTCTTGAGTTATGTCTTGCAAGAGTTACATAACTCAAGAGTCACAAGCAAGTAACCATAGTTACTTATGTAACCTTAGTTAGCCCATCATAAACTAAGGTTATCCTTTTGGGTATCTACACATTAGTCCTACACTTTAGTATGACAATACATTGGCCCCCTTAACATAATGTCCATAAGACCACATAATTAGGCCAAACCAAAAGATAGCACATAACATATAATTATCCATATATTATTCATATGTGTGTAGATATAAGTCCATATATCTAGATATAAATCCATATATCTTACAATCTCCCACTTGGACGAGATATGCAAACATATGTACAATCCTTAATATTATATGTTACAAACCTTAGGTGCACAAAATTGCTATCACAATAAAATTGTCATGAACAATCCGGTCCATCAATCATACCAACATAGGACCTAAGAGCTCGTCGTTACTCATTCGTAACTAGAACCAATCATAGATCACGTATATCAATATAACCAACGACATGGATCAAGTGTAGGTATGTAGCATGGAAATAACATAAAGTGTGGTCAATAGAATGTCTATTTCCAACTGGTTCTCTTTATTGAGATCATACTTAAACTGTAAGAGTACAAAAACTTTAAAACTGAATATCTGCGCAGATATAACTGAATTACTGAATTTCTGAATATAATGGACAATACGTAAATGTGCTATACAAACTCCCACTAAAATACATAATCCTTATCTGATTTGACACCCATACAAGCAATATGCTCAAGAAATACTTTTGGTGTCAATCCCTTAGTGAGCGGATCCGCAAGCATGGAGTTTGTACTTATGTACTTAATGCACAATTGTCCATTTTGTACTCTTTCCTTAACAACCCGAAATTTGACGTCCTTATGTTTTGCTTTCGTCAAACTACTGTTGTTATTAACATATGCAACCATGGTTACATATGTTATTAGCATAAATGGCAAAATTGGAGTCGGTATACCTGATGATCTCAAACTGGTCCGAACTTCGATATGTAAGCATGTAATCCTTTGTTCTATGTATGTTCCTCATGACCCTTTTGGCTGCCTACCAATGGTCCATACCCGGATTGCTTAGATATCTGCCTAACATCCCAACAATGTATGCTATATCAGGTCGTGTACATACCTGAGCATACATCAGACTACCTACCGCCGAAGCATAAGGCGTCTTCTGCATTTCCGAAATTTCATAATTATAATTTGGGCACTGTTTGAGACTATATTTGTCTCCCTTAGCAACAGGGGTGTTGACTGGTTTACAATCCTGCATGCCAAATCTTTTCAGAACCTTATCGATATAGCCCTTTTGTTACAGACCGAGAACACCTTTGGAGCGATCTCGTTATATCTGAATTCCTAATACAAAAGAAGCTTCACCAAGATCTTTCATTTCAAATTTCTTTGAAAGAAATTTCTTAGTTTCAAGTAATAATGCTATATCGTTACAGGCAAGCAGTATGTCATCGACATATAAAACCAGAAAAATATACTTACTCCCACTGAACTTATGGTATATACAGTCATCAGCAATATTCGGTTCAAAACCCAAAAAATGTAATGACTGCATGAAACTTATAATACCATTGACGAGAAGCTTGCTTGAGCCCATAGATGGATTTCTTTAATTTGCAAACCTTCTTCTCTGATTTATCCGAAACAAAGTTTTCAGGTTGCACCATATAAGTTTCCTTAATGTCACCATTGAGAAAAACAGTCTTAACATCCATTTGATGAAGCTCAAGATCAAAATGTGCTACTAATGCCATTATAGTCCTGAAAGAGTCTTTCGATGAAACTGGAGAGAAAGTCTCTTTACAATCAATGCCTTCCTTTTGAGTGTAGCCTTTTGCAACAAGACGAGCTTTGTACTTAATAACATTGCCCCCTGAATCCCTTTTGGTTTTAAAAATCCATTTACAACCAATAGGTTTCGTACCTTCGGGCAACGTAACAAGCTCCCAAACGTCATTATCACTCATAGACTTCATCTCATCATTCATGGTATCAATCCACTTTTGAGAGTTAGAACACTTAATGACTTGACGGAAGTTGATTGGATCATCTTCCTCAAGTCCAATATCACTTCCTTGTTCTTGAAGAAATACAACATAATCATCCGAAATTGCATTTCTCCTCTCTCTAGTGGATCTCTTTAGTGTCATTTCAGTTTCTTGAGGTTGTTGAGTTTGAATTTCATTAGTTATATCAGGGTCCTGATGGGGGAGATTTTCGAGATTGTCTTGAACCGGAGTTGCATCAACAACTTGAAGGAAAGACACATGTTCTTCCTCAAAGACAAAATCTCTAACAACTTTATTTATCTCCCCACCCCCCAAACTCAATATCCTCAAAGAACCTAGCATTTACCGTCTCAAAAATAGTTCGTGATGTGGGATCATAAAACTTAAAACCCCTGGATTTTTCAGAATATCCAACAAAATAGCTACTAACCGTCTTAGCGTCCAGTTTCTTTTCAACGGCCTATAAGGCCTTGCCTCAGCTGGACAACCCCAAATGTGAAAATGCCGAATACCGGGTTTATGCCCAGTCCAAAGTTCATATGGGGTTTTTATTGTAGCTGCAGTTGGAACTCTATTAAGAATATAAGCTACGGTTTTTAATATGGATTGAGACTTTTCATGAATAAGATATAGGTACCCATAACGAGAGTAATCGTCTATGAATGTGATAAAGTATTGTTGACCATTCCGACAAGGAGTAGGAAATGGCCCACAAATATCCGTATGTATCAATTCTAAGACGTCCGAATCTCTCTTAGCACCTAATCTAGTTCTTGTTTGTTTGTTTTCCCTTGATACACTCAATACAAAATTTCCGAATTTGAGGAATCAAGAGAATCAAGAATTCTATCTGACACGAGTTTCTGAATTCTTTGAATGGATATGAGACCCAAACGTTTATGCCAAAGTGAAATAGAATTCTCATTAGTTAATTTTCTTTTAGTACCACTTAAACTTGTATGCAAAGTTTCTTTATTTGAAGTTATTGTATCAACCAAATATAAGCTATCAAATATTGATAAAACACCAGTACCAATAAGATTTGAACACTGAAAGAGACTAACTTTATTATCCCCAAATGTACATTTATAACCAGATATGTCCAATTGGGGAACCGAAATTAAGTTCCATCTAAAAGACGGTACAACAAAAGTCTCATTCAAATCTAAATGAAAACCGGTCTTAAACAACAGCCTAAATTTGCCAATAGCTTCAACTGGCACCTTCTTGCCATCACCCTCATAGATGTATCTTTCACCATCATTTGGTTTTCGGCAGTTCAGGCAACCCTGCATAGTTATACTTATGTGAGTAGTAGCATCAGAATCTACCCACAAAGTATCCTTAGGTATCGAAATTAAATTAACTTCAGAACAAACAAGAGAAAGAAATGTACCTTTTTTCGCACGCCAGGCATGGTACTTGGTACAATCTCTCTTTACATGATCAGTCCCATTACAAAGAAAGCAACCTAATCCAGTAATTTAAACCTTAGGTTCCTTATGTTTCTTAATCTTGGGCCTTACAACCGCAACTTCCTTATTTTTCCTCTTCTTAGTTTCCTTAGAAGAAGATGCCAAATGAGCACTTTCAGTCTTATCTTGCTTAATCCTTTCCTCTTCTTGCACACAGTTTGAAATGAGCTCATTTAGAGTCCATTTCTCCTTCAGGCAGTTGTAACTGACCTTAAACTGATTAAAGTGTGCAGGAATAGATATCAAAACAAAGTACACAAGCAGTTCCTCAGGTAATACTAGCTTGAGTAACTTAAGTTTCGAAGCAAGATGAGACATTTCCAAAATGTACTCCCTAATGTTTTCCTTGCCCTTATACCTCATAGAAACAAGTTTACTCAATAGTGCATTTGTTTCCGCCTTTTCGTTTTGAATAAAACGATGTTCGAGGTTTTCAAGGAAAACTTTGGCATTAGGTTCATCATTCATAGTGCCCCTGAATGATTCTGGAATTGCACGCTTCATGATCATGAGACTCATGCGATTCGAGCGTTCCCACTTCTCCATCACCCTCCTGTCATCAGGAGAGGATGTATCCTCAAGAGGAGTAGGTTGCTCAGTCCGAAGGGCTAAGTCAAGATCCATGCAACCGAGAACGATCATTACATTCTCTTTCCATTCCTTAAAGTTAGTGCCGTTAAGCACAGGGATGCTATTGATATTGGCAGAGATCGTAGAAGCAGAAGAGTTTACTGAAAATTGAACAAAGGATTACTAAATACATGCTTACAAAACTTGAACTTTAACTTTATAGATTCAAAGTTAGGCATTTCCCATTACAAGATACCTAGCACAACATTGATTTTAGTCTTTGGACAGAAAATCAACTTGTAAGTGGTACTCTTGGTGTAGTGATCAAACATAGACAATAAACTCCTGTCAAATATTAAACCTTCCTTTGGGCCGATTTAATATTCACATGGAAAACCAAATAATCGTCTCATATTTACCACCACAAGAATGTTCGAATTCCTGCCAAATAACACCTTCCTTTGGGCCGATGTTAAACGCATGGAAGACTAACATTCACAGTCATCTTATATTTTAAAATTAATCAATCTACACAATAGAGGTTGCTTTGGCAACATAATGCTTCAATTGAATAACTAAAATATTAGATGCTATAAACTTTAGTTCCTTAAGCCATTTTATGAATCTCAACTTAATGTGTTACATGATTGGATGTGTAACACTTGAATATTAATCGTTGTTTACTGAATTGGACAATTCTATAATATATAAGAATTGATGGACTATAACACAATTAACATTCACTGAAACTTAAGAGAGTTGAAACGTTTTTCTTAAACTTTACTGGACCAGACAATCGATTGTCAACACAGACAATCGATTGTTTGGTTTTTTCTGAAAATTTTAAGTCACTGGATGTGACAAGGAAAAATTTTTCTAAGTTACTGGACCAGACAATCGATTGTCAGAACAGACAATCGATTGTTTGGTTTTTTCTGAAAAAATTTTAAGTCACTGGATGTGACAAGGAAAATTTTTTAAGTTACTGGACCAGACAATCGATTGTCAAAACAGACAATCGATTGTTTGGTTTTTTCTGGAAAAATTTTAAGTCACTGGATGTGACAAGGAAAAATTTTTCTAAGTTGCTGGACCAGACAATCGATTGTCATATCTAGACAATCGATTGTCAGGTATACTTTAAAAAACATTTCATCTCACTGGAGTGTATACAAGCGATTGTACAGTGTATACTTTTTCTGAATTATAACATGATTTTTAACATGAATCTTTAAACATGAAAACATGTTATTTACCAACTAAATCATGCTATATACAACGTTTTAACATGATATAAAAACATCAAACTGAATCAAATCATAACATTCATAAGATCATGCTATCATGCTATTTCATGGTAGAATTTCATAAACAAAATTCTAATTATACTTTAACATGAATCCTAATATAACATGAACCTTATGAACATCCAAATTATCCAAAATGAAGGGTGGCTCTGATACCAATTGTTAGGATTATGATTCCTACTAAAAACAACAACCTTCATATTGAATAATCCGGAATTACAACTACATGAGCGGAAGCTAACCTGAATCCATATGTGGAATTTGATGAACCTCCTTTGAAGATTGTCCTTATGTTCTTGTGAATTCCTTGATCCTTCCTTCAAGTTTCTTGAAGTTGTATATCACCACAAATGCCTCACAAGACTTAAAAACAATATATGTGAATTGTTCACAATAGTAAAGGTTATGACAATAATCAAATTTGGTATATGGTTTTCCACCCTATTTGCAAGACAATGGACAATATGGTTCTTGATTCAATGGGAAGAAGAAGAACTTGTCTTGCACTAGAATGGGAACCATAACCCCACTTATAACTCCTAGGAGTTACATAACCCAAGAGACAAGAGTTACAAGACAAGAGTTATGTCTTGAGTTATGTCTTGCAAGAGTTACATAACTCAAGAGTCACAAGCAAGTAACCATAGTTACTTATGTAACCTTAGTTAGCCCATCATAAACTAAGGTTATCCTTTTGGGTATTTACACATTAGTCCTACACTTTAGTATGACAATACATTGGCCCCCTTAACATAATGTCCATAAGACCACATAATTAGGCCAAACCAAAAGATAGCACATAACATATAATTATCCATATATTGTTCATATGTGTGTAGATATAAGTCCATATATCTAGATATAAATCCATATATCTTACATGCACGACTAAAATGGAAAGAATATCATATGCTAAAATTCTTATTGAAATGGATATAACAGTTCCATTACCTGTAGCTATTAAGGCGCAGGACCCAAATGGTAGAAAATTCAATCAAATAGTGGAGTATATATGAAAACCTGAGTACTGTGGCAAATGTTAGATGATTAGTCATTGTTGCAATAAGACAAGGTAGCAGAAAAATGTCAAAGCAATAAAGATAAATGCATAGAAGTAAGTATGGCAAGTGAAAGAGGTAGCAAGGCAAAAACAGGAAAGAGTGAAAGAGAAAGAGAATTCAACAAAACGCTGAAAACCAGTTAGTAGCAGAAAAGAATAAAGGATGGAAGGCAGTAAAAGGGAAATCAGCAGCAAGGCCAGTACATGTTGAGTTGTCCCACATCGAAGGGATTTGAGGTCCTTGGTCTCCTTATATGGCTTGGGCAATCCTCACCTCATAAGCTAGCTTTTGGGGTTGAATTAGACCCAATGTCCATTCTTATCATGGTATCAGAGTTAGGCTCCCATTTATGTTGTCCACGCTCCAGAGATCTGGGAAGGTCCTTGGTCTCCTTATATGGCTTGGGCAATCCTCACCTCATAAGCTAGCTTTTGGGGTTGAGTTAGGTCCAATATCCATTCTTATCAGTACATGTGCCAGACGAATGAAGGATGAACATAACAAATGGTTTTAATGCGCTGAATACGCAAAATAAACTCGACCAACGGTATGGCCAAGGTAGAATAGTTGAAAGAGGTCAAAGTAGTAGGGGTGAGAATACTGAGATTATTCAGAATTTGTTCATACAGAAATGAAGTTAGTAGCCTGGAATATAAGGGGTCTTGATAAGATCTTTAAGAAAAGGAGTTATGTAGGTTTATTAGTATAAATAAAATTAGCATTATGGCCATTTTTGAATATAGAACAAATGAAGAAAAAGGGAAACAGATCATGTAGAAAATTGCAGCAGGTTAGAATTGTGTTACAAATGTGATGGGAATGGAAAAGGTGGGATATGGGTAATGTGGGATCCAAACAACATCCAATTTACTGAGTTGGGGAACAGTAGTCAGCTGATAAATGGGAAGGTGGAAGCTGGTGCAGTTAAAATACAATTCTATTTCACAGCAGTGTATGGGCTCTAACTGTTGAGGATAGGAAAGTATTATGACAGGAATTAGAAAGGTTCAAGTATTGAGTTGATGGGGCTTGGATAGCAACAGAGGATTATAATTCAGTACTAGGAATTGAAGATGGGAAAAGTGATAACCCAGTGCAAGAAGTAGAAATAAGGGATTTTAGGAAATTCATGCTTAATAATGACATGAATGAACTAAAATATATAGGAAGAAAATTCACATGGACAAATAATCATGTGTAGAGTAAGATTGATAGATCCATTGTCAATGCAGAGTGGATGACAACAATGAAGTAACTGGAAGTAATTGTGACGGAACCATTTATATATGATCACACGCCATTGTGCCTTCATCTGGATGAAGCAAGGAAGGAGGGGCCTAAGCCATATAGATTCTATAACTATGTAATTGAGCTGCCAGAATTTCTAACAGTGGTGGAACAAGCATGGAATACAAATATAAAGCGCAAGGAATGGAAAAAGTGTGGTAGAAACTTAAAGCAATAAAGCAGGAAATGAAGAAGATGCACATAGGAGAATTTAAAAATGTTAGAGAGACAGTTTAATTAACAAGGGGACAGCTTCAGAAGACACAAGAACAAATGCATGATCCAAGCTATCTAACAGATTTGGCTGACATAGAGAAAGAACTAAGAGGCAAACTGGAGAAATAGACAATGATAGAGGAGAGCATAATGAGGGAAAAGTCTAGATTAAAATGGTTGAAACTGGGGGCTCAAATAGTTCTTACTTTTATGCATGTCAAAAGAATAGGACTTCTATGAACCATATTAAATTTCTTGTAGATCAGGATGGTAAGCTATTATAGAATGACCAAGAGGTGCAGCAAGAAATTGTAGGGTTCTACAAGAAATTACTACGGGATGAAGCAGAGAAAATGCCAGTGATTAATCCAACAATAATGAAGAATGGAGCACTACTGACAAGAGAACAACAACTGAAGTTAATAGAGCCAATCACCACATAGGAGATATGTAATGTTGTGAACAACATAGATGATAATTGCACTACTGTGATATTCATCCCAAAAGTTAAAAATCCAAGTACAACCACGGAGTACAGACCTATATCTTGTTGTACTGTCCTATACAAGATAATATCAAAGGTGATCACTACAAGGTTGCAGAAGATTATGGAGAACCTCATAGACATAAGCAAGGCTGCCTTTGTACCAGGCAGTGTCATCTCGATAACATCATCCTAAGTCATGAATTGGTAAAGGGCTGCGGAAGGAAGGGTATTACTTCAAGGTGTATGATCAAGGTAGATATGCAAAAGGCATATGATTCTCTAGAATGGGGTTTCTTAAAGCAGATATTGATAGCAATGGTCTTCTGATTAATGGTGTCTAAGTTGTCCTTTTCTAGCTAGAAATGGTCTTAGGCAAAGGATCCACTGTCTCCTTATTTGTTTGTCCTAGCAATGGACTACCTCAGCAGGTTACTCAGAACTCTAACGAATCAATCAGATTTTAACTACCATCCAAGATGTGAAAGGCTGCAAATTATTCTGTTGGAATTTACTGATGATCTACTTTTAGGGGTAATTATGTTTCCATCCATATGTTATATAACTACTTCATGAAATTCTCAAAGGTGTCAGGTCTAACTGCAAATAAGAGTAAGAGTTCCATATATTTTGGTGATGTAATTCCAACAGTGCAGCAAAAGGTTATGGATGACCTAGGATTTTCAAAAGGAGAGTTGCCTATAAGGTACTTGGGAGTCCCACTGAGCACAAAAAGGATATCAGTTGTTCAGTAACAACCATTGCTGGACAAGATGCTTGATAGAATAATATCTTAGACTGCCAAATTTCTCTCATATGCTGGCATAATGTAGTTAATTAAAAGTGTGTTGCTATCTTCCAAATATATTGGTCTCAAATATTTGTATTTCCCCAAGAAGGTAATTCATCTCATTGAAGCCATTTTCAGGAAATTCCTATGGCCTGGGGGAGTTGAGTTGACAAAAAAAAAGCTCGTGTGGCATGGAATAAACTATGTCAACCGAAAGCAAGTGAGGCTGAAATCTGCTAAATTTTGAGTTGTGGAATAAAGTTGCGATATGTAAGCTACTATGGAACTCAGCTCAAAAAAAGGATAAACTCCGAGTGGTATGGATTCATACTTACTATGGAAACGGAAAAACTGTAAAACACATAGAAGCTAAGCAAGCTTCATGGTTAGTATAGAAGATTTTGAAGGTTAAAATATACATGACTGATGTTGGGGTAAACTTGGATGAGATACTTGACAAGAAGCACATAACCACCAACTACATCTATAAGATGATGAAGCAAAATCACCAAAAGATGCCTTGGAGGAAGCTGATATGTAACAATGGAGGTATGCCAAAGTGGATTTTTATTGTGGCAATAGTGGGCAAATTGGATACAAGAAATAGATTAGGACGATATGGGAATAACAAATGAGCTGCTATGTCCTATATGCAATGTAGAAGAGGAAAGCATGGAATACTTATTTTTAAGTGTATACACAACAACAATATGGGAGAAACTACTACAATGGATGAATGTTAATAGACGACTGATGGAATTGAGTCAAGAAATAGAATGGACATGCAACAACGTTCGAGGCAGATTAGCAAATGCAGAAATCTACAAAATAGCAGTAGCAAGTTGTGTTTACTATGTATGGCAGGAGATGAACCATAGAATTTTCAGAGCTCAACTGAGACTAGCAGGAGTACTGATGAAGCAGATTATACAAATGACTTGTGGAAGGGCATACATTGTCAAGATTAAGAAGAAGATTAGAAGAGTTAAGTTTCTACCCGTAATGCAATTGTTAGTTCACAGTTAGTAGGTAAAAAAATAGAAGTATAGGAGAAACTAATTTTGGGAAGATGTCCAGAATTACTGTTTGTTTTTGCGTTGTAATTTCGTTCTTGGTAATAAAATATGATAATTACCAAAAAAAAAGAAGAAGTATATTCACTCTATTTGTCACATCAACATCCGAGAACTAAAGCTACTTACAAAAAATACACTAAATAAACTGCGTCAAAATTTAGGAGATACTTAAGTATTCTACCATTATAAGAAGGATTGAATATGACTATGGCAAGAAAGATTTTACTGACTCGGTTAGCTATTATTGTGACTTAAATCTATTTATCTATCAATACTATTATAAGGAAATATTTGCTTACAAAAATAGCACACTACACTACATTGCACCTATGTAGTCATGTTTTCAAGTGAAATATTGGTTGACAATTTTATCATCTAAAATGTATTTTACATTGGATAAAATTAAATTTTGAATTATTTCCTGTTACTCATTGTTCAATTCGACATTTGTAGTTATTTAAAAAACCTATTTTTTTTTTCTTGTATTGTGAAAATAGGAATGCAATAACTTTTTCATTTTTTTTTGTTTTTCTTATATATTGATATAATAAAAGAAAATAAACTTTTTTTTTAAATTATAAGATTTTTATTAAACTTTCCAATTTCACATTACAATGACAAACAATACAAATTCTCTTTCACTATATTCTTGTTCTAGAGAGAGATTGAGTGACTTCTCACTAGATAATCGAACAGGAGATCAAACCCAAATTCCACCAAAGCCCCTAACATAATCACAACCCCAAATCCCTACTGCATCATCCTACTAGGATAAACTTCTGAGAGATGATTTCCTTGTTACCAATACACAATCAATGGAGTTACAAAGTTTTTATTGAAAACCCACTTCATAATGATATGAGCAGTATTGACGTTCTACGTGAAGAGCACATGGTTTTGAAAAAAGAAAGAAAATGAAAATACTAAAGACTCTTGTCACGACCCAATTTTTCCTCTTTTGGGTTTTGTGATGGCACCTAGTCTTAAGGACTAGGTAAGCCTAAAATTAAACAAATCTTACGGAAGAAACAATTCAAACCCAAACTAATAGAATAAAACAATATTTAAAATGCCACTTTGCATATACAATACAACTTCTCAAACTAATAACACTTCCCAAAGTCCGGAAACTCATGAATCACAAGCTAATAAATACTATATAGCTCTAACTCTAGAATGTCTAACAAGAACAGAAAATACAGAAGGGCTAAATACTAATGCAAGAATAGAAAGAGACTCCTCGGTATGCGGACGTGGCAGATATACCTCGAAGTCACTAGAGCAGTCTCCTCGCCTCAGGGGTGATAGGACTGGATAGAAGTACCTGAATCTGCACATGAAAAACATGAACATGAAGGGCATGAGTACACCACAACGGTACTTAGTAAGTCCCAAGCCTAACCTCGGTTGAGTAGTGACGAGGAAGGTTAGGGCCCTACTGAGCTCAAAAGAAAAATAAGGTAAAACGAAATAGAATATAGTATAACTGAGTGCAACAGTAAGAGGTAACCAAAAAATATAAGAACAACAACACCGACAGATAATAACAGAAAGGAAATACAATTCAATGCAGAGATAACAACCGGGGGTCAACCAGGATCCCGTCCTCTAGCCCCAAATATAATTAATCAGTATATCTCTCGGGTGTCGTCCCGTAGTCCAACTCATAGTACGCAGGGATCTACCGGAATCCCGATCAGCAGTTCCAAATTTAGATACCCATTACTAGGTAAATCTACCGGGTGCATTCTCATATTTTCATATAACTGTGCATGGAGATCTACCGTGAATCTAACCTATAGTCCAAAAGTAAATGTGCAGGGGAGTCTACCGGGAATCTAACCCATAGTCCCAAAGTAAACAGACAAGGGGGAGATACCGGAATCCCACAGCCAGAGTCCCAATGTAAATACACAACAACAAGAAAATATTCAGAAAAGGGAAATTTCATATTAAGGCAACAACACAAGGAATACATAATTAAATTCAAATCCCCTATCAAGGAAAAATGGGTATTTCTAGCCTTGCATTTTGCAACAGTAAGAAGTAACACAAGATAGAAGGAACAACAACAACAGCTACAACTGAGACCAAATGGTCACGAAAAGGAAATACAGTTCCAATACAAAGATAACAACCGAGGATCTACCAGGATACCGTCATGTAGTCCCACATGTAAATACTCAGGGATAACACGAAGAATAGTTATTTGTCAATTTCATATCAAGGTGAAACATGTATTTTTAAACTAGTATGCTGCACATAATTGAAATAAGGCAATATGAGCAAATAGGCAATTAAGTTATTTAGACATGGTTTCCTAAGAAAACAACAAGTTTAAATTTCAATTAGTAATGACAAAAAGAAAAGGAAACACAATTTTAATTACTTAATGAAAATAGATTTTCAGCAATTAGCACAAGTACGTGTTCGTCACCTCACTTACAACGCATTTCAAATATCACAATACCAATCCTAAGGGGAGAGTCCCCCATACAAGGGTAGATAAGCCACTTACCTTGAATCGGCTCAAAAGTCAACCCGAGACCACGTTCTTGCCACGAGTATTCGACTCCAAATGGACCAAATCTATTCAATTAAATTTCATAATATAAATAACACTTCAAGTAACTGATTCTAAAATTAAATCCTAAGCTAATACACGGAATTATGTAAAATGACCAAAATGTCCCTCGGACCCACGTCTTGGATTCAGGTAACTTTACATTTTTAGAATCCTCATACCATCACGAGTCTAACCATATCAATTATCCAATTTCGATACCATTTGGTCATTCAAATCATCATTTTATATTTTTGAAAGATTTCACCAATTTTCTTCCCAAATCACGAATTAAATGATGAATTCAATGATAGATTCATGTACTCTAGCTAAATCTGAGTTAGAATCACTTACCTCGATGAATTTCTTGAAAAAACTTCGAAAAATCGCCAAAATTCGAGCTCTCTAGGTCAAATATCAAATAAGACCCAAAACCTCGTATTTATAAAGCACCCCTCGGATTTCCACCTCGGTCTACACCAAACCAGTGCGGTCCGCACAAAAAATGACTGCGGCCGCACACGTGACAGGTTTTAGTATTTTGGCCATAACTTTCGCTACAGATATCCAAATTGTGATATCTTTACTTTTATGAAAACTATACACGAAGAGATACACTTTTTGTTTTAAATCATCTCAAAATTCCTTGTAGATCAAAAGATATGAGCTTCCGAAGTAGGACAAGTGAAATGTTCTTCACTATGGACGCACTTCATTTTGTGCGATTTGCACAGCACCTACCACGGACGCACTTCATTTTGTGCGGACCGCGCTGGTGGGTTTCGAGGCCTGCAATCCTTCTGGACCTGCTACGGCTATGATTTCGGCCTAAACATCTCGAAACCTACCCGGAACTCCCGGAACTTCAAACCAGTTGTACCAACACATCCCATGACATCGTTCAAACTTGTTCAAAACTTCGGAACGCTCACAACAACATGAAATCATCAATTTAACATAGTATTCAAGCCTAAGAACTCCAAGAACTCTTAAATTATGCTTTCAATCAAAAAGTATATCAAATCTCGTCCGAATTACCTGAAATTTTGCAACACATCATATTCAACACTACAAAACTACTCTAACTTTCGGAATTCCATTCTGACCCTTATATCAAAATCTCTCTGTCAGACTCAGACCGGATACTTCAAAAATTTGACTTTCAGCATTTCAAACCTAAATTAGCTATCGACCTCCAAAACACAATTCGAGCATGCCCCTAAGCCTGAAATTACACAGCGGAGCTAACAGAACCTGCGAATTTATATTCCGAGACAGTCTTCGCACTGATCTTAATGTGGTCAACTTTCCAATACTTAAGCTCTCATTCTAGGATTAGGTGTCCCAAAAATTCTTCGAGACTCCAAACTGAACATCCCGAAAAATCAGAATAGCAAAAATAAACTCGAGGAAAGCAATTAATAAGGGATCGAGGCATTAATTCTTAAAACGACCGGACGGGTCGTTACATCCTCCTACACTTAAACATTTTCTCGTCTTCGAACGAGCATAGAGACATGCCTGAAGTAGTGAAAATAAGAGGGTAATGGTTGTTGCATATCTTGCTCGGTCTCCTTGGTCGCCTCTTCAACCGGCTGACCCGCCACTAGACCTTTACCGAAGCATGTTCTTTGACCTCATCTTTCTAAACTGCCTGTCCAATATTGGCACTGGCTTCTCAACATAGGATATATATTTGTCCAGTTGGACTGAACTGAAATCCAACAGGTGCAATGGATCAACGTGATATATCCGGAGCATTGAAACATAAAATACCGGGTGAACTCCTGCCAAACTGGGAGGTAAGGAGAGCTCATAAGAAACTCCCCAACACAGCTCAATATCTCAAAGGGCCAATAAACCTCAGACTCAACTTCCCTTTTTTCCCAAATCTCATTACACCCTTCATAGGCGAAACACGAAGCAGAACCCGCTCTCCAAACATATAGGAAACATCACGAACCTTCTGGTCCACGCAACTCTTCTATCTGGATTGGGCTGTATGGAGTCTCTTGAATTACCTTAACCTTCCCCAAGGCATCCTGAACCAAGTCTGTGCCCCTGAACTAACCCACTGGAGGTCTTCACTGCCTACCATATAAAGTGTGATACGGTGCCATCTCAATGCTGGACATAGCTGTTGTTGTATGAAAACTCCGCCAACCACTCCGACGAATGGGTAGTACACAGGAATAAAATAAGCGGACTTGTATAGTTGATCCACAATCACCCACATAGCATCAAACTTTCTCAAAGTCTGTGGGAGCCTAACTACAAAGTCCATGCTGATTTGCTTCCGCTTCCACTTCGGAATCTCTATCTGCTGAAGCAACCCATCCGGTCTCTAGTGCAAATTAAGATCCTTCTGCCTAAACAGATGTTGCAAACTCTGATGATCAGTGCAAATCTCACAAGGCACACCGTACAATATGACGCCAAATCATCAAGGCATGAACAATAGGAGCTAACTCAAGGTTGTGGACAGGATAATTCTACTCATGTACCTTCAACTCTCTAGACATGTGTCCAATTATCCTACCATATTGCATTAATATCGCTCCAAGTCCAATCCTTGAGGCATCTTAATACACAGGATAAGACCCTGAACCTGTATGTAATACCAAAACTGGGGTTGTAGTTAAAGCTGTCTTGAGCTTCTGAAAGCTCGACTCGCACTCTTCCGTCCACTGGAATGGAGCACCCTTCTGGGTCAATTTGGTCATAGGGGCTGCAATCGATGAAAACCCCTCCACAAAACGATTGTAGTAATCTTGCAAGCTGAGTATGGTCTGGGCCAACTCTGCACGACCTCTATTTTCTTCGGATCCACCTGAATACCCTCACTTGACACCACGTCGCTTAAGAAGGTCACTGGATCCAACTCACATTTTGAGAACTTAGCATATAACTTTGTCTCTCTTAGAGTCTAAAGCACAGTCTTCAGATGTCGCTCGTGATCTTCCCGATAATGCCAAATAAGTCAAGATATGGCTGGAATACATTATGCATCAAATGCATAAAGGCTTCTGGGGCATTGGTTAGCCCAAATGACATAACAAGGAACTCATAATGACCGTACTGAGTCCTGAAAGCAGTCTTCGAGATATCTAGCTCTCGAATCATCAACTGATGGTAACCTGAGCGCAAGTCCATTTTAGAAAACACTTGTGCGCCCTGAAGTTGGTCAAACAGATCATCAGTATGAGGCAAAGGATAACAGTTCTTCATTGTAACCTTGTTCAACTAGCTATAATCAATACATATATGTATAGAACCATCCTTTTTTTCTTCACAAACAAAACGGGAGCACCCCAAGGTGATACACTGGCCGAATAAAACCCTTATTAAGCAAATTCCTGTAACTGATCCTTTAACTTAACCGAAGGTCTCACATTATCATTACTCCATAACCTTAGGACATGACCCAAACTTCAACATCTGACATTCCTCATAGGACCCGAATTCTACACCATCACACTGCATTAGTCTTATTTCAACACACTTCAACATTTCATAGCGCTTAAATACTTCTTTTTTTTACATTCTCCCCCACTTAGGGTCATTCGTCCTCAAATACACAACCTAGCTTATCTCATTCTTCGCACTTCTTAATGTCATTTGTTTTTTCCAAAAATTTCAATAGAGTCTCCCCTGTAATTGGGACTATCCACTTGGCAGAGTAACACTAAAATAACTCCTAACAATGCACCCAAAACTCAAAAAAAAAATCACCACAATGTATGTATCAACAATGCTAATCTCCGCATTACAATCACAACATTATCATAATGATATCGGGACATGAAACACATCATATGTATGAGCATGACCACTTCTCTGGTCTTAATAGTTCTTCATAATCTATTTGAAAATCACAATTAACCTTATGCCAACAAAATCTCATTTCAAACCTCTATTTTCTAATAATGAGGCATGAAGACCTCATAGTTTCTTACGTGATTTAACGAGTCACACTTAACGCCACCTGGAACTTACCTCGTACGCTAAGACCTGACTTTTACAACACACAAATGGCTGAATATGAGCAAAAGTATACAAGAATTGTCAAATAAGCCTAACATGCATGATTCCCATTTAAAATACAGTACAATTTTTTTAAATTTCATAAAAGGAGAATTTTAAACACATAAACTTTTCACCACCAGGACCTTGTCCTTATATAACATCCACTGCAGCTTGTAGCCCGGTATAACATATTTCACATTATATAAAAATATGAGGATCTCGTCTCAACTCTGAATCACAAGTATTTGCATATCGTGCCAACTGAAAATTTTCATTTCCTTTATTTCTTCTTTTAATTAGTTTCCGCCAAACAAAATCACAACATATTTGAACCCTCATACCGATAGAGCATATAATTCACAATTAAAACTAATTGTCCTGAAATCACATCAAAACCCACTGCACTAAGTAATAGAAAGTCACTTTTAGCCTCATAGCTATTTTTAGTGACCAACACATAATGATAGAAATAGCTATCTCTATATAATAACCCAACGTAAGTATTCACATAAGTAGATTTCAAGATTATGAAGCTCACTCATAAGTGGAGCATATTAAGAGGACTTGCCTCGATACTCAGAACCGAATCGAGTTAATGAAATTGTTACTTTATAATCACATCGAGGTTGTACTTGTAATGACACCATCTGGTGTAGTAGCATAGTCATACCATAGCAATTATATCAACCCCACCTCTTAGGCGCCATCTATCCGCTTGTTCTCCATCCCTAACTTGTAGCGTATGTAGATTAATAACTATAATGGAGTGTGTGGACTGAGTGTTCTGATGAAATAGATTACTCCCAAGTTTGGCATAATCTCTCCTGATGCTCCTAGTATCACCACATTCATAACATCCATCTGCAGTTCGGTTGCTCCTACTGAGTATGTGCTAGATAAATGGAATAATCATTGTAGTAATCACATTTCAGTGGTGCATTAAAATTTAACTGTCCTAAGTGAGTGCCCTGATTAACTAGAGCACTACGAGTATTCTGAAATTGTTTCCATGTCCCTACATCATCCCATACAAATATAATCTTTTACTCATATACAAGTTTCAGAGGACCTTTGGACACCACAAAAATACATCTGAGGCCAAAACCGATATGATACATGACCCCACAATTTGATTGTTGATAGTGGACTCCTTTCACTTGGCGCGAAGCCATATGACACGCTCTGATAATCCACAATACTAGCCTTTATTGCTCATACGACACCATCATATGACATCTCAAGCCAATTATTTGGCGCATGTCATGCTTATGAAAGTTAAACTCACTTCCTCCAATATCTCGGTTGCTAGTTGTACCCTTTGCTAAATATAAATCTCATATGAACTACATAGTCTCCAATACTACCAGCTATCTTCATATCTACATCCACCTCGTGACCTCACCACGGTGGTGATGATTAAGAAATTAAGTAAACCTTCTGAAGATCGTACTTATCAACCGTATGTCAGAACCTACTGTACCCACATGTGCACAACTAAATGATCTCTCAATATTCCCGCATTATCGATATGGATGACACGCGGTAATAATGGTTGAGCAAATCTTGGCTCCCTTATAGCCCCTTTGTAGTATCACGAACTGTTGGCGCATAATTGATACCAGGTGCGCAATTTCATATGAGTGGATGCAAAAAGAACATATGGTATAGGCTTCAAGATGAATAAATGCCACACGATAAGGAATGAAATAAAGTGAAATTTTCCTAACAGTTACATAACCTCTCGTAGATAAGTACAGACGTCTCCGTACCAATCCGCGAGACTCTAATAAACCGTCTTGTGATTCATGACTCCTATGAACCTAGAGCTCTGATACCATCTTATCACGACCCAATTTTCCCTCTGTTGGGTTTCGTGTGTGCACCTAGTCTTAAGGACTAGGTAAGCCTACTAAGATGCAGAAATTAAACAAAACTTGTGAAAGAAATAATTAGAACCCAAACTAACTGAATGAAATAGTATTTAAAATACGACCTGGCATATACAATACAACTTCTCGAACTAACAACACTTTCCAAAACCTGGAAACCCATGAATCACAAGTTAAGAAATACTACATAGCTCTAACTCCATAATGTCTAACAAGAACGGAAAATACATAAGGGCTAAATACTAATGCATGAATAGAAAGAGACTCCTCAGTCTGCAGACGTGGCAAATATACCTCGAAGTGACTAGAGCAGTCTCCTCGCCTCAAGGGTGATAGGACAGGATAGAAGTACCTGAATCTGCATATGAAAAACACGCGCAGGAAAGTCATGAGTACACCACAACGGTACTTAGTAAGTGCCAAGCCTAACCTCGATTGAGTAGTGACGAGGAAGGTCAGGGCCCTATTGAGCTCAAAAGAAATACGAGATAAAATTATATAGAATAAGATAATATAACTGAGTGCAAAGTAAGAGGTAACCAAAAATAGAAGAACAACAACATACACAGATAATAACAGAAAGGAAATACAATTCAATGCAGAGATAACAACCGGTGGTCTACCAGGATCCCATCCTATAGCCCCAAATTTAAATAACTAGTGATTCTCTAGAGTGTCGTCCCGTAGTCCAGCTTATAGTGCGCGGGGATCTACCGGAATCCAGATGCGTAGTCCCAAATGTAAATATCCAGTACTGGGGGAATCTACCAGGTGCGTTCTCATAGTTCCATATAACTGTGCAGGGGGATATACCTGAAATCTAACCCATAGTCCCAAAGTAAATGTGCAGGGGGGTCTACCAGGAATCTAACCGTAGCCCTAAACTAAACAGACAAAGGGGAGCTACCGAAATCCCACATCCGTAGTTCCAATGTAAATACAAAGCAACAACAAGAAAATATTCAAAGAAGGGAAATTTTGTAGGAAACAACATGAAGAATACACAATTAAATTCAAATCCCATATCAAGGTAAAGCAGGTATTTCTAGCCTAGCATTTTGCAATAGTTAGAAGTAACACGGGATAGAAGGGACAAAAACAGCTACAACAGAGACCAAATGGTCACGAAAAGGAAATACAGTTCCAATACAAAGATAACAACCGAGGATCTACCAGGATACCGTCATGTAGTCCCAAATGTAAGTACTCGGGGACAACACGAAGAATAGTTATAAATTGTCAACTTCATATCAAGGCGAAACATGTATTTCTAAACTAGTATGCTGCATATAATTCAAATAAGGAAATCTGAGCAAATAGACAATTAAGTCATTTAGACATACTTTCCTAAGCTAACAACAAGTTTAAATTTCAATTAGTAATGGCAGAAAGAAAAGGAAACATAGTTTTAATTACTTAATGAAAATGAATTGTCAACAATTAGCACAAGTATGTGCTCGTCACCTCTCGTACAAGGCTTTTCAAATATCACAATACCAATTCTAAGGGAAGAGTCTCCCGTACAAGGTTAGACAAGCCACTTACCTTGAATCGGCTAAAAAATCAACCCGAGACCACGTTCTTGCCACGAGTATTCGAATCCAAATGACGCAAATCTATTCAATAAAATTTCATAATGTGAATAACACTTCAAGTAATTGATTCTACGATTAAATCCTAAGCTAATACACGAAATTAGATAAAATGACCAAAATTATCCAATTCCGATACTATTTGATCATTTAGATCATCATTTTATATTTATGAAAGATTTCACCAATTTTCTTTCTAAATTCCATTCCAAATCACGAATTAAATGATATATAGAATTACTTACCCCCGAAGAATTTCTTGAAAAACCTTCGAAAAATTGCCAAAATCCGAGCTCTCTAGGTCAAAATATCAAATTAGACTCAAAACCTCATATTTATAGAGCACCCACCGGATTTCCACCTCTGTGGACCGCACAAAAATGACCGTGGTTCTCACCAAACCAGTATGGTCCGCACAAAAACGACTGCGGCAACACAGGTTTTGACTACAATGATAGGCTTTAGTATTTTAGCCATAACCTTCGCTAAAAATGTCCAAATTGTTATATCTTTATTTTTCTGGAAACTAGACACGAAGAGCTACTACTTTTGTTTTTGAATCATCTCAAAATTCCTTGTAGATCAAAAGAATGAGCTTCTAAAGCAGAACAAGTGAAATGTTCTTCACCGCGGCCGCACTGCATTTTGTGCAGTCCGCACAGCACCTAGCGGGGACGAACTTCATTTTGTGCGGTCCGCACAACACCTACTGCAGACACACTTCATTTTGTGCGGACCGCGCTGGTGGGTTCCGAGGCCTACAACCCTTCTAGACTTGCTACTGCTATGATTTTCGGTCTAAAACATCATGGAACCTACCTGGGATTCCCGGAACTTCAAACCAATTGTATCAACACATCCCATGACATCGTTCAAACTTGTTCAAAACTTTGGAACGCTCACAACAACATCAAATCACCAATTTAACATAGGATTCAAGCCTAAGAACTTCAATAATTCTTAAATTATGCTTTCGATCAAAAAGTCTATCAAATATCGTCTGAATGACCTGAAATTTTCAAGCGCGTCATATTCAACACTACGGAGCTACTCCAACTTTTGGAATTCCATTCTGACCCTTCGATCAAAATCTCACTATCGGACCGGAAGCTTAAAAATTTTGGCTTTCGACATTTCAAGCCTAAATTAGCTATGGACCTCCAAAACACAATCCGATCATGCCCCTAAGCCTGAAATCACCCAATGGAGCTAACACAACCATCGTATTTACGTTCGGAGACCATCTTCACATAGTTCCAACTACGGTCAACTTTTCAACACTTATGCTCTCATTCTGTGACTAAGTGTCCCTAAAACTCTCTGAAACTCCAAATCGAACATCCCGAAAAATCAGAGTAACAGAAATAAACTCGGGAAGAGCAATTAATAGGGGATAGAGGCGTTAATTCTTAAGACGACCGACCGAATCATCACAACTCTAAACACTTGCATAAACCAAAAACTACTGACATTACCAGTGACAATAACCTGGAAAAAAATGCTTGCTACACTAACAGAGTTAGTCCCATGCTTAACCAAAACAATTTGATAAATAACTTACTAAGCACCAATCGAACACACCAAGAGTACTTCAATTACCTTACAAATAATGATAACCTGCTACTATAGGCTTAACCAATAATAATCAACATGCAAAATACCATTCTTCCGACCAACCAAAAATCCAACACATGGAAGATAATACTAGCCAAGTGGCGGAGGGCAGATCCATGCAAGATTTAGATAAAAACCTCACGCTACTCCCCTCGAATACAATGTAAATAGAGCCCATCATTACAATCTCGTAGACAATAGCCTCAATATAAAACAAGAAAATCACCAAAATGCCAAGAGTTCCATTAACACTAATAAGGAGGTACACGTTTATCCAACTTTGCCACTTCTTTCGACAACAAACCATAAACAATCTTCCACCTCTACCTCCTCACTTCCCCTCAAATCCAGTGGTATATGCCCAACCACCAAATCTACAGAATCACAAATCACAATCGTGGGTATAGTTAGGTATCTTAGGCCATGCAATCTCATTCAATCTGGAGGTCAATGGACATGAATCCATACTGATAATCCAAAACACTCACTATCTTGCACAACTAATCTTGGAGGGTATAAACAACTATATAAACCGAATATGGATGAACAACATCCTCCAACCACTTACACCCTCTTTGAACCAAAACCTAGTTCACACTATGCAACACATGTGGTATACCAAGAAACTCCCGTCAACATATTCCACAAAATCCAAAACTAAACCTCCCTTTCTTTGCATCGGAGGAACTAGCACTAGTGAATCCAATTTTCACCCAATGGACCGCACAACATAGGGAAAATCAACCAATGGCTCCACTAGTATACCCAATGGAAGATCTATCTCAACCACCAAACATGTAAAATCAGGAAGGAATTCAGGAGGAAGAGGAGGAGGAGGAGGACATCATGCCATACTTGGGGGAACCTTGTCACGACTCAAATTCCATTAAAAGGCCGTGATGATGCCGGACACCACTGCCAAGCAAGCCAACACTAAATAATCAATTTAGTTCTCATTTTAGTATTTTTGAAATCATGATTTTTCTTTGATTTAATAGTAAAAGATGGACTTTACAGAATAATAATAATAGTAATAATTTTGACAATTTCATTGCTGAATAACCCTTACTCATCAAAAAATCCGGTGTCACAAGTGCATAACGTTTACTGAGGGATAAAATAAAGTACTATAACTGTCCAAAATACAATTTGGACAGAAAGGGAAATACGAATACTCTGAAGGACACTCTGCTAGTTGCAAATCGCACATAAGATGCAGCTTGTCTAAGTCACCGTGCCAAGCACGACGATGCGTCCACAAGGCCATTAAATGTATATATTGCTTGTCCAATAAAATGTATAGCAAGTGTAGTATGAGTACGAAAACAACGCATACACAGTAGGAATCTAGTCTAACCACGAGGAGGTAGTGACGAGGGATCTACTTCAACATTTTCTAGTGGTCCAACAATATCACGTACAATAAAGAAGTTAATAAATATGAAACCAAGTAAATATATGAAATAAACATGTTTACTGGCTTCTTGCCAAATATTATCCACGATTCCATGAGGATAATATATATAGGAAATGCCGAGGCGTACCGTCCGATATAACTTAAAAGTAAATTGTGCACAGCCTAGGGTCGAACGACACGAACCATAGATAATATCTATTAACCTGCCAAGGCGAACGGACCACTCCCATGAGAGAGTTGTACATAAATCCTGCCGAGGCAAACGACCCGATCCTATAAGAGTAGTAGAAGGAAATACCCTGCTCGCAAATCATACGTGCGACACGGTAAAATATAAATTTAAGGAATCACCCTGCTCGCAGATCATACTTGTGATGCAGTCAAATATAAATTTAACATTGGAATCATATCTCTTCCTCGATTCTTTTCAAAATAAGAGAAAATCAGCTTGTAGCTTTTTAAGGAAATTACCCCACTCGCGAAACATACATGTGATGCGGTTACACATAGATTTCTTAAGCTATTATAATATTCCTTCAATTCTTTTCAAAAATACGAAGTTCAAATGAAAACTTTTAAGATCTCAAATTCCTCAATTTCAACTCTTTTCAAGAAATTTATTAAGCAAACTCAATCTTACTCCTTCTCAAGGCAAACAATTGACATAAATCAATAACAATATCAACAAGGCATGGTGTAAACCTAAAACTACACGGACATAGGCATAACTGGCAGCTACGTGCGGACTCTCGTCACCTCATGCATAGTAACCCTCGCTAATAGAGGCACTTAATAATTTAGTTCACCTATGGGGTTAATTCCCTCTTACAATATTAGAAAAGAGACTTACCTCTCTTTGAAGTTCCATAGCCTGCTCCGAAGAGATTCAAACAACTCCTGATGCCCAATGTTCCAAAACACGTTTTTGCTTTATTAACATTCACAAGCTTTTAATCATTCACCGACATCGTAACATTGAGTAAAATGCTCATACACCACCAACAAATTGACATTTACAATTACAATCCCAATTACAATCAAAATATGACTCAAAAATATTTATCAATATCCATTTATGGCTCACAAGTTGTCTACAAGCTTCCAGCTCAAATCATCTAATAGGTTCACTTACTAGCATATTCAACTCCACTCTTATCATTTAATACCCATTTGAAGTCATCAATGATACTATATTAATTCTCTAACACCGCCAAATTACTATTAATCGTCTTTCTTTAACCAACATTTCTAAAACATTCAATTTGGTGATTACTTAGTTGAACACTTCCAACTAAGCTAGAAAATAATTTCATAGGTTTATTGCATCCTTTAATTTTATTTATAAGAACACTATTTAACTTTTCCTAATTTTCTCAAGAACACTGTTCATGCCATGAACTAGGGCTTATGAACTCAATTATCCGACCATAACAATTTGAAACAAATAATAGAATTACTCTTACCGACTCATAAGAAATGAGCTTGAAGAATTAGTATTACCTTCTTGAAGCTTTTACTTAAAAGTACAATTTTGGGAAATTTGGTATTCTTAGAACTTGGAAGATTTCTAGGGATTCGAAGATAGAATGATGTTAATACTTGTGTTAATAGGATGTTATGAACTAAAAATATCCAAAAAAACTCACCTTGTATTTTAAGTAGTACCCAAGGTCGAATCCAATCCCTAGCTCAAGAAACCCCAAAAAAATGGTTGTTTCCCTTGATTGCCTTATATAGGTACAAGTACTTTAGGGAGTTGTACCTTGCGTTGTGCAGGTTATAACTCGTATTACAAGTTTTTTCCTTCTGGACACCTTTTACTAAAATGTCCATAACTCCTTCTAGAAATATCCAAATAACGAACGGTTTGAAGTGTTAGAAACTAGACTCGAAGATATTTCATTTGATAAATTATACATCATATAACTCATTAGACAAAACTTCCAAATGAGTACACACAAAACCTAACTATAAGTTTTGTGTGTACTCATTTGGAACTTTTGTCTATCATGTAATTTCCAACTTGACTTAGACTTAGGGCTCTCCTTAGACCCACATCATTTATAATATGAATTGTACACTTATTATTATACGAACCTGCTGGAACCTTCAAATTTCGATTCTGAGGTCGTTTACTCAAAAATTCAACCTTAGTCAATTCTTCCAACTTAAAGCTTCCAAAATGAGAATTGTCTTTCCAAATCAATTCTGAACTTCCCGAAATTCAATTCGGACCATACGTACAAGTCATAATACCTGAAGTGAAGCTAATCATGGCCTCAAACCACCGAACAACGCATATGAGCTCAAAACAATCGTTCGAATCGTTACAAACAATCAGTAACCTTTTCAAGCCTAAGCGACGTAAAAATACTAATATTCAAGGAGATACTAGACAGAAAATCTATCTTCAGCTGCCCAGTGACACTCTACAAGTGCTCACTGGACATAAAGCCACCACAAGATCCTATAGTGGGGAAAAATACGGTGATATTGGTTTTATCCCTGGGGAGGAATCCCAGCAACGATACACTCAATAACCCAATGATGAACCAACCAAGCAATTTTATTATTTGGAATGTTAGAGGAGCTAATAACGATAACTTTAGGAGGAACTTTAGAGAGCTCATGGATACCAATAGGCCATGCCTAGTTGCTTTGTTGGAAACTAAAATTGCAAGTCACACACCCGTTCTGGAGGATTTCGACTTCACTGAGATGATTGAAGTCCCCGCTGTTGGCCAAGCTGGTGGTTTAGTTATCTTGTGAAACCATGGCATGGTGATTGTCAACAACTTCACTAGAAGGGGGCATGAAATCAATGCAATGATTGAGGTAACGCCTAAAAAACTTACTTGGCTTTTTTAGTGCAAGTTATGCTAGTAATGGCATACTAGATAAGAATATTTTATGGAATAACCTAAATAATATTAGCAATTATTATAAAGGTCATTGGTTGATGGGTGGTGATTTTAATAAAATATTGACTCTAGGGATATATTTGGTGGTAGGCATATAAATCAAAGACGTACCATCTCTCTTATAGACTACCTAAATTATTGTAACCTAGTAGACATAGTATTCAAGGGTTGTAAATATACTTGGTATAACCACCGTAAAAAAAAATAATTTAATCATGGAAATATTGGATAAGGTGTATTCTAATGCGGACTGGCTAAATGCATTTTCTAATATTACTATAACCCACCTCCCCAAAACTCATCTGGATCATAACCCTATCTTATCAATCTTAATAATAAAATTAACATGAATCAAGACAAACCACTTAGTTAGAAACATTTTAGCGCTCCCGTCCTGACTTTGCTAATCTTGTATCATACAGTTGAAAAAACAAAGATTTACTAGGTGGCACAAATTTCTTTAAAAATAATATTATAGAATGGAAACATAAACTTTTGGCAATATCTTTGCCAATTTTTTTTGAGCTGAAACGATGGATCCAGAATTCCCCTAGTTATGCCACTGGTAACTATCTTGAACAAACGCTCGTTGAAGAATATAATACCATTCTAAAATAGGAGGAAGACTGTTAGAAATTAAGATCTAGGGTAACTTCGCTAAACTATGGCGATGAAAATACAATTTTTCCCCATATTAATGCAATTAACAGAAGAAGGAAAAACAACATTTTTCTTCAAAGATGATTATGAGAATTGGATAGATTACCAAATTTCTCTAATAAACTATACAAGAAATTATTTCTTAAATATTTTTATAACCTCCTATGTAAAAATTGGTTGGCCGATTATCAAAAGTGACAAGGAAAGATTTCATAATATTGTCCTCTCAAGCCTTGATAATCCCTTAAGAATTCATAAAATATAGAATGATGTCTTGTTCTTTAAACCACATAAAGCCCCAGTCCCAGGCAGTTTGCACCCATTTTTCTTCCAAAAATATTGACATATTATAGGAAGCAAGGTCATAAATTTATGCCAATTTTCTTTTTCAAACAAAAATAATGCCACCAGACATCAATAACACTTACCTATGCCTAATTTCGAAATTCAATAATGCAAACAATCTTAAGAAATTTCGATCGATTAGCCTTTGTAACACCATCTACAAGGTTATAACAAAAATCACTGACAATCGAACCAAGTCTTTCCTACAACATCTATCAACCAACAACAATCTAGCTTTTTAATAAATAGGCGGGCTAATGATAATGCTATCATTATCCAAGAAGTCATGAAGAAGTTTAATTCATCAATGGGCAGGCCGAGCTTAATCCTTAAGATTGATTTGGAAAAGTCTTTCGATAAACTAGAACGATCTTACATTTACAGAACTTTAAAATATTTTAAATTCCCTCCAAGTTTTTTCTTCTCTAATTCTTAGCTGCATCTCAACTAGTACTATATTCATTCTAGTAAGCGGAAACAAAACAAAAGAATTCACCCCTACATGAGTAATAAGACAAGGCGACCCCATGTCCCCATACTTATTCTTTTCAAGTAGAAATCATAAAGTGGGATCCTATTAAATTAAATCTTAGAAGCCCTCCCCTATCTCATCTATTCCTATCTCATCTATTCCTTGCAGATGATTTAACTCTAATGGGGCAGGCCAATGAAAAAAATAATTCACACAATTTAGAGGAGCAAGTTTTTGTAACTATTCAGGGTTGAGTATCAATAAAGAAAAATCAAAGCTATTTGTCTCTAAGAATTATAAAGATTCAACCAAAAACCTAGTTACTAGTATCTCTGATATAAAAATTAGTAATAATTTTGGAACATACCTAGAATTTTCAATACTAAATAATAGTCCTAAGTAAAAGGATTATCAATTCTTATAAATAAAATGAGAGCAAGGCTAAACAATTGTACGCTAGGTCGTTAAGCATGGTCGATAGAAGTACCTTAGTTTATCTGCCCTCAACGCCATTTCAAATCACCTCATGCAAATATCCATTCTACCTAATAAAACATTGAAAAAAATAAATAAAATACAAAGGGAATTCTTATAGGTTACTACTGGGGAGAAGAAAAAGCTTCACTTAATTAAGTGGGACACAATTACTAGAACTAAAGATCAGGGTGACCTGAGTATTAAAAAAGCTAAGTCAAAAAATAGCTCTATTAACCAGCATGGCTTGGGGAATCCTTAACGGCCCATCATCTCTTTGGGCAAAAGTCTTAATCAGTAAATACGGGAAGACTAAAACACTAAGAGGGGTTCGCATACTTGGAATAGTATCATAAAAGGATGGTCCATTTACAACTACGGCATTATGTGGACAGTAAACAAACGCTCTAATTCAAATATTTGGGACACAAAACATTACCAACCTTAGGAGCAATATTACTGGTCCATTAACAATGAAAGAGAGCAATTTGAGAATTAAGGATATTTGTGATAAAGGATCTTGGGACCCGGAAAAAATCTACTTTAAACTCTCTGAAACCATTATAACTAATTAATGCCCTAACTCCTAACAAGCCTGTTAGAACTCCCAATAATCTCCTATGGAGTACAAATCCTAGTGGTGTATTTTCTACAAGTTCTTGGTACAAGTTAATTGACGATCAAGTTTCTCTTTACAACAACTTCGATTGGATATGGGACTTAAAATGTCCCAACAAAATTAAGTTCTTTATATGGAAATGTTACCATAACATGCTTCCAAGTAGGGTTTACCGTAGTAAAATTGGTGTTAATATTGATCCTAAGTGACCAATATGCAAGAACACTAATGAGAATAGCCTGCATCTTCTAGGAATGTAACATTGCAAAAGTATATTGGAAATTAATGGGATGGAATATAAATCCTCAAACAACTACAACACGCTGGGTTGACATGCTAAAAAATGTCAATATCAACAAATTAAAACAAGTACGTAACATGGAATATCTATTCCCATACACTTGTGGACTATATGGAACAATAGAAACCATAATAATCAAAACAATACCACTAACCGTATTAATATAAAAACGATTACCTATAAAATCTTAACTTCTAGTCCTACTACTAATAACTTTAAAGGGAAATTGGCATAGAAGTCTCTTGCGTGGGCGAAGGAGATGCATTTCTGGTGCATCAATTGGCAGGTTCCTCCAAAGGGTTGGTACAAAATCAATATTGATGGAGTTTTTAAAAGCGATAGCCTACATTGATGAATACGTGGAGCCATCCGAAACAACATAGGCTAGTGAAAATGGGATACCACAAGAAACACATGCAACAAAGCCAATTCAAGTAAAATTACAAGCATTGCACATGCACTTCAACTCGTTGTCATGGAAAAAATAATCCCGGTCGAAATGGAGACAGACAATACGGAGATTATAAGATTTTTGCATGATGATTATCCAACTTACAATGGTTTAATCAATGATTGTAGGTGGTTAATGGAAAATGAATGCAAATGGAGGAGATCGCGGTGAAGCATAACTTACGTGAAGGAAATAGTGTGCATAGTTTTTGGCAAAGAAAGCTCTTATGCAACCTAGTTATAATAAATTGTGTACTTTTGTTTTACCTCCTGAATCAATGATAGATGCCTATCACAAAGATCAGGAAGGATTTGTTTGTGTAAGGAAAGTTTCAAATATTTTGTATCGTAAGTTGGTTGCCTTAGGTAATGATAATGCCCTAAGAGACATATCTATAGCCCACTGAGGCACTTGTAATGACGGTAGTTTGCTACTGCCCGTACTCTAGTTATTACAAATAAATAAATACTATTTTTTATGCGGAAAAAAAAGAAGACAAACAATACAAAATACATACTTTCTGATTTTACTAAATTTTTCTATTAATTTTTATAATATAAGTACTTAAAATATAATCGTTTGAGGTACAAATTTGCATCAATCACCATTGAAGTGCACATAGACTAGTTTATATAACAGGATAGAAACCTAAAATATATTCTGTAATTATTCATTAAAATCTTAGTCATATAGAAATTTTCGAGTTTTTTTTTCTGAAAAGGGTAACTTCTACATAAGAATCCAATTAGAATTAGGAATAGGTTCAGCTCTGCCCTTCTATATATATATATTGTACACCAAATCCACTTCTCATCAACACACCCATGATCACTTGTACGTCCTAACATGGCTGCCGCAACAAAAGTAGGCTTCTTATTCTTTCTTCTGGCAATTCTTTCTTTATTTTGTCCGTTTAAGTCGTTGTATGGTAATTCCATATTCTCAAGTAGTCTTGGAACTATTATTGGTGATCAACAACAGCCTTCATTTATTCATGACGTTAACAACAACAACAACAACAACCCAGTATAATTCCACTTAGTGGGGTCTGGGGAGGGTAGTATCTACGCAGACCTTACCCTTACCCTTGGATAGAGAGGCTGTTTCCAAATAGACCCCCAACATCCTTCCCTCAAAGAACTTCCCACCTTGCTCTTGGAGAGACTCGAACTCACAACTTCTCGCTTGGAAGTAGGGGTTGCTTACCATCAGAGCAATTCCTCTTGTCTGATGTTAACAATATGCTAATTGGAGAAACACGTTCCCACACCGGCGACTTCTTTGCTCAACAGGAATGGCCCAAGAATCACGTCAATGTCATGATGGAGAAAAATATTGGTACCGCTAAGAATAATGACTACAATAATAAGTGTTTCTACGACAAATTCATTGAAGCAGTCAGAATGTACTTTATAGGTAGCTGATACAATAATAATATGTACTACAGTACGTAGATGGACTAAGTAAAAAGTCATTGAACAAGTATTGTGAGAATATAATTTTACTACAGTGGATCTATATTTTCTCAGTTGGCATTGACATATTTTTTCCCCAGGTTTTTCATTGGCTTCATTTTCAATGTAATTAAACTAAGATGCATGGGTGTTCAAAAATTTGATTGATCCAGAATAAATTTTTCTTATTTTTAAAAATTTGTTGATAAAGGATAAATGTCGAGTGGTGCACATGCAGTTTGAAACTCCTGATTCTACCTCACAACATAACTAGCTAGATATAATCAAACTACTCGTTTTATTAAAGCCAAATAAAACAGGAAAAATAGAAACTAGTATGTACCAGACCTTACCCCTACCCTGGGGTAGAGAGGGTCTGGTGAGGATAGTATGTACGCAGACCTTACCTCTACCCTGGGTAGAGAGCTGTTTTCAAATAGAACCCCGGCATCCTTCCCTCCAAAAACTTTCCACCTTGCTCTTGGGGAGACTCGAACTCACAACCTCTCGGTTAAAGTGGGGGTTGCTCTTGTCTTAAGTATATATCTAAAGAAGAAATGAAAAAAAAGCTAGTAGAATATTGTCTTCATACGGCTAGCGCCAAAAAAACTGATTGAGAGACGTGGTCCAACAAAGAAAGAAAACGGGACTACAAACCAATTGGCTCTTGCTCTTATTATACTAGTTCCCTGCTCTGCTTCACAAAAAATATCTCAAATATTCATATCTAAAGCTTCAATGGCTGCATTAAGTTCAGTTTCAGTAGCGAACGTATCATTTTCCATATCTAACCCTCAAATCCTAAGAAGCTACAGACGGTTGCCTACTTTATTTGCATCAGCATCAGCTACACCTTCCCATGAATCATCTTCATCCACACAAAGTGGGAGTATATTTTCCTCAAATTCTCCACCAAAAGTTCCCTTTGTTGAGTCCCCTAAAACCCCTGAAAATGGCTTCAACTATGCTTTGGCTAATCCTAATGGAAACCCTGTTGTTAGATTTGTTCAGCACACTGAATCAACTATTGAAAGGGTACAAATTTGATCTTCTTTTGGTCTTTCTTGATTGTACTTATTATTGTTATTATTTCTTTGTTTATTTGCTATCTACTTCTTGAGGATTAGAGGATGTTGTGGTTTTAAGCTCTTTTTTTGGTGGTATGAAAAATTAATACAGAGGTTATAGAATTAATATATATGAGGTTTTAAGTCTATATGCACAACACATAGAATCACCACAAGATGGCTTGAACCGGATTCCAAGCATGTTAGTGAGTTAAGCAGCAGCTAATTCTTGAGAATTGGAGAGTGATATGGTTTCTTCATTCTTTTGGGTGCTATCAAGAATTGACAACAACAACAACAACTAGCCAGTATAGTCCCACAAGGTGGGGTCTGGGAAGGGTAATATGTAGACAGGCCTTATCCCTACCCGAAAGGGCAGAGAAGTTGTTTCCAATCGACCCTCGGCTCAGTGCAGGAAATGAAAAACAAAAATAAAAAAAAAAAAAAAAACAAAAGAGCATTAGTAACTCCAGCAGAAATAGCGTAAATAATTATTTAAACACAACAACCATAAATAAAATAGCATGCAATATATCAAGAATTGACACTGAGTTCTAATATTGATATCTGCTCAATATGAGTTAATTGATATATGCCGCACATATCTGTTTCTCACTGCTTGCTTATTTTTGAGCAGGCAATATTTGACTTCCGTTTTCTGGCATTCCTTGCTATCGGAGGTTCATTGGCTGGTTCGCTGCTCTGCTTCCTCAATGTAATTTCTTTTTCAAGCATACCTTATTTTTCAATGTGATGTATGAAAATATATTGTTATCATATACTATATGTGGTTAAATTTTATATCTTAGTACTTCCGAGGAAAACAACCTCTCTATCTTCGCAAGATGAGGATAAGGTCTGCATACGCACTACCCGCCCCAAACTCTACTGTGGGATTACACTGAGTTTGTTATTGTTGTTATAGTACTTCGAGGGGAAATTTATGATGGCAAGACTTGTGTTTAAATCTGTACAAAGACAGAAACTTGATTACTTTATTGCACTTGTTATTTTTTAGACCATATATGATCTATAGACTTAGACCGGCAAGATGTTGGTTCATAGATCTTATATGATTTCACATACTTTAGGGTGATTGGATATGTGAAACTTATTGCTTTGAGCAACTTTCAGGAATTCTTTTTAATTTAGTATATGATGAAAATGGCCTGTTGAGAATCAGACTAACATTAATCCATTGTAATTCTCAGATATCATACACACTTTCATTGATAGAAAACATAGTATCTACGGGAGTCAGTTATTCCTGCTGAAGTCCTATACGTGCTCATTCTCTTGCATTTCAAATCTTAGTCTATCACTAGCTCATAATACCAATTCATCAAATAACAAGTGGCAGATGCAATAAATTGTATCCTTCATCTGGTGTGCAACTTTATCTTAACCTCTACAGTATCAGTTCATTCTGTGTCTATAGTTTACTAGGTGCAATATAGTTATCCTCCGCCAATTATTTGATTAGGTACATAATGCTTTATGGCATAAAACATTGATTTTGGTTCATGCACTTAATCCTTTTAATACATAGTACAATCATCACATGCATAAGAGGTAATACCATTTTTATGGGTTCTATCAGTATTTTAGCAGTTAAATTCTCTTTTGTAGGGTTGTGTCTACATTATTGACGCTTACAGGGTTTATTGGACGAGCTGTGTCAAGGGAATTCACACAGGACAAATGGTTTTGCGATTGGTTGAAGCTATAGGTGAGTTTCTGCATGATCTTGAATTGTAAAGATCATCATGCTTGTAATCAGAAAATTGCAGAAAAGCACCTCAATGTAGGCGAGACATTCGATGGTTGCATTTCAATGGATCTTTAATCAACCATCTTTTGATGACCACTGGCCCTTTGGAATTATTTTTGCATCCATATCGCAGTAAATGTTATCCCATTCTAACCTTCGTTGGTATTTTTACTTAATATTAGAGTTATTAGCTGCCATTTTATCTCGATTACTTCGGTCATCTAGCTTAGTTTCTCTTTCTAGTGGAAGATTATATGCTAAATTTATCAGTCGAGATGAAAGCTTATCAACACTTTAGAACTGTATGGGATATTGGGCTGCTAGAAGATGGGTAGACAATCCTTCTCTTTTTAAAGTGAGTCATGTATGGTGCTTCAATATACGACTTGTTATTCTATTTTTGTTGGTGTACACTTGGACGTACTTCACTCTGTTGCACAGTAATTTCCTCTGGTGGTCTTGTAAATCATTAGTGAAGTAGCTCCCTTTCAGTGAACTGCTCTTGAAGTCATGGCCTAGTCATATAAAGGTTGTGGCTATTGTAAAAGAATACTTAGTTGCCGCTTATATGGAAGTTGCAGAATTTCTTGCTAAAATGTCAATTTGGGTGATATAATACCTACATCTAAATGTTTTAATATCTTCCTTTTGTGTTTCTGAGTTTATTATCCTTGTAATGCAGACGTTTATCTTGCTGGGACTGTAATGTTCATATTTGGGATGGGCTTGTACGGATTGTTCATCACTAATTTCTCTGCTAATGTGGATCCAACTTCTGACCGTGCCCTCAAGCACTCTTCCTTGTTTGGGATGTTTGCTCTCAAGGTAGTCGCGCTCTGGATCTTCTTCAGTTATATTACCATATTTCTGTTTGCCAATCTTAACTGGCCTTACACTTCCACAGTTCCACTATATATTGTTGCTTTCTTCATAAACTTCAGTCTATTCTTCCTGTTTGATTACTTGAGAAAGGAAATTGGAGATGGCAAAAGTGATGGTTATCTTTCAAAAGGAAGTCTACTTTGTTTAGAAGAGAGCTGTTTAAGCTGGAATTGCCTTCATGTCCCATGATCTAATATGGTGCACTTTTTCAACCTTGATTTAGCAGCAATGCCAGCGAAGCCTTGATCCACAACAAAATAATCTATCTATACTTAGCTTCATTTTCATATATCAATGAATCCTAGAGGCCTGATGGGATAGACGCCAATGAATCTTTGAGATCATTTTCGAACTTTTACTCGCTCTTTTGGTACAGCCAAATGAAACTCCTAAAGGTTCATTGTATCATCTAAACCCTGCTAGCAGTCTGCTGAAGATTTGGTACTCTCAGGACTACAATAAATTCTGAATATCTCCCAAAAGACTAAAATAAGACGGATTGCTGAAGACTTTTGTAATCATAAGAAGCATAAGTTTCATGAAATTCCTTCTTTCGTACCTCTTACTGTTATGAGTTTTGACCCTCTATATGTGCATGCGTCAGAGATTTGAAATTCTAGTCTAGTTTGCAGATGACCAGAAATTGGTGCTGTAACAAGTAAACTTGTGAAGATGAATGCATCTTGCATACATCAACCACGAAACGTGTGCGCTTGTAGATATAGAGTTTTCTGTTTTGTTCTCCTGTTTCAATCAGTTGATGTTGTGCCATGTAGGAGAGGCCAAAATGGATGAAGATCAGTTCGCTCGATGAACTAAAAACCAAAGTGGGACATGTAATTGTCATGATCCTTCTTGTCAAGATGTTCGAGAGGAGCAAGATGGTCACTATAGCCACTGGTACTGATCTGTTGAGCTACTCAGTGTGTATCTTCTTGTCTTCTGCTTCCTTGTATATTCTCCATAATCTGCACAAGGATTAATAGTTGACCTGTACCATACTCATGTATGTATGTATAGCGAAGTAATCAAACTTTTGAAGCTTAAAAAAAGGGCAGTCCAGTACATTCCCGCTATATGCACGAGATCCAGGGAAAGGCCGGATCGCAAAAGTCCATTATACTCAGTGTTACCCTGCACTTCTGCAAGAGGCTGTTTCCACAGGGAGTAATATTTGACATGTACCATACTCATGTATGTATGTATAGCCAAGTAATCAAATTTTTTAAGCTAGCATTAAATTTATTACAGAATGCTTCTCTCTTCCTCACATATAGCTCTCAAGTGTTCACTAAAAGTTATTCCAGCACCTAACATTTACCATAGATTAAAAAAAGTACAAAATAGACAGCTTCCTACATCCAACAAGAAGGAAGCATGTATAATACAGTATTGTTTGGTAGTGTGTATGCAACCTTACTCTTATCTTGGCCTTAAAAAAGGTAAACTGCGTCTGCCGGGAGTCGAACCCGGGTCTATTGCTTGGAAGGCAATTATCCTAACCGTTGGACTACAAACGCTTGTTGTTGTCTAACTATTCTGTTGCATAATTGTAAAGAGTTGTCCACAAACTCAAAATATAGGTTCAGTTGCCTTAAAAGTTGAAAAATGTCATACGATTGAATGATGTATGCCATGTTGGTTAGGTCATCTCCAACCTTTACCTTATTTTTTGTCCCCAAAATAAGAAAATCTCTATTTTGAAGACAACTTACTTCAACTCTTCCCCTATTTTTTTTCCCAAACTTTTTTCTCTTTTCTATATTATATCTTTCATTTCAATTTCATTTTTTAATTTCAATTTAACAAATTTCATCTTTTATTTTTATCAATTTGTAATTTCCACAATTTCATAAAGTTTTAATAATATAATTTGTAAGCAATTATTATAGATTAACTAATAATTCAAATAAAAAAATCATCGCGATACAAGATTAATTAAATACATATCACGTAAGGACAAAATTCATTCGAAATACTAGATAAATATTTAACTTCAACTTTAGTATTCTTCCATAAATGATCTATTAATATTTTATATTCGCACCTTTCAATTTTAGCAACATCTAATACTTTATATTTGCACTATTCAGTTTTTGAGATAATTATATATTTTTTGTACAATTATAACTTATAATAAAATTAACTTATAATTTTACATAAAAATAATAAATGCAAGAATATTAATATATCAAAATTATATACCAAAGTTAAGATATGATATTAATATTATAAAAATATTACATAAATATAATTAAGTACATATAAAAAGATAAAATAAAAGATTAAGTAATAAAATAATAACACAAAGTGATGAATAGTAATGGAAGAGACGAATAATGTAACTCCATATTTGAGAAAACACTATTCATCTTCTATTTTAGGAACAAAAATAGAGGAGGGTTGAAGTAAAATTTTTTCAAAAATTACCCCATTAAGGGATGGGGGCAAGGTTGCCCTTAGGCGTTGAGTTAACTACAAGAAGGTATTGTATTAGACATATGTGTCTATGTTAAGGAATTCTAAATGAGTAAGTGTAGCACTAAAACAAAACACGATAAAGAGAAACAAATAGGAACGGTATTCACATGCTATATTGTATATACTGTACCTAATAAAGAGATGGGTTAATATTGTCTTTTTCAGAGAGATATAAGCGCCAAAGTCTCATTGAGAAGCGTGGTCCAAGTTAGGTATGTGCATTTGAATCGGTTTATCGATAAATTGAATCGATTATTTGTTCTCGAAATCGAAATTAAAAAAATCGAAATCTTATTGAAACGATAACGATAAGCATATATACAAATCAATAATCGATAAGTAATTATCAATAAGGGTCAAAATCGAATCGATAAATCGAATGCACACCCCTAGACTGTAGACACTTGTTAAATGAGTAATTACCTATTTGTGTAGATTAATATAACATACATAATGTATATATATTCCGCTACTATTTTGAAAGCGGCTATACAATATTATTTTCCCTAATCAATTTCCTTTCCTTTACCCTAAGTCCCTTACCCTATTATTTCCTCTACCATATTTAAGGAATGATCATATTTAAAGATCAAGGAAATGAAGTTCAAAATTAGCCGTGATGATGTGTTTTGTTTTGTTTTGTTTTTTATACCGTTGGAGTGTTGGTGCCATACATTTGATCTCTTATTTTAGTTTTGTTGCATGTGCTTGTTGACACAATTTTTGTATTATAAATGGTGTTCGTCTTATTTTAGCTTCTTTTTATCCATATTAGTTAGGCGCATTTATAGCAATATACTTTCCGTGAAATCTCGCAAATTTTCTTATTGGTGTAATCAATAACCGAATCGATAAGCCCCCAAAATAATAAATCGAAATCGAAAAAATCGAAACCTTATTGAAACAATAACGATAAGCCTACGTACAAAATCGATAATTATGTATATAGGTCAAAATCGAATGGATAATGGAACGGAGCCTAGTGCAAGTGTCGAACAAAGAAAACGGGAGTACAAACCAAGTGGCTCTTACTACGACGCGCCAAAGCCTGATTGAGAAACGGGGTTCCAACTCTTCTTCACAAAAATATCAATTTTATTATCTCTGTGATCAGCTTCAATGGCTTCATTAAGTTCAGTTTCAGTAGCGCACGTATCATTTTCCATCTCTAACCTTCAAGTTCCAATAATTACAGACGTTTGCCTACTTTATTTGCATCATCAGCTACGCCTTCTCACGAATCATCTTCATCCACACAAATTGGGAGTGTATTATCCGCAACTAATTCTCCACCAAAAGTTCCCTTTGTTGAGTCTTCTAAAACTCCGGACACTGGATTCAGCTATGGTTTGGGGAATCCTGATGGAAACCCAGTTATTAGATTTGTTCAGCACACAGAATCAACTATTGAAAGGGTACAAAGTTGCTATTCTTGATAGTACTTATTACTAATATTTGTTTGTTTATTTGCTCTCTAAATCTTGAGGATTAAAGGATGCTGTGGTTTTTAATTCTTTTTGGGTGGTCTAAGGAATTAATACAGAGTTATAGTATCATTATGAGGTTTTAACTCTATTCTCAAAAATAGAATCAATACTTGTTAGCTTGAATTGGAGACCAGGCTTACAAAACATATTTGTGTGTTAACCAGAAGATAATTCTTGAGGTTTGGACTTTGGAGAGTGATATGGTTTGTTCTATCCATTGGGGCGGTATCAGGAATTGATACTGAGTTGAATTCTAATATTGATATCTGTTTAATATGAGTGGAAAACTAATGTATGCTTCATATTATCTATTGCTTATCTGCATTTGAGCAGGCGATATTTGATTTCCGTTTTCTGGCACTCCTTGCTATCGGAGGTTCATTGGCTGGTTCTCTACTCTGCTTCCTCAATGTAATTCCTTTTTCAAGCATCCCTTATTTTTTTCAATGTGAAGTACGGACATATATGGATATCATCTGCTATAGGTGGTTAAAGTTTATATCTTTGTGTCTCCTGGTTAAATTTATGGCAGCAAGACTTCTTTTTAAGGCTGAAATTAAGGCATAAGCTTGTATACTTTAGTGCACTTGCTGTTTCCAGAAAATATATAATCCATAAACTGACAAGATGTTGGTTCCTAGATTTTATTTGATCTTTAGATGCTAAAGGGTGTTCGGGTATGTGAAACTTCTTGCTTTGAACAACTTCAGGAGTTCTTTCTTGGATTTAGTACACGATGAAATGGCTTGTTGAGAATCAGACTAACATTAATACTTGTAATTCTTGATCAGTTATCATACACTTGCATCGATAGAAAACATAGTATCTACGGGAGTCGGTATTCCTAATCCACTTCCAAAGTCCTATTCGTGCTCATTTCTGGTGCATTTCAAAAATTTGTAGTCTTTCACTAGCTTATAGCACCACACCAATATATCAAATAATGAAGTTGCAGATATCATATACTGCTTATCCTTCATCTGTTGGGCAACTCTATCTTAACCTCTACAATCAGTTAACTCTCTGACTATAGTTTACTTAAGTGCAATATAGTTATCCTCGGCCAATTATTTATTTAGGTATGTTCATTAATAAAAGCCTTTCTCTAGTGTTTTAACGCATAAAACATTGGTTTTGGTTCATACACTTAATCCTTGCTAATTTGCATCTTATTCTTCCTTTTAATACATATAATCATCAGGAAAGGAGATAATGCCATTTTTACGCGTTCTGTGAGTTGTTTATACAGTTAAATTCTCTTTTCTAGGGTTGTGTCTACATCTTTGATGCTTACAAAGTTTATTGGAGCAGCTGTGTCAAAGGAATTCATACAGGACAAATGGTTCTGCGATTGGTTGAAGCTATAGGTGTGTTTCTGAATGATCTTGATTTCTTAATGATTATGCTGCTTGTAATCAGAAAATAGTAGAAGAACACCTCAGTGAGGGAAGACATTCAATGACCTCTCTTTTGATGACCACTGGTCCTTTGAAATTATTTGGGGAAAATCCCAGTACATATGCTATCCCATTCTATCCTGCCTTAATAGTTTTCCTTTTCATCAGAGTTATTTGCTGCTATTTTATCTATATTATTCTCACTATCTTGATAGGGGCAAACTTGTTGTATATGAAAGGAAGAAAAGTAGATAAAAGAAAAGAAAGAAAAGTCAAAGAGAGAAGAAAAATGATTGGTGGAAGAATTCATCTTTGAATTCTTTTCTTATGACGTAAGCGCTTGCGTCGGCAAGTTGAATTCTTTTCTTATGATGTAAGTGCTTACGTCGGGGGGTTGAATTCTTTTCTTGTGACGTAAGTGAATACGTCGGCAAAGCATTCAAATGCCTATAAAAGAGGACGCCTTTTCATTTGAAGATCATCCTTCAACTTCTTCTTTCTCTTCAATTAATAAAGAACTATTCTTTGTGTGGCCATGGAGTAGGCAAAAATTGTTGAACCACATAAATCTTGTCTTGTGTAATTTATTGCTTTTCTCTTTTAAATAAAATTTCCTTCTATTAGCCTGACACGCTTCACAACAACTGGTATCAGAGCACACAATGTAATTCTGGTAAAAAAGTACGGTATTGGTGCATGTACTATTCACAAGAATAGTGCGGCACTATTTATCATCATTGCGAATACTATTCATTAATAATGATAGTACATTCACCAATAGTGATTGTTGTCTGCCTTATACGGTTAGGATCTTTTTTCTTACACAAAATAATATTCGTTGTTACTATTCACACGCACTATTTACATAATTTTTTTTTGTGAAAAATTGCATCGGAAGAAGGGAAGCTTTTCAATGGCAAAGATTTGGGATTCTGGAAAATGCAAACAAAGGATTATTTTGTGTCAGAAAAAATTACACTTACCTTTGATCGAGGTAAAACCAGAGAATATGGCCAAAGAGGATTGGGATCTATTGGATCGCCAAGCTCTTGATGTGATTCGTTTGACACTAACACGAAATATAGCGTTTAACATTATTAACGAGAAGACCACTGCTAGCCTGATGAAGAAGCTATCTGCTTCAAATAAAGCCTATTTAATGCGTCGATTGTTCAACTTAAAGATGACAGAAGGTGGATTTGTTATGGAACATATCAATGAGTTTATTGAGTTCTGTTAATATGACATTCGATAACGAAGTCAGGGCAGTGATTCTACTATCATCTGTACCAGAGTGTTGGTCTGCAACAGTAACTGCAGTTAGCAGTTAATATGGAAGTATCAAACTCAAATTGAGATATTAGAGACTTGGTTCTAAGCGAAGATATACGGCGAAAAGAATCTAATGATTCCCCATGATCTCCATTTAATATCGAAAGCAAGAGGACAAGTAATCAAAGAGGACAAAGTCATGGTCGTGGCAAATCAAAGTTAAAGAGAAAGGGCAATCCAATAATCACAAGATCACTTGTTGGAATTGTGATAAATAGGGTTACTACAGTAGTCAATGCAAACAACCAAAGAAGAATAAGGAAGAAAATTCAGCAAATGTGATTGCTGAACAAGTCGGTGATGCACTAATTTGTTGTGCAGACAGTCTAGTCGAATCATGGATTCTGGACTCATGTGCATCCTTTCACTCTATATCATGTAAAGAATTATTGCATAATTATATTACTGAAAAATTCGGGAAAGTTTATCTAGCAGACGGGGATCTTCCGGACATTATTGGAAAGGTGAAGTTCATATAAAGACTTGACAAGGCACACTATGGACATTGCAAAATGCTCGACATGTTATCGGCCTCAAGAAAAATCTAATATCTATAGGCCAGATTGACACTGAAGGATATACAATAACATTCGGTAGTGATCATGGAAGATAACCAGAGGAAATTTGGTTGTGGCACGAGGCTTCAAGAAGGGAACACTGTATGCAACTGCAATAAGAGAGATACTATAGCAACGATTGATCATGGTCGTGATACAACATGGTAGCACCGGAGGCTCGGGCATATGAGTGAGAAAGGAATGAAGTTGTTGGCATGCAAAGAAAAGTTGTCAAACCTAAAATATGTTGAATTGGGTTTGTGCGAAGATTGCATTTACGTGAAAACAAAAGAGTTAGTTTCTCAAAGTACAGAAGGACGCCAAAGAAAAAGAAGCTGGAACTAGTGCATACAGATGTGTGAGGATCAGCTCCGGTAACTTCTCGGGGAGGCCCACGCTATTATGTCACCTTCATTGATGATTCCACAAGAAAGTATGTGTTTATTTCTCAAAAATAAATCCGATATGTTTGTTACCTTTAAAAGATGGAAAGCTAAAGTTGAAAATTAGACAATTCTAAATTTAAAATGTCTGAAGACTGATAATGGAGGAGAGAATGGTAGTCAAGAGTTTAAAGCGTTCTGCTCTAAGAATGAGATCAGAATGATCAAGACAGTTCCTGGAATATCGGAACAAAATGGCGTTGATGAGAAGATGAACAGAACATTGAATGAACGAGCCAGAAGTATGAGAATACATTCTGGATTGCCGAAGTATTTTTGGGCCGAGGCTGTTAACACGGCAGCTTACCTCATAAATAGGGGACCCTCTGTACTGATGAATTTTGAAATTCGTGAGGAGGTATGGACAGGAAATGAGGTAACTCTCACATCTGAAATTTTTTGGTTGTGTTGCTTATGTGCATGTAAACTCTAATGATAGAGATAAGCTTGATCCTAAAGCCAAGAAATGTTTCTTTAATGGCTATGGTGATGATAATTTTGGTTATCAATGTTGGGATGATCAGAACAGAAAAATCCTAAGACATATGAATGTCACGTTTAATGAAAATGTGATGTACAAGGACAACCTTGAAGTAGGACCAACCAGCACCCGCAAACATACATCTGAAACAGTTGAGTTAGAAGAAACCTCAGAAAATAAAGTGGCTAAAGGGTTTATAATTGATTCTGAAATTGAAAATGAAAAACCAGAAGCCGAATCTAGATCAGAACCGGAACCAGAGATAGAATCAAATGCAAAACCAAATCTGGAGTTAGGACTTGAATCAAATTCGGGATTGGTTACTCTTGAACCTATGTTAAGTAGATCTAAAAGTCACAAATGCTTCACATAGGTTAATTCTCTCTCTCTTCACCATTTACTTCTGACTGATGCTAGAGAACCAGAGTATTTTGTTGAAGCAATACAAGTGAGAGACTCTGATAAGTGGAAGTTAGCCATGAAAGAAGAGATGAATTCTCTTGAAAAGAATAAAATATGGATACTTACAGAGTTACCAAAAGGAAAGAAAGTATTGCAGAACAAGTGGATGTAAGAGTCAGGGAAGAGCATAATGGTATGAATAAATACAAAGTACGATTAGTAGTAAAAGGCTTTCAGGACAAGGAAGAAATTGACTACACCGAGATCTTCTCTCCTGTAATCAAATTAACTACTATTAGGTGGGTGCTAAGTATAGTAGCTGCTGAGAATTTACATTTGGAGCAGCTAGATGTTAAAACCGCTTTCTTGCATGGTGACCTTGAAGAAGACATCTACATGAAGCAACCTGAAGGTTTTCAAGTATCTGGTAAAGAAAACCTTACGTATAAGTTGAAGAAGAGTTTGTATGATTTGAAACAAGCTCTCCGACAATGTTACAAGAAATTTGATGGATTCATGCATATAATGGTTTCACACGATGTGAGATGGACAATTGCTGTTATATAAGAAGTTTTGATGAATCCTATATCATTTTACTATTGTAAGGTGATGATATGCCAATTGCAGGATCTAGCATTAATGAGATCAACGGAGTTAAGAACCAATTGGCAGAGGAGTTTGAAATGAAAGACTTAGAAACAGCCAAGCAAATGCTTGGGATGAGGATTAGCAGAAACAGGTCTGAAGGAACCTTAAAATTGTTTCAAGAAAAGTACATACAGAATGTACTAAGCAGGTTCAGTCTTCATGATGCAAAGACCAAAAACACTCGACTCAGAAGCCATCTTAATCTGTCGAAGGACCAATCACCTAAGACAGTTGAAGAAATGAAGTACATATCCAAAGTTCCATATGCTTCAGCAATAGGAAGTTTGATGTATGATATAGTTTGCACTAGACCTGGCATAACCCATGCAATTGGAGTTGTCAGTAGATATATGTTAGATCCAGGAAAGAAGCATTGGGAAGGTGTAAAATTGATATTACGATATCTCAAAGGCACTTTAGGTATGACACTTTGTTTTAAAAAGAACACCATTATCATACAAGGTTTTACTAATGCAATTTTAGGCGGCGATCTGGATAGTCGAAAAAGTACCACATGCTACGTGTTCACCTTGGGTGGTACTGTTGCTAGCTGGATGTCCATACTTCAGAAAAGTATTGCTCTATCTACCACTAGAGCAGAGTACATGCAATCTCAGAAGCTAGAAAAGAGATTATTTGGCTCAAGAATTTTCTTAAAGAGCTAGGTAAAGAGCAGGACAATTGTGAGTTTTTCAACGATAGCCATAATGCAATTCATCTTGCCAAGAATTTAGTATTTCATGCGAGATCAAAGTACATCCAATTGAGGTATCATCATATCTGAGAGTTAATAACTGAAGGAACTCTTTCCCTGCAGAAAATACCAGGATCAAAGAACCCGTCAGACATGTTGACCAAAGTTGTCGGTTTTTACAAACTGAGGATGTGCATTGCCTCAGTTAGCCTTCAAGACTGATAGCGTGAAAGCGCCATTAGAGAATAGCAAATCTTTTTTTTGTAATTTTCTTTCTTGATGTACAATAGGTTTGAGGGGGAGATTGATAGGAGCAAACCTGTTATTGTATGTGAAAGAAAGAAAAGTAGACAAAACAAAAGAAAGAAAAGTCAAAGAGAGAAGAAAAATGATAGGCGGAAGAATTCATCTTTAAATTATTTTCTTATGACGTAAGCGCTTACGTCGACAGACTGAATTCTTTACTTATTACGTAAGGCATTCAAATGCCTATAAAAGGGGTCTGCAATTTCTTTTGCTGATCATTCCTCAATTTCTTCTGTCACTTCAATTAACAAAGAGTTGTTCTTTGTGTTACCGTGGAGTAGGCAAAAATTGCTGAACCACGTAAATCTTGTCTTGTCTTATCTTGTGCAATTTATTGCTTTTCTCTTTTTAAATAGTTTTCCATTCTATTAGCGTGACATGCTTCCCAAAATATCTAGCTTAGTATCACTTTCTAGTGGAAGACTATATATAAATTTATCAGTTGAGAATAAAGTTTATCAACACTTTAGGACTGTATGGGATATTATGATATTTACACCAAAATCCGATATTCATCTGAATATCTTGTTGGAAGCGTGTCAGGCTAATAGAAGGAAAAAATATTTAAAAAAGAAAAACAATAAATTGAACAAGAAAAGACAAGACAATTTACGTGGTTGGGCAAATTTTGCCTACTCCACGGCCACACAAAGATTAACTCTTTACTAATTGAAGAGAAAGAAAAAATTGATGGATGATTTGCAAATAAAAATGCAGACACCTTTTATAAGTATTTGAATGCCTTGTCGACGTAAGCAGTTACGTCATAAGAAAAGAATTCAACCTGCCGACATAAGCGCTTACGTCATAAGAAAAGAATTCAACTTGTCGACGTAAGCGTTTATGTCATAAGAAAAGAATTTAAAGATGAATTCTTCCACCTATTATTTTTCTTCTCTCTTTAACTTTTCTTTCTTTTGATTGCCCTCTTCTCCTTGATTTTGATCTGCCATGACCATGACTTAGTCATCTTTGGTTGCTTCTCTTCCTGCTTCCGGTATTAAAAGAAGATCCTTGGATTCACTTGATTCTCTTCGGCGAATATTCGCTTAGAACCAAGTCTCTAATATCATTCAATTTGAGTTTGGTACTTCCCGATGAACTGCTAACTGCAGTTACCTTTGCATACCAACTCTCTGGTAGAGATGATAGTAGAATCAATGTCCTGACTTCGTCATCAAATGTTATATTAACAGAACTCAGTTGAGTTAATATTATATTAAACTCATTGATATGTTCCGTGATAGATCCACCTTCTATCATATTTAAGTTGAACAATCGACGCATCGAATAGACTTATTTGAAGCAGATGGCTTCTCGTACATATTTGATAACGCCTTCGTCAGGCCTGCAGTGGTCTTTTCGTTAGTGATGTTAAATTCTACATTTCGTGTTAGCGTCAAACGAATCACACCAAGAGCTTGGCGATCTAATAGATCCCAATTCGCTTTGCCATATTCTTTAGTTTTCACATCGATCAAAGGTAAGTGTAATTTTTTCTCGTGCAAATAATCCTCTATTTGCATTTTTCAGAATCCAAAACCTTTGCCATTGAACTTGTTAATCTTAGCCTTCTCTTCTTCCGTTTCCATTTTCACACAAAAAATTTATGTGAATAGTGCGTGTGAATAGTAACGAAGAATGCTATTTCGTGTAAGAAAAAATATCCCAACCGTATAACTGTATAAGATAGACAACAACCACTATTGGTGAATAGTATTATCAGTATTAATGAATAATGTTAGTAATGATAATCAATAGTGTCACGCTATTTTTGTGAATAGTACCTGCACCAATACCGTCCTTTTCTGCCAGAATTACACTGTTTGTGCTATGATACCAGTTGTTGGGAAGCGTGCCAGGCTAATAGAAGGGAAAAAATATTTAAAAGAGAAGAGCAATAAATTGTACAAGGCAAGACAAGAATTACATGGTTCAGTAATTTTTGCCTACTCCACAGTCACACAAAGAATAACTCTTTATTAACTGAAGAGAAAGAAGAAGTTGAGGGATCATCTGCAAGTGAAAATGCAGATCCCTTTTATAGGCATTTGAATGCCCTGCCACATAAGCACTTATATTATCAGAAAAGAATTCAACCTGCTGACATAAGCGCTTACGTCATAAGAAAAGAATTCAACTTACCGACGTAAGCGCTTATGTCAAAAAAGAAGAATCAAAGATGAATTCTTCCACCTATCATTTTTCTTCTCTTTTTGACTTCTATTTCTTTCACATACAACAACATGTTTGCTCCTATCACATCTCTCAGTTGATGAATATATATTCTTTTTCTCATCTCCCTAAAGTGAGTCATCTATGATTCTTCAAAACAGCTTGTTACTCTTTCTAATGTTCCAAGCTTTGTTGGTGTATACTTGGACATTTAACTCTATTTTACTGATACTCCTCTAGTTGTCTTGTAAGTTATTCGTGAAGTAACTCTACCTTGGTTTTAATGCACTGCTCTTGAATTCACGGCATTAGAGTTAGTTGCTGCTTATCATCTGGATTACACGCAGTCTTCTTGCTTAGTGTCACTTATAGTGGAAGATTATATGCAAAATTTATCAGTCGAGAAAAAGATTATCACACTTTAGAACTGTATGGAATATTCTGATAGTTACACCAGGATCTGATATTCATCTGAAATATCCCTCTGATGAAGGATAGAAATTATTTTTCTCATCACCGTAATGTGAATCATCTATGATGCTTCAATATCTCTCAGACGATTGATAGAAAATCATTTTCTTATCTCCCTTAAAGTGAGTCTATGGCGCTTCAGTATACGACCTGTTACTCTTTCTTTTATTCCAGGCTTTGTTGGTGTACGCTTGCACTTTTATTGTAACTTTCTCCGGTTGTCCTGTAAATTATCCGCGAAGTATTTTTTCCAATGATTTCGATGCACTGCTCTTGATTTCACGGCCTAGTTAAATAAAAATTGTGGTTGTGAAAGAATATTCAGTTGTCGCTTGCATAAAAGTTGCAGAACTTCCAACAAAAATGTCACTTTACCAGGTGTATAGTACCTCATTGCTTACATCTAAACGTGTAATATCTTCTGTAAGTGTTCCTGAGTTTACTATCCTTGTAATGCAGATGTTTATCTTGCTGGGACCGTGATGTTAATATTTGGGATGGGCTTGTATGGATTGTTCATCACTAATGTCTCTCCTGATGTTCATCCAATCGGTGATCGCGCCCTCAAGCAGTCTTCCTTGTTTGGGATGTTTGCTCTGAAGGTAGTCACACTCTGGATCTTCTTGACTTATGTACCTTATTTCTTTCTCAATTCCATTTACTAATTTTAAAGGTTCTTATACTTCCACTATATATTGTTGCCTTCTTCATAAACTTCAGTTTATTCAATCCTGTTTGATTACTGTAGAAGGAAACTGGAGATGACAAAAATGATGGTTCTCTTTCACAATGGAAACTACTTTTTTAGAAGAGAGTTGTTTAAGCTGGAATTGCAGCCATGTCACATGATCTAATATGGTTCACTTTTCAATCATAATGTATTAACAAACATGGTTTTAGTCTGAATATCCCTAAAAGACTAACGTAAGAGGTATTAAAGATTTAATTGAACTGTTGAAAATTGTTATTATCACAAGCATAAGTTTCGTGAAAGCTAGTATATTCTTTCTTTTGTCCTGCTACTCTTATGACCCTCTATACGATCGTTAGAGATTTGAAATTCTAGTCTAGTTTGCAAATGACCAGAAATTGGTGCTGTAACATGTAAACTTGTGAAGATGAATGCATCTTGCATACATCAACCACGAAACATGTGCGCTTGTAGATATAGAGTTTTCTGTTTTGTTCTCCTGTTTCAATCAGTTGATGTTGCCATGTAGGAGAGGCCAAAATGGATGAAGATCAGTTCGCTCGACGAACTAAAAACAAAAGTGGGACATGTAATTGTCATGATCCTTCTTGTCAAGATGTTCGAGAGGAGCAAGATGGTCACTATAGCCACTGGTACTGATCTGTTGAGCTACTCAGTGTGTATCTTCTTGTCTTCTGCTTCCTTGTATATTCTCCATAATCTGCACAAGGATTAATAGTTGACATGTACCATACTCATGTATGTATGTATAGCGAAGTAATCAAACTTTTGAAGCTTAAAAAAGGGCAGTCCAGTACATTAAACTCCTGCTATGCACGAGATCCACGGAAAAGCCGGATCGCAAAAGTCCATTATACTCGGTGTTACCCTGCACTTCTGCAAGAGGTTGTTTCTACAACTCGAACTCATGATCTCCTAGTCACATCGTAGTAACTTTACCAGTTACGCCAAGGCTCCCCTCCGTACCAGTTGAAGCTATTATTAGAAAAAAAATCCCCAAAAACCTTGCACTATTCATTCAGTATTTATAGCTCTCTTTTATGAAACAAAAATGGAATTCCAATCCGAGGTGTTCTTAGAAAGAAAAAAAACGAGTTGGTTTGTTTCTCTAGACTTGTGGAGGGCAGAATACTTCCCTTTCTCTCGGCAGTACTAAAACAGAATATTCCAGCATCTACCATTAAGCATAGATTAAAGAAACAAGACAAAAATCATCTCCCAACAGCCAACAAGAAGCAAGCCTACACAAAACAGTATTATTGGGACACTTTCCTCTACTGGGTCGTGAGGTATCATATTATTCAAGTACAGGGGCACCTTTTGATTAAACAATGTTTGGAACAGATATCTCGAAAATTAGTTGTCGAAGATGAGAAGGAAAAGTTGCATGGTGATTGCAGTTGTTGAAAATAGATAATGGCGCTGCATTTTGAATTCTGAAGATATTTATAGAAACCCGCGTCTTACTTTAGAGAGATTCATAAATTGTATAAGTCAACCATAAAAATTACACCATTTACATATCAAGTGATTTTATAATAAAAAATTTTCTTTCCTATACCATATATGAAACTATATTATAGAAAATGTGTACAGTTTCTAATTTATCCGCCCTATTCATATTTTTCTTACAATTATTATACTATTCATTAAATACTAATTATTAGTAGCCGAATCTTCCTAATTAGGCGTGCTAAAATTTAGGAACAGAATCTTCTAATTGATTTAGCCACAAATCAAATCTGTTCAAAAGCTCAATTCGTAGAAATCAAATCTTTTCAAAAGCTTAGATCTCTTCTTCGATATTTTTGCTTAAGATACAAATCAAAAGCTCAGTCGTCGAAATTAGAAGCTCAATTTTAAATTGTAGAAATCACTTCTGCAAAAGCTCACGACATTCTCTCTACATCTCTCTATTTCTCAATCGCAAATTTCAGTAATACAAAACAAATGAAAAAAGAGCAGCAATTCCACCATTGACAACCATTAAAAAGCTTGAAAGCTTCGAATTCAAATTTGGGTTTTAAAAAATCATTAGTAGTTTGGATTAGGTGTTGTTGAAAATAATCGAGACTATAGTTTGTAGTTTGTATCTCAATTTTGAAGGGTTTTGGTGAAGATTAGACTTGGTTTTGACTGAATTTAAGATTGAAACTCGAAGAAGAAGAAGACATATTGCAGAAATTGTAGATAAATTGTAGATTATTTGTATTCTGATTGTAGATGCTTTATTTTCTGTTTTCACAAGTAAAAAATGGCTAAAACTTCTATAATTTTTCTAAAAAATGCAATTATGTCAAAAATCCCAATTATGCTGCAATTGAATGGGAATTGGGATATAAAAGTTCAATGTACCCAGTTTGTAGATACTTTGTAGATAAATTGTAGATTATTTGTATTCTAATTGTAGATGCTTTATTTTCTGTTTTCACAAATCAAAAACGACTAAAATTTCTACAAATCTTCTGCAAAAAAGGCAATTATGTCTAAAATCCCAATTAAACTATAATCGAGTGGGAATTGGGATATTAAGATTCAACATACCTAGTTTGTAGATATTTTGTAGATGAATTATAGACTATTTGTATTTTGATTGTAGATGCACTATGTTTTCACAAATCTAAAATGACTAAAACTTTTACAAACTCTTCTGCAAAAAATTCAATTATGTTGAAAATACCAATTAAACTACAATTGAATGAGATTATTGGTTGTTGAGGAGTAGTCAAACTTGAAAGACTTTATATTTGATTTAATCTTTTCTTGAACTTATAGCTTAGAACCTTAAAACTACACATAATGCTAAATTTTCTTCCCTTTTTTTCTCGAGTGTATAAAGGAAAAAGAGAGAGAGACCGCCAACGTGGAAATAGAGGAGCTAAAAACAAAACAAAGGAAAAACTACACCATTTATTTGCTAAGATAATCAAAATTAAGAAAACTCTGAGGACTTAGTATTATTATTCATCACTTTGAATAAATTTTAGTGATTTTTAATGCACGACCAATAGTTATTTAAAAGCTACTTGTGTAAAAAAGATGTTGAAAGAGGAATCCTTGAAGTATAATATGATGTATTATCGAATTTCAAGTAAAATAATATAATTTCTTTAATTTACTAAAAGAGTATAAATATATTAGTAATTTTTTTCCTTTTCATACTACTAGCTTTAAAATATATTTGATATTGTATTCATACAGTAAAGCAGTTGATGCAGCATGAAACTGAAGCTTTCTCGACGTTTTTCGTATAATTTCAGTTTGTTCTTTTATATTTGTCATATTTATTTTAGAGATTGTACCCTTAAAATACACTATGGTATGGAATTGGTAATTTGATATATTAAATATAATTATATCAGACCTTAAACATTAAGGATAATAAGGTTTCCTATATGGTATAGGAATGTAAAAATTCCTTGTTCACGCTCCAAGATAGGAAAAATGCCCCAATTTTGTATGCAACCATATTGTACATGGACGCGAGTTATAAATCTTATGGGTGTCTAATGGCCGGGTCAGCTCGTTTCCGGCCCGGCCCAAACCAGTTGAAATCGGAACTGGCCCGAACCGGTATGAGGGGGCCGGATGGGCTGAGTTAAAGGGGGTAGGGGGATTTGGTCCATTCACGTTTTGTCAACTGGTTAATCGGACCGATCAAATCCGGTCAATGTAAATTACAGTTCAACTGGTTAATCGGCTCGACCTAGATTAAAAGCTATATTTCATTTTTTAAAAGGTTTTAGAGTTTAAGGCAATGCAAAACCTTTGAATTTACTCTTTTTTTTCGTTAATTTACTTCTTAAATGTAAATCTTTCAATTTGTAAGTCTGAATTTTGAAATAAATGTAAAACTTGCAATTTATAAGTGTAATTTTTTTCCATCTTCATTGTATTCTTTATATTTTTACTTTATATTAATATAAATTACAATAGTTGTACAAAAAAAAAATAAAACACTACCCTGGTCCGGCCCGACCCCTTGTATCCGTAACCCTTACGGCTTAATTTTTACTGGATGAACCGAACACGTTAAACCCGGTAAGCCCCAACCCATAACCGACCCGGACGACAACCCCTGCAATTACTAATTTTCGTAAAAATAGCACGGCATAGCCAATTTTCGGGCTGGTCATTCAAAAATAGCCATCGTTTACCAAGTCAATAAAAATAGCCACTATTTTGCTGCAATAGAGATCAGTCCAGAATAAAATACGGGAGTTCACTGCACTTGCGTATGAACTCCAGCATATTATGCTGGACAAGTATACTTTGCTGGCTCTAGTATAATATACTGAAGACTGGAGCACTGGTACTCCAAACTCCAGTATATTATACTGGACCGATATACTTGCTGGAACTCCAGTATATTATGCTGGAGTTCTAGTGTACTTATGCTGGAACTCCATCATATTATGTTGGAGTTCCAACATACTTATCTCGGAACTCCAGTATAATATGCTAGAGTTCAAGTATACTTATGTTGGAACTCTAGCGTAATATACTAGAGTATTTTTCAAGTTTTGAACAATATTTTTGCTCATTTTTATCTTTACATGAAAAGTGGCTACATTTCAATTACTTTAAAATTGGGCTACTTTTAAACGACCAATTGTAAATCTGACTATTTTTTAATTTCTCCCTTAATTTTCCCTATCCAACCTGACCCGGCCTACCCGTTAGACATCCATAATAAATGTACAGTTTATTATCCATATTTGACTTCCATTTTCTGGCATTCCTTGCAGGTTCATTGGCTGGTTCTTTCTTCTGCTTCCTCAATGTAATTCCTCTTTCAAGTATCCGTTATTTATCTTTATAAATAACATATATGTGAAGAATTAAAGGAGTCGAACCCCGCAGATTCTATCAAGGCAACAACCCAGAAGCTTTATTTACCAATTTGATTGCAGAAAATCTATTCCTCCACTTCCACAACCGCATAATAATGGTTGTAAAATATTCACACCTATTCTATTATTAAATCCACCAGCAAATTAAAGAAGGAAAAAGAAAATTCCAAAAAGAGAAAGATGACAACTTGAGCAGCATCTCATGGATTTGACGAATGTATTTTTGAAACAATTATCAAACAAAAATTCCTAAATATAAGTTCGATCTGGAAAGAAGAAGGGGAGAAGAGAGAAAAAAGAAAAAAAATGTATAACTAAATCACTTGACTGAAGACACTCACAAGGGAGCGAGAGCCTTTTAAGATGAAATGTATATATATTTTGTAAGTAATCCTTGTTTAGGAGAGTTAATATATAAAATTAGAAAAAGTTTGGTAAATAACTTTCAAATATTATATAGAAACAAAAAAATCTCATGAAATTATAATGCAGTGTCCACCCTCCCAAACATGCAAAATTGCTTAAAAATTGCACAAGGCATCCTATTTGATCGCTCCCATTTAACTTATACCCATTTTTAAAACATTTTTTAACTTGTACCCACTTTTTAAATAACTTGAGCCCCCTTTCTCCTCCTCCTTCTCCTCGTTCATTTTCTGCTTCATCTTTCTTCTGCTGTTGTTGGTACTGCTATGGAACTTCAGTTCATGGGATGATTGCCATAAATATGTTTATCTGATTATTTAAAAATAAATTATAAATAATTACGTAAGATAGGAGACAATTTATGAATATTTTCACGTATGTAAGTTAGTAGACAATGATAATTCTGTTCTTTTCACGTTTATTGTTTCCAAAATTTATGATTTAGATATTGTTGGCAATCTGACTATTTATCTAGTATGTTAGAAAACTTTTTCAAAAACTTCAGCTTATATAGTGCTGAAATGTTTACAAATAAACTAAATAACTTTAGCTCTAGAGCTGAAGTTCGACAATTACAAGATAAAAACTTCAAATTTCACCAGTTACAATCTAGAACTGAAGTTTTGCCAGTTACAATAATAAAAACTTTAGCTCTAAAGCTGAAGAATGCCAGTGTTTGTAATTGCTGAACTTAAGCATATTACTGAAGTTTTGTTCTCTATTTGCTGAAATTTTTATTTTTGTAATTGGTGAACTTCAACACACTTGGTTCATCACACTTGCTACTTCAGGCCCGTCTACTAGAGTGCTGAAGTTTTGCTTGATTGCCTTTACTACTTCAGTCCTATATGTTGAAGTTATGCGAAAAAGCGGGTACGTTTGTAGTTTTTTTTGCAAAACAAGCATAAGTTAAAACGTGATACAAAAAACAGGTATAGATACAAATTCCCTAAAAATCGCTCGTCTACACTTAGACAACTTGTAATATCCATATTATTTTGAGTAACATTTTCCAATTACACATCCTTTTCTTGATTTGGCCAAACAATTCAACAACAACAACAACCCACTATAATCCCACTTAGTGGGTATGGGGAGGGTAGTATGTACACAGACCTTACCCCTACCCTGGGGTAGAGAGGCTGTTTCCAAATAGACCCCCGGCATCCTTCCCTCCAAGAACTTCCCACCTTGCTCTTGGGGAGACTAGAACTCACAACCTCTCTTGGCCAAACAATTCATGGTTAAAATATTTGTATGCAACTACATTCCATATGGACTTGAGTTACAGAATGTACATCTGAAAAACCGAATTTGGTATTTAGGTTACGGTTTTTTCGATATTTCGATACAACAACAACAACTATCCAGTATAGTCCCACAAAGTGGGGTTTGGGAGGGTAATATGTAGACGGGCCTTACCCCTACCCGAAAGGGTAGAGAGGCTGTTTCCAATCGACCATCAGCTCAGTGAAGGAAAGGAAAAACAAAGACAAAAACAAAAGAGCATTAGTAACTCCAGCAGAAATAGCAAAAATAATTATCTAAACATAAGAACCATAAGTAAAATAACATGCAATAGTATCCGACTGTAACTACCATAAATAACTACCATAAGAGAGACACAGTCCAAGACACAAATCATCTATGGATAGCCCTGCCAAGCCTCACCCAACCCCCGGTGAGGAGTACGAAAAACTCTAGGAGCCCCTATCCTACGACCCTGATACTAGACCTCCAGACTTCCCTATCAAGGGCCATGTCCTCTGAAACTTGCATTCTAGCCATGTCATGCCTAATCACCTCTCCCTAGTACCTCTTAGGCCTCCCTCTGCCTCGTTGTACGCTGACCATCGTAAGCCGCTCACAACTCCTCACCGGGGCATCATGATATTTCGATACAAAAATTTTGATATTTTGATAATTCGATTCGATACACGGTTGAAATACCAATAACCTTAAGTGATTCGAAATTTAATGTGGCAATCTCAATCATCCCATTCCTTATCCCTCCGTTCTTTAAGAAAATGCATATCCAAGAAACCATAACAGGAAAAGAATGGGTGACAAAGCAAATATCACTCACCTTATCATCATTTTATAACGTTTTATATACTCTTCTCAAAACCTCTTCGCTCCATAAGTTGCACAGGATTAAATGAAATCCAGTGAAGATCTTCCACTCAAACTTTGAAAAACTTCAAACCAGAAGGAAAGTCAAGGAAGTTTGAACAGGAACTAGAATGAGATGTTTATGTATTAATGAGTAGGAAAATGCTGAAATTGTATCTAAATATTTTCTGCATTTGATATGTCCTTGTTAAATTTATATGAACTAGAATGAGATGTTTATACAGTTATGACTAAAAAACCGTAGAACACATATTTTGATAGCACCAAACCGATGGAGTCCTTGTTGTATGTAATGACTACTGTTTGTAATTTCGAAATGTTCCAACAATGGTTAAGAATGATCCTCTATTGTGTTTCAGCTGGAAGCTCTAGACTATGAAGATTTAGGTTAAACCGAAACCATACCGAACCAAAATAAGAAATACAGAACCGTACCAGAATATTTTAATACGGTATTTGGTATATACAATTGATAAATCAAATACCGAAATACCAAACCAAAGTACCGATACCCACCTCTAGAATGTACAGTTTATTTTTCCCATGGATGAATTGTAAATGATTGGACAACAAAAATGAAGAATTGCAGAACTTATAGACCCGGGAGTCAAACCCGGGTCTATTTGCTTGGAAGGCAATTATCCTAACCGTTGGACTACAAACGCTAGTTGTCGTCAATTCATGTTATATTTAATTAATAAAATACAGTAAACAAACTTCTTCTTACCTTTTAGTTATCCAAACGGGGGTTTTCAACTATCTTAAGACTGAAAATAGAGTTAGACATTGATTCATTTTATAATAAAGATTTACGTTCAGCTTAGTATATTTTTCATTGTTTTACTGGAGTAGAACGTTTCATTTTTCTCCTTTTGGTTAAGTTAGCTCTAAAGTAATTAAACAAATCATTAAACCTCAAAGGAAAAGATTCTGCACATGATTGATTAACTCTTTGTTGATCTTTTATATTATATATCAATTCAATTTTGCGTGTGATAATGTTAACAAATGTCTTGGCTTTACAGAATATATTCATGTTATGTACATTTTAAAGCTGTCTAACATAGTACTTTCTCTTAATTTTGACAAGGCAGTGCAATTAATCTGTCTGATCCTTTCTCTCGAAAGCTTAAGTACTTTTCCAATCTCCTCAAAAGATTGAGAGGTATCTCCATTGAGGCCAAAGTGCAATTTCAGAATCTTTGCTTCTCTATCACATAACACATTGTGCAGAAGCTTCTCCAGATCTTGTTTCATCATTTGTCTCTTCACAATTTCTTCTGGTAATATGTCTTCAGGCCCTGATATAATATCCTGCAAGATAATCAAAATTTGAAGGAAAGGCATGAGGTTTTACTTATTCTTAATCAGGCATTTCCCTGTTTTTTCGTGTGTAATTATTTGTCAAGCATGATCAACATTAGCTCAATAACTAGATCTATTTGGATTAAGTCATGGCAGTCCGATGCACAAGGCATCATGCATTCGCGCGGAATTCGGGGAAGGGTCATGTTACATCTCATGTTTTCGTACGTGAGAGTACGTCGTAAGCCAATTAATATAAGCTCATAAATGAGATCATTTTTTAAAGTACATAATGTAAGTTTCATCTTGTTATCTTGGAGGTTAAAAGTCTTTAAGATCATAAATAACAAGTACCATAAGGGTTGGAAAGCTTAGACGCTAAACGAACAGAAGAAAATACGTTTCGTTGAAAGTCGACAAATTTGGAATGTTATAACATGTACTTTGGGTGAGACTAGGGTTCTTAACATGATAAGGAGGTTATTCTATGAGTTGGTTTAGTTGTATGATATTCATTTTCTACATTTTGAAGGCAAGCAAGCGGTGGAACAAGAGTTGGCAAAGGTCATCACAAGTTACATTTATAAATTTGCTGAAATTTAGGTCAAATGTAGATGCACTTTTCTCCCAATATAATTGTAATCAAGGAATGATATATATACCAAATTGAACATATACGATTCTAGTTTCTAACTCATTAAACCGTTTATCCATACGACATCGGAGTAGAGAGATACTCATATTTTTGCAAGACTGTGCCAAAAAACTCTTTAGGGGCCCACATAGGCGGTTTAAGACATATGGATATATATATATATAAGATGCCTAAACCCCGTTTTAAGTCATTATTTTCAGTATGTTCAGAATGTAGAACCCTATAAACACTCTCTCAAAGTTCTCTCAAGATTCAAGACCCAAACAAAGGGCAAACAACACAAATCAAGTGCCGGAAATCTCGTGGCGCTAGTAAGTCTCTTGTTCTTCTTGTTGTTGCTGATTTTTGGGTAGTTTTAGCTTGTTTGGGAGGTTATTTTAAGTATTTTATATTTTGTAAAATACTCTCTCATAGTTTTTATATCAACCCTAGATTATTTCATGTCTTTCAAATAGATTACACCATATTTCAACATCAAAACCTAGTCCTACTGAAGAACAACACCTCTTTGAGGTTGTGTTATCGTTGAGGATGGTTGTGGGCTATATTTGGATGAAATTCCAAGTTGTTGCTGCTTTCTAAGGTGAGTATAATAGGCTACTAATTGTGCTTAAGCTTGCTTGTATGTTGGTTAAGTTGTTAGGATGATAAACTACAAGATAATACTTGGATTAGCTTAAGTCACTTCTATGATGTTATATTGCCATTGAGGGTTATTGTAAGCTAAATATAACTTGAATTTTGACTTGAAGTTACTGTAGGAGGAAGGTATATTGTTTTCTTACATGTGCTTAAGGTTATATTGATGTTGATTAAGTTAAATTGATGGAGTAGATATGAACTAGTGAATAAAGTTACTAATCGAAGGTAGTTAGAGTTGTAAGTTGTTTCTTTTGTTATAAATATATGGTATAAGGATGGAATAATTGATGAATGACTTCATCATCATGTTAATGATACTTTTAACTTAATGAAAGAAGTCTATAAGGTGTAGATGTGTTATACGGATTCCAATTGGAGCTTGTCGCCTCGTAATGAAGTAGTTGTGACTTATTATTGTTATGTGGTGTCTTAATATTGACATTTATACGTTGATGGGCTTCTCTAGTTGTTTTTGTTGGTATATGGTATTGATGGAGGCCATTTAACAAAGGAGATGCTGCCCAAATTTAAGTAAAATGAGCTACTAGCTTAAGTTATAGACTTGGCCTTTGCTCAACACTAAATTTGAATCTCCTTATGCTATGATAGATCGAGTTGACTTGTTTGAAGAGTCACTTGGGAGGAATTAAGGACTAAATATGATTAAGGTATGTTAAGACATTTTCTTCTTTCTTTTGGCATGATCTGAAGAGAAATGAATACGCTACTTCATAACAGATCTACTCTTGGAAAATAAGGTTGTCCATGTTGTTCTTTCCTTATGAAATTATTCTAAGCAAATGTGTATGATCCTTGAATCTTGCTAAGGTTCATATTGAGGGTATAGATGTCCATAAGGTTCTTAAGACACTACAAAAGGTTTAGAAGGTGATTCCATGAGTCGATCATGCATTATATATATGTATCTATTTTACTCTACCGAGCCGCGCTATAGTCGGCCAGGTACGGCACCTACTGTGCAACCACTGATCAGTTGGGTTTTACCGAGCTCCACGTGGCCAGGTACGATTCTACCGAGCATTATGATGGCCGGATACATTTTTACCGAGTCCTCTATGAGACCAGGTACGACATAATGATGATGATTCCCACAGAGGCAGATGTTTTAATAGTTTATGTATATATATGTATTATGCATTTCATATCAATAGCCCCCAAAGGGACTCAGATGTTAGAGATGTTCCATGTTTTCGTACGTGAGAGTATGTCGTAAGCCAATTAATATAAGATCAGAAATGAGATTATTTTTGAAAGTACATAATGTAAGTTTCATCTTGTTATCTTGGAGGTTAAAGTCTTTAAGATCATGAATAACAAGTACCAAAAGGGTTGGAAAGCTTAGACGCTAAACGAACAAAAGAAAATAAGTTTCGTTGAAAGTCGACAAATTTGGAATGTTATAACATGTAGTTTGGGGTGAGACTAGGGTTCTTAACATGATAAGGAGGTTATTCTATGAGTTATTTTAGTCGTATGATATTCAATTTCTACATTTTGAAGGCAAGCAAGCGGTGGAACAAGAGTTGGCAAAGGTTATCACAAGTTGCATTTATAAATTTGCTGAAATTTAGGTCAAATGTGGATACAATTTTCTCCCAATATACTTAGAATCAAGGAATGATATATATACCAAATTGAATATAAACGAGTCTAGTTTCCAATTCATTAGACCATTCATCCATACGACATCGAAGTAGAGATATATTCACATTTTTGCAAGACTGTGCCAAGCAGCTCTCTAAGGGGCCCACATAGGCGGTTTAAGACATATGGATATATATAAGATGCCTAAACCCCGTTTTAAGTCATTATTTTCATTATATTTAGAATGTAGAACCCTATAAACACTCTCTCAAAGTTCTGTCAAGATTCAAGACCCAAACAAAGGGCAAACAACATAAATCAAGTGTCGGGAATCTCGTGGCGCTAGTAAGTCTCTTGTTCTTCGTGTTGTTGCTGATTTTTGGGTGGTTTCAGCTCGTATGGGAGGTTATATTAAGTATTTTATATTCTGTATAATACTCTCTCATAGTTGTTATATCAACACTAGATTATTTCATGTCTTTCAAATGGATTACACCATATTTCAACATCAAAACCTAGTTCTAGTGAAGAACAACACCTCTTTGAGGTTGTGTTGTCATTGAGGATGGTTGTGGGTTGTATTTGGATGAAATTCCAAGTTTTTGCTTCTGTATATGGTGAGTATAACAGCCTACTAATTGTTCTTAAGCTTGCTTGTATGTTGGTTAAGTTGTTAGGATGATAAACTAAAAGATAATACTTGGATTAGCTTAAGTCACTTCTATGATGTTATATTGCCATTGAGGGTTATTGTACGCTAAATATAACTTGGATTTCGACTTGAAGTTACGTTAGGAGGAAGGTATATTGTGTTCTTACATGTGCCTAAGGTTATATTGATGTTGATTAAGTTAAATTGATGGAGTAGATATGAACTAGTGAATAAAGTTACTAATCGAAGGAAGTTAGAGTTGTGAGTTGTTTGCTTTGTTATAAATATATGGTATAAGGATGGAATCGTTGATGAATGACTTCATTATCATGTTAATGATACTTTTAACTTAACGTAAGAAGTCTATAAGGAGTAGATGGGTTATACGGATTCCAATTGGAGCTTTCTCCCTCGTAGTGAAGTAGTTGTGACTTATTATTGTTATGTGGTGTCTTGTTATTGACATTTATACATTGATGGACTTATCTAGTTGTTGTTGTTGGTATATGGTATTGGTGGAGGCCCTTGTTAAAAAGGAGATGCTGCCCAAATTTAAGTAAAATGACCTACTAGCTTAAGTTACAGACTTGGTCTTTGCTCAGCACTAATTTTGAATCTCCTTATGCTATGATAGATCGAGTTAACTTGTTTGAAGAGTCACTTTGAAGGAATTAAGGAATCAAAATGTTTAAGGTATGTTAAGGCATTTCCTTCTTTATTTTTCCATGATGTGAAGAGAAATGAATACGCTACTTCATAACGGATCTACTCCTAGAAAATAAGGTTGTCCATGTTGTTCTTTCCTTATAAAATTATTCTAAGCAAATGTGTATGATCCTTGAATCTTGCTAAGGTTCATATTGAGGGTATAGATGTCCATAAGGTTCTTAAGACACTCCAAAAGGTTTAGAAGGTGATTCCATGAGCCGAGCATGCATTATATATATGTATCTATTTTACTCTACCGAACCGCGCTATAGTCGGCGAGGTACGGCACCTACTGTGCAACCACTGATCAGTTGGGTTTTACCGAGCTTCACGTGGCCGGTACGATTCTACCGAGCCTTATGATGGCCGGGTACGTTTTTACCGAGTCCTCAATGAGGCCGGGTACGATATGATGATGATGCCCATAGAGGCAGATGTTTTAAAAGTTTATGTATATATATGTATTATGCATTTCATATCAGTAGCCCCCAGAGAGACTCAGATGTTACAGCTTATATCTCATCTATCTCTCTTTACATTACTGTTGTTGTTTATGCTTTCCTGCCTTACATACTTAGTACTTTATTCGTACTTACGTCCCTTTTGCTTGGGGATGTTGTGTTTCATGCCCGCAGGTCCCGATAGACAGGTTGGCATTTCCCTAAGTAGGCTATCAGCTCTGCGAAAGGTGTTGGTGCACTCCACTTGCTCCGGAGTTGCCTATTTGATCAGTATGCTCTGGATATGTATTGATTGGTATGGCGGGGCCCTGTCCCGACCTTTAAGATTTTATGTACTCTTAGAGGCTTGTAGATAAATGTCAGTTGTATGGATATATTTATGGCCTTGTTGGCCTACGTTTTGAGTTTATAAATGGTCATGTCGGCCTTGTAGGCCTGTATATCACATTTATAAGTTTGCATATCATGTTGGGCCATCATATGTTAAGAATCCCTTATGTTTATTTCTTGTTATCTCATGATGGGTTTTCAGGCTCACTTACCCACTATAGTATGATAAGAAAGATATGTTACGTTGGTACTCGGTCGAGTAAGGCACTAGGTGCTCGTCGCGGCCCTTGGATTTGGGTCGTGATAGGTCACACCTCAAGGGGTATGATGTAGACAACCAGCACTAATTCACTAATGATAAGATAAATGAAATGTGTCTAGTAGCATGTTTATGTGTTCTCCTCAAATATATTGCCTTCATTCCTCTCTAATCCGGTAGTAAAAAGGAAATTTCTATCATTATGATTATTTTCCATTTTGAGGGTAAAATGCTACCTTTTCTTTTCCATTATATTTCACTTACTATTAGTTGTTTATTTCTTTCCATTTCCATCAACCAAGAACTACATGTATGGACTGCAGACCAGTTAATCCATGTAGGCAAGACTTATCCAATTTCCAGCAGCTTATAAGCAACAAATTCTCATTAGCGACGCTAATCAAAGAAAAACAATTGTAGAAACAACAAAGGCTTGGGGCAAACCTGCAGTGACATGTATCCTTGGCTAGTTACTATTTGATCGATGGAAATTGGTGCTCGGTTTCTCTCGATAACTAGTCTAACAGTTGCAACATCCATATCAAGAGCTTCTGCAATTTCATCGTAGGAAGGCATTCGCTGAAGCTTTCTGCTTAACTTAGTGTTCGCATTGCAAATCTTTGGCACAAGCTCAGATATACTCCCCTGCATATAACATACTAACCAATGCATTTCACTAATTACAAGCTTTATCTTATAGTCATGAATTTAAGAAAGGAGAAACACAGTTACATATATCTACTTAACTGGAAAAGTTCATAAAGAAGTTGGCCTTGTGTGCATTTTGTTAGTAAACTAAATGGACGATTACTATGATTTTCACTGGCAAATACTGCTGAAATTATCAGCATTACATAGCATGGCTTGTGCCGATAAAAGAAGACCCTATAGTGTTGGTGCTCAGCTCTAGACTACTGCAAAATTTCATGGCCAATGCACCAGAATCATTACAAAGTCTGACTGTCATCACTATGTCACAAGCAGAACTAGCACAAGGGTGAATATAAAGAGTTAACAAGTCCTCAATAATGAATGCATTAGCTTACCGGTAATCTAATAACTCGAGACTTGTTTGCTATGGCTCTAGTAATAGCTTGCCTAATCCACCAATAAGCATAAGTAGAGAGCTTATACCCCTTGTTAGGATTGAACTTCTTAGCACCATGAAGTAGACCTATGCTTCCTTCCTGTAATTAATTGGCAGTGAAGAAAAGGTCTGGTTATTGTCCAAGAAAGAACTGCAATACCAATAAAACCAAATTACAGAGATAAAAAGGGGGACCTGAATTAGATCTTGTAAGCTTAATCCTTGATATGAAGCTGCAACAGATACAACAAGACCTCTATAGCATTTAATTATCTTCTCTTTTGATTCTTTAGCATTAACCAAGAGTTTATCTAGTTTTCTCCTGCTCATTCCTGCAGCCTTAGCTAATTGATCTGGATTTAGTTCAATCCCACTTGTTTCTTCAACCCTCTTTCTCAATGTCACAATTCTTGCTTCTTCCTAATCCAAGTTTTAAAAAAAAAGGATTACGAATTAAACAATCAAAGAAAAGAAAAATATCGATGAAAAACATGTATAAACACAATTCGAGCTAAGGGATTTTGATATGTAGATTACATGGCATTTAGTTTCATTAGTAAACTATCATTATCAAAGTCAACCAACAAAAATAAAAAAAATCGGTGTCTATCATCTTATATATGTTGAGTTTGACTAAGTACAACAACAACAACCCAGTATAATCCCACTTAGTTGAGTCTGGGAAGAGTAGTGTGTACGCCGACCTTACCCCTACTCTGGGGTAGAGAGACTGTTTCCAAATAGACCTTCAACATCCTTACCTCCAAGAATTTTCCACCTTCCTCTCGGGGCTACTCTAACTTACAACCTCTTACTTGTAACAACAACAACAACCCGGTATAATACCACTCAGTAGGGTCTGTGGAGGGTAGTGTGTACGCAGACCTTACCCCTACCCTTGGGTAGAGAGGCTGTTTCCAAATAGACCCCCGGCATCCTTCCCTCCAAGAACTTCCCACCTTGTTTTTGGGGAGACTCGAACTCACAACCTCTCGGATGGAAGTGGGGGTTGCTTACCATCAGAGCAACCCCTCTTGTCTAACCTCTTACTTGTAAGTGGAGTAAATTTAAGAAATAAGACTTTTGACACAAGCAAAATGTGTATAACATACCATGAATGACCTTAGAATCTTGTTGTCACAAACATGTCATTTCACATCTAAACTTGTATCATATTGGCAAAATGAGAACATAAGAATTAATTAGTTTCTAAAAATAGAATTAAGCCAGTCATTTTGGAACAAAGTAAAAAGAAAAGAATGTTACTCCATATAAAATGATACAGAAAAGTATGATTTTTCATCTCGATTCATCACTATATTAGCTTACAATAGTACAAAGAAGATAAACTTTTTACATAAACGAACTAATTCAATTGTATAGTTCTATGCAAACATCAATTAGAGTAATTGATGATGATTTTCAGAGTCGCACCTTGAGGTACCAAGAATACTCTGACTCTTCCTTAAGGGTCAAGTAGAGACCTGTTTTTACAGGTTTAGAAATGGAAATCTTATCTCCTTTATCCATGTCCAAACATTCTGAATAACACCTTCTTCTTTTCCTTCTCTTCTTTCTTCTCAACGCTAACTCAATCTTCTCACTAATTATCTCAATCTTATTGCTACTCTCCTCCTCAATATTGGTTTCAAAAAACAAAGATTTTTCTTCAATTGTCACGACCTCATTAGCTCTTTCAATTGCCAATGCATAACTTTGGTCCAAAAAGGAACCATTTTTGGGGCAATAGAGAATTGCTAGAGGGTGATAATGAAGGAGGGGTTTAGTAGAGAAATTTGAAGGATAAGGAAAGAGTGAAGCTGGAGATTGGTTTGAACATGACCATGCAGTCATGGCCATAGAAATGTCAAGTTAAAAGAATTTTTGGGGTTGCTGCCTGTACATATATTTTGAGGCTACTAGATATTTTCAAGTGCTCTGTTTTAGTGATTGGATTTTCTTTCTTTTACATTATTGGAGACTAACTTGTTTTTATATTCTCTTCCATTGTTGTTTAGTTTTGTTTACTCGTAAACAGTATCGTTAATTTGTAACTTGTTTTATAGACAGTTGAATTAATTTAATCCAAAACTATGAAATAAATAAGAACAAAAAAAATATAAAAATAACTTAAACAAATACAAGTATGGCTATGATTTTAGCTTCTCCGATAGTAGTGACAAGAACAATCTTAATAATAAACTAAAGGGAACAATTATATAGAATAAGAGCTTATTTTAGCTTTTGCGTACGGAATATTTTATGTCCCTCAATGGATACAAATTCTTCTATTTATAGTTCAATAAGGGAGACGAGATCCTAAAATCAATTCCTCCTTGAATGAGAATAAAACCTCCATAGATAATTGTATAACGGTTGGGCATTAATATAGAGATTCCTTGTAACAGATGTTCAATGAATGCTGTCTTATTCAACCAATGTCTTCCTTTCAAATTTTCGCCGTTAGTTCCCATACCTTTGGAATTTATACAGCATCAAACACACATTTGTATCCGACGTAAAGTATTTACTGGCTCATATATTACCCGTCCCAACGCTTAACTGATCATTAGAAATTTTAATTTATCTTTCCCTATAATAATATATTCTGAACAAACACGCTCTTAAAATAAATAAAAGTCATTTTGTCAGGAATTTACCTTTCAAAAAGAGTATGATAAACTATGCATTACCTGTTAAAATAATAACACATGTTTTACAACTTACGGTTATTTTTATACTTTTACAAAGTTGTAAAGTTCTTAAACTTTATTGGTCAACTTTGTTTGACGTAGCTACTTAGTGTTGAACAAAAAATCACAAAGTACTGTTAAAAAGATAACTATACAAGAAAAAACTAACTATACAACATAGAATTGTGAGTACACCCATATTCTGACCCTCCTTGAGTTATAGGAGCTTTAAATATCTTTGTGTTAACGAAATGCATTCACCTCATTTCCATTGTACTAAGGATATCTTGGTCTATCTTTCAGGGAATAGCTCAACTCCTCAACTCAAACTGTAATACTCCGACTTTCCCTGCATAGGTCATAACATAAGTGTGAGAACACGCAAGATAATGTGAGGGTTTTGCTAAGTACGGATTCCGTTGAGAGGTAACAAACTCTCTCTTAAAACTACCTACATGAATGCAACCACTATATCACCGATCATACCACCGGAACCTCCAGATAAGAACAATCAAATGGACGTGGAAGAAATAACACCACATTCTTATAAGGAATTAAATGCTTCTCGACAAACCGGCAGTTAGCCAAACGAAATACTATGACGAGGATTCCACCACAATCATCAAAGATGATAAAGGAAAAAATATTGAAGGCTTAGTCGCCTTTTCCCTAGAAGACAAGAACCGCCTATATCTTTCATGGTGCTTCTCTGTTATCATAAAGGTCTTTGGACGTAGAATGCCTAACCATTATCTTCGTTCTAAACTAATTGATTTATGGAAACCATCTGAACAATTAATCTTGATTAACATAGGATGGAATTTCTTTATTGTCAAATTTAGTCTAGAAGAAAATATGCCTAAAGAACTGCATCTAGGACCATTGTTTGTTTCAGGGAACTTCCTCTCTGTACGTAAATGGAAACCAAAATTTGTGCCACAAGAAGCCACCCTCTCTACCACAACCTAAAGATTCGTCTACCCCAACTACCAACAGACTTTTACGACAAAGAAATAATAGGAAAAGTTGGCAAGAGACTGGAAAATTACTCAAAATTGACTCATCCACTTCCTCTATGTTTAGAGGAAGATATACACGCATCTATATCCAAGTACCCCCGGAAACCACATTGAAAATATCAGTAATATTTGGATACCACAAGCAAGCAGTGATTTACGAAGGCGAAGGTAGATTACGTACAACATGTGGAAAAATTAGTCACACAACCAAAAATAGCAACTTCAAAAAATTCCAACCACCGTTGTCACAAGAGGTACCGAAAAACTCATGGTAAAAATCAAGGAAGGGGGGGGGGGAGGATGGATGGAAGACAGTAACTGATAGTTTATATGAGTCCACTAAACTATAAAGTACCATGTCCTTTATGAGTTTCCACTGAGAACGTTAATGAAACAGTAAGTAAATAAGACAAGGAGTTTTATGTTGAAAAATTTCTACTCAAGGGGATAAAAATCTACGACCTATATTGGTAGGATTTCAACTTCACTAAGAGCAACTTTTATATTATAACCTATGCAATCTAGGAATTAAAATCTTAATCACTCACTAACTCGTAATACACCTATTATAAGCCACTTTGCAATACACCTATTACAAAGACTTCAACTCATGACTAACTCTAGTCATGACATAAACACAAATGGTTTCCAATGCAATGCTTCTAGCTAAGAAAATTAGGAGTTACAATGAAGAACAATTACAAAGTTGCAACTCAACTAAGGACAATAAGATAGTAGATTTAGGAACTGATCTGTAGTAGTGTTAAACTTTATTCTTGATGCACTTGAGAATTAAATGCTCGAATATTAGATTGATTCAATGCTTGAAATGAATTATCAAGTGTTCAAGTGATTTTTTTGTGATTCTCTTGTTAATACACCTTGGATGATATCACTTGAATGATGTAAGCACTTAGTTGGTCAAAGGACAAATGATTGTAGACTGTGCTGCACTATGTCTGTGGCAGTCACTTTCCAACTGTACATAGTTGTCTCTCGTAATGCTGTAAGGGAAACACAAGGGTCAAGTCCATGTGTTGGTTCTCTATCTTGTAAAGTTGAAGCAGTTCACATTACTGGAGTTTGTTGATTAGCAATGTATACCAAGTGTGTCAGGTTCCCTATTTGGTTCTTAACAGTAAGTTTATTAGATCATCAAAACCTAAAGCTAAGACATAAAAAAACCCATCATTTTCCCCTTTTAATGATGACAAACTTAGACATTGATAACATATTTTTAGAATATAAATAACCAGATGAAGCAACATGAACATTATAAGTTCCCCCTGACTTTATGCTTCCCCATTAATCAGATCCATGTTTCAATTATACTTTTCTCTTTTGGCATCATTAAAAATACACAACCAGGCAATTAGCATAAAGAAATATAGCCTAGCAAACTCATGCCACATATGTGCACACAACATAATAGAGAAGAGAAAAGGAGAACATAAGCAGTTATATAGTAAAAAGGATAGTTTTTATATATAAAGCATATGCCTTTGCCAGTACATGTATATCCCATCCACATCAAAATAAAAAGAAACAAAAGAACTGACAAGTCATTGAAACAAGAACAGAAAATCCAGAAACTGGTCACTGAAAGGGGTTGCTTAGGGGTCACTAGGAGTAGAGGGCTAGGAAGCTGCAAACAAAGGTTTGGAGAACTAGATCTAACGGGTGTTCGCCAACATTTGCTCGGTGAGTGTTTTCTCTTTCAGGTTCTCCACTTGTGCCCTGAGATCAATATTTTCTTTTTTCAAACGAGCTATCTCCTTATTTGACCATGGGCCCCCTTGGGCCTACTGACCTTCCAGGATAGCGTTCCTTGCCTTCAACCTTTGAATCTCCTCACTTGCGCCATTTTGAGCATTGATGAGCTGAGAGATTGTCGATATGCTGCCTACCCCCTCATTCTTCTCGATGCACTTGCATTCCTCTAAAGTTTTTTGAGAGAAGGTCTGTTTCTTGGTCCTTACTTTGCATTGACCTAGTGATACTTTGAAGAACTTAAACACGTGCGTAAGAAGAAACCATATGGAAGACCATGGTTTCCATCCTTGAAATTGCCACCTTCTGCATATGCTCAATCATGATGATAAGCAAGCTCACAAGTGTAAATCCATCCAGTGCCTCCATCAGATAGAAGTTAGACCTGGAAGTCATGGACCTCCTCTTAGTACGGGTTAGAAAAACCTTGTTCACCAGCTTGAAGAGCAACTGATAAACGGGGAGCAAGGCTTTCTTGTGAACCCCTTCCCCTTTTTGGTTTGCATTATCCTTCACGATAGCATTTCTAAAATTTGACCCACACACATCCTTCACTGTAGAAACACCAACAGTAGGGACTTTCAGAATATCCAAGCAGAGCAACATCGAACATAATATCTACCCCATTAACTAAAGCACAGAAATGGCAAGTGTCAACAGGAAAGAGGTCGGCATAGAAGCTTTGAACCTCATCGTCATACATTTTGGGCGCATCCATTTGGAACAAATGCCCCCACCATTGAAACTCAACCATATTAATTACTTGTATCATGCCAGCCATATCAAAAAATGATAGGTCAAAAGTGTGACCCAACAAGACCTTTGGTGCCTCAAATGTTCTATAACAGACCTAGTTTTACTTTTCACTTTCTTTGCTGAACCAGGTTCCTTTACAGGTTCCAATTTTCTCTTGCCAGACTTGGAAGTCACCGACCTCCTCTTAGCATGCGGTAGAAGAACCTTGTTCACCAGCTCGAAGAGCAATTAATAAACATGGATCAAGGCTTTCTTGTGAACTCGTTCCCCTTATTGGTTTGCATTATCTTTCACGATAGCATTTCTAAAGTTTGACTCGACACATCCTTCACTGTAGACACACCAATAGTAGGGACTTTTAGAATATCCCAAGCAGAGCAACATCAAACACAATATCCACCAATTAACACAGATATGGTAAGTGTCAACAGGAGAGAGGTCGACATAGAAGCATTGAACCTTATCCTCATACACCTTGGGTGCATCCATTTGGAACAAATGCCCCCACCATTGAAACTCAACCATCTCAATTACTTGTATTATGCCATCCATATAAAATATTGTTGGGTCAAAAGTGCGACCCAACAAGACCTTTTGGTGCCAAAAATGTTTTGTGGCATACCTAGTTTCACTTTTCACTTTCTTTGCCAAACCAGGTTCCTTTGCAGGTTCAACTTTCTCTAGCCAGACTTCGCAACACTTGATTTTTCTTTTCCACTAGACTTGTCCAAAACATCCCCATCAGAAAATGATGGTTCACCCATAACATCTTTCGATTTTCCATTTTTCACAGCAACTTTTAACTTTGACGTGGGGGTTGTAACATCTTCCACTGAAGTAGAGTGCTTCTTCTTTTAGGACCTGTTAACTAAAGAACTAGGTTCCTTTGTTGCTTCCTCGTCAGCTTCCACTATAGGGACGTTCTTATCATACTACCTCTCCATTTTCACCAACCTTTTGCTTTTCTTCTTATTGCTCCTTTTACGCTTTTGGAGGGCAAACTCATAAGCCTCTTTTGATTGAAATGTATTAGTATAAGAATCAGGAGTGATTGTTGCCCTTCGCTTTAAACTAAATGGATCTAGAGCAAGGTTTTCTTGATCTTCCTCATCACTAGACCTCATCTCAGAAACCAAAATTTCCAAGGGCTCAACAGCAAAGTGTGGAGAAGGTGCAGGAGTAGAACTAACCTAGGAGGGAGATCCTTGACCTGTTTCTTCTAAGAGGGGTCCTAACCATCACGAGAAGTCCTAGTAGTTTGAGGAGACTGCTTTAGACCATAGAGGGATCGGCGCAACATACATACAAGGCCACTAAACTCCTTCTGAGCAACAAAACCAGGTGGTTGCTCCATATAAATCTCATTATCAAGGTCACCGTGAAGAAAATTATTCTTAATGTCCAATTGATAGAGAGGCCAATATCGAACAACCATGGATAGAATAAGGCGGACTGATGCAATTTTTGCCACGGGAGAAAAAGTATTGCTGTAATCGAGTCCAAATATCTGAATATATCCTTTTGCAACAAGACGAGCCGTAAGTCGATCAACCTAGCCATCTGGACTAACTTTGACTGCATATACCCAACGACAACCAGCAGTCGATTTACACGAAGGAAGAGGAACAAACTCCCAAGTACCACTCGTATATAAAGCAGACATCTCGTCAATCATAGCTTGTCGCTATTCAAGATGAGACAGTGCTTCACCTGTAGACTAAGGGATGGAAGCAGTGGACAGAGATGACACAAATGCGCAATGGGATGATGAGAGACAATGGTAACTTAAATCGACATAATAAGGATTAGTATTAAGTGTAGACCATATACCTTTTCGTAGAATAATCGGTTGATTAAGAGGAGACAAGCCCGCAGTATTAGCAGGGTTAGGTGCAGGACATGAATTGGCTTGGCCTGATGCTGGGGGCGTACGACGATGATAAGTCAGGAGTGGTGGAGCTGTAGAAGATTGAACTGGACTAGGTGGTGGGACTGGAGCTATAGTTGGTGGATTTGGACTAGGTGATAGCACTAGAGCCACAGGTGGTGGAACTGGACTAGGTGATAGCATTAGAGCTACAGGTGGTGGAACTGTAACTAGAACTTTAGGCGGTGGCGCTATGGAGGAAGATGAATGGGAGATAGGGACTGAATCTCCAAAAGAAGGAACGGGTAGCACCTCAGAAATATCTAAGTGATTAAGTGAACCTCTGAAGTATGATTGGTTTTCAAATAGAAGATAACATTTACAGACATAAGAAATCGCCAAAGGTCATGAGAATAACATCAATATCCCTTTTGCGTTCTCAAGTAACCCAGAAATATGCACTTAAGAATACGAGGAACTAACTTATCTTTTTCCTGGAGTAAGGTCATGAACAAAACACGTACTCCCACAGACATGGGGTGGAAGAGAACAAAGGTAAGTGGGGAAACAGGACAGAGAATGGAACTTAATTTTGGATAGCTGAAGATGACATATGATTAATAAGATAACAAGATGTAAGAACTGCATCCCCCAAAAAATGCAGCAGAACATGAGATTGTATGACTAGGGTACGAGCAGTTTCAATAAGATGTCTATTCTTTATTTCAACTACCCCATTTTGTTGGGATGTGTACGAACAAGATGTTTGGTGAATAATCCCATGAGTGTTCATATGCTGCTGAAATGGGGAAACAAATACTCTAGGGAATTATCACTACGAAATGTGAGGATAAGAACCCCAAATTTATTTTGAATTTAGCGTGGAAGGTCTGGAAAATAGAAAACAACTCAAATCGATTTTTTATCAAAAATATCCAAGTGCACCTGGAATAATCATCAATGAAACTGACAAAGTAGCGGAATCCTAAGGTAGAACTAACCCGACCTGGACCCCAAACATCTGAATGGACTAATGTGAAAGGTGACTCCGCTAGATTATCAAGACGACGCGGTAAATGGGAGTGGGTATGCTTACCAAGCTGACACGACTTACACTCTAGAGTGGACAAGTGGGATAAACCAGGTACCATTTTTTGAAGTTTTGAAAAACTGGGATGTCCTAACTGTTTATGTAATAAATTTGGTGAATCCGTAACGGGACAAGTTATTGGAGGAAGACAAGATGCGAGTCCATATGATTTTGTAAGGATATGGTAATAAAATCCATCTGATTTACATCGGATATCAATGATCCGCCTTGTACTGTATTCCTGTATATACACAAGGTATAAAACAACAGATATAGGTGATTTGGCTAAGCGACTAACGTTTATAAGATTAAACGGACTATCAGGAACATAAAGAATTGAGTTTAAATGAAAGGAAGGAAGCGGACTTGCTTGACCTATTGCAGTTGTCATGGCTTGAGACCATTGGCCACTGTGACTGTTGGAAGAGATTGAGAATATGAGATATTAGTGAAAAGAGATTTGTTATCAGAAATATGATCAGATGCACCTGAATCGATTACCCAAGACTTAGAAGGTGAAGATTGGAAGACACATGTCATGCTACTATTTGCCGGTACAACGGAGACTAATCCTAAAGATGTCTGTTTACATGCTTTGTACTGAAGGAATTCAATGTAATCCAGTAAAGAAACCATGTAATCCAGTAAAGAAACCATCTGGATTATATTAGCAGGGTCAGGTGAGGACGTGAATCGGCTGGGCCTGATGCTGGGGGCGTACGACGATGATAAGTCAGGAGTGGTGGAGCTGTAGAAGATTGAACTGGACTAGGTGGTGGGACTGGAGCTATAGCTGGTGGAACTGGACTAGGTGATAGCACTAGAGCCACATGTGGTGGAACTGGACTAGGTGATATCACTAGAGCTACAGGTGGTGGAACTGTAACTAGAACTTTAGGCGGTGGCGCTATGGAGGAAGATGAATGGGAGATAGGGACTGAATCTCCAAAAGAAGGAACGGGTAGCACCTCAGAAATATCTAAGTGATTAAGTGAACCTCTGAAGTATGATTGGTTTTCAAATAGAAGATAACATTTACAGACATAAGAAATCGCCAATGGTCATGAGAATAACATCAATATCCCTTTTGCGTTCTCAAGTAACCCAGAAATATGCACTTAAGAATACGAGGAACTAACTTATCTTTTTCCTAGAGTAAGGTCATGAACAAAACACGTACTCCCAAAGACATGGGGTGGAAGAGAACAAAGGTAAGTGGGGAAACATGACAGAGAATGGAATTTGATTTTGGATAGCTGAAGATGACATATGATTAATAAGATAACAAGATGTAAGAACTGCATCCCCTAAAAAATGCAGCGGAACATGAGATTGTATGACTAGGGTACGAGCAGTTTCAATAAGTTTTCTATTCTTTCTTTCAACTACCCCATTTTGTTGGGATGTGTACGAACAAGATGTTTGGTGAATAATCCCATGAGTGTTCATAAGCTGCTGAAATGGTGAAGACAAATACTCTAGGGCATTATCACTACGAAATGTGCTGATAAGAACCCCAAATTGATTTTGAATTTAGAGTGGAAGGTCTGGAAAATAGAAAACAACTCAAATCGATTTTTTATCAAAAATATCCAAGTGCACCTAGAATAATCATCAATGAAACTGACAAAGTAGCGGAATCCTAAGGTTGAACTAACCCGACCGGGACCCCAAACATCTGAATGGACTAAAGTGAAAGGCAACTCTGCTCGATTATCAAGACGACGCGGTAAATGAGAGTGGGTATGCTTACCAAGCTGAAAAGACTCACACTCTAGAGTGGACAAGTGAGATAAACCAGGTATCATTTTTTGAAGTTTTGAAAAACTGGGATGTCCTAACTGTTTATGTAATAAATCTGGTGAATCCGTAACGGGATAAGGTATTGGAGGAAGACAAGATGCGAGTCCATATGATATTTCAAGGATATAGTAATAAAATCCATCTGATTTACATCCGATATCAATGATCCGCCTTGTACTACATTCCTGTATAAACACAAGGTCATTAAGGCATAAAACAACAGATTTAGGTGATTTGGCTAAGAGACTAATGTCTATGAGATCAAAAGGACTATCAGGAACATAAAGATCTGAGTCTAAAGGTAAGGAAGGAAACAGACTTGCTTGACTTATTACGGTTGTCATGGCTTGAGACGATTGGCCATTGTGACTGTTCGAAGAGATTGAGAATATGAGATATTAGTGAAAAGAGATTTGTTATCAGAAATATGATCAGATGCACCTGAATCGATTACCCAAGACTCAGAAGGTGAAGATTGGAAGACACATGTCATGCTACTATTTGCTGGTACAACGGAGGCTAATCCTAAAGATGTTTGTTTACATGTTTTGTACTGAAGGAATTCAATGTAATCCAGTAAAGAAACCATGTAATCCAGTAAAGAAACCATCTGGATTATATTCAATGAATTCGATCCAACGAATTTGTTAGTAAGGCTTCTAATAAGAATGGCATTATAATGTTCACGCCGGAAAAAGTCAAAAAGTTGTTTGGAAATCACTGTTTCATTGTTATTGTTCATTGGAAACACTGTAGCTCGCCGAAAAATAAAGAAGTCGTCGGAATCTGATGTAAACTTGATGGGTAGGTTCGGAAAGGCCACGCGAACAGGCTGTTTGGAGGACAAAATTGAAATCTGACGGAGATCTTTGGTGGGGTTTGGTCGCCTAAGCCTTGGGAACACTGTGGTGGTGTTGGTTGTTGCACAACACCAATGGAAAGTGATTTTGTTACGGAGATCTTCTTAAGTCACCTGAAAATTGCACGGCGACGAGGTCTTTCTTCCCAGAAGTAGATGGAATGGCGCACAATGATAATTTTCTCACTGAAGCTCTAATACCATGTGAGGAAGCACAGGAGAAAATATTATATTGATTAGTATTGACAATGATACAATGAGTACTATATATTTAATATATGTCCTACTCCTAATACATATGGGATTAGGGTTATACATTACTATTTAACTATCAAACTAACAAGCAATATAGGCAAATGTCTCTTGATAATTTACTACATAAGTAATAGTAAATCCCTTGGTTTATTTTATGAAAACCCATTTGCAGCCAACCAACTTTTTGTCTGGTGGTGAAGTGACAAGTTCCCAAGGTTTATTTTATGATAAGGCCTTCATTTCTTCAATCATAGCTTGGTTTCCATTTAGGATCTACAAAAGCTTCCCTCCAATTCTAAGGAATAGATACAAAAGAAATAAACAAGACAAAGGCTCTATAGGAGGGGGATAAAGAAATATAGGAGACAGAATTAAATAAAGGATATTTGGTGGTGCAGGATCCGACTCATTTTTTGTGAGCAAAGGTACATCTAACTCATTAGGAAATATAGGTAAGGTCACAAGTAGAGTATGCATCTTCAAGAAAAGGAAAAAGAACTTTAATGAGAACTTGAACCCTGATATGATCATATTCTTGGTTCGAACCGGCCAGAAAATAATACACCCTTTCCTTTTCAAGCAATCGTTGAAAGAGAACTGCATTATCAGTATACTTTGCTTGGAGATCCTGATAGTAGTCAATCTCCTGCCTTAACCTGTGTAACTCGAATATTAATCAGTGATAGTCAACTTACCTTGCTTAGTCGCATGAATTTTATTTTGAATTTCAAAAATCTGGGCATCATTTCCCTTGCGAGAATAAGTGCGCTTGGATGAATTCCAAAACTTTTAAACAGTGTCAGGCAACAAATATTGCTTAGAAATTTGAGGGTGCATAGTATTCAAATGCCAAGTCATAACAAGGAAATCATCAGAATCCCATTGACTATTAGTTGCATAAGTCACAACATGTTGTTTCTTTTCTCCAGTAATATAACCAATCATCTCCCTGAATAAACAACAAACAATCCCTTGACCATGCAAGATACGAACCAGCACCATCTAATTTTACCATACTAATGTGAAACACAATTATTGTTAGCTACTGTTTTTGAATCCCCCATATTTTTGAACAATCCGAAGCACATAATTAAATTTCAGAATATAAATTCAAAACGGAAGAACTTGGTAACCCAAACACAACCTTCAGAATCTGAAAAAAGGCTCTTGGTACTAACTGGTTACGTTGGACTTGTCTTCTGGTGTTCGGAAAAGTATGAAGCTTGTTCGGGTAGGTTGTACAGTAGGTAATAATCCTTCCGCTGATACCAGTTTTTGCACAGAGCTGGCGGAGGATGAAAACAAAGGCTTCGGACATAAACTTTAGCAAGAAAACTATAAGAAAGAGGGAGAAAACTCAACTTATGGAACCTTAGTGCTGCAGAGGGAGAAAACTCACCTCAAAAGGGCAGTAATGACTTCTGATACTATGATGAAATTGAGAAGAAGAGAATATTTCTTTGTATTTCAATTTATTTTATATCCTAGTGATACATGCCTTTATAAAAAAGTTCTACAGCTATTCTAGGAAAGTAAATAAATAAAAATAATGAGAGAAAATTCAGGTACAATACCATTTTCATACAATCAAGCTTCCTACAATCAAGCTATTAGTTACAGATTTGATTCTCTGATTTTCTCCTATAATTAAGTTGGTCAACAGGTCCTTTTCCCCTCTTTGCTTGCTTTGCGTTTCTGATTGGTTCCAGCCATTACCGACCTTAATGGATGGACTATAAAGGGGTGAGTCAAGCGGTTCACCATCCAATCTAACCATCTCCTGAACCCCTTTCCCTTCTAGTAGCCCTTCATCGTTGAAACATAGGTTGTGACCAACAGACATCATCTCTGCCCCCTTTTATTTTAGATCATAACACCGTGTTTGTGCTGGCTCATATCCACCTTTGGTAGTTATTTGCCCCTTACCTTATTTACAAGCAACGCTTGCAACTCTGCATAGACATCCAGTGTCATAGCTTTCCACTGGCATTGAGTAGGCTGTTATACTAGAAGTGAAGAAAAGAAAAAGAACAGAGTGATTTACTTCCCTGTTTGGAATTTTTAAATTGGTCAGTACCATGCCCAAAATGCATTGAATATCTGTAGAAGAAATTTATTCTTTTACTGCATGTAGTTGTGCAAATCTTCACATCCATGAGGAGGCTTATTTTTGGAAAGCCTACGTATAGGTGTGTGTCATCCTGTATTTGTACTGTACTGTCCTAACAATGGTAAACTGGAATGGTCAGCCTTCTGTTTTTGTACTGTATGTGTTAATATATTTTTTGCTCTCCATGGCTTGCTTACACTGTGGTTCTTGTATCCTTATTACCAGGGAGACGGGACAACTTCAAGTTCTAAGTGCCCACCACCAATCTGGAGGAGTATGTCACTTAAATCAATTTTTCGATCTGTGAGTTGAATTGCTGTAATCAACTTTATAATATAATATCCTTTCAGGAACGGTCTGTTTCAACCATTCTTTACCTAGTTTCTCTGCAGGACCTAACAAATTGCCCATTTAGAGTGGTGAATGAAATAAATCAAGGTCAGTTATTCATTTACAGTATATGTTATTCTTAGTGTTCTGGATGCAAGAAACCATTGTGTGCATTTTTGCTTTTAGGAATGGATCCTATAAATGAGAGGAAAATGTTTCAGCAACTAGTGCGAGCTGCCAGCCAACCCAATACACCGCAGTAAGAGAACTCTCTTTTACCTTCTATTCTCATAAATCTTTTACAATTTCATGTCTAAAGCAGCAGCAACTTATGTGCTGAAATACTTTGCTTATGTCCTTGTGATAAATTAACACGGTGTGTGTATGCTTTTTTCAATCGTTGTAGTAGTAACAAACATCTTAGAGATTTTTGATAAGGTTTCTGCAAATTGTTTGGATCTCTACATGAATTCAGTGTTCATAATGACCTTTGATGTAGGGAGAATATGGAGTTCGTGTATACATTAATCTGCAAAAAATTTCACGTGGCCGATATATCTGTTTCTCTAAGATTAAGAGGGGGATAAGTTTCTTCAATGGTCTCCAGATTGTTTTTTAATGCATCTTAGTTCAGATGGCAAAGTACATAAATTGTGGTTCTTAGAAATTAGTAAATTATACCTTGACAGAGGGTAATAATTTTGTTGAGATATAGGCTATGATGATACACTAATTCTGAGCCTAATAATTGGTCATTTCCTTAATTGTGGCTAATTCTGTAATTCCTTTATTCTTTTGTATTCTTTTGTAAAATAGGCTATATGTGCAAATAGGCTGTATTTGTAAATAGGCTACTTTTGTAATAAGTATATTTAATATATACACTCACATAACTCTTGACCCTTCAGAAGGGTCATTTGTTCAGTTTCCGATACTCAAGTCTTCTTCGAGACTCTTCTATTCTCTCCTCCTTCTCTCTACTTTCTCTCTCTAAATTTTCTCCGATTCTCTGTATGTTTTCATGGTATCAGAGCCGGTACAATGATCCGGTGATGTTATCGTGTGAATCAATAGTTCATCTGAACTATTTTTTTTGAACAAAATTTGGGATTTTTCTGAGATCGAAAAGATCGATGATGGTTTCAACCATGTTAGGGTTCTTCGGTCCCTTTACCTTCACGATCTACGTTTGTTCCTTCTGTATTGAACGGTTCAATCGTTTATTGTGAGTTTTTCGGAGATTTTGCGGTGAGTTTCAACCTCTAGGGTTTTCTGGTGGTCAAATCGAGTGTTTGATTACCATCCGGTGGTTTGATACTTACTTTGCTGAGGTTCTGGTCATCATCGGTGGTGCTGTGACATCTTTGTCAACGTTTGTGGTAAAGTTTTGACGGTTACACTACCTAGGGTTTTGCCTATTGTTAAAGGCCGATCTTCCGGTTGCGAAGAAGGACGGTAACCTCGTTCCTATTCTCTGGTTGTGATCCCTTGTCTGTATATGTGACTGTTTGATTCTATTTGTGAATAGATCATTTGACTTGAGAATATTGACTGTGTAGACTGTGAATATTGTTTGGTGATATTTTTTTTCAAAAAGATTTAATTCATTTGTTGAGCATGGCTGCTAACATGAATGCTGGTAGTTCTGGTGCTAACTCCGGTCCTATTGACCCTTCCAATCCATTATTTGTGCATTCTTCTGATGTTCCTGGTGCATGTTTAGTCCCCACTCCTTTCTCAGGGAGTGGTTATGGAGGATGGAAGCGTAAAATGACTATGGCTTTATCTGCTAAAAATAAAATCTGTTTCATTGATGGTTCCTTTTCCAGACCTAGTAATAATGTGAGTTTGCAGAGGTTGTGGGATAGATGTAACATGCTTGTTATGTCATGGTTAACTTCTTCTGTGTCATCTCAAATAGCTGACAGTGTTCAATACTCTGACACTGCACGAAGCATGTGGTCTCAACTTGAGAAGAGATATGGTACCCCTAACAAAACCAAAATTTTTGAACTAAAGCGAGAACTCTCCCAAACTTCCCAGGGTTCCCTTGATGTAGCCTCATACTTTAATAAACTCAAGAGTTTGTGGGATGAGTTGGGGACAATGGTCCCAAACCATGGGCAGAAGTGCACTTGTGCTGCTAAGAATGGTATCATTGAGGAAGATGATGAGAACAAGATTTATCAGTTCCTTATGGGACTAAATGAGACATATTTGGGTGTAAGAAGCAATTTGTTAATGATGCAACACTTTCCTTCCCTTGACAGTGTTTATAATATTGTGTTGAATGATGAAAAGCAAAGACAGGTCAAGTCCATTTTCCATATGAGCCCAGACTCAATGTCTTTTAATGCTCACACTGATAGGCCCCCTGCTGGGTCCAACCAAGGGAAATTGTCTGGTTTTTACTTCAGACCTAAAGTTAATTTTGAGCAAAACAGAGGAAACTTATTTTGCAGATATTGCAAGAAGTCTGGACACTTAATTGATAAGTGTTTCAAACTCCATGGTTTTCCTCAAAGCAATTCTTACATCAAGGGAAGGAAATCTGCTGCTCATCTTTCCACTAGTACTGATTGTGTGTCTGTTGATCCAAGAAATTCAAGTGTGTCTGCTCCTCTAGGGGATCCTATTGCCAGTCAACCTGTGATACCAGGGTTGAGCAGACAACAATGTGATCAGATTGTGAGCTTGATTCAACAGACACTTTCAACCAGTGATCAAGCTTCTTCTTCCATGAGTTCTGCTAATTTTGCTGGTACTTTCATGTCTGAGAGCCTTGTTTCTGATTCCAAGTTATGCATGCTTACACACATAAATTCTGCTACCTGGATCATTGATTCAGGAGCTTCCAATCACATGACTTATGATAAAAATCTATTGTTTGACATTATACCCCTAACTGTACCTTACCTTGTTTCACTTCCTAATGGCTATAAGGTCAAAGTTACTTGTACAGGATCATTTGCATTGACTCCTTCCCTCACTCTTCATAATGTGCTTCTAGTTCCTTCTTTCAAACATAATTTGATCTCTATTCATAAGTTGATGAAACAATTGAATTTTTTAGTCCTGTTTACACCAACCTCATGCCTTCTTTACCTGTTACAGGACCTTTCTCTGAAGAGGCTTCTGGATCTTGGTAAAGAGGAGGCTGGCTTGTACAAGTATTCTTGGTCACCCTCTTCCTCTTCTGCCTCTTCCAGGCCTTCTTCTCTTGAGCATAGTGACTCAGATGTTTGTAATGATAATATTGTTTCTGATAACAAACATTTTAGCTCAGTTATTCAATCTTCCAGTTGTAATAATGCTGTTCCTGCTGATATGAACTATATTTGGCATTTGAGATTAGCACATACATCTTTTGCTAATATGAAACATGTTTCTAATTTGCCTTTTTCTATTGCTGCTAAACAACCTTTCCCTTGCTCAATTTGCCCTATGGCTAAACAGACCAGATTGCCCTTCCCTGACAGTAGCATTAGCACTACCAAACCATTCCAACTTATTCATGTGGATACTTGGGGTCCTTACCATACCCCTACATCCCTTGGTAGCAAGTATTTCCTCACCATAGTTGATGACTTTTCTAGAGCTACCTGGACACATCTAATGGGTTCTAAAAGTAATGCATTCCCTCTACTACAATCCTTCATTTCCTATGTTCAAACTCAATTTAATTCCCTGGTCAAGGTTGTCAGGAGTGACAATGCCCTGGAACTGGGTTCCAGTGCTGAAGGGATTTCCTATTTTCGTAAACTTGGGATTGTGCATCAAACAACTTGCCCTCATTCTCCTCAGCAGAATGGGGTTGTTGAGAGAAAGCACAGGTCTTTACTTGAAACTTGTAGAGCACTTCTCTTTCAGTCTGGTTTGCCTATTTCTTTTTGGGGTGATTGTCTGTTAACTGCAACATACATCATTAATAGACTGCCATCCAGGGTGCTTCATTACAAATCTCCTCATGAATTATTACATGGTTCTCCCCCTTCCTATTCTCATCTGAGAGTTTTTGGCTGTTTGGCTTATGCTGCTGTGCCTATCCCTCATAGGGATAAGCTGAAATCCAGAGCTCATTCCTGTGTTTTCCTTGGTTATCCCTTTGGTAAGAAAGGTTATAAACTTTATGACTTGAATTCCAAGAAATGCTTCGTTTCTAGGGATGTTGTTTTTCATGAAACTCACTTTCCATTCAAGTCTCCTCCTCCCTCTTCTCCTTCTCCTACACCTGTTCCCTTTTCTGATGACATTCTCCCTCAATCTTTCACCCTACCATCTTCCAATGAATCTTCTCCTTCTTCTCCTCTTCACCCTTCTCCTGATTCTCCAGTGTCTATTCCTTCTCCTATTTTCAATCATGACATCTCCCCTCCTACATTGCCTGTCTCCCAGCCTGTTTCTTTGCCCAGAAAGTCCACCAGATCACATCTCCCTCCTTCTTACCTCAAAGACTATGTTTGCCAACTTCCAGCCTTCTCTGGCTCCTCTTCCTCTCACTTGGAATCTGAACCTATGTTTTACTCTCAAGCTGCCTCTGTACCAGCTTGGCAGGATGCTATGAGGAAGGAATTTGATGCATTGGATGCTAACCACACTTGGGACATTGTGCATCTTCCTCCAGGTAAGAAACCTATTGGCTGTAAGTGGGTTTACAAGATCAAATATAAATCTGATGGCTCTATTGAAAGATACAAAGCAAGGTTGGTTATTAGGGGTGACACACAGGTTGAAGGTGTGGATTTTATAGACACTTTTTCTCCTGTTGTAAAGATGACTTCAGTCAAGTGTCTCATTGCAGTGGCTGTTAAAAATCACTGGCCATTGTTCCAACTGGATGTTAACAATGCTTTTCTTCATGGTGATTTGGATGAGGAAGTGTATATGAAACTTCCTCCAGGTTTGGTGGTGTCTGATCCTTCTTCTTCTACTGCTTCTTCTTCTTCTTCTTCTCTTCCTCTGGTCTGTAAACTAAAGAAGTCTTTGTATGGGCTCAGGCAGGCCTCCAGGCAGTGGTATGCTAAGCTGTCCTCTGCCCTTCATTCTAGAGGTTACAGGCGTTCTTTGAATGATTATTCACTGTTCTTGAAAGGTAATCCTGATTCCCTTGTTGTGGTGGCTGTGTATGTGGATGATATAATTGTTACTGGGGTTGACTGTGATGAGATTGCAGGCTTAAAAGCCTTCTTGGATGATACTTTCAAGATAAAGGATTTAGGGTCATTGCATTATTTCTTGGGTCTTGAGGTTAAACAAATCCCTGGTGGGATTCATCTGAATCAGCATAAATATGTTCATGATTTGTTGCATCATTTCGACTGTGTATCTGTTTCCCCTGTTGTATCCCCTCTGGACATTTCTTTAAAATTACATGCTGATTCTGGTGATCTTTTACCCGCTCCTGATCAGTTCAGGAGTCTTGTTGGCAAATTATTGTTTTTAACCCATACTAGACCTGATATATGCTTTGCCGTGCAACATCTGAGTCAGTATCTCAAATCCCCAAGGGTTCCCCATATGTCTGCTGCTTTGCACGTTTTGAGGTATCTTAAGGGCACTTCCTCTTTGGGTTTATTTTACTCTGATGCTGCTGACTTCTCTTTGTCTGGGTACTCTGATAGTGATTGGGCAGCTTGTCCCGACACTCGCCGCTCTGTTACTGGTTTTTGTGTATTGTTGGGTGGCAGCCTGGTAAGTTGGAAGTCGAAGAAACAACCTGTTGTCTCTCTTTCTTCAGCTGAAGCTGAGTATAGGGCTTTAAGCAAGGTTACTGCTGAACTCACTTGGTTATCTCGTTTGCTTGCTGATCTTGGGGTACCTGTTTCATCTCCTATTTCTGTGTTTTGTGATAGTCAAGCTGCTGTACACATTGCTAATAATCCAGTTTTCCATGAGCGTACTAAGCATATTGATGTGGATTGTCATTACGTTCGTACTTTGATACGCAATGGTTTTCTAACACTTTCCCATGTTTCCACTTCTCAACAGTTGGCTGATCCGTTGACGAAAGCGCTATCCGGGACTGCTCTTTCTCCTATTTTGTCCAAGTTAAAGGTGGTTTCCCCCCCTTCAACTTGAGGGGGGGTGTTGAGATATAGGCTATGATGATACACTAATTCTGAGCCTAATAATTGGTCATTTCCTTAATTGTGGCTAATTCTGTAATTCCTTTATTCTTTTGTATTCTTTTGTAAAATAGGCTATATGTGCAAATAGGCTGTATTTGTAAATAGGCTACTTTTGTAATAAGTATATTTAATATATACACTCACATAACTCTTGACCCTTCAGAAGGGTCATTTGTTCAGTTTCCGATACTCAAGTCTTCTTCGAGACTCTTCTATTCTCTCCTCCTTCTCTCTACTTTCTCTCTCTAAATTTTCTCCGATTCTCTGTATGTTTTCAAATTTTGGTAAGGAAATTTGTCATTAATCTCTCTCTTTGTATACTGCATCCCCAAACCTGTGATCTACTTTGAAATACTGCTCCATTTATAATCAAACATGTTCCTTTTACCCTTCGAGAAATCCGAATAAATTCGTCAGTATTTTGATAGCTGCACCTCACTTCCCACCTTGCAAATGCCCCTGTTTAACTTGAAAAGTATCCTCAATCAGATTTTCTTCATGATGTTGTACTAGGGCTGCAGATGTAATTCCCCTGTTTGAGTTGTTTCTAGGATCTGATTGGTGACAGTGGTCATCCCTATGCGCATGTAACAAAGTTATGCTGAAAACTGACGAGTATCAGCTAGAGTAAATGTATTAATGGCTAGCCCCTCAGAGAGATTTCTTCGCAAGTGCTATCAGAGTCATATATACCACTGATCACCAAGCTTCTGCGACAAGGACACATATAAAGACGAGGAATCCATTTGTTTTTACCTTTCTATGCTGAGAAATGTCAAATATTTATTTTTATGGGTGACATATTTTCCGTGAACTCTCAAACTGTCAACTACTCTATCAGAGGGAGCATATCGATATGCAGTTTTGATTTCTTTACGTTAACATGAGTTTTCTTTGTCTAGGTAGCCATTCCTTCTTCTGCCAATCCCCTTCCTGCAGATCATGGAGAAGTTGATGGAACTAGTCCTCGCCCACCTATTTCTGATTCTGTCAATTCCTGCGCAGGTGCTTTTTGCTTACTCCAATCTGGAATACAGCGAAGCATGCAGCATTTTGACTGTAATGAATGGTCCTTGGATTGAGCAGCCAATTAAAGGTTTCCAAGCACTTGAACCAATACCATATGCTTGTAGTCATAATGTTAGATTTACTAAATGCCTTCTTTCCGGTTCTAAATTGCAGCTTGGAGTGGTGGAGAATGCTGGAGATCTGTGATGGGACTAATGGAGGAACGTCGTCACTGACTAGAATCAGAAATTCTTTAGGTAGATTCGACCAGGAATTGTCCATAAGAAAAAATTACTTGTTGATCTGCCATTTGCGCTAGTTACAAGCTGAATCATGGTCGCTCAGCCACGTTTTTTGAAAAATCTGTTAATACTGGCCCTTATTCTTAAATAACATAATTCTTTTGTACGCATAATTCATATTATGCTACCCTTGTTTATTATGGCATAGAATATACGTCTGTTCTAAGGTACTCTGTTCGAATTCCCATTAAAATGGCCCTCCATTCTTTTTTTTATATTCAATGCTTATTATTTATTTTTTTGTAGAAGATAAATGTCTATTATTCCTCGAGCAACAAAGGAATGCTTTTCATCCTAGTCCCTTTCAAGATATTCTTTTAACTTTCGAAAAGTAAATTTTTCGAATCCATAATATGCAAGATGGTCACATGTGAGTTATTGTCCCTTTATGCATTCTTTTACGTTATTTTTTTTACGTTATTTTTTTACGTTATTACCGAAAGGAATAAGCTATATTTGGCTCCAAATGATCTTTTAGCATTCAATTCTGTTGTTCTCAGTGATGTATAGCGCGACAAGAAGGGCTTGCTCTGATGGTAAGCAACCCCCACTTCTAACCGAGATGTTGTGAGTTCGAGTCTCCCCAAGAGCAAAGGTGGATCCTTCCCTCCAAGAACTTTCTACCTTGCTCTTGGGGAGACTCGAACTCACAACCTCACAACCTCTTGATTGGAAGTGAGGGTTGCTTACCATCAGAGCAACCCCTCTTGTCAATATCAGCTGATGCATCGTTTCAACTAAATTAGGCTCATATTGTGCCTTCTTTTTTGAATTCAACTTGACCTACTTTGTATATAACTTAAATATTTTTCATCCCTTAAACCAACGTTAAAGATGGAGACTTCAGAATCATCATCAGGGTTGGGACTCGGTGGATACTTTATCGAAATGCTGAGAATAGGAAGCTATTTTTAGTTTTCAGCTTATTATACTATTGCTTAGGTTGTGTACTTGTGTATAAGGGATTCACTAAAAAAGATAATTCATATAAAGAAATAGAGGTGAGAATAAATGAGGTAGGTGGATGCTCGATTGCGAAATAAAAAAGTATCAACCACGTGAATGTTTCTTAACTTGAACTTCCATTATTTGGTTTCTCCTCCTCCTTAGTGAGTCACCATCGTACGTGATTATACATTTTTGTATTACTTTTATATATTTATATACATAATGTAATTGCCTTGTATAGAAGTGTATATGTCTCTTGACGACATTCTTGTATGATTTTTTAAGTTACAATTCTTATTCTAATTCAATTCAAATCTCTTTAGACTATTTCTAACAAGCCTAAATAATATACTTTAAATTTTCTAGAAAGACGGATTCAAAATTTAAACCCATTTATCCAAGCTTATTCAACAATGATGGGTTACCTTTGAAATATACGGTAAAAGGGCTAAATATACCCTTGTATTTTCAAAAATGATTTAAGAATAACCCTCATTATACTATTGGGCTATATATGCCCCTACCGTGATACTTTAAAACAAAAATAAGGGTATTTTGGATGGAGTGCCATGTAGTAGCACTAGATTACAAAGGACCCATTTCTTTTTTTACCCGATTCATTTAAAAGAACCCATCACCCAAATTTCACCCCACCTAAAATACAACTGAATATAAAAAAGAAGACTCATTTTACCTTACCCCTCTTTTGAAACAGAAAGAAGCCCTGACCATTGAAACAGAAAGAAGACCCATTTTTTTTTAGTTATAGCTCTTAATTATTTTGTGTTGGTTTTAGTGAGATGAAAAACGAGTTAATAGGTAAAACAAAGAAGATACAAAATTATGTCCTATATAATGTAGTTTTAGTAAATTATGTAGGTGAAGGCTTTTTTATGTTTCAACAGAGGGGTAAGATAAAATTGATCTTCTTTTTGTATTTTAAGTAGGGTGAAATTTGGGTCAGGTTATGGGTTTCTTTTAAATGGATTGGGTAAAAGAAAAAGTTGGTCATTTTAATCTGGTGTTGTCACGTGGCACTCCATTCAAAATAAGGGTATTTTTGTTTCAAAGTATGACGATGAAGGCATATATAGTCCAATATTATAACACGGGGGATTCTTAAATAATTTTCGAAAGTACAGGGATATAGACACTCGGCTAAAGAAAAAATAGAAGAAGCAATGATAGCAAGTAATAACAATACATGATATTTAGAAAACTAAGTTCAAGATAGCAAATGAGAAGATGAAAGAAGTATTAATAGCAAGTGATAACAATGTATGATATATAGTAATAGCAAACTAAGGGAGTACTGATCGCAAGTAATAACACTACAAGATATGTGGAAATAGAAAATTAAGGGTAAAATGGATACATGCTAACACTAATACTATTAAACTAATGACAAAGGGAAACACTCAACTACCTACTAACCTTTTACCCTAATTCTCAACTTCCACACCCTCTTATAACTGGTTATGTCCTCAGTTAGCTCATGTTGCGCCATGTTCTGCCTGATCACATCTCCCCAAGACTTCTTTGGTCTACCTCTACCCGTCCTCTTACTCCCAAAGGTCAACCTCGCATAACTCTTGACCGGGGCATCCATGCTTCTCCTCCTAACATGCCTGAAGCATTTCAGGCTCGCCTCTCGCATCTTTTCTTCCATAGGGGCCACTCTTACCTTGTCCGAAATAACTTCATTCCTAATTCTGTATAACTCTTGTGTGATCATACATCCATCTCAACATCTTCATTCCATCTACTTTCATCTGCTGGATATAGGAGTTCTTAACTGGCCAGCACTCTGCCCCATACAACATAATCGGTCTAAACACTACCTTGTCGAGCCTCCACTTTATCCACCCTTCTTTGATACGATGTGTGACATTCTCATCAATCTCCCCATCACACTGAATCACAAACCCAAGATACTTAAAACTCCCTCTCTTGGGAATGACTTACATCTCAAGCCTCACATCCCTGTCCGCTTCCTGGGTAACACCGCTGAACTTGCACTCAAGTATTCTATCTTGGTCCTGATCAACTTGGAATCTTTAGACTCAAGTGTATGTCTCCAAACCTCCAACCTTTCGTTAGCACCACCATGCGTCTCATCAATCAGAGCTATATCTTCTGCAAATAACTTGCACCAAGGCACCTCCCTTAAATGTGTCACGTTAATGCGTCCATTGCCAAGGAAAACAAAAACGGGCTAAGTGTTGATCCTTTGTGCAATCCCATCTCAACAGGAAAGTATTCAGATTTACCTCCTTATTTAAGCTTATTCAACAACTGTGGATTAAACCCACTTATTTAAGCTTCTTCAACAATGGTGTATTACCTTTAAAATCTACGGTAAAGGGCCAAATATACCTTTGTACTTTCAAAAAAGGTTTAAGAATAGCCCTCGTTACACTATTGAGCTATATATTCCCATGCTGACATACTTTAGAGTACCACGTAGCAGAAACAGACTAAAAAGACCCCTTTTTTACCCGGTCTATTTAAAAAAAGCCCATCACTTGACCCAAATTTCACCCCACATAAAATATAACTGAATACAAAAAAGAAGACATATTTTGCCTTACCCCTCTTTTGAAACAGAAAGAAGCCTTGACCGTTGAAACAGAAAGAAGACCCATTTTTTACCTGTCTATTTGCTGCAAGTTTTTTCTTAGTTTTAGACTTGTTTTTTGCTGGTTTTTGTGTACCTTTATGGGGTTCAATGCACTGAAATATGCATCCTTGTTTGAATTGTGTTCTACAGTTTTTTACTTATAGTTCTTAACTATTATTTGTTAGTTTTAGTGAGATGAAAAACGGTTAATAGGTAAAATAAAGAAGATAAAAAATTATGTCCTGTATGATGTAGTTTTAATAAATTATGTAAGTGAGGGCTTCTTTATGTTTCAATGGAGGGGGTAAGATAAGATTGATCTTCTTTTTGTATTTTAAATGGGATGAAATTTGGCTCAGGTGGTTTTTTTAATGGATTGGGTAAAAAAATATGATCATTTTAATATGGTATTGCAATGTGGAACTCTATCCAATTAAGGGATTTTGGTTTAAAGTATGACGGCAGGAACATATATATCCCAATAGTATAACAAGGGATACTCTTAAACCATTTTCGAAAGTACATAAATATATTTGGCCCTTTGCCATAGAATCTAATTTTCACCAGTCAAATGTGTTTGGTTTGTTGAACTAATGTTTGAGTCACGATTATTAATTCAAAAATTAAGTTAGGAGGTTAAGATTTAAAAATAAAAAAAAACTAAATTGTGATTTCAGGAATCTATTTGGGTTGGATGTTGAATCTCGTCCTATTGTGTTTCGTCACTAACTTTGTAAAGTTATATATGAGTCATCCGGTTGCAATATATATTATTGTGTTGTATTATAATATAAATTTCTCCTTTTGGTTTAGGAGTCATTTCTATACAACAACAATAACAACAAACTAATGTATTCTCACAAGTAGAGCCTGGGGATGGTAGGATGTTTTGTACACAGCCTTACCCCTACCCTGGAAGGATAAAGAGACTATTTTTTGGAAGACCCTAGGCTAAAGAAAAAATGGAAGAAGCACTGATAGCAAGTAATAACAATACATGCTGTTTAGAAAACTAACTTCAAGATAGCAAAGGAGAAGATGAAAGAAGTATGGGTAGCAAGTGATAACAATGTAGGGTATATAGTAATAGCAAACTAAGGGAGTAATGATCGCAAGTAATAACAGTACACGATATATGGAAATAGAAAATTAAGGGTAAAAAAGATACAATACTAACACTAATACTATTGAGCTAAGGAAGACAACGGGAAACGTTCAACTACCTACTAACCTTCTACCCTAATTCTCAACCTCCACACCCTCGTATCGAGGGTCATGTCCTTAGTTAGCTTAAGCTGCGCCATGTCCCGCTTGATTACATCTCTCCAAGACTTCTCCGGCTTACCTTTACCTTCCTCTTATCCCCAAGGCCAACCTTGCACACCTCCTGTCTGGGGCATCCTTGCTTTTCCTCCTAACATGCCCGAACCATCTCAAGCTCGCCTTTCGCATCTTTTAATCCACAGGGTACACTCCCACCTTGTACTGAATAACTTCATTCCTAATTCTATCTACCCTTGTGTTCCCACACATCCATCTCAACATCTCCATTTCAGCTACTTTCATCTACTGTACATGGGAGTTCTTAACTGGCCAGCACTCTGCCTTATACAACGTAGTTTGTCTAATCACTACCTTGTAGAACTTACCTTTAAGTCTAAATGGAAAATTCTTATTGCACAAGACACCGGGAGCGAGCCTCCACTTTATCCACCCTGCTCCAACACGATGTGTGACATCGTCATTAATCTCCCCATCACACTGAATCACAAGCCCAAGGTACTTAAAGCTCTCTCTCTTGAGAATGACTTGCATATCAAGCCTCACATCACCATCAGCTTTCTGGGTAATACCGTTGAACTAGCACTCTAAGTATTATTTCTTGGTCCTGCTCAACTTGGAATCTTTATACTTAAGAGTATGTTTCCAAACCTTCATCCTCTTGTTAACACTACCACACATCTCATCAACCAGAACTATGTCATCAATAAATAACATGCACCAAGGCACCTCCCCTTAGATGTGTCGCATTAATGCGTCCATTGCCAAGGAAAACAAAAACGGGCTAAGTGTTGATCCTTGATGCAAACCCATCATACATGTCCTGGATCACTCGAATATCCACTGCATTAACTCGCATGGCCTTCAATCATCTCCATTGAACCTTTCTTGGGACTTTATTGTATTCTTTCTCTATGTCAATGAACATTATTTTCAAGTCCTTCTTTATCGCCCTATACTGCTCCACCAATCTCTTTACAAGGTGAATGGCTTTAGTAGTCAACCGTCCCAGCATGAAACCGTACTTATTCTCAAAAATAGATATGTTTCTCCTCATCATCCCTTCTATCACCCTCTCCTAAACATTCATCGTTCAGATTAGCAACTCGATAATCTATGGTTTTTGCAGTTTTGGATATACCCCATTTTCTTGTAAAACAGAACTATTATACTGCACCTCCACTCTTCAGGCATCTTTTTCGTCCTAAAAATAATGTAAAACAACCTAGAGAGCCATTCTAATCTTGCCTTACCGATGATTTTTTGAAATTCCACAAGGATCTCGTCTAGACCGATGGCTCTACCCCTACTCATCCTGTGCATATCCCCTTCTACCTCCCCCACTCTTATGCTCTACAGTATCCAAAATCTCGATGTCGCTCTGAGTACTCCAACTTATCCAGCACAATGCTCCTATCTCCCTCCTCATTCAAGAGTTTATTGAAATATGAGTGTCATCTCTTCCTAATCTATGCCTCCTCCAACAAAACTTTACCCTCCTCATATTTATACACCTCACTTGGTCCAGATCAAGGGCCTTCCTCTCTCTCACCCTTGATAGCCCGTACAACTTCTTGTCCCCGCCTTTGTCCCCAAGTTCTTCATATAATTGACCAAATGTCACGGACTTAGCCGCAGTAACTGCTAACTTTGCATCTCTCTCTTAGCCTTCTTATACCACTCCTTGTTAAACCTACTCTTCCCCTTGTCTATGCTCTCTACTAGCTTCAAATGCACCATTTTCTTAGCTTTCGCTTTCCCTTGAACCTCTTCATTCCACAACTAGTCCTATTTGTATCCATTAGAGAAACCATTAAAGAACCCTAACACATATCTCGTCGCCTCTCTAATACAATTTGCTGTCATAGTCCACACACAACTCGCATCCCCTCTACTCCTTCATGCCCCCATATCTATGAGCTTCTTCCCAAACTCCGAGGCTTTATACATTAGTCAATGCACCCCACATGACCCTATCTAGACCATCCATAACCCTCCTCCTCCTTATCCAACTAATCTATAAGTCCATAACCAAAAGTCTATGTTAGGTTGTAATATTCTCACTCGGTATTATCTCGTAATCCGTGCATAATACTCTATCACATTTCCTGAGGAGTAGATAATTAATTTGGGTCTTGGCCATTGTATTCCAGAAGTTGATCAGATGCTCTGCTTTGTTCCAGAAACACGAGTTAGAAATCACTATATCAAAAACCTTAGCATACTCCAATAATGAAGTACCTCCTCCATTTCTATCTCCAAAATCGAAGCCACCAGGCACATCGCTGTACCCCCAGATGACCTCCCATTGTGGCCGTTAAAATATCCTCCTATAATAAGCTTCTAATTGAAAGATATACCCTGCACCAACCCATCTATATATTCCAAGAAATGCCTTTTAACCTCTTCATCCAAACTCATTTGAGGCACGTAAGCACTAACTACATTAAGAATATATCCTCCCACTACTAACTTAATGGCCATCAACCTGTCATTCACCCTCCTAACCTCAACCACTAGCTCCTTTAGTTCCCCACCAACTAAGATGCCTACCCGGTTTTTCCCTCTCTCCCTCCGTGAATACAACAACTTAAACCCATCAGCCTTCCTAGCCATGCTCCCCATCCATCTAGTCTCCTAGACACATGTTATGTTAATCTTCCTCTTCTGGAGAATTTTCACTAAATCTATGCACTTTCCCGTTAAAGTTCCTATGTTCCATGACCCCACTCTCAACCTAGAGGTCCTCTACCACCCCTGCCCTCTACCCCTCGTTACTCTTGAGGATATGAACTTACTCTATCACAGCTTGTCACATCCATTAGACTAGCAAAGAGCTACAAAATGAATAGACTAAAAAGCAACCTAAATGTTCAAAGGTATGACTAAGGTAAACAGATAAGCAAGCACAATTTAAGTGTTAACAATAACACAAAAGTTATCGATATGGACACATAAAGACAGGAAATTCAAATTAAATGTAAGTTAAATCAAGATACTTCAAATATAAAGGAATTATACAAGCAAATATACCAATATCTCAAGTTCCAAAGAAGGAAAGAAAGAACCTTGGGTGAGTCTTCTTGAAGAACGTCAGGTATGCTAAAAAATCGCTGATGCTACACGTACGCTTACCTCGCCGATACAAGAAAACAACAGCCCCAACACCCGATGCGTAACCATGTGTTGTTGCTGATGCCGACATTGCAAAGCCAACATGAGCCCCGCAAAGCACAATAGGGAGTTAGAGCAATGCCAAATACAACCCAGAATAACTGATAGCAATCAAAAATTTAGTGAGCTTCGCCCCATGTGCATGGCACCTTGCGCCGCTACTTGCACAATTGTTGTGTCCTGCCAGCATGCTGGCAACCTTGCTACGTCACACCAAAAACTCCTTTCTTGGGTTCTTATTTGTTGCACACAAACAAAACCCACAACCCGACACCTATGCATGCACACACACACGCACACATGCACATACACACACCTCGGAGCGGGAAAAAAAAGAGGGCGAAAAATTAGCGCGGCGCGCGTAGAATCTGATGCTAAAGATAAGGTTGCCGCTAACGGACATGTTACTACCTTATAGGAATCTAAGTTCTTTTGTAAACATAGAGTAGTTTTACTTTCTCTATTTCCATTATGTCTCTCTAGCTTAGTTATCTCAAGTCTCGTAACTTTAGTTTATTTTTTTTAAAAGCTTATTAAGGGAGGACCAAGTAGTCAAACTTCCAGACAAGTAATTAATTCTCTGTATTGGTGTATTCCTCCTTCGACACCATGTTGCATTTTTGTAATAGATTTCATTAGTGCAATCAAACTTTCTTTAATTCTCATAATCTTATATATCCTCTTAATTGCTTTTGACATTGGTTTTCCCGTACGGTACTGAAAGTCTCGTCTAGCATACGGAGGGGAACCCAGTTGGTGGATAGTAACCGCCCAAACATAGGTTTCTTAGACTTACGTCTACCTTCCAAGAAATCTCAGGAAGGTGTTGTGTAATAGTTGGTATTAAATCCTGCACTCGATATCAGATGAGAGAACATATTGTTATTGCCACTATTTCTCAGCATGGTGAATTATGGGGATCGCATTACGAACCTTGTAATATGGGTAGTGTATTACAACCTATCGCGAGTATGGTGCCTGATTTATGAACTAACCTAGTGCAAAGGTTTGACGACCTGGACTACAAGATGTGGTCATCAGAAGGGTACATAGACTATATTAGTCACGACATTAAAGGAGATCGAAAAATGACAACCACAGAGGCAGCCAAAATTTTTAGTAAATCAAGGGGCTCTAACAGGAGCAGACTGGGGATTTATCAAATAAGGAATAAGTGGCATACAAAGTAATTGCCATGCAGAAAACCATAAACAACTTGATGGTCCGACTCAATATTGCCAAAGCTACAGTGCAAAGCCTCATCGGAGAAGGCAAAAACCACATCGGGGGTGCTATAAACCTCGCCCCTACACCACAAAAGCTGAAGATTACTAAACCAAAGCCCTACAATAGGGCTCGAGATGCCAAGGAAGTAGAGAACGCCATCTTTGATATCAAGCAATACTTCAATGTCATTGGGGAGTTAGAAGAGGCAAAAAAGGTAGAAATTGTTGACATGTATCTTCAGGGTGATGCTAACTCTGATGGCGGGTCAAATATGAAGCCATCAGGGCCGGTGAAGATACTATTGAGACAAGCGGATAACTGAAGGCAGCATATGCCTACAATTCTTCCCCAAAAACATCAAGTACAATGCACAGAGGGAACTTCGGGAGCTCCTCAAGACAAAGTTAGTACTGGATTACATGCGGGAGTTCTCCGCACTCATGCTGAACATATGGGATATGGGGGACAAAGACAAATGGTAGATATCAAGTGGAAGCTTAGAAGGATACGTCTCAACCGCCTGTCTGAGGACGATACAAAGGGGGCCAGCCTAGGAATGGTGGCCCTAGCAGAAGCGGAGGAGATTGGAGTGCAACCAAATATAAGACTCCTTCCTCAAGCATAAATAGTGATGCATCTCACAACAACGATGAGGAAAGCCCCCTTAGGATGTCATCATTGTGGCGAGCCACATTAGAACAATGAATCCCCACATGCACAAATGAACTCCTATCAAACTTTTGATGATGGGATGGATAATGACATAGACGATGCTGACAAGACATAACCAATATATGATATTCAAAATACTTGTTTGTTCTATTTTTGAGGCCTTAGAGGGAACTAGTACTAGCATCTATAAGAATAAGGCCCATGCCTAACTACTAAGAAAAGGAAAACAAAAGCGGATGAGGTTTATCCTCTTAACCAAGAGAAGAACTTGATGTTCGTCGAAATAAAAGTTAATGGCAAGCCCATTTGGACGATGATAGACATGGGCTGTACTCACAACTACTTAGCCTCAACTCAGGTAGAGTTCCTTGGTCTAGGTTACGGAAAGGGCAGGGGTAATGTCAAAGTTATCAACTCCTCACCTTAGCTAGTAGGTGGAATATCCAAAGGAGTTCCAGTGAATCTATGTCCTTATAAAAGAAAGTTTAACTTGCATGTGGTGATCATAGACGACTTCAATATGATAGTTTTATTAGAATTCATGAGGCAAACCAACATTATTCCTGTACCTTACGTAGATATGCTGCTGCTGATGGGATCAAACAGAGCCAAGGCCTACATTATCCCATGTACTACCATAAAGATGGTCGTGGAGAACATCTCGGCCTTACAGTAGAAGAAGGGAGTCAAAAGACATGAGCCTAATTTCCTGGATACCCTTGGTATTGAAGATATTGAACACTCTTCAAGTCCCATTCCTCCACCTATGAAGGAGATGCTAAAGGAGTTAGAAGACGTCATGCCAGAGGACATGCCAACGCTACTCCCACCTAGGCGCACTGTGGACCATGAGATTGAGTTAGTGCCAGGTGTGAAGCCACCCGCCCGGGCGCCTTACATAATGTCATAACCCAAACTCACCGAGCTTCGGAGATAGTTGACGAAAATGCTGGACACATGGATCATTGTGCCCGCCGAGTCCCCTTTTGGTCCTTTGACTATTCCAAAAGAAACAAGAGGGCATCATATGACTCTGTGTGGATTATCGGGCCTTAAAAAAATCACCACAAAGAAAATATACCCAATACTGCTAATGGAAGACCTGTTCGATAGTCTGGGTATGTCTATAGTGTTCACTAAAATAGACTTGAAGACAAGTTACTGCAAGTCTGGATTGCTGAGAGAGATGAACACAAGATGATCTATGTGACAACATATGGGCCGTACGATTTCCTGGTCATTCCATTTGAATTGACTAATTCCTCCAGCCATATTTTGCACCCTGATGAACCAAGTCTTCTGAGAGTACATTGATGAATTCATAGTGGTCTACTTGAACGACATTGTGGTATATATCAAAACATATGAGGAACGCCTAGAGCACCTGCTGAAGGTCCTAGCTCAACTACGAGAGCACTAATTATATGTGAAACTATCCAAGTGCCCATTCACCCAAAAAAAGATTGGCTTCCTCAAACATGTCATCGAGGAAGGAAGGATCAATATTGACCAATAGAAGATTCAGGCTATCCCAGATTGGCCGCCACCTAAGGATATCCACGCCTTGAGGGCATTTGCCTATGCAACGTTTATCGGCAGTTTGTGAAAAATTACTCTGTCATTACAGTGCCATTGATAGAACTCCTAAGAAAGCCACACCTTGGGATTGGGATCCCAAGCAAGCGGAAGTCTTCAACGCATTGAAAGTGGCTATGTGTAGTAGTCCTATCTTGGACCTTCATGATTTGGACAAGCCGTTCGAAGTACAAATGGATGCCTCTAACTATGCTCTGGGAGAAGTCTTGCTACAAAAGGGGTATCCAGTTGCGTACGAGATCCGAAGCTTAAAGGATACTGAATGGCGCTACGTTGCCCACAAAAAATATTTATTGGTTATCGTCCACTACATACACCTTTGGAGGCATTATAGACTGGGAACCCATTCATGGTCAAGACGGAAAACACGGTGGTTAGTCATTTCATGACCCATCCAAAGCTGAATGGACAACAAGCGAGCTGGCAGGATTTCCTGCAGAATTTCCCTTCAATCTGGAGTACCGTAGTGGGAAGACTAACCAAGTTGTTTATGCGTTTAGTCAGAGGGCTGACCTAGCCTCGGTGCGCCTACTCACCACCCTAAGGGGGAGCGAAGTGTCCACCACTATAAAAAATAGATACAATATCTATTAACGAAGGATCTTGCTGCACGATTTTTGGTTGATTTGACAGGACAAGGCATGAGTCGCCAGCTCTACATGGAAGATGGGTTCCTAAAGGTGAAAGGGAATTGAATTTATGTTCCTAACGGAGGAGATCTATTAAGGACTCTTCTGATGGAATGACATGATACTTTGTGGGCCGGCCACCCAGGTGAAGAACGCACTATGGTGTTGTTGCATCATTATTGGCCTAAAATGGCTGATGATGCTGCCACGTATGTGAAGACTTGCCTAGTATGCCATAAAGACAAGTTGGACCACTTGACACAAGAACGACTTTTGGATCCATTGCATGTTTCCAAATAGACCTTGGGAAAAATTGTCACTGGATTTCATCATCGAATTGCCCAAAGTCGGAGATCTTAGAACTATCTTGGTTGTGGTAGATCGATTTTCTAAATACGTTACATTTATGACCGCCCCAAAATATATATCAACAGAAGATACACTCTTCTTCTCTCATGTAGTCAAATATTAGGGCCTGCCTAAAGACATCTTTAGTGACCGCGACTCTCGCTTCACTAGCAACTTTTGGACACAACTCTTTAAGTGTCTCGGGAGTCTAAGTTGAGCCACAGTTCAAGTTTCCATCCACAATCTGATGGCCAGACGGAGTAGTTCAATGGCATGCTGGAGGAATACTGTTGATGGTCAACTTTGGCCCTCCCTTTTAATTTATTTATTGGAACTCAATAATTTACAATGTGTGTTTTGAAAATATTTTCTATCAATAAGTACCTACTTTTTCGATAGCCTAAGGTAAGGATGCGATGCGAGGTTGAGCGTTAGCGAAGAAGGCTAGATCAGGATCTTGAGAATGTGGAAAATAGATTTAGTTTCACGTAAATACATCCCAAACCTTTATGAATTAACTAAGTATTAGTTTTGAAATTAATAACCCAGTATTAGTATTATGTAATTATAAAAATACTTACTATTTTAATACTATTAAAATAATTATCAAATACACTATAGAGGTTTTATAATTAATTTAAAGAATTACTTCTCAAATTTTGATTAATTAGATTACTATATTGATAATTCAAAACTAGTGTTGTAATTTAGAAAATAAAGTATTTTTAAATAATTAATTGTAATAATTAGTAGTATATTTGACATTTGTAATTTTACTATATTTTATTGGAAATAATTAATCTAATTAAAATTAATTTTAAAAAATTCAACGAATAAAAGGTTATTTTGCAATCCTTGATTAAATATACAATGGCTACCCTTTAAATTAATTTGGCCAAATACCAAGCCCGATCCGAAAAATACCCAAGTCAATAACTCCTCTCCCTCCCCCCCGTCTACTTTGGCGATCCATGACCACCTCTCTAAACCAATCTTCTCACGCATGTCGTCTATCTCCCATACTCACATAAGAAACACACACGCATTTGAGTCGTTGATTCATCCGATCAACGGTCCCTAATTTAACTTGATTTCCTTTTATTTTTAACGCCTTTCAATTCTAATCTTAGCTGTTGAAAAACATGGATCCGATGACCCACATATTTTCATGATTAAAATTTGTTAATACTCAAATTATTAGGGCCGCTGATCAAATGATATAACAGCCCATAGCTCTTCTTCCCATTTTAACCCATAGACCAATTGGTCTTGCCCGATCAATCCTACTCTTTTTTACTTCCACCCAGCTGCTCCCTTTCCTCTTTTATCTTCCTTCTCTTAGACCACCATGAACAACCAATCAACCAAAAACTTGCATAAATCTATGCAAGGTCATGATTCTCTTATCAAATCGTTGTCCCTTGCTTCCATATCCCATAATTCCGTTGTTGTTTCCCTTTTTGTTTCCCTTTTTGTTTACATATCTGAGGCATCAAGTTCTAACCCTTAAGATAGAAATACCATTCCGTATTTGCTCTCAAATCCAACTGGCAGAGTCAAGTCGCCTTGTCCCTAGGTGTTGCGAGCCCGGTTCGGCCTCCGTGAACCGTCGTGAAGGCACCTAGTCTCTACAACTATGTAAGCATAAATTGCGGAAGAAAAACCAAATTGCGGAAATAAAACAATTTAAAACATAAATAAAGTAATAAAACGTGTTTAAAAGTGCCGCTCAACATATACAATATTTAACTCTCAACACCCATACATATTTCCCAGACCTGGAAACCCACGAATCACAAGCTAAGAATACGGTAAAATGCTCTAACTCTGGAATGTCTACATCAATAGTAAAAATAGAAGGGCTATCACTCTAAGAGAGATAAAGAGAGACTCCTCCGTCTACGGACGCGACAGATATACCTTGAAGTCTCCAAAGGATAGCCTCGCCTCAATGATGGTAAATCTGAGTTAGGATACCTGGATCTGCACATGAAAAACATGCGCAGAAAGGGCATGAGTACACCACAGTGGTACTCAGTAATTCCCAAGCCTAACCTCGGTGGGGTAGTGACGAGAAAGGTCAGGGACCTACTGGGATAAGATAAAAATATAAGGTATGAAAGAATAAGATAAGCAATCAGTTGAAAGCTAATAATAAGAATTTAATACGAGAAAGTAAGGAAAGCAGCAACTGAAATAGAGGCTAAAACGAACACAAGGATAATAACTGAGGATATCTTAGTATCCTCAATCTGTACTAGGGATCTCTTGGTATCCCGAGGATCTCTCGGTATCCTCAATATATGCTACCCGAGGATCTCTTGGTATCCTCAATATACGCTAGGGATCTCTTAGTATACCGAGGATCTCTTGGAATCCTCAATATATGCTTGGGATATCTTGGTATGCTCAATATACGTGCAAAGGATCTTTCGGTATCCCGCACCTCAGCTCAATCATAAAATTCGTTCAGGGGATCTCCTAGGATGCCTTCTCGTAGTCCCAAAATAAAACACACAACAATAGAAAAAAAAGGAATACTCAATTACGCTCAAACATCATTCTAAAGCAAAAAAAGATAATTTCTAACCTACTTCACGTAATACAAATAAGGCAGTTAAAGTAAATAGAGAAATTTAGTCAATTAAACATGCTTCTATAGACTAATAGCATGCTTAAATTCCAAGTAGCATAAGCAAGAAAGGAAAAACACAACTAAGGCTATTTTAATGAAAACATGATTTCCCACAATTAGCACAAGTATGCACTCGTCACCTCATGTACAAGGAATTTCAATTATCACAATACCAATCCTAAGGGGAGAGTCCCTCGCACAAGGTTAGACAAGCCACATACATCGAACCGCTCAATAATCAACCCGACATCACATTCTTGCCATGAGTATTCGACTCCAAATATCCCAAATCTATTCAATTCAATTGCATAATCTAAATAATACTTCAAGTAACTGATTCTACAAATAAACTCTAAGCTAATACTCGAAATTAGTTAAAAATGACCAAAATGCCCATCGGGCACATGTCCCGGAATCTGGTAAGATTTACATTTCTAGAATCCTCACACTCTCACGAGTTCATTTATATCTAAGTTAGTCCAATCCAACATCAAAATCGTAATCCAATTCAAATTTTAGTTCTAAGAACCTTTTCCAATTTTTCTTCAAATTTTCCATCCCAAATTCGAATTTAAAGGATGAATTTAAGCATAGATTTGTGGAAAACAATAAAAAAACGAGTAAGAAACACTTACCCAAAATACCCATGCAAAAATCTGTCTCAAAATCGCCTACACCGAGCTCCCAAATCAATTTTTCTAAGTGTTTTGAACAAACCCTCGGCTCTATCCCTTTTTTCTACCCAGTTGTTCCGCTTCTGCGGTAGAGGGACCGTACCTGCGGTCGCACTTCTATAGAGAATCGATCGCATCTGCAAAAATCACTAACATCCCAAAAATCAGCTTCTGCGACACATTTTTTCCACCTGCGGCATCGCATGTGCGATATCTTTCTCGCACCTTCGGCTCATGTTTGACTTCCCCAAATTCCACTTCTACTGTTGAAATGCCGCTTCTGCGGATCTACACCTGCAGAACCCAAACTACAGGTGCGGTTATGATAGATACCAGCAGTGAAAACTTTTCCTAACTCCCAATTCAACTTACATTAAGCACCCGGAACTTACCCGAGGCCCTGGGGACCTCAATTAAACATACCAAACAATCCTAAAACATCATTCAAACTTGTTCCAACCTTTGGAATGCTCAAAACAACATTAAAACACCAATTTAACCTCGGATTCACTCCTAAGAACTCCAAAACTCTAGAAATATGCTTTCAATCAAAAAGTCTAATAAATCTCGTCCGAATGACCTGAAATTCTGCATACACGTCACATTCAATACTAAAGAGCTAATCCATTTTCCAGAATTCCATTCCGACCCTCGGTTCAAAATCTCACTATCGAACCGGAAACTTCAAAATTCAACCTTTTGGCATTTCAAGCCTAAATTAGCTACGGACCTCCAAAACACAATCGATACGCCCCTAAGCCCAAAATCACCCAACGGAGCTAATGGAACCATCAGATTTCCATTTCAATATCGTCTTTACATTGCTGTGACCATGGTCAACTTTCCAACACATAAGATCTCATTTAGGGACTAAGTGTGCCAAAACTCCTTGAAACTTAAGACCAAACATCCCGGCAAATCAAAGCAGCAGACATAAACACGAGGAAAGCAGTTAATAGGGGATTAGGGACTTAATTCTTAAGATGACCGACGGGGTCGTCATATCCTCTTACACTTAAACATTCGTTCATCCTTGAACGAGCATAGGGACATACATGAAGTAGTGAAAAGATGAGGGTAACAGTTGCGCATATCCTGCTCGTCTCCCAAGTCATCTCTTCGACCGGATGATCCCGCCATTGGACCTTTACCGAAGCAATGTTCTTTGACCTAAGCTTCCTAACCTTCTTGTCCAATATTTCCACTAGCTCCTCAACATAGTATAGATCCTTGTCCAGCTGGATTGAAGAGAAATCCAACACATGCGACATATCATCGTAATACCTCCAGAGCATCAAAACATGAAATACCAGATGAACTCCTGCCAAGCTGGGAGGTAAGTCAAGCTCATAAACAACCTCCCCAACACGCCTCAATATCTCAAAAGGGCCAATGAACCTCATACTCAAATTCCTCGTCTTCCCAAATCTCATAATGCCCTTCATAGGCAAAACTCGAAGCAGGACCCGCTCTCCAACCATATAGGAAACATCACGAACCTTCCGGTCCGCATAGCTATTCTATCTAGACTTGGTTGTACGGAGTCTATCCCGAATCACCTTAACTTTCTCCGAAGAATCCTGGACTAAGTCTGTGCCTAATAGTCTAGCCTCAACTAGCTCGAACCAACCCACTCGGTCTCTAGTGCTTATACTTCACTTGCTGATAGTTGAGGCATCAAGCTACAAACCCAACTATATCTTTCTTCATCCTCCTCCACCAATAGTGATTCCTCAAATCTTTGTACATCTTCGCGACACCCGGATGAATGTAATACTGCAAACTGTGGGCCTCCTCTAGAATCATTCCCAAAGCCCATCAACATTGGGTAGACCTGACCCTACATCCTCAATACTATATCCTCGCCAATGGTCACATCTCTGGCATCACCATACTGAACCTTGTCCTTGAGGACAAGAAAATGAGGGTCATCATACTAAAGCTCCCTAATACGATCAAATAAGTAAGACCGAGAAACCACACAAGTTAGAACCCGACTGGGCTCTGAAAGATCCAATCTCACAAATTGGCGGGCTAAGGCCTGAACATCCATCGCCATAGGCCTCTCCGATGATGGTAGACAAGAAAAACTCCCCAAACTCTCTGCCCGGCAACTCAAAGCATCGACAACCACATTGGCCTTACCCGGGTGATACAAAATAGTGATCATAGTCCTTCAACAGCTCTAAACTGGCGATAATCAATACACATACACATAGAAACATCCTTTTTCTTCACAAACAAGATAGGAGCACCCCAAGGCGATACACTGGGCCAAATAAAACCCTTATCAAGAAATTCCTATAACTGATCGTTTAACTCCTTCAACTCAGGATGAGCCATACGATATGGAGGAATTCAAATGGGCTGAATGCCTGGCAATATATCAGTTCAAAAATCAATATCTCTATCAGGCGGCATGCCTAGAAGTCTCGTACTATTGGAACTGCATAAATTGAAGGGGTATCAATAATGATATCTCTCACATAGGCTAAATACTCGTCACATCCCTTCTCAACTATACGTTGTGCCTTAAGAAAGAAATTTCTCTACTAGGAGTGTGATCTAAAGTACCCCTCCACTCAACAGCGGCATACCTGGCATAGCCAGTATCACGGTTTTGCGTGACAATCAATAATAGCTTAATTGGGTGCCAACCAGTCCATGTCCAATATAATATCAAAATCTACCATGTCGAGCAACAATAAATCAGATCTGTAAAACCACGGAGAGTAACAAAACACAATCGATAAACACGGTCCATAACAAGACAATCTCCCACAAGAGAAGAAACATAAATAAGGGAACTCAAAGAATCCCAAGATACACCAAAATGTGAAGCAAAATAAGAAGACACATAAGAATATGTGGAGCCTGAATTGAATATAACTGATGCATCTCTGTGACAAACCAGTATAGTACTTGTGATGATAGAATCAGAGGAAATAACCTTGGTACGAGCAGAAAGGGCATAGTATCTAGCATGCCCTCCCCCGTTAGAGAGACCTCTACCTCCCTGGCCTCCACCTCTAGCTGTTTGAACATGTGGGGTAGCAATTGGAGCTGTAACCATAGACTGAGAAGTCTGTAGGGCACGCTGTGGCTGAGAAGTCTGTGGATGCGCACTCCTCCTGGGCAATATCTCACCACATGGTGTGTGTTACCACTCTCAAAGCAAGCTCTAGGAGGATATGGCGGCTATGAGTGGCTCGGTACAAGTTGGGTGTACTGACCTCTGAAAGCACCCCGCGTAGGAGGCACACTAGATATTAGAGGTGCATAATAAGGCTCCTGAGGCCTAGAAGGAGATGGAGCACCACTGGCTGTTGGAAGAGCTGAATGAATGGGTCAACTCATATAAACCCTACTATGGTGGCCTGCTGCTAGGGCGCGGGAACCAAAGAAATGGCCTGACTCTCAGACGTCTTGGCCTCCCTCTCCTCTCTCTCCCTAGCATGCATACCCTCAATCCTCCTAGAAATGCTCACCACCTGCTGATAAGAAATATATGTCTATAACTCATGATCCATGCTAGACCTGATGCTAGGAATAAGCCCCTTAATAAATTGGCGAACCCCCTCATGAACCGTAGAAACCAAGGCTGGTGCATGCCTAGCCAAACTAGTGTAACAGACTGCATACTCTAAGACAGTCATAGCACCATGGTGCAAATGCTTAAAATTTGCACGCCACGTGTCCCTGAGTCTCTGAGGAACATACTCTCTCAGGAACAGATCTGAAACTAAGTCCAAGTTAGTGAAGCACCCTCATCCGGACTGTCTAACTCATAAGTGTGCCACTACTCATAGGCGGCTTCTTGAAGCTGGAAAGTAGTGAAGGAAACCCCGCTTGATCCTGATATACCCATGGTACGGAGATTACGGTAGCAGTCATATAGAAATCCTAGAGCATCATATGATGCTAAACCACTGAAAATAGGAGGCTTATACTTCTTGAACCTCTCAAGCCTCTACTGCTCATCCTCAGAAGTCGCTGCTCTATCCTCGGGCTAATTTGGAACTATGGGCTATACCGGAATAATCTCTGGAACCTGCTCCATATGCACTCGCTACATAGGAGTATGTGTGGCGGGAGTCTGTGCTCCTCCCCTAGCCTGGGATGTAGATGCAATAAGGGGAATCAACCCTGCCTGAGCCAAAGTGGTGTACATGCTCATGAACTATGCCAGAGTCTCCTAAAGTGCTGGCGTCATAGCAGCAGGAGACGTATCGGGTGTTTGGGCTTCGACTAGAACTGTTGGTGGTACCTCGCTGGCAGCTTGCACAGGTGCTCTAGCTGCACCGCATGTGCGTCCTCGACCTCTACCACGACCTTAGCCTCTGGTGGCTGCAGTAGGAGGTGTAGGTGCCTGATCATCTCGGGTAGCACGTGTCCTCACTATATGTGAGAGAATAGCGGATAAAAGTTTAGAATAGTGATGTCAAAATCTTACAAGACAAGGAAATCAAATGAAATAATATTTTTCTTAACAATTACATAGTCTCTTGTAGATAAGTATAGACGTCTCTGTGCCGATAAGCAAGACTCTAATAAACCGGCTTGTGATTTATGATTCCTATGAACCTAGAGCTCTGATACCTACTTGTCACAACCCCGGTTCACCCTCTGTGAACCGTTGTGATGACACCTAGTATCTACGACTAGGTAAGCCTAAATTGTGGAAGAAAAACCAAACTGTGGAAATAAAACAATTTTAAAAAAGAAATAAAGTACTAAACAACATTTAAAAGTGTTGCTCGGCATAAGCAATATTTAACTATCAAAACCCATACATATTTCCAAGACCCGAAAACCCACGAATCACAAGCTAAGAATATAGTAAAATGATCTAACTCTGAAATGTCTATATCAATAGTAAAGACAAAAGGGCTATCATTATTAGAGAGAATGGAGAGAGACTCCTGTGTCTGCGGATGCCGCAGATATACCTCGAAGTCTTCAAAGAATTGCCTCCCCTCAATGATGGTAAGCCTGAGTCAGGGTACCTTAATCTGCATATGAAAAACATGCGCATAAAGAGCATGAGTACACTGAGATAAGATAAGTATATAAGATATGACAGAATAAGATAAGAAATACAGTTGAAAGCCAACAATAAGAATTTAATACAAGAAAGTAAGGAACGCAGCAACCGAAACAAAGGCTATAACGAACATAAGGATAATAAAAAGGGGATGTCTTAGTATCTAGAGGATCTCTTAGTATCCTCAATTTGTACTAGTGATCTCTTGGTATCCCGAGGATCTCTCGGTATCCTCAATATATGCTAGAGATCTCTTGGTATCCCGAGGATCTCTTGGTATCCTCAATATATGCTAGGGATCTCTTGGTATTTTGAGGATATCTTGGTATCCTCAATATACGTGCCAAGAATCTCTCGGTATCTCGGACCTTAGCTCAATCATAAAATCCATTCAGGAGATCTCCCGGGATGCCTTCCCATAGTCCTAAAATAAAACACACAACAATAGCAAAAAGCAATACTCAATTACGATGGACTTCCTTCTGAAGCAAAAACAAATTATTACTTACCTACTTCACGTAATACAAATAAGGCGGTTAAAGCAAATAGAGAAATTTAGTCAATTAGACATGCTTCTCTAGACAAATAGCAGGCTTAAATTCCAAGTATGTAAGCAAAAAAGGAAAAACACACTAAGGATATTTTAGTGAAAACATGATTTTCAATAATTAGCACAAGTACACACTCGTCACCTCATGTACAAGGAATTTCAACTATCACAATTCCAATCCTAAGGGGAAAGTCCCCCACACAAGGTTAGACAAGCCACTAACCTCGAACCGACTCAATAATCAACTCGAAACCACGTTCTTGACATAAGTATTCAACTCCAAATGACCCAAATCAATTCAATTCAATTGCATAATGTAAATAGTACTTCAAGTAACTGATACTTCAAATAAACTCTAAGTTAATACGCAAAATTAGGTAAAATAACCAAAATGCTCCTCAAGCCCACGTCTCGAAATCGGGTAAAATTTATATTTCTACAATCCTCACACTCTCACGAGTTCATTTATATCAAAGTTATCCCAATCCGACATCAAAATCTTGATCCAATTCAATTGTTAGGTCTAAGAACTTTTTCCATATTTTCTTCAATTTTCCACCCTAAATTCAAATGTAAAGGATGAATTTAAGCATAGATTCGTGGAAAACAAAATAAAAACGAGTAAGAATCACTTACCCAAAACACCCAGGTGAAAATCCATCTCAAAAGTGCCTATCCCGAGCTTCCAAATTAATTTTTCCAAGTTTTTTGAACAAACCCTTGATTCTGTCCCCTTTTCTGCCTAGTTGTTCCGCTTGTGCGTCGAGGGACAGCACTTGCGGTCCCGCTTCTCCGGAGAATCAACTGCATCTGCAGATCCCAAAAATTCGCTTCTCGACACATTTTCCGCACCTGCGGCATCGCAGGTGCGATATCCTTATCGCACCTGCGGCATCGCAGGTGCGATATCCTTATCGCACCTGCGGCTCTTGCTGGACTTCCCAAAATTTCACTTCTTTGGTTGAAATGCTACGTCTACGGCTCCGCACATGCGGAACCCAAATCTTATGTGCGGCTATGACAGATACTAACAGTGAAAAATCTTCCAAAGACCCAATTCAACTTCCGTTAAGCACCCGGAACTCACATGAGGCCTCCGGGATCTCAACCAAACATTCCAACCAATCCTATAACATCATTCAAACTTGTTCAAACCATAGGAATGCTGAAGACAATATCAAAACACCAAGTCAGCCTCTGATTCAAGCCAAAAAATTCCAAATCTCTAGAAATACGCTTTCTATCAAAAAGTCTAACAAACCTTTTCCGAATGACATGAAATTTTGTACATATGACACATTCAACACTCCGGAGCTACTCCTACTTTCTAAAGTCCATTCCAACTCTCAGATCAAAATCTCACTATCGAACCGAAAACTTCAAAATTTGACCTTTCGACATTTCAAGCCTAAATTAGCTATGGACCTCCAAAACATAATGCGAACATGCACCTATGTCCGAAATCACCCAACAAAGCTAGCGAAACCATCAAATTTCCATTCCAAGGCCATATTCACACTATTCCAACTACGCTAAACTTTCCAACACTTAAGATCTCATTTAGGGACTAAGTGTACCAAAACTCCTTGAAACTTAAAACCGAACATCCCAGCAAATCAAAATAGCAGAAATAGATACGGAAAAGTAGTTAATAGGAGATCTAGGCGTTAATTCTTATGATGACCGGCAGGGTCATCACACTAGGCTATGAAGTCCCAGATCGAATTTCCATTCTCGAAACACATCCTAAATCATGCAATCTCAAATCAACAAAATCCTCTTCTTTCTTGTTAAGTGTATGGCATGCATGAACATTTCATAGGGTATCATGATTATTATTGGTCCAATGGTCAAGCGAAGTTACCTTTGAACATTAAGGCTCTTACCCGATGGTTTTATCCTACGGATCAACTTCTCTCCTCTCCGGTAAAATCCTTAATGATTTCCCCTCTGTCTCTCAAATCTTTTCACTCAATCTTACTTGCATCACTTGATAATCGTCACTCTTCACTACTGAGTTGAATCCGTAAAACTCTAAGGCTTTAATGGCCACTTTCATGCTCTCACCGACCAAACCTACCAGACCTAATAAGAAATAAAAATATTTAATACGAAGTACCAAAACCACTAAGATTTCAAAAGCTTAAGCTCCCTCTAATCAATTTCTATTTCGTTTTTATTTCTGAGTTCTTTCACTGCTCAAAATCTTGAAGCTTTGGTTTTTATACGGCTAAGTTAAATCATGTTCTGTATGTTGCACAAAAGAAGGTCAGTATACCTCTACCTTTCTCTTTTAATTGTTTTTATTTGAGGATCATAACATACTGTTTCCTTTCTGATATTTGTCATTAGTCTATAATTGTTTATTCCAGTTCATAATGACTTGTTATTGATCTGTGGTCACCTGTTATGCTTTCATGTACCTCTAATCAATATTGGTTAAATTGTTACGTGACCTTGATAACTTCTATTTTGAATCAAATAGCTTATATGATCAAGTTCCTTAATGTGCCTTAATGGCTTGTCATATTTGACTAGATTTCACATTTTCTTTAATGTTCTACTGTGCTATTTATATCTATTACACTAGTTTTTCTGTATTATGTTGTTCTGTACATGAGGTAGCTATTATATGACTCTAAACAGAACATACATGAATGCTCATGGTTTAATCCTTCATCACGTAGTTGAAGTATGTTAAGTTTAAGTGTTTAAATTACTTTCTTTCTTTATATAAGTGTATTGTTAACCTTAAAGCAGCCTTTGAGTCATTACTACGAAGTCTTATATATGTGTTTAACTGCTAATCACATCCACAAGTTTCATTTGTATTGAACTGTGATGACTCGAAAGGTTATCTTATGTATTAGAACTTAATCCTACACCTTTAAGCCTTAAAATTCTTATTACCTCTCCAATTTTCGTGTGTAGTCCTGGCATGTTTCCAGAAATCTTTTATGCTAAAAAGTTGATGAAAATAAGAATTATGCCTTAAAAGTTAAATTGAGTTGACTTCTATTAATGTATTAAGTAAACGTACCCGGGTTTGTGTATTGACGGTCCCAGTGGATCCATATCGTAATTTAGGACTTAAGTGTATGCTCGGAATCGAATTCTGAGGTCCATAGCTCGAGATATTAATTTTTGTTGAGAATTGAAAGACTGAAAATTTAGTGGTTTTAGTAATTTGGTTAATGTTTGGTCACGTTGTTATCGGGTCCGTATTTTAGTTGTAGAGCCCGACAAATGTCCATTATAATATTTAGTTTGTCTGTGAAATTTAGTAAGAAATAGAGTTGGTTTGACGTGATTCAGACGTCCGGTTGTGAAAATAGAAGTTTTAAAGCTTTCTTGAAAATTTCATTTGATTTGGTGTTCAATTTGTAGTTCCAAGTGTTATTTTGGATATTTAATCGTGTGAGAAAGTTCGTGTGATATTTTAGGATTTGTGTGCATATTTGGTTTGGAGCCGCAAGGGCTCAGATTAGTTTCAGATAGGCTTCGAGATGATTTGAACTTAGAAAATCTATTATATTTGTTGCAGCTAGTGTTCTATTGTGTTGTGCTTCGCGATTACGAAGCAATTCTCGCGATCGCAAAAGGGAATTTGGGATGGGGGAGGATTTCACACTACGCAAATGCGAGACCATGGTCCCGAATGTGGAGCACTGAGGGGATTTCTCTATGTGAACGCAACCCGTCTGATGAGAACGTGTAGCTTTAACAAGGCTGGGTAGGGCAGTTGAGGTAACTCTACGCAAACGTGAGCCCTGTCTCATGAATGTGGAGGTCAGTGGGGATAGATCTTCGCGAACGTGTATAGTTACTCGTTATTGCTTAGGCCACTTAGGCCATATTCTGTGCACGCGAACGCGATGAACATTGTCGCCCAGCTATTATACAGTCTTATTACGTGAATTTGGACATTCCTTCAAATTTTCAAAAGCTAGAAATCCTAGAGACGATTCTTCCAAGATATATTCTTCCCCAAGTTGTTGGTAAGTGATTCTAAATTACTTTCTTTTAACTACCTATTACATTTCATGAATTTTCAACCTAAAATCTAAGGTGTCATGGTAGAATTGGGGGGTTTTATGTAGAAAATAGGGATTTGGAAAATTGGGGATTTAGACCTCAAAATGAGGTTGGATTGCAAAACCAATTCTATCCGAGCTCGGGGGTGAATGGGTAAATTTATTTTGGTCAGAATCCAGGGGTTTGACCAAGCGAGGCCGTGGTCGGTTTTTGGCTTATTGGGGGAAAGTTTGGGAATTTAAAATTTATACATTGTAGTTGATTCCTTTAGAAATATTTGATGTTACTAAGTTTATTGTGGCTAGATACGAGTGGTTTGGAGGCATATTGAATGGGGAAGGCCCCGGTAGAGATTTCAATTGACCGCGGAGTGAGGTAAGTATCATGGTTAACTTTGGCTTGAGGGATTAGATCTTTTGCCTATTTGCTATGTATTTGAATGTTGGGTACAATGTATTGGTGAGGTACCGAGTACCTATGTTTTGTTGTCGATTCATAGCATGCTAGTGGGTCTTATTCTTGTATTTGTTGCCTTCTATGGTTATATTATACATGCTTAGACTAGCGAATCGTTATGTTGATCATTCTTATCATGTTTACAGATTTGGTGTTGATCGAGTATTGACTCAAAGCTGAGGTTGGTATTGTGGAACCGAATGTTGAAGTAAGACTTAGTCTTGATATTTCTATCTCCCTTTTGTTGTTGTTCATTGTTTTGGTGCGGGAGAGTGGTAATGCACGAAGGGGGATGTTGTGCCATGTTTTGTGAGTGTTAATGCATGAATGGTGATGTTGTGCCATGATTTGTGAGTGTTAATGCACGGAGGGCAATTTCATGCAACTTCTATTGATTTCATATGGTGAGTTTGAGAATAAAATCACGAAGGGTGATGCCATGCATTTTCTTTTACTATGGTTACTTTTCTCTATCTATTCAAATTATATCGATTAATCAAGTTCTTATTATTGCTGCGTCCTTTATATCATGATCCCCTCAGCATGTCCCCCTCCCAATATTACTTATCTTGTTTCTTTTATTGTTGTTATTGCTATATATATATTGTTATACTGTACATGTTATTTGCAGGTGTCTTGTCTAGCCTCGCCATTACTTCGCCGAGGTTAGACTCGACACTTACCAGTACATGGGGTCGGTTATACTGATATTGCATTCTGCACTCCTTGTGCAGATTTTAATATTGGCCCAAGTTGGTAGCGAGGTTAGGTGCTAGATCCATCCTATTGGAGACTCAAGGTAGATGTGTTGGCGTTCGCGGACCTTGGAGTCCCCATCTAGACATCTTATTTCACTGTTTCTTTCATTTCAAAAACAGTTGTATTTATTTCAGACTTTTACTCTTAGTGAAACCGTAGAAGTTCGTAAATTGTGACTCCATATCCGGGTAGTATATATATATATATATATATATATATATATATATATATATATATATATATATATATATATATATTGAGGTTGTTATGAATTTTTTCTTTAATTTTTACTCGTTAGATTGAGGTTGCCTAGGCCTCGCAATTCACGAGCAGGTTTAGTAGAGTTTGGAGGATCGATATGGGAACGTCTGTACTTATCTTCTAGAGGCAATAGATTTTAGGAATAATGTCGCTTTTATTCTTCTCTATCATGCGATTATGTTCTTTTATTGCTAATCGAACTCTTCTACTCTTTATCACTCTTAGATAGTGAGAACACGTACCACATCCTCGGCTAGCATCAGCCAGAGCCCCTAGAAGCAACTCCTATGAGAGGCAATGGTCGAGGCCGTGGCCGTGCCAGAGGCTGAGGCAGGTCCCTGTCCAAAGCTTATGCAGTAGCACCAGCGACTGCACCTCAGGTAGAATTTGATAAAGAGGCTCCAACCCAGATCGTTCTAGTAGGACTAGCTCAGGTCCTAGAGGGATTCATCTCCACCCTGGTACTTCAAGATACTTTGCTCCGTTTAGTGGGCCTCATGGAGGGTGTGGTACAGGCCGACACATTTCCTAGAGCACCAGTTATCTCTCAGGCTGGCAGAGGAGCACAGACTCCCGCTACTCACACTACGGAGCAGACGACTCCCCAGTTTCAAACTCCAGCAGCCTAGCTCGTTGGGGTAGTATAGCCGGGTGTTCCGGCACAAACCAGTGATGGATCATCTATGTCCTCTGAGGCTTGATGGAGATTGCATAGGTTTATCAAGCTTTTCCCAGTTCACTTCAGTGGTGCATCTTCAGAGAATCCCCAGGACTATTTGGATAACTGTCATGAGGTGTTATAGAACATGGACATAGTGGAGACCCATGGGGTTGATTTCTCTGCATTCTAGTTATCGTGTTCCACTAAGAAATGGTGGTGGGATGATATGTTGACAAGACTAGCTGGGTAACTGGCCCTCACTTGGGACCAGTACTCTCAGCTGTTTCTTGAGACATTCCTTCCTGTCACATTGAGAGATGACTATCAGATACAGTTTGAGTGTCTTCAGCAGGGCTCGATGATTATCACTAGGTACGAGACCCAATTTTTGGATTTGATCCCCTCAGGCTATTCTTCTGCATCCTACCAAGACAGAGAGAGAGAGGGGGTGGGGAGGTTTATTGAGGGACTTTCCCAGCCTATCAGATTGCCGATGGCTAAGAAGATTGGTAGTGATATTTCTATTCAGACGGCTGCCATTATTGTTAGGTGAATAGAGATGGTTCTAGCTCAGGGAGTGGTTAGGGGTCTGATAAGAGGCCTCGTCACTCTGGTGGATTAAGTGGTACCACATATGGAGGCAATGGTATTTTTGGTAGAGTTCATCCTCCCAAATTGTTTCATTCAGCACTCTAGGCTTCTCACTTCAGGTGGTCGTGGCCCTTATATGCATTACTCCGATCAGCTAGCCTACAGTGCACCACCAGCTCATATTAGTGCACCTTCACTCTAGAGTTTACAGGTTGGTTACTCGGGCCGAAGGGCCAGTTTCAAGGTCATTAGTCTCAACACCTAAGGTCTTGTTATACTTATGGTGATCCGAGGAACATTGCTAGATTTTGCCCTCTTGTATCGAGCATCTCAGCATCAGGATTCTCATGACATGGTCCAGGCACCGGGTGATTCGCCGCCCGCTCATCCAGCTAGAGGTAGTTTTTAGGCAACCAGAGATGGTGGTCAGGCCATCAAAGGTGGAGGTTAGGCTCCTAAAGGTAGAGGCCAGCCAGCTAGGGCCCGCCTTAGAGATGTAGTTCAGAGTGGTGGAGCCCAACCCCAATGTTATGCTTTTCCAGTCAAGCCTGAGGCCGAGTCTTCTGACACCATCATCACAAGTACAATTTCAGTTTGCAGTAGAGATGCCTCAGTACTATTTGATCTAGGTTCTAATTATTCCTATGTGTTATCTTATTTTGCTTTTATATTTTGTTGTGCCTCGTGATTCTTTGAGTGCCCTTGTGTATCTGTCCACCCTTGTGGGAGATGCTATCATTGTAGATCGTGTTTATCTTTCTTGTATGGTTACTTTGGGAGTCTTGAGACTCGTGTAAATCTCCTACTTCTCGATATGGTCAATTTTGATGTTATTTTGGATATGGATTGGCTGTTACCTTATCATGCTATAGTGGATTGTCATGCCAAGATGGTGACATTAGCTTTGCCGAGGTTGCCTCGATTAGAGTGGAGAGGGACTCCAGGCCATCCTACTAATAGTGTTATGGTCGAGAAAGGGTATCTATCTTATTTGGCTTATGTTCGAGATTCCAGTGCATAGGTCCTTTCGATGAATTCTGTACAAGCTGTTCGTGAGTTCATTGAGGTATTTCTTGCAAACTTACCAGAGATGCCATCCGATAGAGATACCGACTTCTGTATCGATTTGGCCCCATGCACTTAGCCCATTTCTATTCTACCATATCGTATGTCCCCACGAGAGTTGAAAGAATTGGAGGAGAATTTGCAAGATTTTCTTGATAAGGGCTTCACTAGACCTAGTTTCTCGACTTGGGTGCGCCTGTGTTGTTTGTGAAGAAGAATGATGGATCAATGAGGATGTGCATAGATTATCGACAGTTGATCAAAGTCACCCTCAATAACTAGTATCCATTGCCAAGGTTTGACGACTTATTTGATTAGCTTCAGGGTGACAAGGTGTTTTCAAAGATCGATTTGAGGTTTGGATACCATAAGTTGAGGATTCAGGCATCCGATGTTCCTAAGACAGCTTTTCAAACTCGGTATGGGCATTATGAGTTTCTAATGATGTTATTTAGGCTGAAAGCTGCCCCAACAATATTTATGGATTTGATGAACCGAGTGTTCAAGCCTTATTTGGATTCCTTTGTGATTGCGTTTATTGGTGATATTTTGATCTACTACCGCAGTCGAGAGGAGCATGAGCAACGTCTTTAAAAAATTCTTCAGACTCTAAGAGATAGTTAGTTATATGCTAAGTGTTTAAATTGAGAGTTTTTCTTGGACTCAGACGCCTTCTTAGGGCATGTTGTATCAGCATAGGGCATTCAGGTGGCTCCTAAGAAGATTGAGGCAGTTAAGAACTAGCGTAGACCCACTTCAACTACAAAGATCCAGAGTTTCTTGGGATTGGTGGGTTATTACCATCAATTTGTGGAGGGGTTCTCATCTATAGCAGCTCCGTTGACCAGGTTGACCCAGAAGGGAGCCCCATTTAGATGGTCAGATGAGTGTAACGCAAGCTTTCAGAAGCTCAAGACTGCTTTGACTACAACGCCGATTTTGTGTTACCCACAAGCTTAGGGCCGATGCATCTCATATTGGACTTGTGCAGTATTGATGTAGGGTGACAAATTAATTTCACATGATTCACGAAAGCTAAAGGTTCACGAGATTAGAGTTGACAACCGTTGTTCATGCACTGAAGATTTGGAGGCACTATCTTTACGGCGTGTCGTGTGAGGTATTCACGGATCATCGGAGCCAACAGTACTTTTTTCAAACAAAAGAGCTCAATTTAAGGTAGAGGAGATGGTTAGAGCTATTGAAAGACTATGATACCAACATCTTGTAACGAGAAGACCAGCATGGTGGCCGTGCTTTAAGTAGGAAGTCAGTGAGTATGGGTAGCCTTGTGTACATTCCAGTCAGTAAGAGGCCGCCTGTATTAGATGTTCACGCCTCGGCTAATCAATTCGTGAGGTTGGATGTTTCTGAGCCCAGTTGTGTTTTAGCTTGTACAGTTGCTCGACTTTTATTGTTTGAGCATATTAGGGAGCGACATTATGATCACCCTTATTTGCTTATCCTTAGGGACACAATGCGACACAGTGATGCCAAGCATGTTACGGTTGGAGATGATGGATTTTTGAGGATGCATGGTCGTGTTTGTGTGCCTAATAAGGATGGACTTCGTAAGTTGATTATATATGAGGCCCACAGTTCCTGGTATTCTATTCATCCGGGCTATATCAGGACTTGCGGTAGTGTTATTGGTGGATAAGAATGAAAAAGGATATAGTGGAATATGTCGCTCAGTGTCTAAATTATCAGCAAGTAAAGTACGAGTATCAGAGACCTGATGGTTAGCTTAAGAAGATAGAGATTCTTGAGTGGAAGTAGGAACGTATCACTATGGATTTTGTTGTTGGACTCCCACGGACTCAATGGAAGTTTGATGCAGTTTGGTCATTGTGGATATACTAACCAAATCGGCAAATTCATTCCTGTTGCAGTTACTTATTTTTCAGAGCGGTTGACATAGATTTATATCTGCAAGATTTTTCATCTTCACGGTGTGCCCATTTCTATCATTTCTAATTGAGGTATGCAGTTCATCTCGCATTTCTAGAGGGCAGTACAACATGAGTTAGGCATGCGGGTTGAGCTGCGCACAGCATTTCATCCTCAGATGGATGGATAGTTTGAGTGCACTATTCAGATATTGGAGGATATGCTTCACTCTTATGTTATAGGCTTCGGAGGTTCATGGGATCAGTTCTTGCCGCTAGCGGACTTTGCCTACAACAATATCTATCAGTCAAGCATCCAGATGGATCCCCATGAGGCATTATATGGTAGATGGTGTTGATCGCCAGTGTAATGCCCAAAATAAAGGAGCCGACCGATGCTCAACCGAGTAAACCCGACTGAGAAAGCCTATTAGACCAAAATTAATTCATAAAGAGGATATGTACTCCATTAATCAAATTCGGAAAGCATTCATTACGACTTTCGCTTCATTTCCATTAGCAACTTCATTCATAATTTCCAAAATATTAAAAGTTTATAGATTTAATGAAAAATATGTTTTCCAAATACCAACATTTATGGTTCCACTCCCAACATCAAGTACCACCCACAAACTGTCTACGGAGCCTCTAAGTACAATTGAAGAGTAATAAGGAAATGCTGGCAGCAAAGCTCCGGTTATACCTCAAAACATGATGCGAAAATAAACAAAAGATGCATGAGAATCGATAGGTATAGGATCCCGAAATTTGGTGGGGCCCACCAAGTCAGCTGAAAAGAGGATACCACTATCACCGATCGATGCCGCGATGCAGCCGCCCCGATAAAGGGACATTAGTGCCATCGAATAACGCTAGTATGTATAGCTAAAAATCCTGTTTCATAATAGAATAACGATATAACAAAAGAAACCATAGAAATAACAAGTCACGGTCAATGATATCCAAATGTCAAATTGATATATATACCACCATTTTTGTTAGAACAGAGTCCGATCACGCCCGATTGGCTAGTCCATCTCCCTACGGACAATGTGGTTTGACATGGTGATGCGAAGGAAAGTTGTTATAAGAGTAGTACCACTATGTGCACAACATGGCATCTGATCTCCACCCGATCAACTAGGCAACCTTCCTGCATATGCTGTGTGGGTTGGCACTTTTTCTTTTCCAATCCACAAGTACTAGTTTCATCCCAATTTAGGGGAATAATGATAATTTCATCAATATTTCAATTTCATTCCAAATGAGGGGAATAATCACAATCCACCCCTACACCGGCATATGTAGTTTTAGGTGTGGGCCTTATGACCCACCCTTCCTCGGTTTTGCTAATGATACTCCCAAAAATATTTTTAGTTTAATTTGCAGACAAAGGTATTCATCTCGGAATCTTTCACATTGTATAGATCTTTATTAGTATTTTCAATCATTCATATTAACAATATCTCTTTGGCTCTTTGGGCCTTTCACAAGGTTCTTTATTCATGGCACGATGTCCGCATTTCATACTCCATACTTTCACTTTAATTAATCTCAAGGATCATTACCAATTACCAGCATATAGAGTATTTCTGAAATCATATACCTCAAGTTCATCAGTAATGGAACTTTAAACACAAAGGATTCTTCCCAAAGGAGGGGACATACCAACCAACCATAGAAACACACATCATAGTGATAAACAAGCAAATACACCAATTATTCTTGAATTATTCTTTTCCAATCATGACAATGTACAATTTCAACCCTGAGTATGTATGAACTTGTGTCACATTGGATCTATTTATAAAGCAAAACATTAGTTAAAATCAGCCACTTATGGGCATGCATTGAGTAACAAAAGTTTTTAACCAATTTTGTTTTCGAAGTCATTTTAAAACAGTTGAATCGATGCTCATTTCATAATTCTTATTACATCTACGCATTCTCTTTGTACGACTAGCCATAATTATAACTTATATTCTTGGCATATTGGCCACATTCTATTTCCCCAGTTCACTTATTTCATTTTTAAACATCTGTATAGACTATCTACAACAAGACATACTCAATCAAGACATTATGTACATGTAGTATCTATTAGGAGTATTAAGCACACAGAGTTTTCCTCACCCAATTGGTATACCGGTTTCATTTAAAAATACGACTCAAAGCCATACCATTTTAATAAGCAAACCATACTTTGAACATCTATATTTCGATATAAGGCTCATTTGGAACAAGTAAGTTTATAGGGGATAACCTAAAATATAGTAATTAGGGATTTTGATCCGACCGTACTTAAACTTGCGAAAACATTATGGAATTCAATTCAAAGAGAGACAGTTAGCTAATTACCTTGTTGAGATTTTCTTAAGTTACTACAATGCACCAACACCTCTAGCAATAATAATCTATAGGAAGATGGAGAAAGTTGATTAATAATTAGAATGATTCCCATGATGTAACTCTCTTAGCAATTTTTATCAATCACCTAACATCGGAAATATACGACAAGGTTCTATAGTGGAAATCCCTTCTTCCCTCAACCAATTTCAACAAGAAACTACCCAAAATAGATCATTAATCCCACATACTATAATTTAGTGCCACATACATGACCTTATTTCCAACCCCACAATATATTTGGACTTATAACCTCTTGTATGAAAGCTTAGGAGTAGGACTTACCTGGAAAGATGATAATCTAGTGGCTAGCTTATTTGATTTTTGAAGGCTAGGGCAAGATTGGATGAATAGAATGCTAGGTTCCCTCCTTCTCTCTCTAAAATGCTCCTATCACTCACTAAACTCTCCAGAAAATTGTCCCAAAAGAATCCTCAATGCTATTTAACAAAATGGGGTCGAGTTAAAAGACTAGAAAAATAGACCCTCCAACTCGTGTTTGCGATCGCAGAAATGGCCACCAACAGATGTGTGGCCCAAAAAATAGTCACAAAATTGATGCTCAAAATAGGGATATTTCGGGTTGGGTCAGTAGCAGATTTGCAGCCCGCAATCCCATTTTGCGGTTGCATAATGCACCGCATAAGGGTCCTCAACTAAGATCGATTTTTGCTTCACTTTGCGATAGGAGTATGGTCTGCATATCAATTTTGTAGCCATAAATTAGATATCTGAATTGCATTCTTTTGCCAAACACATTTTCTCAACACCTTAGTGCATTCTTTAGCCCAAAACCTTAGATTACTACTTCTGAATACTTTAGCCTATCTCGGCACCACAAAAACGTAAATTACATGGTGCTGTTTTTTGGGGCCTTACAGCCGATTGGATAGATTGAGCAAAAGGAGGATCGATTATTGGGTATAGATTTGGTACGTGATGCTTTGAACAAGGTCAAGATCATTCAGGATAGACTTCGCATAGCTCATTCCAGGTAGAAGAGTTATGCCGATCCGGGGGAGAGATTGAGCTTCAAGAAATAGTAAATGGTCGTAAGGTTCGATATGTTGCATTCATGGTCAGAGAGAGAGAGAGAGAGAGAGAGAGAGAGAGAGAGAGAGAGAGAGAGAGAGAGAGAGAGAGAGAGAGAGAGAGAGAGAGAGAGAGAGGGAGTATTGCTCCGTCTGTCAGCCATGAAGGATGCAATGAGGTTTTATAGAAGGGCAAGTTTAGCCCTAGGTATATGGGGCCTTTTGAGATTGTTGAGCGAGTGGGAGAAGTGGCATATAGATTTGCGTTTCCACCTAGTTTATTAGCGGTCCATCAAATGTTCCATGTGTCCATGCTTCATATGTACCACAGCAATCCATCTCACGTGTTAGATTTTAGAATTGTCCAGTTGGACAAGGATTTATCCTGTGAGGAAGAGTTGATGGCTATTCTAACCTGGCAGGTTCATCGGTTGAGATTGAAGAGTTATCATTTAGTTTGAGCACAGTAGAGAGGTCACTCGTCGAGGCAGCTACATGGGAGTCCGAGTTAAACGTGTGGAGTAGATATCCACACCTTTTCCACGGTCCGGGTACTTTTTATGTCCGTCGAGTACTTTTTATGTCCGTCGAGTTGTTTTATAGGTGGAAAATGTGATGACCCAAAAGGTTCTAAGAATTTGGTTAATGTTTGGTCTCGTTGTTATCGGGTCCATATTTTGGTTCTGGAGCCTAGCATAGGTCCATTATAATATTTAAGTCCTGTTTGTGAAATTTGGTAAGAAACGGATTTGGTTTGACGTGATCTGGATGGCCGATTGTGAAAACAGAAGTTTAAAAGCTTTCTTTAAAATTTCATTCGATTTGGTGTTTGATTCACTGTTCTAGATGTTATTTAGGAGATTTGATTTCAAGATCAAGTTCATATGATATTTTAGGACTTGTGTGAATGTTTGGTTTGGAGCCCTGAGGTCTTGGGTGAGTTTCGAATAGGCTTCACAATGATTTGAACTTAGACTGATATTTTGCTGCAACTGGTGTCCTGGTGTGTTGTGTTTCATGATCGCAAAGAAATTCTCGCGATCGCGAAGGGGATGTAGGCTAGGGGAGGATTTCACACTATGTGCATATGAGACCATGCTCACGAAAGTGCAACACTAGGGGGATTGCTCTACGCGAACGCACCGTCTGACGCGCGCGTAGCTTTAGCTAGGTTGGGTAGGGGAGTTGAGGTAACTCTATGCGAACGCGGGGGTCTAGGGGGATAGATCTTCACGAAAATGTACAGTTACTCATGGTCTCGTAGGCCACTTAGGTCCTGCTCTTCGCAAACTCTGCAGTGTTCACACAAGCGCAATGAACACTGTCACCCGACTATTAAACAATCCCATTATGGGACTTTGGCCATTCTTTCAAATTTTCAAAATCTATAAAGCCTAGAGGCGATTCTTCCAAGATATTTTCTTTCCCAAAGTGTTGGTTAGTGATTCTAAAATACTTTCTTTCAATTACCCATTAAATTTTATGAATTATAAACCTAAAATCTAGAGTGTTTATGGTAGAATTGGGGTTTTTGGGTAGAAACTAGGGATTTGGAAAATTGGGGATTTAGACCTCAAATTGAGGTTGGATTTCAAAATTAATTATATATACAGGCTCAAGGGTGAAAGGGTAAATGGATTTTGGTCCGAACCTCGGGGTTTTGACCAAACGGGCCTAGGGTTGGTTTTTGGCTTTTTGGGGAAAAGCTTGGGAATTCTAAATTTATGCATTGTAGTTGATTCCTTTAGCAATATTTGATGGTATTGAGTTAATTATGGAAAAATACGAGTGATTTGGAGGTGAATTCTAGGGGGAAGGCCCATGTAGAGTTTTAAATTGACTGCAGAGTGAGTTAAGTATCGTGATTAACCTTGGCTTGAGAGATCAGATCTTATTTGCCTATTTTCTACGTGTTTAAATATTGGGTACAACATATAGGTGAGGTGACGAGTACCTATGCATTGTTGTCTAGTCATAACATGCGAGTGGGTCTTAATTCTTGTATTTGTTGCCTTTCGTGGTCATATTATCCATGCTTAGACTAGTGAATCGTTACATTGATCATTCTTATCATGTTTATGGATTTTGGTATTGATTGAGTACTGACACAAAGTTGAGATTGGTATTGTTCAACCAAATGTTGAAGTAAGACTTGTTCTTGATATTTCTATCTCCCTTTTGTTATTGTTTATTGTTTTGGTGCAGAAGCGTATTAATTCACGAAGGATGATGTCGTGCCATATTTTTTGAGTGTTAATACACGAAGGATGATGCCGTGCCATGATTTGTGAGTGTTAATACACAAAAGGTGATGCCGTTCCATAGTATGAGTGTTAATGCACGAAGGGTGATGCCGTGCCGTTTCTATTGATTCTTATGGTGAGGTTGACAGTAAAAGCATGCAGGGTGATGCTGTGCATGTTCTTTTACTGTGGTTACTTGTCACTAATTGTCAAATTACGTCGGTTAATCAAGTTCTTATTATTTTTTCGATCATTTAGCGTGATCCCCTCAGCATGTCCCCCTCCCAATATTACTTGTCTTGTTTTTTATTGTTGTTATTGGTACATATATTATTTATACTGACAAGTTTATTTGTAGGTGTCTTGTCTTAGCCTCGATACTACTTCTACTAGGTTAGACTCGACACTTACCAGTATATGGTATCGATTGCACTAATATTGTACTCTACACTCCCTATGCAGATTTTGGTACTGGTCCGAACTGCTCCTAAGGTTAGCTGGTTGATCCATCCTATAGGAGACCCAAGGTAGATCTGCCAGACTCCACAAAACCTAGAGTCCCCTCCTAGACATTTCATTTTACTATTTCTTTCATTTTGAAAACAATTATATTTCTTGAAGACTTTTACTTGTAGTGAAATCTTCAAAGTTCGTAAATTATGACTCCAGATCCGGATATCAGAACATATAAGGCTGTTATGAATTTCCACTTTATTTTTACTCGTTATAGCTTAATTACTATTAATTATTGAAATGTATAATAATTGGCTTAATGAATCTCTAATGTTAGCTTGCCTAGCAAGTGAAATATTAGGCATCATCATGATTCCGAGGGTGAGTTTCGGGTTATAACAAGTTATGTCTAATGACTTTCTCTTCTCTTTTTGAACATGTACAATTGTTTGTGCCTACTGAGTTCTTAATGAACTTAGGCCCAAGTCCAGCATTGCCGTATTTTGGAAGTTAGAAGTCAGTTGTTGCCTGTTCTTGCTATTGTCAGGCCTGCCTCTTTAATTCCTAACACCAGAGTCCCTCCTCTCCCTATACTCTTTTATTGCTTACTGCCTCACTACCTTAGATTTACTACCTCATTACTTTTGTTGTGTTCTTGTTGTTTTATCTCACACATGTATGCAACAATAATCTTATCGAGTTGAATGCTTTACTTTACATCTTAATTCATGTAAACAATTTAGGCAAGCTTTAAATAACCTAGGATTAAAAGAAGTGTTAGTTAGTAGCTAATCCTCCATTCGCTAACCATAAGCTGTTTATATCCTTAATCTGCTATGTTTTGCTAACTCTTCTTGAAAAATTTGAAGCCCAAAAGATAGCTTAGCAAGAGAGGACGGGTCCCTCTTTCAAAAGAAAAACCAAAATTGAATCATAAGATTGACTTTCTAAAAGAAAATCGACCCATTTTTGAAAAACCAAGGTGATGGCGTTCAAACAATGATTTTCAAACAATTTCCTCAAGTATAATATATCAGAAGCCAAGGTATATGTTGGCTCACTTTTATAATATCTTCACCTTATTTAGAGTAATATTAACATCCATTATTAAAACACAAAGTGTTTATAACTTAACTTTTTCTTTTACATGTTTTTTTTCAATACAAACAATATATGCACATTTTTAAAAGCTCATTCAAGCATATATATGCCCACATTATTTTCTAAGATTCCTCTATAAACTCATACCTTTTAAAACTATGAACCCTCTTTGTAAATATTATTTCCTAAATATATAGTAAGTCGTACCTCTTTAAACACTAGTTAAGTACGATACAAACAACTAATTCATTGAATTTAGTCGAAGTCCTATGAAGGTACCTCACGTAAATTTTAAGGGGTGCCTAGCACCTTCACATTATAAGAACACGAATCCTTACCCATAATCTCACCGTTGGTAGACTAATAAAGAATATAACTTTAGTAATTAAATAGGTAGCCTAGTATACCTTTAAATATTAGGTGGCGACTCTCTTTTATCAACAACATGGAAACCACACGTTGAATCTTATTTTAACTAGTGCAAAATATGGTGAAACAAATACCTTCACCATTTTGTTATCAAATCGCAGAAGAACTGGGTGAAGCTTATGGATGTTGCTCAACTGTGTTTCAATTCACAAAAAAGCTCTAGTACAAGCAGAAACATTTTTGAAATTGTTACCGGATACCAACCGCTACTCTCACACACTATGATTTCCCCAAACATGTCGAAATCTCCTCAAACAACTAGCTTCTCAAAGGAATGGAAGCTAAGTTTAGAGATATTGCAGGAATTATCTTGTCAAAGTCCAAAAATGGATAAAAAGGCGTGCTGATCAAAATCATCTCTTTGTTGAATACCAAATAGAAGACAAAGTGATGATAAAAATTCCAAAGCTATGCTTGTTTATAGGGGTCCATGACCCTGCCTATTGTAAAGTATATTGGACCCTTGTCCATTCAGAAGTGCAATGGGAAATTTGCACTCGAGTGGATACCCCATCCTGGTAGAAGATTCATCCCGTCATTCATGTCATCCTTCTGAAACATTTTCTGGAAAACATGGAGGATCCTTCGCAGAGACAACTCACAATATCCAATATTCGAGGTTTTAATTCAATCAAAAAAAATGAGTGCAGAAGCTATTATAGATGATTCAGTGGTTCATGATTCAAGGAAAGATCACCAAGGGTTCTTGGTGAAATGACAGGGTTGTTATACAGAGGAGAATACTTGGGAGAGTGGAACAAACTTCAAAGCCTACAAGAGCTTGATCGATGATTATCTTGCAAGTACGGCGTCGAGGACGTTGCCAACTCAATTGGGGGAGAATGCCATGGGCAACTTTCCAGCCATGCCCCATGACCCCTTGGACGCGCCCCATCGTGTTTTGTCAAGCTTCCTAACGCCTAGCGTCATGGACGGCCCCGCGGTCTAGGCCACGCCAAGTGACAAGAGCGCATGTGCCTTTGTCGCCCCATCGATTTTCCTCATCAGCGCCCAGCCGCAGGCAAATGCTAACAACGTCGTGCATGCAAAATATGATGCTAAAGACAAGGTTTATACCAACGGACCAGCTTCTACCTTGTAGGAATCTAAGTCCTTTTTATTATAGATATAGAGTACTTTTACTTCCTAGATTTCTATTGTGTTTCTCTAGCTTAGTTATATCAGTCCTTTAACTTTGATTTATTTTTTTAAGCATTATTAGGGGGATCAAGTAGTAAAACTTTCAAGCAAGCAAATAATTCTTTTGTATTGGTGTATCTTCCATCAACACCGTGTTGCCTCTCTGTAATAACTTTCAGTAATGCAATCAAGTTTTTTTTTTCATTCTCATTCTCTTTTTTGTTCTCTCAATAGCTCTTGACATTGTTTTTTTGTACGACGCTGTCAGTCTCGTCTAGCATACGGAGGGGACTGCAGTTGACGGGTAATAACCGCACGGATATTGATTGGTTAGCCTTACACCGCCCTTTAAAGAAATCTCAGGAAGACCCCGCATAACATTAAAAATATCCTATAGAATAGTACTAATGTATAGGGATTAATTATCTAATTAAGGATCGTTTTGACGGTATAATAATAAGAATTATTTATAAAATTCCGTATAAAATAATATAATGTGTGATAGGCTACATAAGAAAAATATCCGCATCATAATTTATACTATTTTTTATTGGCAGCATTACATACCGTCATTAAGATACGAAAAATTATACTATTCTATATGAAAATATAATATAATATATGTTAGCATTTAGAAATACAATAATTAAACTATTTAAAGACAGAAATATCCTTTTTGAGTAAACAATTCATATTCTCTTTGTTACTATTAATCACTACCATCTTCGCATAACCTAACATGTGAACCAAATAATCCTTAATAGTATTATGAATTAATGGTACCTCCATATCATGTCCCTACCACGTAACGAGTGATCTGTTTTTATCCTCACCAAAGAAACTTGCATCAAGACAGGGCTTATATGACAATAATTCAAAATCTAACAGGGTTCAAATAACACCTTCTAAAACTTTGTTGGGCCAAAATGGTAAATATTTAATATACCTTACTAGAGACACTCTCTTATCTCATTATCAACATACACCAAATGGATATGCATATATATTGATTATTCACCACAATTATAATCCCTTCAACATACTGAGGTCTCTCTCGGTTAACAATGGCTTCTACAGCTACATCCTCTACTCTCACTCTATCGTCACTTCTCTCACAAGAACTCAACCCAAATTCTCTGCTTTTCAAACCAAAGGCTCTCCTTTTCACACCCCACAAGTCCTTTTCTCTACACCCACTAATCCTCCATTACAAAGAAAGGAAGTCCAATGGACCTATTGTTGTTGCTGCTGCTATGGCTGCTGAAGCTGAGGTTGATGAGGCTGTTGACGAAGAAGGTGGAGAAGGCGCTGTTGCTGTTGCAATTCCGACCTCTAAGCCTAAGAAAGGCAAAGCTGCTTTGCCTTTGAAGAGGGATAGAGTATGTTGACCAACTCATATTTTTCTTGTTGATTTTAGATATTAAAGATTGTTTTTTACGTTGTTATGTGGGTTTCTTAATTTTTGTATTCTGTTGATTCTTGTGATGATATTACTATGAAAGTGACTTCTTTTGCCCATGAATATGTTGAGCTACTAATCTTTTTCTTGTTGATTTTATGGACTTAGATGTGAAAGATTGTTTCTTTTCGTGTTATATGTGGATTTTGCTTAATTTTTCTATTTTGTTGATTCTTGTGATGTATTACTTTAAAAATGACTTCCCCCAGGAGTATGCTCAATTGGCAAAGGTTGGGAAACTTAGGTCACAGGTTTGAGCCCTGTGCCAAGCGAACTAACTCTAGTATTTTAAGTGCAGAAGAGTAGAGGGAGGCCCGTCATCATCCCCCCCCCCCCCCCCCCCTTTTTTTTTTTGATTTCTCGGTCATCATAAAAATAATTACAGTAGAAGTGACTTCCTTGCTCCTGTATAGGGATAGAGTATGTTGAGCAACTGTATTTTTCTTGTGATTTTTTGGATTTTAGATATGAAAGGTTTTTTTCTTCGTGTTATGTGTGGGATTTGCTTAATTTTTGTATTTTGTTGATTCTTGTGAGGATATTGCCATAAAATAACTTTCTTTGCTCATGAAGAGGAGGGATAGAGTATGTAGAAACTCCCCATTTCTTGTTAATTTATGTTAGATGAAAGGTTGGTCCCTGTTTGTTTGTATGATATGTGGGTTTTGCTGAAGTTTTGTATTTGTCGATCTTTGTGATGATATTACTGTCAAAGTGACATGTTTTGGTATTTGTTGGTTCATTTTTTTTGGGTGAACTTGTCTGAGTTTCTTTGCTTATGTAAAATTGGTCAATAGTGATTTAAACCCCACAGGCTTGTCTGGTGCAATGATTATCTAATTCAGTAATTCATCATAATGTATTAGGTGATTTCTCCGCATCTGCCTAAGCCTTGGTGGATTGAGTTGTACCCAGTGGATTAATCGGCAATGCACACGCTCGCTCAAACGAGAAAAATATAATATTATACCGGGATTATGAAGTGGAATTAAATAATACCTAGATTACAATTTCATAGCAAGGGAAAAGAAATAATGGTTAGGGAAGACTATATTTCACGTCACAGTTTTGCAGTCTTACGCTATGTATTTTCAAAGGAAGCTAGTCTTTGTATGCTTACTGGCAATTTGCAAAGCAAGTTTTTCCATGACCCATGCTTTCCTGTTTGTATCGGAGGACAATTTCATCATAAGTTACTTTTGGTGTGATACTAATAAAGTGTGGTAAAAGAATCTTCTTTTAGAAAGTGGAATCATGATGGAAAAGATCAATCACCAACAACAAACAATAATTTTTGATGCAGCAAGTGCTAGGCTATGAGTAGCGGAATTAAAATAGGCATTTAAACTTTCTCATGTGATCCTTGTCCTAGAATTTAAGACATCTTAAGTAAATATGCAGTCTGGAGGTTGAATGTCTTATATGTTTCTGCATTTACTTCTTTCTTTCGTCCAGTAGTGGATGTCACTCTACAGGTGAAGAACCTTGCACTTTTCTGATGCAAGTTGTGGAAGATCATCTCTATTGATTTTCAAACTACATTTCTGATATGCTTTTCCTTGGTTGTTACCTTAAGCATCAAAATTTTCTGTTTCTCCCTCCCTCTTATTTACCCATTGTTCCATCTATTTCTCATAAACTGGTTGCTTTTTTTCTTCTTCATGATAATTAGACACGGTCCAAGAGGTTCTTGGAGATTCAAAAATTAAGAGAAATCAAGAAAGAGTATGACTTAAAAACAGCTATAGAACTACTCAAAACAACAGCTAGCACAAAGTTTACCGAAACAGCTGAAGCCCATTTCCGTCTCAATATTGACCCAAAATACAATGATCAGCAGCTTAGGGCAACTGTAAGTTTTCATTCATCATCATTACATACTTCAAAGTTTCTATTGCGTGTCTAGTGGTATGATCAGCATCTCCAATTGTGTTGACTTGTTTATTTCAGGTTAATTTGCCCAAGGGAACAGGTCAAACTGTTAAAGTGGCTGTTCTAACCCAAGGTACTTCCTTAAGATATATTTTGTGTGAATCTATCATGATAGTAAGCCAATAGATTGATTTTCGGTTTTAAAGATTGTCTCACTAATGCCCCGAACGAAAGCAAGGCATACTTTTTGAAAGCTAGAAGGAAAAGTTGGCATCTGAATTATAATGTATTGCCTGCAGTCACTGGCATCATCTCTCATCTTTAAGGGAATATACTGCACTGTAAATATGTTCTCATATGTCTGAACTTTATCCTTTTATCACTGCCCATAGGAAAAGTCAACTTTGGTTCTTCTCTAGACTATCAAAGACAATCCTCCAATGTACTTCTACGTTCCTATTCCATTCTTCCTGTCCTTTTTCCTCGGCAATGTGAAACTGTTCACCTCAGTAATTGTATCGTCTTCTCTTTTTCATTGGAACTACTTCTTTTCTCCACAAATGGTTCTGCACTCTTTCAATGTGTAGATATTATTTCAATCTGTAAAAGTTTGCTCAATGGTGAACAGTTTTCATTTGTGAAGCTTCAAGCTGCATATGATGCATTAGCTAATGTACTAATATTGATCCGCTTGAAATGAAACATTGATTTTAGTTTGGCCATGCTTTATTTACTTAAAGAAGTGTAATACAATATTTGTTACCAATGATTTGTTGATGAAGCTATTGTCTTTCATGCTTCTCTCTTTGATCTTGAAGCTTTGCTCTTTCCTCAAATTACTCCATCCGTTCCAATTTATGTGAACCTGTTTGACTGGGCATGGAGTTTAAGAAAAAATGAGGACTTCTTAATTTGTGGTCCTAAACAAGTCAAAAAGGAGGCCAGAGTATTTGTGTGGTTATAAAAGCTTCTGTTCAAGCTAAATTGTTTCCAAATTTAGAAAGGGGTCATTTTTTTTGGAACGGACAAAAAAGAAAATAGGTTCATATAAACTAGAATGGAGGGAGTAGTAGTTTCCACCCCTTGAGTGCAGTGAAATTTTGCATTACGTCACTTACCCTGTGTAGAAGTCCTCTCTATTTGGAGAAGGAGGCACCTGCCTCAAGATACTACGAAATCATCATACAGAGAGACATGGTAAAAATAAATGAAACAAAAGACTCCTATGAGGTATTCTAAAAAAAGATGGATCACGTGTGGTCTTTCTTTTCCAGTGTGATTGTTTTGTCTAGTTTTAATGACCATATGTACTAAATGCACTATGCTAGTCTCTTTTTGCATCTGGGATGTGATCAAATGGTAGTTATAGACTGTTCTGGTCTTGAAATATTTCTTTAGAATTGTAGTCTCTATTATGTGCGCTAATTGTGTTGCAGCTAAAATTCTACAGGCGAAAAGTTCGATGAAGCAAAAAATGCAGGAGCTGATCTAGTGGGTGGAGAGGATTTGATAGAACAGATAAAGGGAGGATTTATGGATTTTGACAAATTGATTGCGACACCAGATATGATGCCTAAGGTGTTTCTCTAGTCTTTGCTAAGATAATGGTGTGACACTGTGACTTGCCTTTTGTGTTCAATTTGGTATCTCTTTTCATCTTTATAATTTCTTCGAAAACCAGCCAACAAACTCTTGTCTCTTGGTTTTTAAAATTTAATATTTGAAGTGTCCACTGCAGTCTAAGAGTGACTGTCCTGAATCAACTAAGATGGCTTGGTGAAAAGCTCTCAGCTGGCTTTTCTTTTTCTTCTGAAAGCTTCTTTGTTAAGTTGTTTTGGTTGACTGAAACATAATTTTGTTTAATTTTCATAGAAGCTTCTGTTGCTCGCAGTCTTTCTCTATCCTTCAGTATACCTTTTTTTTCCATACCTTTTGCTAAGTTGGTGCTCATAAAATTCCTCAAACTCAAAATCTGGCTAGTTATCAGAGCACATGTTTTCTAATCAAGCCTTCTTTCTTTAAAAAATTAATTTTAAAGTTTCATATTTTTACATTGTACTCTTCTATACGCTTCATGCGAACATTTTCACACAGTATGCTTGAATGATTTATGGTCCATCTTGTTCTGTCATAGATCTAGTAATGCTGCAGGATGGAGGGCTATACTGACCCTAGCTTAAGCTGAGTGATCAATCATAGAGGCTCCCCAGCCCCTCTTTCCATTTTAAGGCTGCCGCATCTCTTTAAGTTACTTTTGTCTCGGAACATTTTTTTAATGTACTCCTGAACATATTTGCGGCTCATTTTGCATTATTTTTTTGTGGATTCATATTAATATATTCTCTATCATTTGCGACAGGTCGCTAGCTTAGGTAGGATTCTGGGACCTAGGGGACTCATGCCGAACCCAAAAGCTGGTACTGTCACTACAAATATACCTCAGGTGAAGTGTCAGTATTTTCTGCTTGCAGAAAAAGTTAATCAGAACCGTCTTTTTATGTTCAAATTTCTCTTTGTAGAACGGAGTTATGCATAGATCTTTGTATAAAATGAAAAATGGAAAAGTGCATTTGTGCTAGCTGAAGTCATTCAGAGTTACAAATTGCAAAACAATGTAATACTCGCAGGCTGATGATTTGTTTATTGAACCATTTTGATCATGTGAACTAATTAATATTTCTTCCAGGCTATTGAAGAATTCAAAAAGGGTAAAGTAGAATACCGAGCAGATAAAACTGGAATTGTTCACTTACCATTTGGGAAAGCAAATTTCTCGGAAGAAGATCTTATCATAAACTTCATTGCTGCAGTGGTATGTTTTATGCTTTCCTTCTACTTGTTCCAGAGTTGTTGAAATGTACCATTGATATGTTTAAAATTCATTCAACTGCGTCTATTTGAATAACAGAAATCAATAGAAGCAAACAAACCATCAGGTGCAAAAGGAGTTTACTGGAAGAGTGCACATGTATGTTCGTCGATGGGGCCATCCATTCGGTTAAACGTAAGGGAGATGCTCGAGTACAAGCTTCCTAATGCTTAATTGACCTACACATGTATATTGCATCTTCTGTCATCTACTGCGCCTTAACTGAGCTTCCATTTGAGAGAGTTAGGATACGGAGTTGGTGGAATTCGAGAGGAGATTCAATGCCATATTCTCAAAATTTCTGCGGAAGCTTTCTTAGGCCCAGTTGCTAAAAAAGTATTCTTGTTTGACCATGCCACTTTTATGTTCAATTTGATTTTCTGTAGGTGCTAATGTATATCATGCTATAATTCGCAAAAGGTGAAGCTAGTCAGATTCTTATTTATGGTCATGTCTCAGTTTGTCCCAACAGTCGAATAAACGTGAGTCAGTATTTTGTTACTTATCAAGGAGAAGAAAAAGTCGGACTGTTTTCTGGTCCATATAAGACTATTATAGTCCTATGCTATATAACAAACTATATTACCCTAAATGTTCATGTTTAGTAAATTGTTTCACCTACACAAATTTTATTTACAAAATATATACATTCCACCTTAAAAGGCTTTCGATCCATTATTAGTGCTTTCAATTAAAGATTTAGTTACACCTTTTTTTCTTTTTTTCTTCTCTTCTCTTTCCTTATGTTTTCACTCATGTCACGTGGATCTTTCCTTCTCTAATTTTCGAAGAGGTAGACACATAAGAATTCTGGTCGTTTGGGCGTGGATGTACTTATCGGACGGATTGGGCGGGTTTTTACTTTTAACGATTTGGCTTAACGGTTATCGGCTTTTAAATGTATTAATCCGTTAGCCACCCGATAAGATATCGGGCGGATTGGTATCAGATTAGATCTTATAGGGCGGTTATTGGGCGGCTTATCGGCCTAACATACATGTTTACTAAATATCTCTTATTCTCCTCGTCTTAGAAATAATGAATTGCCATAAAAAATAATATTTTAGAGGCAATATGATGCATTCAATTTTCTTTGCCAGGGTCACTCAATTTGATTCCCATGATTAGGAAATTAGCTTTACCATCTCCGACATGTTGCCAAACAGGAGTATTACAACCAAAAATAAATTAAAAATAGAAACAAAAAATTTCTAGATCCCGAGATTTAAAATGGTTAGAAGTAGAAATAAATTTTTGTTAATCATTTTCAAGGGTTTTAGTATTTTTGTATTTAATATATATAAATAAAAATAAATTATATATATATATATATATATATATATATATATATATATATATATATATATATATATATATATATATATATATATATATATATATATATATATATATATATATATATATATATATATATATATATATATATATATATATATAATATATATATTTATATTTGGATTAGCCGTTAAGAAAATTGAATAATCCATCCCCAAACCAATAAGCCGTTAATAAAAAAATTCAATTCGTTCCCCGTCCATTAAGCCGTTAAGCCATTACCAATAAGCCGTTAAACTTCGGTTTGGATCGATTTTCGGTTTCAGATCGGTTTTGAACACCCCTATTCAAGATACAATATGATTTTCTTATAAGAATTTACTTTTATAAACTTTTACCAATATTTTTCCAATTGAAGGTTTTGTCAAAAACCCAGCTGCTGCATATTTCATATTATTTTCAACTTCAAAATTTCTGCTTCCAGCATCTTAATATTGTCAAGCTGTTTAGAATTGCTTATGTTTTCCCCAGCTCTACTTGATGGAGCTGATTAAAACTAAAAGAAAAAGGGTCACTTGATGGAAATTTGGTTTGGCCTTTGTTAAACCAACTAAAAGTTCCCAAAATAGCTAGTTTTACATGCTTTCTCGGACGTCGTCCTTGGTCTGTCATGTTACAACTTGTCTCTCAAATATAAATTATAAAAATGACCAGAATTTTGTATTTTTACCCATGTAAATACAACTATAATAACATACAACTTAAATACAAATTTTATATAATATGTCTTCTGTATATTTCGTATCTAATTTATATATAGTAAAAAAAATTCATACAATTAATCATATATTATACAGTGGTGCCCTTGTACAAGAACAAGTCATATCTCCTGGTTGTTCAATGCGATCTTCAGGACCAAAAAGATACCGGAGGAGTGGAGGTGGAGTACAGTGGTGCCCTTATACAAGAACAAAGGTGACATCCAGTGCTGCAACAACTATAGGGGTATCAAATTAATAAGTCATACTATGAAGGTCTGGGAGCGGGTGATCGGGGCGAGGGTGAGGGAGATGACATCTATATATGTGAACCAATTCGGTTTCATGCCGGGTCGCTCCACTACAGAAGCTATCCACCTTGTCAGGAGGCTGGTGGAGCAGTTCAGGGATAAGAAGAAGGACCTGCACATGGTGCTTATCGACTTGGAGAAGGCGTATGACAAGGTCCCAAGGGAGGTGCTATAGAGGTACTTGGTGGCGAAGAGCGTGCCAGAAGCCTACATCAGAGTCATTAGGGACATGTACTATGGAGCTAAGGCTAGGGTTAGGACAGTGGGTGGCGACTCAGACCATTTTCCAGTGGCTATGGGGCTCCATCAAGGATCGGCGCTTAGCCCTCTCTTGTTTGCCTTGGTGATGGATGCTCTTACACGACATATTCAAGAGGATGTGCCTTAGTGTATGCTATTTGCTGATGACATAGTCTTGATAGACGAGACGAGGGTCGGTGTTAATGAGAGGTTAGAGGTATTGTATTGGAACTCCAATATATCATGCTGGAACTCCAATATATTATGCTAGAATATTTTTTGGATTTTGAACATTGTTTTCGTTCAGATTTATTTTTACATAGATAGTGGCTAAATTTTGATTACTTTTAAAATTGTCGCTATTTTTAAATTTCCACTTGTGAATATGACTATTTTTGAATTTCTCCCGACAATATAGCCCAATCGCATAATCGGCCCAATTTGTATCATAGCCTACTTAGTCTGTCACCAGAATATGCGATATTCACTAGGAAAGAGCACCCCTTGAGTTAAATATTTCATGGACGGTTGACCAAAATGAGAATCCCAAATTGGAAGCCTTTCATGTTGTAAGTGAAGGATTCAAATCTCATCAGTAGCATAACATCTTCTTTCCTTTTCAAAGTTCAACTATTAGCAAAGGGGTTGGGAGCTAGTTCAATTGGTGAACCTTGTTGTCCTCATTATGGATGAATCCGGAATCGAAATGTGGTTCTTTTAGACTCAAAATACTTTTTAGGAGAAAAAAAGTTACCATTCTACATAAAATGCGATCATGAACCGAATTTTACCTTAACGATTGTTTGGGACGTTAAGGTAAAGCATGGTTTGTTATTGCATTTAATATAAAACACGTTTCAATACAACGCTTTACCTGGAAGTTGATAATATGACTATATAAAGAGTGGTTCATTATCACATTTTATATAAAATGCAGTAATGAAACGTTTTCATGTTTTGTGGGCCCACCAATTACACTTATGCGCTTAACTGACATAATAATAATTTAAATATGTAAAACACCCTTTTAAACTGCATTTTACTTCCAAAATTTTGATCTCCCTGGATTAGGCATTTCCTAATTTAGAGGCTTTAAGGGTTTTGACCAAACGTTCAGTGAATCTTAAAATAACCGAAGATATCTGTATTCTGCGACTCCGCAAGGGGTTGCTTGTTACGTTGAGTTTAACATCGAGGATGATGAAACTATGAGAGATTTTTTGGGGACTTCGGATGAATATCGGGAGCTTATTTTGATAAAAATATTGGAAATGTACGTGAAGGTTGAAGACGTTCTCAATAATGATGTTGCGCAAAGCATGGATAACCCTCAATCATCTGGTGGTTATTCCGAAGCAGTTTTACCCCAACAGGTTCTGGCTGAAAGAGTTTAGCTGGATCTATACTTATATCCATAAGAGAATGAGGAGCGAGGAAATAATTTATCTCCTACTATACATAATCCACAAGACGACTCGTGAACTTCAATTTTCCTTTGTGTTACGATGTTTATTTTTGTTGTATTGAATTTGTGTTAACACTCACATATTCCATAGGGGGTACCATCCAGATATGAATTTTACAAGTTATGACCCCATGCCTAGTTGGAATATGTGTAGTTTTGGCGTGTTGGATGACGATGGTCCTTCCGGGAGTCATCACCAATAGGATAATGTCCATCATGGAATGTCAACACATTACGACTTGTAAGTGAAGCGATATAGCTATATGTAAAATATTTATCAATTTGAGTAGCTTATCATTTTGTTGTTTGTGCAGTGGAAATGAGCAACTTGATGGTCTGACCTTATTTAGTTGCCCGTAGACGATGTATTTACTCGTGATTTAGCATATTCCAGAGTCAGGAAGATAATAGTGATTATGACAACAACGCCAATGAGTCTGGAGATGACACACTCTTCCCTGGCGAGGGTAATAATGAGGAGGAAGTGAATGGTAAACCTGAGCTGACGAGGGAGCATGCTCTACCTCCCGTTAGAACAAGAGTGTACGATTCCCACGTGCCATTTCATTCAAGGCATATTCCCTACCTTGATAATTTTCCAAGTATGCTGGATGTAGATACCCTCACAAGGGATTTTGATGAAATTTGATCAGCAATGTGGGATGAGTCTAGACCAATGGTGCTGGCAAAGGGCATATTTTTTCCCGATAAAGCTTGCCTATTCAGGGCTTGTGAAATGTACAACGTAAGAGAGTGTCGTGGGATGATAGTATGAGAGTCAAATCCGTAGGTATACAAGGTTATTTGACATAGATAGTTTGCGGGTTGTCACTCGATGGTGCGTGGGAGCAAGAAGGAAACAAGGTTGTGGAAAGTGGGTAAATATGTTAGCACCCACAATTATGAAATGGAGACATTCAATGGGAATCACTTCAACTTGGATATTGACTTGATTTCTCTTTAACTAATTCCATACTTGGAAGTGTCCATTAGGTACAAGATCAAAGAGTGTATTATATCCATCACCAGGAATATGGGTGTACTATTAGCAAAAGGAAGGCATATCTCGAGGACAAATGAGCATTTGAAAAAGTTGTTTATGGTGACTGGGATAAGTCATTTGCGTTTCTACCCAGGTACATGGCCGCACTGAAATACTTTAACCCCGGGACTGATGTTAAATGGAAGCATGAGCGGAGTCCAAGAATACCAAAATATATATTCAGTTACGTGTTCTGGACATTTAAACCAGCAATTGATGGTTTTGTGTATTGTTGTCCGGTAATTTCTATAGTCGGTAGTCATGTCTATGGAAAGTATGATATTAAGCTATTGATTGTTGTTGCAGTGGATACCAATGTACAAATATTTCCACTAGCTTTTGGCATCTGTGCGAATGAAAGATAAGAGATGTAGACGCTATTTTTGAACCATTTGAAGTAGCACATTGTCAAACAATGTTTTGGTATTTGTCTAATATCTAATCGGCATGGTGGTATATTAAGTTCTGTAGAGCATTTTCCTGAATAGAAGGAACCCTATGTATACCACAGTTACTATGTGAGGCACCTGAAGGCCAATTTCCAGAAGAAATATCCAAACAAAGACTTGCATAATTAAATGTGGATGGTTGCAACTAATCACCAACAGTGCAAATTCAAGAGGTGCACGGAATCGATCCGGCAGTTAGTCGAAAGAGTCTATAATTGGTTGATGCGACATGGGCTTCACAAGTAGACATTGTATGCTGGTGGTGGCAGGCGATGGGGAACCCGGACTACAAATGTGTCTGAGTCTTTCAATGGGTTATTGAAATCTGCACGTGGACTGCCTATCATTGCCATGGTCCAAACATTTCAACAGATGGCAAAGAGGTTTGTTGAAGGGTATAGAGGTGCATCGAAATAGATAGAGGGCAGTGTTAAATTTATGCCAATACCGATGAAAAGATTTGAGAAATACAAAAGGAGAGCACATTGACATTCAAATTTTAAGTACGATCACGATTGAGGTGTTTTTGAAGTTCGCACCGCTATCCATCAACACTGGAGGAATAATATACGCAGTGTAAATGAGGCCAGTAGGATGTGTTCATGTGTGAAATTGTCACAACCCATTTTCTAAACAAGCCGAGACCGGAACTCGATCTCTAAACATAACCGAGCGAACCATCTCTGCTTATCATACCTATTACAACTTTAAACTTTATATGCAACAAAGGGATACTCTAACCAAATACTTTTAATTAATTCAAATATTAAAATAAATCAACTCCAAAACTTTATTCGTAGTAACTACTGAATACTGCTAAGTTATTATAAAATAACATCTGAATCTCAACCCAATGACTATGTCTATGAAGCCTCTACTGATAAATTGACACACTGCTCATGGCATGAGATTTCTTGGTTAGTTCTCTAAGTAACAAAGAAATAACTAAATAAGTATGACTCTAAGGAATACTCCACGAACAAAAGCGGAGCTCACCAATAGCACTGGAAGCGAAAGAAGTCCTAACTTGTAGCCTGCGTGCCAGCAAATCCGGTTCCTATGTTGTACCACAGACCAAAGTAGGTTCCCAAAAGAGAAGGTAAGTACCATCCATTGTACTCAGTGAGTCTCAACAATAGGGGAGAAACTTTAATGACATATACTTTATAAGCAAAGGTTCTAAATGCATGTAAAACATAAAGCTTATAAAAATAATTCTAAATAATAGCCTAATAGCAGTTTATGATTATTCTAAAAAAATACTTTCTCTTTTTTATAAAAAAATTACTTCTCTTTATACTTTGGGAGTTTCAACTATGCTGACTTAATTCTATCTCAGTCCCCGTGCAATCGCCACAGGTTCGATCCCAACCCGATCGAATAGGCCCAATCCATGAGGTGCCACTCGCTTCATGGTTCTCAGCGCTCATGTATCATACCTTAGCATTGCTAAGTAAATTCTCAACAATGAGACCCTTGGCTCGTGTGCTCCCTACTTTGGCATAAGTAGTTTAAGGAAATCAACGCCTTGGTCAGGACCCTCAGCCTGCATGATGACCCCTTCTCAGAATAAAGGATACTCCAAAAAATCTTTTCTTTCTAAAAGTTCTTCGTGTGACTTTTCAAGTCTAAATCTTTTCGTTATAGAACATCATGTACATACTCATATTGATATCCTTAAATATAAAGCATGGCATAAAAATGAAATAAACATGTTAAAATATTTCTAAAGATTCTTTCTTCTTCATAAATTTTTAACATGACAATAGCATATAAAAATAATATCAAAGTTTAAAAATTTATGCACATAAATCATCTAAACTTTTGCCAAAGTATATGAGTGTATGACCATCCTTCTACTTTTCAAATTAAACCACAAGACATAGTCAACTCAACTATAAACTAAAAAAAATCATTTGACTAGTAGATAGAAATAAAATTATACATAGTGGTTAATGGTTTAAAATCAAGAAATCTTTTCAGCTAAGTAGTAAAAAAACATGAGTTCTAATCCATTCTGTATGTTAATCTTCATCCTCAAAGCCTGTATTTTAATCTCCCTTTTAACTCTCAGAGCAGTTGCAAATGAAACCATAGAAATTGGTGCAATTGTTGACATAAATTCCTGTATTGGGAAGGAACATAAAACAACTATAGCTATAGCATATAATAATAACATAAAAATTTGAAATTTTAAGCACATATATCATAATAAATCATCTTAACTTGTGCTAGAATAATTTTAAGTTAATGAGTACTCACTCGCTCCAATTAAATAAATATAAAATATTTTAAGCAATTTATCAAACACCTTGTATTCGTGCCTTTGTGAAAACCACTTTAGAAAATGGTTATATCAATTCACCTTAAAACTTCTCGAGCCAATATGTAGGCCCCAGTCCAACTGACACTAGTCAAACAATCGATTCTGTAATAACCAGTGTATTTTAATCAATTTCAAAATACTACACCTAAATATGAAATTTATTGTTGATATAGAGGAAGAAGGTAATTAAATATTCTATTCTTATCTATTATTACTGTAGAATAATTGACTAAAGAGAATTTTATATACCTGAGTTCAAGAATTTATGATTTATATAGAACCCTAGAATTTTCTTTTCGCTCTGTGTGCCTTGCGATTGCTACATAAAAAGAAAAACCTCCTGTTTTTGTTTTTAAAACTGCATTATGTTTCTTTTTGTTATAAGACTTTGCTTAAGTCTTGCCTTTCACAGCCCTTTATGGGCTAAGGCACGTGCTCCCCTTTTTGTTTTGTTTTCTTTTTCTTTTTTTAAATTTAATTAATAATTAATAATATTAAAATTATTAATATTCCCCTAATTGTATATCCAATTATGTAAGTGTGTGCATATATACACACACTATTAGGCAAGATTAAAATAATAATAATAATTTAATTTTATAATTAGCGTGTCTCGAAACTTTTTTATAAATTTGAGAAATGTTACAATCTTTCCTCCTTAAAAATATTCGTGCTCGAATGTTGCTAGGGCCTTATTCTTAAGCTAACAATCATCTCTTAAGTCCTTGAACCTCTTAAGTTTTCTTAGCACTGCCTATTCTTCCAAGGAACTCAAAATTTTGGCTATCTCCCTAATTTTTCAAAAATTTTGGTAGAGTTTCCCTGATAAATTAGACTATCCAAAAAATATCACTGTCACAAATACCACAACTACATCAACATCAACCAAATATACCATAATAGGCCATTTATAGGCACCATTTGCAGCTCATAAATTAATTACTCACACTCCGGCAAGGAGGTACTACAAAAACTAACAAGAATCTAAAGCGCAACAACTTTACAAGTAAATCACTTTAATGAATTAAATATACTACGGCATAAACTAAATTACCACGATAACTAAGTATAATCTAGGAAAGACAGAAATGCTTGCTAACTTATATTTAATAAATGAAATATAAATGCCAAACCAAACTTAGGTTCACATATCTTTTTCCTCAAATAAATATGGATATTTCTTTCTCATATCTTCCTCGACCTCCCACGTAGCCTCTTTTGAATCATGATTACTCCACAAGACTTTTACCAATGCTAAATCTTTTGTTCTCAACTTTCTTACTTGCCTATCGAGAATTTCTATAGGTACCTCTTCATAAGTCATGTTTTCTTTAATTTCTATGGTATCGGCAGGTATTATATGTGAATCATCATGAATGTACTTTCTAAGCATAGACACATGAAAAATAGGATGAACATAGGATTACTCGACGGGTAGCACTATCTTATAAGCCACGTTTCTTTCTCTTCTAGAATTTCGTAAGGTCCGATAAATCTAGGGCTAAGTTTCCCTTTCTTACCAAACCTCATAACTCTATTCATTGGTGAAACTTTCAAAATACCTTATCGCCAACCAAGAACTCTAACTCACAATGCCTCTTGTCAGAATAAGACTTTTGATGACTCTGAGCTGATTTAAGTCTTTCTTTAATTAGATGAACTTTCTCCAAGGCCTCACAAACATACTCTGGACCAATCAACGCTACCTTTGCTGGTTCAAACCAACCCAAGACCTATATCTCTGCCTAAACAATGCTTCATAAGGAGCCATACAATTGCTAGCCTGATAGCTATTATTGTACGCAAATTCTATAAGTGGCAAGTGACCATCCCAATTACCTCCAAAATCTGTAACACACACACGCAACATATCTTCGAGAGTCTGAATGGTTCTTTCTGCCTGGCCATCAGTCTGTGGATGAAAAGCGGTTCTTAAATTGACCTTGATACCTAATCTTTTCTGAAATGCTTGCCAAAAATGCATCGTGAACTGAGGGCCTCTATCAGATATGATTGGAACTGGGGTACCATGCAATCAGACTATTTCTTTGATGTACAATTGTGCATATCGCTCTGTAGAATCTGTCGTCTTTACTGGTAGGACATGCGCGTACTTTGTCAGTCGGTATACAATAACCCAAATCGTGTTTACGGTATGTGCAAGTTAGATCGACTATGAAGTCCATATTAATCATCTCCCACTTCCACTATAGTATCTCTATGTCTTGAGCTATGCCACCAAGCCACTTGTCACGATCCCAGTTCACCCTCCATGAACATGTCGTGATGGCACCTAGTTCCTACAACTAGGTAAGCCTAACAATGCAAAAATTAATATAACTTGTGGAAATATTTAATTAAATTAAGAAAAACTAGAAGGAAACGGTATATAAGTGCCACTTGGCATGTACAAATAAAAAAAAAATAAAGCGTGGAAGTCTGCATTCTCATTTCAAAACCCGGAAACTCATGGGAACCACAGGCTAATTGAAAGGTAATATGTTGCTCTAACTCCAGAATGCCTAAACAACTGAAAGAAAAGGATTGATTAACTACTAAAGCTGGAACAAAATAGAGACTCCTGGTCTTTGGACGCGGTAGATGTACCTCAAAGTCTCTGCTAGATCTCTTCGCCTCAAGGATAGTACGGTGCACATGGAAAACATGCACAGAAGGGGCATGTGTACATCACAGCGGTACTCAGTAAGTGCCAAGCCTAACCTCGGTTGGGTAGTGACGAGGAAGGTCAGGGCCCTACTGAGATAAAATATAATAATAAGGCTGACAACAGTATGAAATAAGCAGAAATAATGGAAATACAACTGTGAAGTAAGTCAGGTTACACAAACAAATTTAACACACATAGGATAAGATAACACAGAGTAAAACCGCTCAATATCAGTACCAATAACGAGGATCTCCCAGGAAACCGTCATGTAGTCCTTTTCATCAATCTGTCCGAGGAGCTCCTGGGATTTCGTCCCGTAGTCTATCATATGAGTATATCCGAAGGGTCTCCCGGGATACAGTCCCGGAGTCTCGAATGTAAATACCCAGTAGTTCCATATAACTGTTCAAGGGGATCTATCAAGAATCGAACCTGCAGTCCCAAAGTAAATATGCAGGGGGGATCTATCGGGAATCTAACCCCCAGTCCAAAAGTAAAGTGCAGGGGGATCTATCGGAAATCTAACCCACAATCCCAAAGTAAACAAACAAGGGGGAGCTACCGGAATCCCTCATCCGTAGTCCCAATGTAAATGTGCAACCACAACCAGAAAAAACTTAGACATGAAGTACAAAAGACAAGCAACAAGTAGTACTAGCCTAGCATGCTTCACGTAGTACAGTCAAGGCAACCTAAGCAATTAGGCAAGTTAAATCATAAAAACATGCTTTTCTAATCTAACACATCTTATAATTGCAAGTTAAATAAGGCAAATACGAAAGAAACTCAGTCTCAATGTCTAAAGTAAAAAAAATTGGGTTTTCAATAATTAGCTCAAGTATACGCTCGTCACCTCACGTATAAGGCACTCAATTACCAAATAACATATCCTAAGGGGAAAGGTTTCCCACACAAGGTTAGACAAGCCACTTACCTCGAACCGGCTCTAAAATCAACTCGAAATCACACTTTTACCACGAGTATCCAACTCCAAATGGACCAAATCTATTCAATTCAATTACATATCATAAATAACATCTCAAACAATTGATTCTACTATTTAATCTAAAGCTAAGACACAAATTTAGGTAAAATGACCGAAACAACCTTCAGGCCAACATCTCAGAATTGAATAATTTTTACATTTTCAGAACCCTCGTACTCTCACGAGTCTACGCATATAAAAATCTTCCAAATTCGAGGTCAAACACCCACTCAAAACTCAATATTTTGGCCTATGAAGTTTTACCCATTTTTCATTCAAAAATCCGAAATTAAGGAAAAATTCGTGATTAGATTAGTGGGTTTTAAGAATAAGAGAGTAGAGTCGTTATCCAGTCGTTGCCCTAAAAAACCTTTAAAATCTCCCCCAAATCCGAGCTCCTAAGCTTGTATTTTGATAAAAATGGCAAACCCTCGTTTTTGAATGATTTAACACTGCCCAGGCATTTAATGCATCGCGAACGCGTAGGGAGTCTCGCGTTCGCGAAGAAGAAAAATTTAAGTTGCCAAAAATTCCCTCTGTGATTGTGAGGAGCAGAACACGAATGCGAAGTCCTGGGGTCATGAAGCTACGCGAACTCAAACCGTAACACGCGAACACGATGATGAGACAAGTCCTCCTCCAAAATTACTCTACGCGATCGCGCGGAGGAGGACGCGAACGCGAACAAGAAAAGGCCAAAGCCACGTGAATGCGAGGGAAGCGATGCGAATGTGAAGAAGGAAATTCCAGCTGGTCAAGACAAGCCTTCGTGAACGCAAAGGACATCTCGCGAACACGATGAAGGCATATTAGAAGCAGCAACGACAGTTCAAAAATCGGAGGAAAAGACCCGTCGAGCATCCGAATGACACCCGAGGCCCCCGACACTTCAACCAAACATACGGACATCACCCATAACATCATTCAAACTTGTACCAATCCTTAAAACATCTAAAGCAATGCCATAAACTCGAATTAATCAAGGATTTGAGCCTAGGAACTTCAAATTTCACCAAAACACGCTTTCGATAAAAAACCTGACCAAAACACATTTGAATGACCTAAAATTTTTCACACACATCCCAAATGGAATGGTGGTGCTACTGCAACTTCTGGAAGTCCATTCAGACCCTCAGACAAAAAGCTCACTATCGGATCAGAAACTTCAAAAATTCAAACTTTGGTATTTCAAGCCTAAATGAGCTACAGACTTCCAAAATGCATTCCGAACACGCCCAAACCCTGAAATCACCTAACGGTGCTACAAAAACCATCAAATTCCCATTCTGAGGTTGTCTTCACCTTGTTCTGACTATGGACCACTTTTTAACACTTAAGCTCTCATTTAGGGACTAAGTGTCCCAAAACTCTCCGAAACTCAACACCGAACGTCCTGGCAAACCAAAATAGCAGAAATAAACTTAGGGGAAGCATTTAATAGGGGACCGGGGCGTTAATTCTTAAGATGACCGGCCGGGTCATCACACCTCTGATGTTTGGCTTTGACTTGCTGGCAATATAAACATTTAGCCATATGATCTGCTACTTGTTTCTTCGTGCCTTTCCACCAATACAACTCTTTCAGATCTAGATACATTTTGATAGCACCTGGGTGGATAAAGTACCTCAAACTGTGAGCTCCCTCTATTATGGACTTCCTAAGACCATCTAAGTCAGGCACACATAACCGATTATTCAACTTCAAAACTCTGTCACTTCTTAGAGTGAAAGCAGTAATTTCTTCACTTCTAACTCCTTCTTTTAATTTCAACTAGTACGGATCTTCGTCTTGCTTAGCCTTAACATGCGCAACAAGGGAGGATTGCACTAAGGCATAAACAGTTATATCTCCTTCTTCGGTCTCATCCGACCTAATTCCATCATTTGATAGTTTTTGAATTTCTCAACCCAAAGATTTCCTTTGTACTGCAAAATGGGCCAAGACACCCATTGACTTCCTAGTAAGTGCATCTGCTACCATATTTGCTTTGCCTGGGTGATTAAGGATATTGATGTCATAATCTTTCAATAGCTCGAGCCACCTTCTCTATCTCAAATTTAGTTCTTTTTGCTTGAAGATGTAATGGAGGCTTTTGTGCTATGTAAACACTTCAGAATGCTCGCCATAAAGGTAGTGTCGTCATATTTTTAATGCAAACACCACCGCTGCAAGCTCCAAGACGTGTGTGTGGTAGTTCTTTCCATGATTCTTTAACTGCGTGGAAGAGTAAGCAATAACGTTTCCATTTTGCATAAGAACAATGAAGACCCACTCTGGGGGCATCACAATACACTATGAACCCGCCCGAATTTATCGGCAAGGTTAACACAGCTGTAGTGGTCAACCTCATCTTTAACTCTTGAAAACTCTTCTCACAAGCGTCTAACCATTGGAACTTAACTACTTTCTGAGGCAACTTAGTTAATGGAGCTGCAAGTGAGGAAAACCCTCTACAAACCTTTTATAGTAGCCAGGTAACCCCAAGAAACTCCTGATTTCGGTTGGCGTTGTCGGCCTAGGCCAGTTCTTGACTGCTTCTATGTTTTGAGGGTCTATTTTTATTCCTTCACTAGATAACACGTGGCCTAATAATGCCACTGACTGCAACCAGAACTTACATTTTGAAAACTTGGCATAAAGCTCATTCTTCTTCAAGGCCTTCAAGGCTATTCTGAGGTGTTCTGCATGATCTTTCTTGCTCTTAGAGTACACCAAAATATCATCTATTAATACAATAATAAAGGTATCCAAGAATGGCTTTAAAACACTATTCATGAGGTCCATGAATGCAACTAGAGCATTTGTCAACCCGAAGAACATCACTAGAAATTCATAGTGCCCGTAGCGAGTACTAAAGATTGTTTTAGATATATCCTATTTTCTGATTCTCAACTGATGGTATCCCGAACTCAAGTCTATTTTTGAAAAGTAATTTGCACCCTGAAGTTGATCAAATAGATCCTCAATTCTTGGCACAGGGTACTTGTTCTTAATGGTAACTTTATTCAACTGCCGATAGTCGACACACATTCTGAGAGACCCATCTCTCTTCTTGACAAACAGGACCGGGGCACCCCACGGTGAAGCACTCCGCCTGATGAAGCCCTTTTCAAGAAGGTCTTTCAACTGTTCCCTCAACTCATTAAGTTCTGCTGGAGCCATCCGACAAGGAGGTATAGATATGGATGCCAAATGATTCCCAGAAACGAGTATATTAGTCTCCATGCGGTTGAGATTAACCCCAATGGTAAATTCCCTAAAATCGTCGTGCGTCAAATCTGGAGCGAATGTCAATACTTGATAGTGGGTACTCGATTACGCGACATATCTAAAGGCGAGGTTGCACCGGCATACATTGCTTGGTACAAAAACGAAATAGAGCCTGGAAACCAGCTAAAACACCGTATCTCCAAGAATTGTTGAAACATCACAGGAGCAATGGGATTGGCTAGCCATGGAAAATGAATATAGGGCTGCCATAGGAAGATTAGAAAAGCAAGTCAAAGAGCTGCAATTCGAGAATGGTTTGCAAGCCGCATTAGATTAAGGAGAAAAGAAAAGATTAACCCAAGAAAACGAGGCATTGCGAGCCCAAATCCAAAAAATGAAAAAAATCGCAGAAAATCCCCCTAGGAGCACGAGGGATGAAAAATCATAGACAATTTGAGGTGAAAAGTGACGGAGTATGGGTTTGACTTGAATAAGGCGGAAAGCGAGCTATCTAGGGTGCGGAAAGCGAGCTATCTAGGGTTCGGAAACAATTAGCTAAAAGTAAAGAGGAACGAGGCGGCATCATTGAGAAATTAAAGGAGAAGCATGACAACGAGGTTGCTGAGTAAAACCGGAGGGTCATCATGGCTGAGAACAAAATGGCCAAGCAAGTCAGGGACCTCAAAGCCGAGAGATAACATTGTTATGCAGCAATAACAAGGTTGGAGAAGGATTTACGGCAATTCCAAGAACTGAATCAGGTAGCTAAATGAACCCTAGAGGCAAGGGCTGAACAAATTGGGTGTTTGTCGCAAGAAAAAGGTGTTATTACGGAAAGTGTACGAGCGATCGCAGACCACATCACCACAAAGTGAAACCATTGCGAGGATATGACAAGATCTATGTTCTTTGCCACTGCCATGGCCTTTGTTCGGCAAGTAATGGAGGACCTCCCCCACCTCCAAGGGAGTTTAGCACGCAAGCCCGCGGCAAGGCCAAATGATGCCTCGTGGGACCCAGGAGAACTTGAAGCATTAATGTATTCATAAAGATTACGCTTCCTTTTGTCAAAATATGTCTTAAAAGTCTATTAGTTTAACCAGGAGTCTGTATTTTCTTTTATGCATGGTTAGTTGTTTTTCGAGTATGTAGTTTGCTTTTTATCCAAGTTTGTTAGCTTTTATTTAATTTGTCAGTCTTTCGAGTCCTTGTAATCAAAGTTTGTTATATGTGGATGTAAATTTCCAAAATATCTTGATGCTATGCTTTCTGCAAGAACTACGCTCGGTCTGATTCATGCGGGGACATGATACATAGGCAATCTACATAGGATTCGACCATAATTGAATAGAATAAAAGAGAAAGTGAATGAAATAGGAAAGAGGGAGAGAATAAGGCTAACATAAAAGGGAGCTTCAGAAATAAGAGTCGGGACGACGCAAGCAACCAATGCATTTATGTGCATTCATACCCAATATGTGGCCTCTTATGTGTTAGAACCTAACCATTAACGAGTTTTTGGTGTTGTTCCAGTTTCAAGTTCGACAGGTGATTAGTACTCGCGGCATTCTAGCGACCCACTCCTATAACACATGATCTGAAATCAAGCAAGTCATGGCCAATCAGGAATCCGATGTCAGCATTATTGACCCCTCGAAGGAAGCAGAGGAATTGGACGTTAATGCTACGAATGAGGAATATGTATAAGCTTAAGCACCAAATGGCTGAAATGTACTAGGCATGGGCAAGAGGACAACCGCCTCCGACCTATCCTGCTAATCCAACCTTCATCCCGCCACTAGCCCAAGCACCTGACCAGTCTGCCACTGATCCACGTCCAAGATTTCCCATATATTCACAACATCAAGGTACTACCTCTCAACCACCACCAGCTCTGCTACCCAAAGTCACTCCTCACCCTCCTCCGCCAGTTGCCCCCATCTATGTAGCACCTCTGCCTCATGCACTTTATAGGTCGTCGAGTGAACCCCTGCTTCAAGCTTATGACCCTCAATACTATCCACCAGAACCTGCTTACAAAATCCAGGAGCCTTACTTCTATGCTCCCTATGCCGAAATCTCGACGTGAGTTGAAAAACCGATCAAAAATCCTGAGAAGGAAGAGATGCTTGGAAAGGTTCGGAGTTTGGAACAATCAATCAGGGACATGCAGGGATTAGGTGGCAAGGTGAGTGTGGAGTTCAAGGATCTTTGTCTATTACCAGACATGCAATTGCCTCCAGGTTTCAAAATGCCTAAATTTGACTTATATGATGGTCATGGTGATCCGTTTGCGCATCTAAGGGGGTTTTGTAGCAAAATGAAGGGAGCAAGGGGAAAAGATGAATTGATAATGGCATACTTTAGCCAGAGTTTAAGCGGTACGGTCCTGGAGTGGTATACTCGGCAGGATCACAATCAGTTGTATACTTGGGATGACCTGGCACAAGCGTTTGCCTGCCACTTTCAATATAATCTCGAGATTTTCCCGGATCGTATATCTCTGACAAAGCAGGAGAAGAAACACAATGAGAGTTTTAGGGAGTATGGTTTCCGGTGGAGGGAACAAGATGCTGGAGTTGATCCTCCCATGAAGGAGACTGAGATGGTTGATTATTTTCTACAGGCTCTGGAACCTACCTATTTCGGACATTTGGTGTCAGCTGTGGGGAATTCTTTCATCGAAGTGGTCAAGATGGGAAGTATGGTTGAGGAAGGCCTCAAATCCAATAAAATCATGAGCTACTCTGCAATTAAGGCAACTATTCAGGCCATTCAGGGTGGAGTTGGGGGAACCTAAAAGAAGAAGAAGGAGGAGGTAGCGACAGCAGAGTCGGGCACTTGGTTCAGGTCTCAGGCGCCATCTCATTATGCCCAACCTTGTCCTCACCGCCAAACATACCCACACACCCCATACAGCCTATCACAACATTACTACCCACCACCAGAACCCCGCTTCTCAGTCCATCACGCGCAAGCATATACCCAACCTCCCGCTCACGCACAATGGCGTGCGCCACCCCCTCAAAACACCTACCCAACTCCACAAAATCATTACCCGCCTCTAAGAGCCTTCCAACAACGCTCGAAGACCTCCTTCCGAGCCAAACCCCTCTTGAGAAATGAAAGGGTGCAGAAAAAGAAGACTTTCATCCTGCTAGGAGAATCCTACACTAGCTTATTCCACAGGATGCGACAACTGGATATGTTGAGACCAATCGACGCGAAACTGCCAAATCCTCCCCGGAAGAATCTAGATTATTCAGTCAGCTGTGAATATTGTTCCGGTGCACCTGGGCATGACACCGAAAAGTGTTGGCATTTAAAGAACGCTATCAGGAACTCCCATAGGTTTGAGGTGCAGACCCCAGAGGCACCCAGTATTAACCAAAACCCACTGCCGGCCCATCAAGAAACCATCATGATTGAGATTGGGGAAAGAAGGGGGGAATCCAAAGGGCCCTCAAAAACGGTAATGATGATCAAAGCCAGTGAGCTCAAGCCAACTGAGAATGCAAGCAGTGAGAAGCTAATATCCAGGTCAAAAGAAAAAGGTAGCAAACCTGTCATAGTTCAGGGGAGCTCAGCATGCGCGGTTGACCAAAGAAGGAACAGGAAAAAGTAACAGTACATGCGGCAGCTAGAGAACCTATCGTGGTTGTGGAAGGTGTTCGCATCGATCCAGTTATTGTAAAATTAGTGATCCAGCCACTAATCATCAACAACAAAGCCGTTCCTTAGAGATATAAGCAAGCAATAGTGATGTACAAGGGGAAAGAAGTTAGAGAGGAAGTTTGTGAGGCACGAGGTTTAACTCGGTCAAGAAGGTACTTTGCCCCAAAAGAATTGAGGTAAGGGCAGAATTTCTAAGGATTACCCAGAACCAGTGAAGAAAGTTGTGTCAGAAGAAGAGGCAAAAGAGTTCTTGAAGAAAATGAAAATTCAGGACTACTCCATCATATAGCATTTGAGGAAGACACTAGCTCGGATTTCTTTGTTGTCCTTACTAATCCACTCAGATGAACATCGTCGGGCGATGATAAAGATTTTGAATGAAGCCCATGTCCCAGATAATATAATGGTGAATCATTTAGAAAAGATTGCAAATAAAATATTCGAGGTAAACTGGGTCACATTCTGTGACGATGAATTTCCCATGAAGGGCACTAAGCACAACCGGGCTCTTTATCTGACTGTGAAATGCGAAGATGCTGTGGTCACTCGAGTTTTGGTCGACAACGGGTCCAGTGCAAACATTTGTCCACTATCCACATTGACCAAGCTGAAGGTGGAAAATGAAAGGGTCCGCAAGAATAACATATGTGTTCGAGGCTTCGATGGTGGAGGCAAAGACACTGTAGGGGATATAGTGATGGAAGTGACTATGGGGCCCGTTGAGTTCACTATGCAATTCCAAGTGCTGGATGTAGCAATCTCTTATAAACTGTTGTTGGGTAGGCCCTGGATTGATGCAGCCAAAGCAGTGCCATCTATGCTGCATCAGATGGTCAAATTTGTATAGGACATGCAAGAGATTGTGGTGCACGGTGAATGTTAGATAATACGCTTAACGCTAGAGGGGGGGTAAATAGTGTTATAATAAAATTTAGCGTAAACTTGCGGAATTTGAAATTTACAGGAAATAAATAAGTGCGTTAAGTAAACAAAAAGGAAAGAACGCACCAATGTATTCTGGTTCACCACAACAAGTGGCTAGTCCAGTCCCCGAGAGACTCTCTCGAGATTTTCCACTAACTTGTCAAGCTTACGGGTGCTCAACAAACCTTTACCACTTAAGGACACAAGCCTTAACACCTTTGCTCGGAAATACAACACTCCAAGACTTCACTGTTAAGCTTACGGGTGCCTAACCAACCTTTACAACTTAAGGACACAATCCTTAACACCTTTGCTCGGAGATACAACACTCCAAGACTTCACTGTTGGGTGCCTAACCAACCTTTACAATCTGAGGACACAAGCCTCAACAATCTTGCTCGGAGATACAACACTCCAAGACTTCGACTAAGGAAACACAAGTTCCTTACAACAAGAGAATCACAATTCTCTTCAAGTGTACAAAACACTAAACACTCAAACAATACACTCCTTTATGAGTAGATATGAGTAAAAGAAGTAAGCTCAAGATCACAACAACTTTGAACAATAATATGGCTCTCAAAATTTATGTAATGAATATAAAATGATAAGCAATAGAGAATGCAAGCTTATAGCAATTGTATGATCAGTTGTTGTATGTTGTTGTGTTTGAAACACTAAAATGAAGCTGTATTTATAGTTGAAAAACTTGGCATTACCGTTGCCTAATTGCCAATTAAGAGTTGCTGATTTTACTGTGTGACAATCGATTGTCAAGAAGTCACAATCGATTGTTTGCCAATCGTTCCAGAAATCAATCCCAGATTTTACGCTTAACAATCGATTGTCCAAGATCAACAATCGATTATTGGTAACGTTCAAAAAATCATTTTCAGATTTTACGCAAAACAATCGATTATACAAAATCAATAATCGATTATTCAGCAACGTTCAAAAAGTCTTTTCCAGATTTTAATTTCAACAATCGATTGTACAAAATCAACAATCGATTACCTAACGGTATTTGAAAACTTTACGACCACGGTCAGCTTCACAATCGATTGTTCAATGTTAACAATCGATTATTTATCAGACTTTGAAAATCATTTTAGACACTGCCTCGTGACAATCGATTGTTATATACTCACAATCGATTATTTAATAACTTTGAAAAAGTCTGGAAGACACTGCCTCAACACAATCGATTGTCATATGTTCACAATCGATTATTTTGTGACTTTGAAAAATCTGATGGACACTGTCTCTTCACAATCGATTGTCATTAGCTTCACGATCGATTATTCTGAGTTTTGAAAAACTTTGATGTACACTGCCTCATCACAATCGATTGTCATAAGGTTCACAATCGATTGTCATAAGGTTCACAATCGATTGTCATGCAGGTTTGAAAAACCTGATGCTCACTGCCTTAACACAATTGATTGTCATTAGTTCACAATCGATTGTCATGCAGTCTTGGCTTAACATAATCGATTATCATAAGTACATAATCGATTATCTTAGTCCAGATTTTTTAGAGGCACGTTTAAAAATCATTTTGACTAAAGTAAATATGCATGATTTAAAATCATTTAGCATTAAATTAAATATGCATGATTTTGTAAAAATAGTTTTACGAGAGAAGCCATGTCATGAGTCAAGTTGTCGAATCAAGATTACAATTAAGAACGACTCATTTAAACTATAAAACTTTGTATTGGTTGAATCTTGTTATCCACCAATTGTGCGCTTGTACTTGAACTTCGTCATATATCAATTTGCGCTTGTTTGTCATTCATCAAAACCTACACATAAGAACACACGTTTTAGTAGAAAGCCTTGAGAATGTGTTTCTAACAATTTCCCCCTTTTTGATAATGGCAAACTTTAAGCGGGATATGCAACTTAAACAATTTATAATGACGATTCAAGACATGCATTTGTTCCCCCTCAATATAAGCTTATAAATATTGAGAGTGCATACTCGTTATCTTCCCCCTTTTTCCATTAGCAAAAATAATATAAGAAGATGCCAAAGATGTAAATAAAACTTGTTTATTTGTTGGAAAGAAAAAACAATTACATAAGGAGGGGACAATAAAACATATCACAATAGAACCAAAAAAAAAACAAAGAAATCATTCATCATCATTTCCCGCCTCATCGTCCGGCACTGCTTCAAAGGGAACAAGACCGGCATATGGATAATGAACATGGTCAAAATATCCATGGATCTCATTTGTCAATTGACCAACAGAGGTGGTCAAGGAAGCAAGTTGGTCGGAAATGGATTGGAGAGTGAGCTCTTGAGGCGGACGAGTTCGACGGGTTGGAGGAGGAGCAGGCGCTGCATGATCACCGTCATGATGAAAGGAGGATTTTGAAATTTCCCACTTCTTGGTAATCTTTTTGAGAGGACCGTTGGAAGTGATGAATCCAGAGGCTTCAAGAAAATTCATGATGAGGAGAGCGTAAGGAAGAGGCCTATCATCTCCGATAGCGTCACGCATGTGAATCTTGACGAACCGACACCAATTGATGTTAGCTCCGGTTATTATGGCATGCATGAGCTTGGTGTCCTCTTGGGAAATGGTAGTATGGTTATGCTCACGAGGCTTGAGGACTCGGGTGATGAAATAGAAAATCAACCGATAATTGGGATCCATTCCCGTAATTGTAGGACGACGGGAATAAAGATTTGGATCATAAGAAGTAAGTCCGGTTTGATGTAGGAGGGCTGTTTCATCAAAAAGGGCTCCGGCCTCTCCGATGTACCGAAAAATGTCTTCACCATTATGAGGAAGACGGGCAATGGTATGAAGGTTTTCATCGGAAAGAAGAATTTGAACACCATTTATATTTGTCACAAGCTCACCGTCATCATCCTCATGAAGGTTGGAGTAAAATGCTTGAATCAATGTAGTATTGATGTAAGGATGGGTAAGAAGTAAGAAGTCAAGAAGTTGACAATTTTTGAGCATATTTGCAGCAGGGCCATAAGATTCAAGATACTTGTTGGTTGAAAAGCGGGGAGGAAGAATGTCGCGCTTTTCAAATTTTGTTAAAAATCGAGTAAGCTCGATGTCAGAATTAAAGTATAGAACGGAACCATCTTGATAAGGATAGTTTGGAGCAGTAGAGGAGGATGCACCATGCCTAGCAGAACGGGAACGTTTGGAGTGACGGCCCAACATTTTCACTGAGTATTGCTGGAATTTGCAAGAGACTTGAAAGAATTTTGATAGTTTGAGAGCTAAAGTTGATGCTTGAGTGAATAAAAATGAACATATATGGAGCCTATTTATAGAGGGGAGAAAGGCATTTCACTAATGGAAGAAATCTGCAGAAAATTGAAAGCTGAAACAGTCAGAAACGGTAAAAATAAATCTTACTGACCGTTAGACAATCGATTGTTGGAATGAGATAATCGATTGTCATTAAGATTTGACTGAATCTCGGAACTGACACAAATCGATTGCAGAACCAAACGGTAAAAAAAATTTGAATTACTGACATGAAATAATCGATTATCAAAATATGGTAATCGATTGTTATGTTACAGTGAGCACATAAATTTTCTGATTTTGAGAATAATCGATTATATTTTGAAACAATCGATTGTTTTGGAAAAGCATTGCTGAATGGCTGAGACGGAAATCGATTTTGCAGTTAAAGAATCAATTAATTTACAAAAGTGCATAATAAACATAAACATAAACAATCGATTAGTGATACTGCTAATCGATTTTCTGCACAGTAAGATAATCGATTATTTGCTTGGAACAATCGATTGTTCTGTGCCAAAACTTAATAATTCCCCCTACCTTTAGGGTGATGCCTACAAAATAGAATTAAACGTCTCCGACGCTCAAGTCAGTAATTAAAAAATAAATGCAACCTAAAATGTATGCATTTAGATCAACGTTTACCCGCATTCAATACTCCATTTGGACATGATTTATATTTAGCACAACATTAAACGCTAAATATTTTATCAAGTCTACTAGCAATAATGTAAAGTGAGGAACGATCATACCTATGTAGTTCTTGGTATTGCTCGTCTTACCTTTCACATTTCTGTCAAGATGGTCATCTAAATTCATTGAAGTGACCATTGGTTTGGTGTTGCTCTTTTCGAATTGATTTGGCAACTCCTTGCAACATTTAGATGGACAAATGAAAGTTCCCTCTTTCATTTGCTTAATTTGCAGCTCCAAGAAGAAATTAAGCTTGTCTATCAATGATATGTCAAATGCGATTTACAGATTCCTTGCATGACACTTATTAGTTGCTCCAAAGTAATACAAATATTTTCTACGATATCATTTTCCACAAGATTTGGAATGCAAGATATTAGTGGCATGAGAGTTTAAAGAAAATAACATTGCCAATATAGAGAGTTGTTTTGAAATTCTGTCATCAAGAAGATAGTAAACTTCATGCAATCTATTTCCCCTTAATCAGAAATTTATCAAGACGTACCGACATAGATATACCAATTGTTATAATGATAAACCCATTTGTTGGATGACATAACAAGTGTACCAAAAGTTATTTTAGTAACAGTGATACAAATTGTTATTTTTAGTAAAGCATATTACAAACGAGTATTGACTGTTAACAGATCAACCATACATCGAATTTTGAAGAACATACCAACCATTATCCAGACCAAAGGATGTGTTCATCAAGAGACGATTTTTAACAGAAGGATTTTTGTCAATTGTTAGAAACATGAGACATCTCAATTATTTTTCAAAGCTGATGATAGCATTCATCAAAAACATGAGTGAAGACTTTTTGAAGAATATGCTAATAGATAATACACACCACACAGTATACTAACAGTTATTTAAACCACAGATTGCAATTGTCAAATCATGAATGAAATGATTTTATCAAGCTAACTGTTAATACATATCAACAGTTTTGATCTTTTAAAAGCAGATAACTAACAAGTAAACTAATTGACACCAATTGTCATTTAACAACACGTTTTCAACATATGAATCAACAAAGCTAATTGATATTGATTGTTGACAAGGATATCTCAATTGTTAACGCACATCAACTATTACGACTAAGCTTATCAAAGATTCAACAATAAGGGAACCAAATTAACAACAAATAAGTCAATATTGGTTGCTAGCACATATCAACAATTCGGTTTTTGTCAAAAATGATAACTAACCGAAATTTCCTCTTGATGCAATGAGGTGTCGTGCTCGGTGCATCTACTACAATACTGTAGCCTTTCAAGCACACCTGCAAAACAGATTAATGATCTTTTGGTACCCATGCCATTTTGGGTTCTTGGGGGTTAGGCATATCATAATGATGCGATTGAGTGATATGTCGATGTCGTGTAAAACATGCAGGAGCAATATGACCAATACGTCTACAATAATGACAAGTCACGTTGGGGTTATGCATCCTTCTAGGTTCATAGTAACTTGACGGACGAAAATGGTTTACTCTATTTTCAGCATTATGACTATTGCGCGCTTTATGAACATCATTTCTCCTACTATGAGCAGCATTTCTAGAATAATTATTTCTACGTTGGAAATCATTTCTAGGTGCTCTAAAGGGTTCAAAATTCCTTCTAGTATTTGGCCTATAATATGCATCATTTCTAGGGTAGTTATTTCTAGGTGGTAAGTCATTGCTAGGTCTTCTAAAATGTTCAACATTTAGTCTAGCATGCATATTGGTTCTAGGATTGCTATTTCTAGGATCAGCATTTTTATTATTAGTGCTAGGTTGAGCCTTAGGTTGTTGGGGTTTAGCTTCAACCATTTCTTTAGGCTCATTCGTAAACCCTATGCCATGCTTGGTTGACTTCAAATTATCAAGAACATCATTCAAATTTTTGTGCGAAGAGTTAACCTTATCAAATGTGCCTTTAAGCCTTTCTACTTCATTTTTGAGATGCAAGCAAGAAGTACACTTTCTAATAGAGCTTTCGGGCTTATCGGCGCTTCTTTTTCCGAAAAACTTATTTTTCTCTTCAACTTCTCATTTTCTAAAACCAGTTTTTCAAAATCTTTTTCTTTTAGAGAGAGTTGTTTTTGAAAATCTTTTTCTTGCAACGACAGAGTTTTCTGCAAATCTTTAATAGTCTTGGACGCATCAACAAACTCACTATGTAATTTATTATAAGCATTTTGCATTTCTTCAAGCGAGTGAGATTTGGACGTACTTACCTCTTCTTCTTCGTTTTCCATGAGACATTGGCCAGTTGATTCATCATCTGAGCTGTCCGCTTTTTGAGGCATGCTTTCATACATTTCCTCCAGCTTATCCCACATCTCTTTGGCGGTTTTGTAGTGGGAATTTCTGATAGTCTTCCTGATTCAAGGCGCTATACAACATATTTATTGCATTAGTGTTGTATTCACTTACCTTGGCTTTCCCAACTTTTGTAGTCATTTGATCACCATGCTTGATGATTTGCCATAGATAAAAGTTGTTGGCTGTGATGAAAATTCTCATCCGATCTTTCCAATATGAGTAATTTTTTCCATCAAATATTGGGGGCAACATGTTAAAATCACCTTCACCTATTCCTGCAAAAGAGTCACGAGTAGAAGCCATAGATGGTTCTCTCAAACTGTTAAGTCTTCAGAGAGTTGGGCTCTGATACCAATTGTTAGATAATACGCTTAACGCTAGAGGGGGGGGGGGGTAAATAGCGTTATAATAAAATTTAGCGTAAACTTGCGGAATTTGAAATTTGCAGGAAATAAATAAGTGTGTTAAGTAAACAAAAAGGAAAGAACGCACCAATGTATTCTGGTTCACCACAACAAGTGGCTAGTCCAGTCCCCGAGAGACTCTCTCGAGATTTTCCACTAACTTGTCAAGCTTACGGGTGCTCAAAAAACCTTTACAACTTAAGGACACAAGCCTTAACACCTTTGCTCGGAGATACAACACTCCAAGACTTCACTGTTAAGCTTACGGGTGCCTAACCAACCTTTACAACTTAAGGACACAATCCTTAACACCTTTTCTCGGAGATACAACACTCCAAGACTTCACTGTTAAGCTTACGGGTGCCTAACCAACCTTTACAATCTGAGGACACAAGCCTCAACAATCTTGCTCGGAGATACAACACTCCAAGACTTCGACTAAGCAAACACAAGTTCCTTACAACAAGAGAATCACAATTCTCTTCAAGTGTACAAAACACTAAACACTCATACAATACACTCCTTTATGAGTAGATATGAGTAAAAGAAGTAAGCTCAAGATCAAAATAACTTTGAACAATAATATGGCTCTCAAAATTTATGTAATGAATATAAAATGATAAGCAATAGAGAATGCAAGCTTATAGGAATTGTATGATCAGTTGTTGTATGTTGTTGTGTTTAAAACACTAAAATGAAGCTGTATTTATAGTTGAAAAACATGGCACTACCGTTGCCTAATTGCCAATTAAGAGTTGCTGATTTTACTGTGTGGAAATCGATTGTCAAGAAGTCACAATCGATTGTTTGCCAATCGTTCCAGAAATCAATTCCAGATTTTACGCTTAACAATCGATTGTCCAAGATCAACAATCGATTATTGGTAACATTCAAAAAATCATTTTCAGATTTTACGCAAGACAATCGATTATACAAAATCAATAATCGATTATTCAGCAACGTTCAAAAAATCTTTTCCAGATTTTAATTTCAACAATCGATTGTACAAAATCAACAATCGATTACCTGACGGTATTTGAAAACTTTACGACAACGGTCAACTTCACAATCGATTGTTCAAAGTTAACAATCGATTATTTATCAGACTTTGAAAATCATTTTGGACACTGCCTCGTGACAATCGATTGTTATATACTCACAATCGATTATTTAATAACTTTGAAAAAGTCTGGAAGACACTGCCTCAACTCAATGGATTGTCATATGTTCACAATCGATTATTTTGTGACTTTGAAAAATCTGATGGACACTGTCTCTTCACAATCGATTTTCATTAGCTTCACAATCGATTATTCTGAGTTTTGAAAAACTTTGATGTACACTTCCTCATCACAATCGATTGTCATAAGGTTCACAATCGATTGTCATGCAGGTTTGAAAAACCTGATGCTCACTGCCTTAACACAATCGATTGTCATTAGTTCACAATCGATTGTCATGCAGTCTTGGCTTAACATAATCGATTATCATAAGTACATAATCGATTATCTTAGTCCAGATTTTTTAGAGGCATGCATAAAAATCATTTTGACTAAAGTAAATATGCATGATTTAAAATCATTTAGCATTAAATTAAATATGCATGATTTTGTAAAAATAGTTTTACGAGAGAAGCCATGTCATGAGTCAAGTTGTCGGATCAAGATTACAATTAAGAACGGCTCATTTAAACTATAAAACTTTGTATTGCTTGAATCTTGTTATCCACCAATTGTGCGCTTGTACTTGAACTTCGTCATATATCAATTTGCGCTTGTTTGTCATTCATCAAAACCTACACATAAGAACACGCGTTTTAGTATAAAGCCTTGAGAACGTGTTTCCAACAGTGAAGACAATCAGTGTACTTCAGGGGATGCGATCGTACCTTTCATTGAATCTGAGGACAACAAAGGGTCATGGGTCTACCAGGTGTTTGATACGGTGTCAGTGCAGAAAATCCAAGAAGGTGAGGTTTTCATGACCCCAAAGATGGCAACTGCATCCGTCATGGTGGCTTCAGAAATGTTGAAAAATGGTTTCAAGCCCGGCAAAGGGTTGGGACTTCCCTGCAAGGCATTGTGGAACAAGTGTCCCTCCCCAAAAACCTGCTAATCTTTGCTCTTTCTGTCTTAACCTTGTGAGGAACATGCTTAGACAACCATATGAGTTCCATGTTGTACTGTTGCACACATTTATTCCCTTTCTTGAGCTATTCAAACTCTGTAGCCTTAGCTTCGTTATCCTCTTCTGGGATAAAGTTAGCCATTAAGGCCTCTTCAAATTCTTCCCAAGTAGGCAGACCATCATCTTCATCTCTTTCATTTTCCCATATCTCAAACCCAGCGCCAACCACATCTCTAAGCTGGTAAGCAACCAGCTCTACAACTTCATCATCAAATGCTTTCATCACTCGGAGGGCTTTCTTGACACCCTCCAGCCACAACATCGGATCTTCATCAACTATAGAACCATGGAACACCAGAGGACTCAAATTTATAAATTTGTTTACTCTTGAGGACTCGGAAATTGTTCTGTCTATTTGATTACGGTGGAATCTCATCTCTTCTCTTGTTCTGGTTGGCCATAAAGGCTTTAAACATCTCCATAGCACTGTTGACTGCATTAAACATCTGACCCACCTCTGGGGATATAGTTGTTTTAGCTGAAGCTGCTGTTGGGGCGGTACTGGATCATCATGCTCTACCCCTTCTTCATGTTCAACCCTTGGTACTTGAACCACATTTGTAGATTACCCTTCCTTTTCTGAGTTGAAGCCTTTTTAGTTTTGCCTTGAGCCATAATAGTATCAATAGTTTCTTAAGCAGCATCCTGAGTGTCGGTGTCAGAGTTGCAAGTACGAGCCATTTGTGCGAGTTTTGGAAAAAAAATACATTAGATAATTTCTTAGAGGTAGGATCTACTGCACGATTTAAAGTATGACAAAAATGAGATTTTTCCTAAATTCTTGTAGCCTCCTATTTATAAGTATGGTGCGCATCATACCCATAAACAAGAATCTACTAACACGGTTTCATAGACCCCCTAGGACTCCATAAATCTGAGGCTCTGATACCAAGTTTGTCACGACCCATTTTCTGAATCAAGCCGAGACTGGCACTAGATCACTAAACATGACCTACCGAACCATATCTGCTTATCAAACCTATTATAACTCCAAACTTTATATGCAATAAAGCAATACTCTAACCAAATACTTTTTATTAATTCATATATTTAAATAAATCAACTCCAAAACTTTATTCATAGTAACTACTGAATTACTGCTAAGTTATTATAAAATAACATCTAAATCTCAACTCAATGACTATGTCTATAAAGCCTCTATTGATAAATTGACGCACTGATCAGGACATGAGATTTCCTGGTTTGTTCTCTAAGTAACAAAGAAATAACTAAATAAAGATTACTCTAAGGAATATTCCACGAACAAAAGTAGAGCTCACCAATAGCTTTGGAAGAGAAAGAAGTCCTAACTCGTAGCTTGCTCGCCTGCAAATCCGGTTCCTACGTTATACGATAGACCAACCTAGGTTCCTAAAAGAGAACATCAGTACCATCCATTATACTCAGTGAGTCTCAACAACAAGGGCGAAACTATAATAACATATACATTATGAGCAAACGTTCTAAATGCATATAAAACATAAAGCTTATAAGAATAATTCTAAGTAATTGCCTAATAGCAGTTTATGAATATTCTAAAAAAATTCTTTTCTTTTTTCTAAAAAAGTACTTCTCTTTATACTTTGGGAGTTCCAACTATCCTGACTTAATTCTGTGTCAGTTTCCGTATGATCGACACAGGTTTGATCCTAACCTGATATAATAGGCCCAATCCACGAGGTGCCACTCGCTTCATGGTTCTCAGCGCTCATGTATCATACCTAAGCACGGCTAAGTAAATTCTCAGCAACGAGACCCTCGGCTCATGTGCTCCCTACTTTGGCACAAGTAGTTTCAGGAAGTTAACGCCTTGGTCAGGACCCTCGGCCCGGACGATGACCCCTTCTCAGAATAAAGGATACTACAAAAAATCTTTTCTTTCTAAAACTTCTTCGTATGGCTTTTCAAGTCTAAATCTTTTCTTTATTGAATATCATATACATGCTCATATTGGTATCCTTAAATATAAAGCATGTCATAAGAATGAAATAAACATGTATAAATATTTCTAAAAATGCTTTCTTCTTCATAAATTTTCACTATGAAAATAACATATAAGAATAACACCAAAAAATAAAAATTTATGCAAAATTTTGCCAAAGTATATGAGTGTATGACCATCTTTCTACTTTTCAAATTAAACCACAAGACATAGTCCACTCAACTGTAAACTAAAAAAGATCATTTGACTAGTACATACAAATAAAATTATATATAGTGGTTAATAGTTTTAAATCAAGAAATCTTTTCAGCTAAGTATTAAAAGAAACATGAGTTCTAATCCGTTCTATATGTTCATCTTCATCTTCAAAGCCTGTATTTTAATCTCCCTTTTATCTGTCAAAGCAGATACATATGAAACCATAGAGGTGCAATTGTTGACATAAATTCCCGTATTGGGAAGGAACAGAAAAAAACTATAGCTATAGCATATAATAATAACATAAAAATCTAAAAATTTAAGTACATATATCATAATAGATCATCTAAACTTTTGCTAGAATAATTCTAAGTTAATGGGTACTCACTCGCTTCAATTAAATAAATATAAACTCTTTTAAGCAATTCATTAAACACCTTGTATGTGTGCCTTTGTGAGTTAAACCACTTTAGTAAATGGTTATATCAACTCACCTCAAAACTTTTCGAGCAAATATATAGGCCCCGGTCCAATTGACGTCAGTCAAACAATCGATTCTACAACAATCTATGCATTTTAATCAATTTTAAAGTACTACACCTAAATATGAAATTTATTGTTGATATAGAGGAAGAAGAGAATTAATTATTCTATTCTTATCTATTACTACTATAGAGTAATTGACTAAAGGAAATTTTATATACTTGAGTTCAAGAATTTGTGATTTGTATAGAACTCTAGAATTTTATTTTCGCTCTGCGTGCCTTGAGATTGCTGCGTGAAAAGAACAACCTTCTGTTTTTGTTTTTAAAACTGCGTTCTATTTCTTTTTGTTATAAGACTTTGCTTAAGTCTTGCCTTTTACAGCCCTTTATGGGTAACGCACGTGGTCCCCTTTTTGTTTTGTTTTGTTTTCCCGTTTTTTAACTTAATTAATAATTAATGATATTCACCTTTAATAATTAATAATATTAAAATTATTAATATTCCCTTAATTTTATCCAATTATGTTAGTGTATATATATATTTATAACATATATATATATAGGCAAGATCAAATTAATAATAATTTAATTCTGTAATTAGCGTGTCTCAAAACATGATTATAAATTTGAGAAGTGTTACAAAAATGGACCATCTATCACATGTCGCGCTCACATTCCATGAAGTGCTTTCACTAAACAGGTTTAGGTGAAACTAACTATGTTGCTAGGAATATAGTGTTGCTGCATACTTAAACATATATAGTGGCAGTTGCAGCCAATGGGTGCTGAGATTTATTAGCCGCGGGAACCATTTAAAATGATGTATAACAAGCACTATTTGTGCAAGCTATAAAGGCAAAATAAAACACGTATGCGAAACCAAATGGATGTTGGTGTTACTGTTTATGCGCATAAATGTGGCATATGCTCGCAAACAAGACACGACCGTCATAAATGTCCTTCAACTGGTTTGATTGATGGTGGTATCCAGCTCTTGGCGCAAGTTCGTCTAGTGTACTAACTATCAAGGATACACGTAGTATTTTATTTTCGTAATATATTTTATAATAAGTGTATGTCCTTGTCTATGTTGCAAGATGTATCAAATAAAATTATATTTTCACATCCTTGTTACATCTTATTGAATTTAATATTTTCAATTGAGTAAATTAATGAATTTCTCCCTCCCGTTCATGTAACAAAAAATAGTGTTGGATTAAAAAAGAGAAAATTTTTATGTTCAGTTTCGAGTTTCACATTAACATTATTAGAAAACTACACTGTTAGAGAGGAAAGATATTTGATAAATATGTAAATATATATAGTACAGTTAAATACTACGTTTTGTGTTTTCTTGTCAATATGAAAAAGCTTCCCCACTACGAAAAATTTATTTTGTATCAGAAAAAATCTTTAACACGCCAAGCAAGCGCGGTTAAGTACTATGTTTTGCGTGAATATATATAGCGCAGTTAAATACTACATTTTATGTGTTGTCTTGTCAATGTGAAAAGCTGCCCACTGCGAAAAAGCTGTTTCATATTAGAAAGAATCTTTAACATGCCAAACATGGCGCGATTAAATACTACATTTTGTGTGAATATATATATATATATATGTAGTGCGGTTAAATACTACGTTATGTGTGTTTTCTTGCCTATAAATAACGGGCGCATTCTAGTTATTTTATGCGCTTAGCCATAACAAATAACAAAACTTTCCATAAAGGCAGGGTTTTTTAGTTTTAAGAAATGTTTGACCGCATGTATGTACCAATGTGCCAATGTGGCAAACACTGTATAATGGCAGACTATTGGGATGATAGTCAAGTTGGGCATAGATAATAGATGTGGGTGTACATGTTTGGAGGCAACAATGGAAATTTTTGCATTTTTGAGGTATGGCTTGATGTACCCTGTAAGTAGGAATGCTACAAAAAATCTTTGCAGTATCTTCATGATTTTACAAAAAAACTGTGGTAAAATAGTGGCTACGACCTCCTCGCCAGCCGCTACGACCCCGTGGGACAGCCCTGCCTCGTGGGGCACCTCTGCCTCATGGGACAGCCCTGCTTTGTCGTCCCCTTGCTCGTGGGAAAGGGCTACCTCAATGGTAGTGCTCTAGTTCCAGATAAGCAGGGACGTTCTCTAAGCGCTCGCCTTTTCTGGCTCGATAAAGTATCCAAGCAGCTAGCTCTATAACCTGCCAGTCATATTCCTTCAAAGCGACCGCAGGATCACTGACATGTTGCTGCATCTGCAGTCCTAACTGGTCGATTAAATGTAGGCCAATAGCCTGCACGACATGTAAAATATATATTATAGAACCCTATATCACAGTTATAAGTAAGAATACAAAAATAACATACCAGTGCCTCATGCCTCCCGGCATATGGAACATACCGACCGCCAGCTCGATGAATGGGGTTCACGATGAAAAATCGAGTAACACCGTGGTACCGGGCCATATAATCATGCTCAATATCCTGCCGACTCGGTGAAGGGGGGAGGCGGAATCATGTAAAATTGCTGGTCCCAAGTAAATATTTTATCTTGTAGCCATGCCAAATATTCATCGTACACCTTGGTAAGATCATCCCGTTGGTAATGTATGGTCTGCCATGTGGGCAGTGTTGGTACGATCTATGGCCTGCCAAACTGGCCAAGTTCCCACTCGTTGGCATGATGCTCCATAATATCAAGGCAGAATAACAGGACGGAAGAGCCCCACATAAGTGGGCCGTCCGAGCAATAAAAGGGCAAGCCAGCTAACAACGCAACATTGTATGGCGTCCAGATGAACTGTTAAGGAAGAACAGAAATGTCAGTATACACAACTTGTGTTTGAAGCAATGACAAGTAAATGTAGATATACATTTATCTGTGCACCATCCAAGAAAACCAATATATCCCTGCATAAGGAGAGACCCGATCTCTAAAATCCTGTAGAAACCTGTCTCCCGCAGGTATGTGACTACACGGGCATGGAGAACTTTGTTATGCATAAAGTCCTACATGTCATCCACTCTCCTAGTGCAGAGAGTCTGGGTCAGTAACTCACCCTCCCATATGTGGCGGACCTATGATCTCCCTTTAACGAGAGTAGCTTATTGATAGAAGGTCCAGGATGAATAGGCGGCACCTCCATTCGTATTCTGTAAATTAAATAACATTAATTACATGTTAGTTTTATAATTTTATATGTTTGTTTGTAAATTAAATAATTAAATTTTATAACTATATAATATTTAATTATAATGTATTCACACAAGGGTTCCGGGCTCGACATTTGAGGTCCATTTGCACAAAGATATCCTAAATTCTTCTATGATTTAGTTTTATTATAATTTTATATGTTAGTTTGTAAATTAGATAATAAACTTTTATAAATAAATATTACCAAATGGGTTCCAAGCTCGATATTTGAAGTCCAATAGCACCAATTTATCCTGAATTCTTCTATTTGTTAGTTTTATTATTTTACATGCTAGTTTTATAATTTTATATGTTTGTTTGGAAACTAAATAATTAATTACAATTATACAATATTTAATTATTACATATTAATATATGGGTTTCAAGCTCGATATTTTCGGCCTAGTAGCACCAAATACATGTTGACTACAATTGGACAGAGTTTGTATTTGATATATCAGTTATTTTGACATATTTTTGAGTATAAGAGATACTTAAACTACAGGAAAACTACGTTAAAAGGAACTACATTTTAATACGCTAAAAGGCACTACATTATACTATGATAAAAGGCACTATATTTTACTACGCTAAAAGACATTACATTTTACTACCCAAAAATGCATTATATTTCTAGTCATTAAGCAAATAAATAATTTAAACCACATAAAACACAATAAATACATTGTAATCACAAAAATACATATAAAATAGTAATCATAATTAATTAAAATTTTTATTCACAAATAATAATTATTTACAATTTTTACATATTTTTTTACAACATTAATATCTTAGTCTGGATAAAAATAACGTACCAATTTAATCGCCAAAAAAATACAAAACAACATAAAACACATTCAAAACAACTAATATGCATTATTTATACGAGTTTGGACATAAACTAAATCAGAATACCTCAATTTATGTTTTTCGAAAAGTTGAAGATTTGAAAATTTTACTTCGAAACAAGCAACTCATCACAATAGAAGGCTTGGCCAGAATGTGGGGCCAGCAATATCTACTTTTTATGGGATGAGTGGGGTCCACATGAACATTTTGGATCGTTAATGGAGGGTTGTTGAGGTGTATTGGAAAAAATTATATTTAAAGAAACGTGTCAAGACGCGTAGACTGATTGAATGATTAAACAATTATAGCTAGCCAAGAGGCACGAGCTGCAACAGGTACAAGCAAATGATAGGAGAAGATGTACGTGTAGTTATTCAAATAACTCAGCACCCGTACCTATTGAACTCATTTATATCTGAATGTCAAAAGGAATGAATCTGAGAATAGAAAAGTGTGCAAATAGGAAATTTAAGGGACATTAATATGGAATAAATTAAGGAATTTGTATTGAACGTAATGATTATGTAGCGTAGCATTCAATGTATTTTATTACTCATAATAGCATTATTATGATTAAGCCAAAACGTATATCTCTAAGACACCTATAAAAGGGAGACATCTAATCAGTTGAGGACACAAAATCATTGGAATATATTTTGGTTTACTTGCTTTTCTCTTGAAATACTCTTTTGGCTACTTAAATTATTTCCTTCTATACAGTCTTTTGATTATCAGTAACCCGTGTTCTTCTAAATTCTAGCTTATACTAAAATTTTATTTTTTGGTTAAACAAATTGGTGCCGTTACCGAGAATCTGATAATCTATTTTCTCTCGCTTAACTTTTCTTGTTGATCAAACATGTCAAACAACAATGCTAACACTCGAGGAAACCAAGAAAACCAACAAAATCAGGGAGAGCCATAGGGTATTAACACTTCAATTCCTACTCCGCAAGGCTCTCCTGTACAATCTCGTGAGGTAACCCCTGATGAGTCTTAGATGAATGAGCATGCTCAATTTGAGAATGCTAAAATTGTTGATGGCGCTTTGCAGAAACTAATTACTGCTCAAGTCAATAAGGCTGTTGAATCACTTGTAAACCCGTTACCTGTTGCAACCCCTTCACCGACTCCAAATAATAACACTTTGGAAAACCCTCGTTCTGGACTTGTCAACTCAGGCAAAGGAGGAATTCCCAGTGAATCACAAAAGAGGGAACCATGTAATATTGTTAATTCTGATTTATAAAACTTAGTACTAACCTTGCAGAGACAACTCAAGGAGCAAAGTGAGCGCATATAGCAGATACCAGGGGTGCCACCTGTAATCAAAGGAGTAGATATGGATCGATATTCACAACAACTCTGGAAGCCAAGTGTTGCTCCTCTTCCAATTCCAAAAAAGTTCAAAATGCCTGACTTTCCAAAATATGATGGAACATTAGACCCACGAGACCATGTGAATGCATTCACGACGGGTGTAAAAGGCAGCGACTTGAATAAGCAGGAGATTGAATGTGTATTAGTTAAGAAATTTTGTGAAACACTCACTAAAGGAGCGCTCACATGGTATTCCATTCTACCTGAAAATTCTATAAACTCTTTTGCTGAGCTTGCAGATTCTTTTATCAAAGCACACTCGGGAGTTCAAAAGGTGGAAAAAAGAATGGAAGATATTTTCAAGTTAAGCAAGGGGACTCAGAATTCCTTAGAGAATTCGTGGACAGATTCCAACGTGAAAGAATGACATTTCCATACGTACCTGACAACTTGGAAGCTATAGCTATCGCAAGCAATTTGAATGAAAAAAGCTCAGAAGCCACAAGGAGACTCAAAGAAAGCCTTCGAGAGTTCCCAGCTACAACGTGGAATGATGTTTATAATAGGTATAGCATGAAGTTGAAGACTGGGGAAGATACTGTTCCACAATTTCAAAAAGAAGAAAAGGTGAGTTCAAGACGTGCGGAGACCGAAAAAGATTTAGTAAAAATAAATACGAGCCTTACACGGGACTTGCGAGAAAGGACTCACGATAAAGACATGATAGCCAAAGGTATGATTATAGACAAAGAAACAGAGAATCAAGTTCTTCATCAATGTTCAGAAATGAGAAAAATAACTACGAGTCACGAGATGATGATACAAATTTGAAAGCAAGATTTGGTGGCTATAATTTCAACGTTAGCAACTCCGAGCTCTTGGCTGTTTTGAGAAGCATGGGAGATAAGGTTCAATGGGCAAAGGAAATGAGATTGAATCCAAACAGGCGCAACTCTGATCATTGGTGCAAGTTTCATAATGACCATAAAACAACCGATTGTAGATTTTTACAAAGTGAAGTTTATCATTTATTGAATCAAGGATATCTCACCGAGTTGTTCAGCAAGAAAGGCGAGCAAGCTTACATAAAAAATAGGCAGAAACCTCTAAAACCACCGTCCCTCCAAAAGGACAGTCAACATTATAAGTGGAAGTGAAGATATCAATGTTATATCATACAAGGCTGCTAACAAGATTTCAAAAATAACATTTACCCAAGGGAACGGGTGCAACACGTCTTAGAAGAAGACAACATTACATTCAATGATGCAGATGCAGATAGCGTATTAATATCGCATAACAACGCACTGGTAATATCTTTAATTGTATATGATACTAATGTAAAACGAATTTTGATTGATCCAGGTAGCTCCGTGAATATTATTTTGCTAAGAGTATCGCGTGAAATGAGAGCCGAAGATAAAAGACAGTTGAGGTCACCACAACACAAACCTCAACTGATCAAGATCAAACAGATATGGGCTCAAGACCTGATACTATTCAAGAACCAGAAGAAAATAAAAATATTCAAATCACAATAGAAGGATTGGAGTCTGTCGTGTTATTTGCTTAATGACCAGCTAGAAAAGTTTACGTCGGAGATAATCTTAGCCAAGGAATGAGAGGTAAGTTAATTCAATTTTTGAAAACTAACGTGGACTGATTTTCTTGGTCCACTCTAACATGACAGGGATTCCACGCGAAGTGATGACTCATAAATTAAATGAAGATCCCTCGAATCCTCTAGTCAAAAAAAAAGCAAAGAACTTTCAAGAATCAAGTGATTCAAGATGAAGTCCAAATATTGCTGGAAATTGGTTCTATTCGTGAGGTAAAGTATCCTAACTGGTTAACTAATACTGTTGTAGTTCCAAAGAAGAATGATAAGTGGCGAGTTTGTGTAGATTTACTGATCTTAATAAAGCTTGCCCTAAAGATTCTTTTCTACTATCACACATAGATGAACTGATTGATGCGACTGCAAGTCATGAGCTATTAAGCTTAATAGATACATATTCAGGTTATAATCATATTAAAATAGATCCAGGAGATGAGGAAAAAACTTCATTCATAACAGACATGGGGACTTATTGTTATAAGGTAATGCCCTTTTTTTCTAAAGAATGCAGGTGCAATGTATCAAAGGTTAGTTACCAAAATGTTTGAATAATATTTAGAAAAAACCATGGAAGTATATATATAAATGATATGCTTGTTATACCTCACTATTCAAAGGATCACGTATCCCATTTATCTGATACATTTTCAATTTTGCGCAAATTTAATATGAAATTAAACCCCGAGAAATGTGCATTTGGTAATGCATCAGGTAAATTTTTGGATTTTCTTGTTTCTACCATGGTATTGAAGTAAATCATGCACAGATTAAGGCCATTGAAGAAATCCCCGTTATACTTCCACACAAGAAAGAAGTTCAAAGATTAAGAGGGAGAATTGCAGCTTTGGGGAGATTCATTTCTAAGTCATCGGGAGAAATGCATTAAATTCTTCTCGGCCCTAAAAAGGTAGGATCATTTTGAATGGAATGAAGAATGTCAACAGGCACTCAGGAATTTGAAAATGTACTTGTCAAATCCACCTTTACTGACAAAACCAAAGGTAGGGGAAAGACTACTTATTTACTTCGCCGTCGGAAGTAGCGGTAAGTGTTGTTTTGGTCATAGAAGAGCAAGGTAGACAATCCCCCATCTATTATGTTAGTAAATCTTTGTTAGATACGGAGACGTGGTTTCCTCAGTTAGAAAAACTTGCACTTGCATAAATCATGACATCTAGTAATTTACGACCTTATTTTAAGTGTCATCCTATTGCTATAGTAACTGCTTACCCTTTACGAAATATATTGCATAAACATAAGTTATCAGGGAGATTGTCTAAGTGGGCTATAGAGTTAAGTGAATACGAAATCACCTATCGACCTAGGGCTGCTATAAATCACAAGTATTAGCCGATTTCATGGCTAATTTTAGCCAGGGTATGCAATTTGAAGCAGAAAAAGAATTACAGGTGTTCAATGGAGCTAACCCAAGAACTTGGACTTTATTCGTTGATGGTTCATATAACGTAAAAGGTGCAGGTTTAGGAATTGTTTTGGTACCACTTATGGGTGAAGCCATTCGACAAGCTTTTAAATGTAACTCCATAACTAACAATGAAGCGGAGTATGAGGCTGTAACTGCAGGTCTAGAATTGGCACGAGAACTTGGGATAAATCAGATTATAATCAAGCGTGATTCACAACTCGTGGTTAATCAAATGCTAGGGACTTATACAGCAGGGAAACAAGGATGCAGCACTACCTAAAAAAGGTACAGGGATTGATAAAGCAATTTCAAACTTGGAAAGTTACACAAATACCAATGGATGAAAATATTGAAGTGGACTCTTTAGCCAACCTCGCGTTTGCGGCTGATATGGCAAGCGACACAAACGCCTTAGTTATACATTTATTTCATTCAGTACTCGACCCTGATAAGAATGAGGTAAATTTAACAATTTAACTTGAGATTGGAGAAATGAGATTGTTACCTTTTTGCAGTATGGTACCGTGCCTGATGACAAGGAGAAAGCTCATGCACTTCGAAAAAAGGCTGCCCGGTATTGCTTAAAGCAACGCAATTTATATCGTAAAATGTTCGGTGGACCTTTAGCAAGATGTATCGGACCTTCTCAAACGGAGTATGTAATGAGAGAGATTCATGAGGGGCATTATGGGAATCACGCAAGAGGAAGATCATTGGTAAGACCCTTGTTAGAGTAGGTTATTATTGGCCTAAAATGGAAGAAGAAGCAGAAAGTTTCGTGGCTAAATGCGATAAATGCCAAAAGTATGGCAACAATATGCATAGACTTGCAGAATTATTACATCCAGTAATCCCACCATGGCCATTTATGAAATGGGGAATGGATATCGTTGGTCCACTACCACAAGCAAAAGGACATGTAAAATTTTTGCTCATGCTTACTGATTACTTTACTAAATAGGTAGAGGCAGGCGCATTTAAACAGAAACGAGAAAAGGAAGTCAACGATTTCATTTGGAGGAATATCATATGCTGATTCGGTATATCAAAGGATATGGTGTGTGATAATGGCACTCAATTTGTAGGAGCTCAAATCACTGAATTTTTTCAAAGTTGGAAAATTAAAAGGATTACATCAACATCGTATCATCCAGTGGCTAATGGGCAAGCATAATCGATGAACAAGGTTATTATCAAAAATCTAAAGAAGTGATTAGAGGAATCAAAAGGTAATTGTCCTGAAGTGTTACCTGGAGTCTTATGGGCATATCGTAGAACTGCTAAAACAAGCACAGGAGAAACACCATTTTCATTAGTCATAGAACGATATTACAATCAAAAAACACGCGTCAGATTCTTCAAAATTTGGGACTTCATGCATAAAAAGGTTTTTCAATCTTCGAAGGCAGCGAACGCGGGTAAATTAAGTCCAACATGGGAAGGACCCTATAGATTTCATAGTATAGCAGGAAAGGGAGCATATGAACTGGAGACAATGGATGGCAAGATACTTCCTTCACATTGGAATGATCTTCGTTGAAAAGATATTATTTATAAGGAATACTCACGGTCAGGTATCATTATTTTAAATTAAAATTTTAAATTCTAAGATTTTTCTAACGATTTTAGATGATAGGAAAAAATCTAACCCGTACTAAATGATGAGTCACGACCTGTAAGGCACATGGAATAACCTAAAATTCCTGGAGAGGGTTATAATTATTCTGGTAGAAACTTAAACGAGTTAAGCAGTCCTCATCTATTATCGCACCTCCAACTCCCGGATGTTATTCCTTTTCAGGGAAAGAACCAAATGAGAGAAGCTATCAAGTGCTCGAGGCTTCATACTTCAAAATTCAAACACTTGGCGGACTACATAATATACATAGACATGTGTATACAGAAGTCATGAAGTCACAAATGTGTATAAAGAAAGACATAAAGTCATAAGATGGAGCCATGAGTTAAGGCCAAAGAGAAACCTAACTATAGTTAGGGTATAGGCTATGTACTGAAACGAGTTATAAGGAAAAACTCAGGTCTATTATTCTTCTTTTGTAAAAATCTATTATACAAAAAACAGTTACGAGAAAGTTGTAGATGTACCTTAAGTTAGGGATGTGCATTCGAATTGGTTTATCGATAAATCAAATCGGTTACTTGTTGTCGAAATCGAAATTTAAAAAATTGAAATCGTATTGAAACAGTAAAGATAAGCATATGTACAAATCGATAATCGATAACTAATTATCGAAAGGGTCAATCGAACCCCTAAACTACAGACACTTGTTAAATGAGTAATTATCTATTTGTGTAGATTATTAGAACATTCAAAATCTACATATATTCCGCTACTATTTTGAAGAGGCTATACAATATTATTCCGTAATCTATACCCTTTCCATTACCCTAAGTCTCTTACCCTATTATTTCCTATACCACATTTAAGGAATGATCATATTTAAAGATCAAGGGAATGAAGTTAAAATTAATGGAAAACAGAACTAGCCGTGATGATGTGTTTTATTTTGTTTTGTTATTTTATTCCGTTGGAGTGTTGGTGGCATACATTTGATCCCTTACTTTAGTTTTGTTGCATGTGCTTGTTGACACAATTTTTATATTATAAATGGTGTTCGTCTTAGTTTAGCTTCTTTTTGCCCATATTACTTAGACGCGTTTATAGCGATATACTTTCCGTGGAATCCCACAAATTTTCTTATTGGTGTAATCGATAATCAAATCGATAAGCCCCCAAAATTGATAAATCAAAATCGAGCAAATCAAACCTTATTGAAATGATAACGATAAGCATATGTACAAATCGATAATCGATAAGTAATTATCGATAAGGGTCAAAGTTGAATCGATAAATCAAATGCATACCCCTACCTTAAATACATGTAAAGTATTATTCAAAACCTATCAAAGTTATTTCAAAGAAATACGTGTGTTCCTAGTTCGTTTATCATATGATAACACCATTATAAAGTTGAGACGACTTCTTCATTAAGTGTCGAAATATAAAAGGGCCCTCTTAAATAAAACTCATGCTTAAGTTAATTAGCCATGAGATTAGCAGTAGCATTTTTATAGGACAAAAATGCAAAATTATTCTATAAGTCCTTAAAAAGAAAAATAAAGGCAAGAGTAAACATAATAGAAGTTTGAAATACTAACATGAAGAACTTCTTAATTAAAATAAAAACTTAAGACTAAGCACAAACTTAGTCATAAAACTAAGAAATTATTTGTACAAATTGCCCCATAAAAGACTTGGGGACTTGCATCTCCAAAAATCAACCCTCAAACAAAATTAAGGGTTTGGTTACAAATTTTCCAAATAAAAACAAAGTCATTAAATTTGATCATTGAGAAGTTTGTGGAACTGAAACGGAAGCATCAACAGCAACATGCTCAATTTGGGCAGGTACATCAGCAGTCACAGGTTCAACTTGGCTTTCAGCAGTAGGCTCGGTTAGGCTTGAATGAGTCGCAATATTAGAATGAACTTCAACATTCACGAGAGTTTCAGCCACGAGAGAAGGAAAATCGTGAGGTTGTTGAGCTTTTTCAATGGCTTCATTGATCTTAGCTAATTCTAACTCCAGGTTGAAGTTTTCTTGACCAGCTTAAATCAGGGTATCACGACGAGAATTCAAAAATGCCCAACTTACCTCAACAACAGACTTTTCTTCAAGGGTCTCATAATCCTTTTCCCAATTGGCAATCTCATTCTTTAACTCTTCATTTTTAGCCAGGGCGGAGTTATAAGAAATTTGAAGAAAAGCGTGGCAGTTCTCTAAAGCACACATCTTATCAGTAGAGACTCGAAGGTCTACTTGTGCTTAAGTTAAGCTTTGTACGAGCTCCCCTGCATAAACTTCTTTTTGAATTGTGAGAGCTTTCAACTCTCTGATCTCCTTACTGGCTTTAGATAGCTGTTATGAGAAGGTGGATTTGAGATGTTCTTTCTCTTTTTCTACTTGGCTTGAGGAAGTCTTTGCAATTCCTAACTCTAAAGTTAAGGCCTGCACCTGCTGCTCTAAGATACCCTTTCTCTCTTGTAAGTCTTCCACATCAATTTATGCACTTTCAAATTGTTCCTTCCAATTGATCGCCTCCGATTGAGAATCACGTGTTATCTTCTCTAAGTCGCATGTTGCCTTCTTCGAGAGGGATTCTGTTCATTATTTCCGTGCCGATAAGATTGGCCTAAGCAAAAAGGAAGGGAAATAAGAATTCCAAAGATAAAAATTTTTACTAAGTAAAGAAGAAAGAAGAGGAAAGTACCTTTAAGGTAGTATGCACAATATCGTTCATCAGAGTCAAGTAACTATCGCTCTCTATCCTTGATTTTTCAATTGGGCCAACTAAAGGCTCCAACCACACATTTGCTTGACCTAACTTTCTCAAAAGGCTGCTGTCAGCAGGAACTTCAATAGTAACCCTCCTTATAGCGACACTTCTACTTGAAGAACCCCCTTTCTGTATGATGAATTATAGGAGGAGGAATTGACAAAGGATGAGTGGTAGAAGAAGTAACAACAGTAGAAGAATGAACATAAACAACTGGAGACGGTAAGGGAGAAATCACAAGCTCGAATGTTGAAAAAGAAGATAGGGGTATTTCATTTAAAACAGACCCTAAATTACCACTACCAAAACCACTGACGAAGATATGATCAAGAGATTCACGAGTATCATAAGGAGGGACATCATCGTCAGGAATGATTAATGGAGTCTCGATCGGTTCGGTAAGAGGAGCAGTAAAACAAGGAGAAACTTCAGCTTTGTCACCAGAGACGACGCGTCCCCTAGCTCGTGGTCTCGTCACCAAGGAGCCACCATTTTCTTCTTCTTCAATCTGCCTCCTCAACAGCTTTCCTTTTTGCAGAAGAAGAACCCAAGACTATTTCTCAGGCTCTTTCTAAGGAGATACGGGTTCCCGAAGGAGTACGGGTTCCCGAGGAGACACAAGAGGCTGCAACTGCTTCAGCAGAAACCCCTCGAATAGCAAATCCTGACAAAAAGAAGGATGAGATTAAAGCAAAAGAGATATATATATATATATATATATATATATATATATATATATATATATATATATAAGAAGAAATAAAAACTCTTACTATGAGCACGTGATTTTTGCCTCACTTGAAATGTTTCTATAAGTCGTAAACTAGGATTTTTCTTTTATTATTTGAATTTTTAGGAATTAATTGTGTGATTTTGTGTTTATTTGCATCTTTTCTTTTATTATTTGAATTTTTAGAAATGAATTATGTTATTTTGCATTTATTTGCATTTTTATTAGGAATTAATTACGCGTATTTATATTTTTATTTTATTATTTAAATTTTTAGGGGTTAATTGCGTGATTTCGTGTTTATTTGCATTTTTCCTCATTAACTGTGTGATTTCGTGTTTATTTGCGTCTTTCTTTTCTTATTTGAATATTTAGAATTCAATTGCATAAATTGTATGTTTATTTGCATGTTGAGTGCATTTTTATTCACAAAAAATACCATGTTAGTCAATTAGTCCAATTTTGGATGTAAATCAGGTTTTGTTAATTTATTGTTAATAGAATAATTTAATTTAGAAATTTAAACAAATAAGAATAAAAAAAGATTTGGAAATGTGGTCTTGTTTTAAAAAGGCCAACTTGGGCTACTTTTGCAAGTTAAACTAGCCCAAAATCCTCAGACCTGACCCAAACCCACATCCCAGACCCGGTACAAGCCCACACTTCATCAAAACGACGCCATTTTGGCGTCCGTTCATCTCAACTGTCCAAACCCCTCAATCTAACGGCTCAGATTGAGCCTTGAATTTTAAATAAACTATCCAAACCTATGTAACATTTCAAGAGACCAAATTCACCCTCATCGTACCATCCCCTGCCGGTGTAACACCACCTCCAATCTACCATAACACCACCGTCCTCCGCCGGTCGAAAAGCGTTGCCGGCGGCGGCGTAACTCCAATAGCCTCCAAATTTACATCCCAGAATCCCCATCTCCTCTTCCCAATCCCCCTGAGATCACCCTTCGAAACCCTCCCTAGACCGTCGAATATTTGTCAAGAGCACGGCAGCTCCGCTGTCCACGGCAGCGACCGGTGACCAATGACTCCCAAAGTTACACCCCACGCTCCCCTCTTTCCAACCCTACCATTGGCCACCCTCGAATGTAACCCCAGCCCTTCGAATATTCGTTAGAAGTGGCCAGCCCCGCCATGCACGGCAGTGCCCCGTGACCAATGACTCCCAGATTAACATCACCCAACCCCCTTAGCCTCCCCCACCCAAAAAAAGAGTCTAGCTTCCTTAGAATAATTTCCAAACTCCTTAAATGCCAAATCTAGGATTAGACCTAATGTTGAGATTAAATTCTCGAAGTCGTTTGAGCCCTGAAATGGAGTGGCACGTTTGTTTTGGCAAAACAAACATGTGACTCCGTTTTGGGATTTAATTCCTTTCAGTAGACCATTTGAAAGAAAGCCAGTAAGTTCACTCATTCTTAATTTGTTTTTTTGTTCTTTTTTGCCTGGTTTAGCCGTTGAGTTTGACTTCGTTTCTATTTTTCTTTGTTTAATTTAAAAATGGCATCTCATTAGATTATGTTTAAAATTCTACTGACAATTGTGATTTTGATTATTAGGAGTCCTGAACGTCTATTGTAAACTTTTAAATCCTGCTTTGTTTGCCATGCTTGTTTTAGGTTTAATTTTAAAGTGTATGCAGTTGTCTCTAATTTTTTTAGTGTGCTTAACTTCTGAGCTGGAATGTTGGTTAATAGTTCACATGCAATTAGGGTTAGTCATGATTGTTTGGTGATTTCCTAATTTTTGAGTTTTGATTAATGGTTCACATGGCTTGGGTGTTGGTTTCTGAGTTTAAGTTTTGATAGTGGTAGCATCCTATGTTTTTCTTTTAATTTTTGAGTTATTTGACCTAATTTTGATTGCTGAGGATTGATTAGCATTTGTTCTTGGTTAATGACTCAATAACATTAGAGTTGGATATAGCTGTTAGCAATGTTAGGTGTTAGTCATTAGTTACAAGTTAGTAAAACAGTCTTTTTCAACATCTAGGGGTAATATAGAATTTTAATTTAGCACTTGCAATTTCCAGAATAAAATAGGGGTAATATAGAGGTTTAACTTGGATTTGGTAATTTTAGGAATAAAATAAGGGTAGTATATGTAGTTCATATATGGAGGACAATTTTATATTTTAGACCCTTCTAGAAGGGGTCTTTAATATAAAATTAGTAGTCTTATTGCAGTAACTTGGGATACAAGTCAAAAAATGAGGGCCTAAGTAGGTAAAATCTGGAAATTGAAAGAAGGACCTTTAGTTAAAACAAAAAACAAAAGTGGTGCCCTAGTCTTTGGCTATAAAAGGGACTCTAAATCACTCAAAGGGGGGTTGGACAAGTCTGAAGATCTCATTAGAATTCCTAGAGTTTTGAAGCTAAAAAAGTATCTCAAAAACTCCAGAAATACCAAAAGTTTTTACTGTTCCATTGCATATTTTCGAAGCCTTTGATATATTCAGTTTCTGAGGCAATTCTGAATCAATAGATATAGAAATAGTTGAGTTTGGATTTTAAAAGTCTGGTTTGAAGTAGTTGTATTCTCAGCTCGATTGGGGTTTTGTTTTTTTACTGTTTTATATCTAATTCTGGGTTTGAAAGTGGGTCACTTGAAGTTTGTTGTGGTTCAACTTGGTCTTAGGTCTAAATCTGAGTTGCTGGATTGTTTCTACTGCTGATTTCACTTGCTGGTGCCTAAATTTCTGCTTACCTCTCATTCTTCTCTTTTGCATCCAATTTCCAGGTACATTTCCTAAGCTTGAAAGTGTAGAAAACAATGTGAGACATGAGAAGCAGATTGCTGCACAACTTTGTGGATTTGCTTGTTTAAATATCAAGTAGCTACTGTAATTTGTAACAATAATTCCATGTATATAATTTTGAGATTGTGTTAGCCTGTTTTTGGAACTATTTGGACTGTTTGCTTTGGAATATTTTGAATTGCAGTAGAGTGCAATATTGTAGTCGGTAATGGTAGATTGTTTTGACCCTTGTTTAACTAGATAATGAGGATAATATGTGTGCATGTACTCACATTTATATAGGTAAGTTCGCCAGCTTAGATGCTGGACTTAAATGTTCAGCATGTTGATCCTCAAGTGATAAACATCACATTTCAAAGGGGATCCTGGATCTAAAAACCCTTGTTTTTAAGACTCGAAATTGTACTGGTATCTTACTAGATGTTTTTGGAGTGTTAAAATGGCCAAGCATATTCGTTAGCAATGGTTGTAGTTTTGTGATATGTGGAATGCTATCCCTGACCCATGACTAAGATTAAACCCATTTTTGTTAAAAAAAAACAAAGCTCCTGGACCAAGCACTGGGCCTAAATCGTTACAGCTACAAAAATACTTCCTAGGCTTGCCTCTTCCAATAGCAAGCCCAATTGCAAAGGTCAGCAGCTAAAATTAGGCTTGAAACCGATCTTGTTTCATATAGTGATGCAACGCTCCAATAGTAGATCATCAATATGCTACTTAGTTGGGTTACCTTCATTTGAAATTTTAGAGACACTACATGATAGATATCAATAATCAATGCTAGGGTTGGCCTTTAAAAAAAAGGAATGAGGTGTGCCATGCTAAATGAAACCTATAATCCGCGTGGCCATCATAAAATGCCTGTTAAAATACTTAGAAATTCGGGACACGCCGTTTAGCAAATTTCACAGCGTTCCTGCAAAGATAATAAACGCGCTAGCCGCTTCTAGGCACGTCTTTAATAATTTTATGTCCTTAAACACGAGTGCACATTTATGTGACCCAAATCTAAATCCCAACAGCGTTTGAATGTGTCAAGAAATGCGGGTGCATTTATGTGACGTGGTTCGAGGCATGTTTTAACGACATTGCAATTCTCTTTAAATAATAGTAATAAAAGTGGTTAAAAGGTTAAAAATTGTATATAGGCTCATAATTGTAAAAATCAGATAAATTAAGCCAAATATAACAGTTGAGCGACCGTGCTAGAACCACGAATCCAAGAATGCCTAACACCTTCTCCCGGGTTAACAGAATTCCTTTCTCAGATTTCTAGTTCGCGGACTATTAAACAGAGTCATTCTTTCCTCGATTCGGGATTCTAAACGGTGACTTGGGACACCATAAATCTCCAAAGTGGCGACTCTGAAATTCTCTTAAATAATCGAATTCTGTTTCGATTGTCCTTTAATTGAAAAAACTATCCTTTATGTATGCTCTTCGAGAGGTTGTACTAGCCAAAGGGAGGTGTGATAGATCTGGCGACTCTGCTGGGGAGTAAACCCAGAATCTCTAGTTTAGGGTTCAAGAATTCGAGCTTAGAATAATTTTTGTTTTTGGCTTTGTTTATTATCTGATTTTACATGGTGGCTTAATGTGCAAAATGACGCCTTTACCATTTCTATATTATCTGAACTGTACATATAAACTGCTACGAAACCCTTCACTTCTCACCTCTGGGGATGTGCTTACTGGTTGAGACTCCCTAGTCTGTTAGTGTCATACCTGAAAATAAGAAAGAGGCCGGATAAGTTACTAAGCCGGATGACCTTTTGGTTCCCGGTACGTACCCCCTCCTCGACCCGAGTTGTCCGCTCGGATACAGACTCTAGACTCTATAACAAGGTTTTTAACTTAGAATAACTTGACCTCATGCTAGATCCCTAGTAGGAACGCTTATTTTCATCACACATTTGACTTAGGGGACTCAACATAGGGGTTGGGTTCGTCTAGGACAGGTAACTTGAAATGAAAAGACCATCCTGATGCATATTACGTGTTCCTTGTGCATTTAGCTGCTTGGGATTTGCATGTTGACCAGCTTGCGAATAAGGAAAGAAATTTGGGAAAATGAGTAGTATTAGGGTTGGTTGGGATTAATCATTTGTCTTGTAAAACTAATGCTCAAATAGCACTGAAATGTTGCCGGATTTTTGAAAATAAAACAACAAAAAAACAAAAAAAAAACAAATGAAAAGAGCGCTTTTCAAAGTTTTGGTTTTGATAAACTGTTTTACGCCGGTTTGATTCTCGTCATGTATGAGATACGTTGGTCAACCCCCATCGCGTCCAACCTCCCTTTTGTGAAAATAACCAAAACAAATGTCCAATTTCACTAATTTTCTTAAAAAAATCGGGTGATGCCTTTATTGATAGAAATAGCCGAATGTCACTGAAAGGGAAGCCGGAAGGCTGACTTTGCAAAAATGGCCACCTTTGAGTCTTATTTTGGCCGGTGAATGAGCACATCCTTAAAATCTTCCTTCGAAAGCGCTGAAAGGCCGTATTCGCAAAGTTGGGCCCTGATTTTAGAAAATAAATTTCATAAAAGAAATATGTCAGTTTTAACATTTTGTGGGGTCAAGTAGAAAAATTTTTGAGATACTAATTCGCCCTAATAAATGTGCAGAATGAGCACGGATCAGTATTTGCCGATAACATTCATGAACAAAATTCCCTTGGAGCTACACATGTGGTGGAATGACCTGTGGGGGAAGCAGGTCAAAACAGGGTCAACATGCATTTGGGAGGACTTACTGGGTTGCTGAAAACTAACCTTAGGGGAGATATCATAAAGGCATTGATCACATTCTGGGACTCGGCTCACAATGTATTCCATTTCTCTGATTTTGAATTCACACTGTCATTGGAGAAAATAACTGGATATACTGGGACCCTTACGATTCCTTTGAGACACCAATACCTGATTGCACCAAGAGCCCTCGCCGTGCTAAAGTTCCTGAACTCCTTAAAAATCAGTAGGATGGTTCACCATACGGACCTGTCAACCGGTTTCTGTACGTTGTAGTTTATATATCAGAGTACGAGCACATAGCGGGATTTACTAACCCGGAAAACTATATTAGTAGCAATAGAATAAACCTCAAATGGGAGGAGCATCGATGTTTTGCATTCATGGTATTCTTCTTGGGTCATTTGGTGTTTCCGTGGAAGGATGGGAATATTAACATATGGATAGTAGGGGTCGTCAGCACTTTAATTACTGAGGCGAAGAGAACCCTCGCTCCTATGGTCTTAACCGATATCTTCCGTGCTCTCATCGCCTGTAAAGTGGGAGGAGACTTCTTTGAAGGATGCAACCTATTGTTACAAATATGGATGATCGAGCATATACGCCACAGGCCTCGGTTCATGAATTATGGGTCACAAACAAAAAGCTTCATAGAAGAATTCCACAATAGGGTTGATGGGTGTAGGTTAACGGAAGGTGTCACAAAATGGGTGTCGCGTCTCTGGGTTGTCGCTAAAAATCAGATAGAGTGGACATTCGGGTGGCTCCCCGTGGATGAAATTCTGTATATGCCAGCAACTGAGCCTCATTTCCCTTCTGATGGGTCTCTAAAGAATCCAACCCTATAAGTCATACAGAGTGTTAAGGAAATTAGGTAGATGCAAAATGATTCCCAGGGACGAGGATATTAGTTGCCATGCGGTTGAGATTAACCCCAATGGTCAATTCCTTGAAACCATTATGCGTCAAATCTGGAGCGAATGTCAATATTGATAGCGGGTACTCGAGTACATAACATATCTAAAGGCGAGGTTGTACCGGGATACATTGCTTGGTACAAAAAATAAATAGAGCTCGGAAGACCAGCTAAAATACTGCATCTCTAATAATTTGTTGAAACATCACAGGAGCAATGGGATTGGCTAGCCAAGGAAAATGAATACAGGGCCACTATAGGAAGATTAGAAAAGCAAGTCAAAGAGTTGGAATTTGAGAATTGTTTGCAAGCCGCAGCATATAAAGGAGAAAAGAAAAGATTAACCCAAACAAATGAGGCGTTGCGAGCCCAAATCCAGAAAATGCAAACAGCCGCAGAAAATCCCCCAGGAGCCTGAAGGATGAAAAACTCATAGACAATTTGAGGCGAAAAGTGACCGAGTGTGGTTTTGACTTGAATAAGGCGGAAGGCGAGCTATCAAGGGTTAGGAAACAATTAGCTAAAAGTACGGAGGAACGAGGCCACATCATTGAGATATTAAAGGAGAAGCATGACAATGAGGTTGCTGAGTTAAAACGGAGGATCATCATGGATGATAACAAAGTGGCCAAGCAAGTCAGGGACCTCAAAGCCGAGAGAGAACATTGTTATGGAGCGATAGCAAGGCCGGAGATGGATTTGTGGAAATTCCAAGAACCGAATCAGGTAGCTGAACAAACCCTAGAGGCAAGGGCTGAGCAAATTGGCATTTGTTGCAAGAAAAGGGTGTTATTAGGGAAAGAATACGGGCGATCGCAGACTACATCACCACAAAGTGCAACCATTGCGAGGATATGACAACATCCATGTTCTTTGCCACAACCGTGACCTTTGTTTGGCAAGTAATGGAGGACCTCCACCACCACCAAGGGAGTTTAGCACGCAAGCATATGGAAAGGATGAATGATGCTCCGCGGGGCCCAGGAGAACTTGAAGAATTAATGTATTCAAAAAGATTACGCTTCCTTTTGTCAAAATATGTCTTAAAAGTCTACTAGTTTAACCAGGAGCCTGCATTTTCTTTTATGCATGGTTAGTTGTTTTTCGAGTCTGCAGTTTGCTTTTTATCCAAGGTTGTTAGCTTTTTATTTAATATGTCTATCTTTCGAGTCCTTGTAACCGAAGTTTTTTATTATGTGGATGTAAATTTCCAAAATATCTTGATGATCCACTTTCTGCAAGAACTACGCTTGGTCTGATTCATGCGGGGACATGATACGTAGGCAATCTACATAGGATTCGACCATAATTGAATAAAATAAAAGAGAAAGTGAATGAAATAGGAAAGATGAAGAGAATAAGGCTAACACAAAAGGGAGCTTCGCAAATAAAAGTTGGGATGACGCAAGAAACCAATGCATTTATGCGCATTCATACCCAATATGTGGCCGCTTATGTGTCAGAACCTAACCTTTAACGAGTTTTTGGTGTTATTCCAGTTTCAAGTTAGACAAGTGATTAGTACTCGCGGCATTCTGGCAACCCACTCCTACAACACGCGGTCTAGAAGCAAGCAAGTCATGGCCAATCAGGAAGCCGATGTCAGCATTATTGACCCCTCGAAGGAAGCAGAGGAATTGGGCGTTAATTCTATGAAAGAGGAAATGTATAAGCTTAAGAGCCAAATGGCTGAGATGTACTAGCCATGGGCAAGAGGACAACCGCCTCCGACCTATCCTGCTAATCCAACCTTCATCCCGCCACTAGCCCAAGCACCTGATCAGTCTGCCACTGATCCGCTCCCAAGCTTTCCCATATATTCACAACATCAGGGTACTACCTCTCAACCACCACCAGCTCCACTACCCAAAGTCAGTCCTCACCCTCCTCTGCCAGTTGGCCCCATCTATGTGGCACCTCCGCCTCCTGCACTTCATAGGTCGTCAAGTAAACCCCTGCTTCAAGCGTATGACCCTCAATACTATCTACCAGAACCTGCTTACAAAATCCAGGAGCCTTACTCCTATGCTCCCCGTCCCGAAATCTCAACGGGAGTTGAAAAACCGATCAAAAAATCCTGTGCAAGAAGAAATACTTAGAAAGGTTCGGAGTCTCGAACAATCATTCAGAGACATGCGGGGATTAGGTGGCCATGTAAGTGTGGCGTTCAAGGATCTTTGTCTATTCCCAGACGTGCAGTTGCCTCAGGGTTTCAAAATGCCTAAATTTGACTTATATGATGGTTATGGCGATCCGGTCGTGCATCTAAGGGGGTTTTGCAACAAAATGAGGGGAGCAGGGGGAAAGATGAATTTCTAATAGCGTATTTTAGCCAGAGTTCAAGCGGGTCGGCGCTGGAGTGGTATACTCGGCAGGATCCCAATCGGTGGTATACTTGGGATGACCTGGTTAAAGCGTTTTCCTGCAACTTTCAATATAATCTCGAGATTGTCCCAGATCGTCTATCTCTAACAAAGCTGGAGAAAAAACACAACGAGAGTTTCTGGGAGTACGGTTTTCGGCGGAGGTAACAAGCGGCTAGAGTTGATCCTCCCATGAAGGAGAGTGAGATGGAGGATTATTTTCTACAGGATCTGGAACCTATCTATTTCGAACATTTGGTGTCAGCAGTGGGGAAGTCTTTCAACGAAGTGGTCAAGATGGGAAGTATGGTTGAGGAAGGCCTCAAATCAAATAAAATCATGAGCTACTCTAGAATTAAGGCAACTACTCAGGTCATCCGGGGTGAAGCTGGGGGAACCTTCGGAAAGAATAAGAAGGAGGAGGTAGCGACAGTGGAGTCGGGCACTTGGTTCAGGCCTCGGGCTCCATCTCATTACGCCCAACCTCGTCCTTACCACCAAACATACCCACACACCCCAGACGGTCTATCACAACATTACTACCCACCACTAGAACCTCGATTCTCAGTCCATCACGCGCAAGCATATACGGAACCCCCCACTCATGCACAATGGCATGCGCCACCCCCTCAAAACACCTACCTAACTCCATAAAATCATTACCCACCTCCAAGAGCCTACCAAAAACCCCGAAGCCCGCCTTCCGAGCCAATCCAGTCCTGAGAAATGAAAGGGTGCAGAAAAAGAAGACTTTCACCCTGCTGGGAGAATCTTACACTAGCATATTCAACAGGCTGCGGCAACTGGATATGTTGAGACCAATCAAAGCGAAACTGCCAAATCCTCCCCTGAAGAATCTAGATTATTCAGGCAGCTATGAATACTAATCTGGTGCACCTGGGCATGACACCGAAAAGTGTTGGAATTTAAAGAACGCTATCCAGGAACTTATTGGCTCCCTCATGACTGAGGTGCAGACCCCAGAGGTGCCCAAAATTAACCAAAACCCACTGCCGGCCTATCAAGAAACTAACATGATTGAGATTGTGGAAAGAAGGGGGGAATCCAGAGGGCCCTCACAAACGGTAATGATTATCAAAGCCAGTGAGCTCAAGCCAACTGAGAGTGCAAACAGTGAGAAGCCAATATCCATGTCAAAAGAAAAAGGTAGCAAACCTGTCATAGATCAGGGGAGCTCAGCATGCGCAGTTACGCCAAAGCAGGAACAGGCAAAAGTAACAGTACATGGAGAAGCTAGAGAAAATGTCGTGGTTGTGGAAGGTGTTCGCATCGAGCCAGTTACTGTAAAACTAGTGATCCAGCCATCAATCATCAACAGCAAAGCCGTTCCTTGGAGGTATGAGCTAGCAATAGTGATGTACAAGGGAAAAGAAGTTAGAGAGGAAGTGTGTGAGGCATGAGGTTTAACTCGGTCAGGAAGGTACTTTGCCCCAGAAGAATTGAGGAAGGGCAGAATTTCTAAAGATAACCCAGAACCATTGAAGAAAGCTATGTCAGAAGAAGAGCCGGAAGAGTTCTAGAAGAAAATGAAAATGCAGGACTACTCCATCATAGAGCAGTTGAGGAAGACACCAGCTCAGATTTCTTTGTTGTCCTTACTAATCTACTCAGATGAACATCACCGGGCGTTGATGAAGATTTTGAATGAATCCCATGTCCCAGACAAGATAACAGTTAATCATTTGGAAAAGATTGTAAACAAGATATTCGAGTTAAATCGGGTATCGTTCTCTGACGATGCATTGCCTATGGAGGGTACTAAGCACAACCGGGCTCTTTATCTGACTGTGAAATGTTAAGATGCTGTGGTCACTCGAGTTTTGGTCGACAACGGGTCCTGTGCAAATAATTGTCCACTATCCAAATTGACCAAGCTGAAGGTGGAAAATGAAAGGGTCCGCAAGAATAACATATGTCTTCGAGGCTTAGATGGTGGAGGCAAAGACACTGTAGGGGATATAGTGCTGGAAGTGACTATAGGGCACGTTGAGTTCACAATGGAATTCTGAGTGCTGGATGTAGCAGTCTCTTATAACCTGTTGGATTCATGCAGCAAAGCACTGCCATCTATGCTACATCAGATTGTCAAATTTGAATGGGACATGCAAGAGATTGTGGTGCACGGTTAAGACAATCAGTGTACTTCAGGGGACACGATCGTACCTTCCATTGAATCTGAGGACAGCAAAAGGCCAAGGTTCTACCAGGTGTTTGATACGATGTCAGTGCAGAAAATCCAAGAAGGTGAGGTTGTCATGACCCCAAAGATAGAAACTGCATCTGTCATGGTGGCTTCAGAAATGTTGAAAAATGGATTCAAGCCCGGCAAGGGGTTGGGGGCTTCCTTGCAAGGCATTATGCAACCAGTTTCCCTCCCCAAAAATCTGGACACATTTGGCCTAGGGTTCAACCCCACAGCCGCAGACATAAGGCGAGCCAGGAAGCTAAGGCAGAAGGCTTGGGTTCTCGCAAAACCCATCCCAAGGTTGTCCAAATCATTCGTCAAATACAACACTAGCAATGGCCCAGACCAAGGATTTTCGGCCCGCTGATCGATGCGGACAGAGATCTTGATAAAGGATTGGAAAGACTATTCAATGAGGTGAATATGGTCGAGGCAGGAGAAGGATCAAGCAGGGCGGATGTGCAGTTTGTGGGAGCATGCGCAAAAATAATTAACTAGGAAGCCACTCCTCTTCCCACTCGGAGGGAGTCGTGGTAGTCGGATTTGATTTTCCTTTTAGTCTAGTTTGGATTAGCATCAAAATTGTCAATTCAGTTGTTATTTTCGTCTGTTTGGATGTGTAAACTCTATTGTCTTTGATTCTAATGAAATGCAATTTCCTTTTCAGCAACGCTGATAGTTTCCATTTTTCTTTAATTTTCTTTCTTTTCTCTTTTGTACAGTTACTTTTATGCTTGTTCCAGTGATCTGACATGCATAAGGACTACTCAGCCCAGTCGTCAAAATAGGTCTAGTTCAGAATAATAATTCAGGAAATAGAACATGAGGATGAACCAAGATATGATGAGGAAGGGGCATGAGATGAGATTGATAAAGATTTGACCCAATTCGAAGAGAAACCCAAACCAAACCTGAATGATACATAGGCAGTCAATCTAGGAAGTCCGGATAATGTCAGAGAAATGAAAATAAGTATCCATCTGAAGCCACAACTTAGGGAAGAAATAATTGAAGTATTGCTTGAGTACAAAGATGTCTTTGCATCGTCCTACAACGACATGCCCGGATTGAGCACTGACTTAGTGGTCCACAAGTTACCCACTGACCCAGCCTACTCAGCTATCAAGCAGAAGTTGAGAAAATTCAAAACTGTTGTGAGTGTGAAATTAAAGAGAAAGTGACCAAGCAGTTTGAGGCAAAAGTCATCCTCCGGAAAGTTGAAAATTGTGCGAAGCATGAGATCAGATCATTTGTGGATTGCTATGTAGGATACCACAGATTTTGATGGATGAGGAAGATGCAGAGAAAACATCGTTCATCACACCGTGGGGGGCATATTGTTATAGAGTCATGCCTTTTGATTTGAAAAACGTCGGGGCAACATAAATAAGGGCCATGGCAGCCATTTTTCATGATATAATACACATAGAAATTGAGGTCTATGTGGATGATGTGATAATCAAGTCTAGAAAGCAATCCGATCATGTCAAAGACCTGAGGAAATTCTTCCAAAGGCTCCGCAGGTATGACCTCAAACTCAACCCACCGAAATGTGCATTTGGGGTCCCCTCGGTAAAGTTGTTAGGGTTCATAGTCAACCGTCGAGGCATCGAACTAGACCCGTCAAAAATCAAAGCTATATAGCAGCTGCTGCCACCAAGGAAAAAAAACAGAAGTGATGAGCCCACTGTGAAGATTGAATTACATCAGTCGGTTCATTGCTCAGCTCACAACCATCTGCGAGCCCGTCTTTAAGTTGTTGAAAAAGGACGTTGCGGTAAAATGGACGGGAGAGTGTCAAGAGGCTTTTGATAAGATAAAGGAATATTTTTCGAACCCACAAGTATTGGTCCTGCCAGTACTTGGAAGGCCCTTGATCTTATATTTGACAGTCTTGGACAACTCATTTGGGTACGTCTTGGGTCAGCACGATGTTACCGGGAGAAAAGAGCGGGCCATATACTACCTCAGCAAGAAATATACAGCTTACGAGGTTAAGTATACTCATATTGAAAGGACATGTTGCGCGTTGACGTGGGTAGCCCAAAAGTTAAAGCATTACATGTCATCATATACCACTTATCTCATCTCATATCTGGACCCAATGAAATACACTTTCCAGAAGCCCATGCCCAAAGGAAGGCTCGCGAAATGGCAAATCTTGCTCATTGAGTTTGACATTATCTACGTGACTAGGACTACCATGAAAGCACAAGCATTGGCAGACCATTTAGCCGAGAATCCTACAGATGAAGAATACGAGCCCTTGAAAACATACTTCTCGGACGAGGAAGTGATGCATATCGATGCAGCGAAAAGGGATGAGAAGTCGGGATGGAAATTGTTCTTCGATGGGGCTGCCAACATGAAAGGCGTTGGGATAGGAGCGGTGCTCATTTCTGAAAAAGGTCATCATTACCCAGTCACAGCTCAACTCCGCTTTTATTGCACCAACAACATGGCAGAATATGAGGCATGCATTTTGGGATTGAGATTAGCAGCAGACATGGGTGTCCAGGAAGTCTTGGTCTTAGGAGACTCGGACCTTCTGGTACACCAGATTCAAGGGGATTGGGAAACAAGAGATTTAAAAGTCCTACCATACCGGCAATGCTTGCATGATCTCTGCCAACGATTCTGGTCAATAGAGTTCAGGCACATCCCTAGAATCCTCAATGACGTCACCGATGCCCTGGCTACATTGGCATAAATGCTACATCATCCGGACAAGGCCTACGTTGACCCATTACATATACGGGTCCATGATATACATGCTTATTGCAACATGGTGGAAGAAGAGCTTGACGGTGAGCCTTGGTTCCATGACATCAAGGAATATATCAGGAGATGTGTGTACCTGGTACAAGCCACGAGTGACCAGAAGAGAACAATCTGTTGTTTATCAAGTGGGTTTTTCTTCAGTGGAGGAATATTATACAAAAGAACGCCAGACCTTAATTTTCTCAGATACATAGATGCGGGGCAGGCAACAACTATCATGAATGAGGTGCATGCTGGCGTCTGCGGGCCACACATGAGCGGATATGTTTTGGAAAAGAAGACTCTCCGAGCAGGATATTATTAGCTCACTATAGAGCAGGACTGTATCAGCTTTGTGCGCAAATGCCACCAATGTCAAGTGCATGGAGACTTAATTCACTCTCAGCCGTCTGAATTGTATACGATGTCTACGCCATGGCCTTTCATTGCTTGCAGCACGGACGTCATTGGCCCATTGAGCTAGCGGCTTCTAACGGACACAGATTTATCCTGGTTGCTATTGATTATTTCACCAAATAGGTTGAAGCCAAAACCTTAAAGGCAGTGACCAAGAAGGCCGTGGTCGATTTTGGACACAAATATCATTTGTCGGTTCGGGATACCCAAGACGCCATCACTGATAATGGGGAAAATCTCAACAGTCACTTAATGAGAGAGGTATGTCAGCAGTTCAAGATCACAAATCGAAATTCTACCCCGTACCGCCCCAAGGCGAACGTGGCGGTTGAGGCGGCCAATAAGAACATAAAGAAGATACTTCGTAAAATGGTGGGAGGGTCCAGGCAGTGGCATAATTGAATCTGATTGACGAGAAAAGATTGGCGGCGGTCTGTCACGGCCAGTTGTATCACAAAAGAATGTCCATGGCATATAATAAGAAAGTGCGCCCAAGAAAGTCCGAAGTAGGTCAATTGGTATTAAAGTGCATCCACCCTCACCAGGTCGAGGCAAAAGGAATGTTTGCTCCAAACTGGCAAGGACCATTCATCGTGTCAAGAGTGTTGTCCAATGAAGCATTGCATCTAACGGATGTGGAAGGAAAATGTGTGGAAATGGCTACCAATTCGGACGCTGTCAAAAGATATTATGTATGATTTTCTTTTAGATCATTGTCTATGCTCAACACTTGTTTTTCCTTGGCATATTTTGAAAATTGGAATGACGAAGGCATTCTATTATGCTATCTAAACACTCTATCCTTTGCTAACCTCTTTAAGCTTTAGTTATTTTCTTTTCATACCCCTCTTTCGGAATTAGTAACAAAAATCGGAAGCGCAAGTGTGAGAAGGCGTGAGAACACAATAAAAGAAAAGGAAAGAAAAAATGAATGTGAAAAAAAAAACTGAAAAGAAAGGAAGAAAAAAAAGAAAATAATGGAAAGGAAAAGAAAAGGAAAAAGATAAAAAAGGGAAAACAAGAAAATAAAAGAAAAAGTGAAAAGACAAAAGGAAAAGGAAGAAAGAAAAAGAAAACAAAGAAAAGAAAAGGGAGAAAAGAAAAACAAAAAGAGGAGAAGAAAAACAGCAACAAAAACAAGGAATCGATATGAACTACGTTTGACCTGATTCCTTTTAAGAATACGTAGGCAGCCTCACGGTTCAGTCTTATCAAAATAAAATTCAAAAGTCCCCAAATAGGAAACTGGGCATAAGTTGCGGTTGTTGTAAGAATTTGATTCCGAAAGTTGTAATTTTGAATCCATGTATTTGTTTTGAGACTTTGAAACCCTTCCTTTCTAACCGTATCCAAAGGACTATGTTACGGTCCAAAGAAAGGCCTTCTGATCAGTCTTCAAAAGATGCCGAGTTGAGAAAGTTAGAAGTGATCCATGTCAGGGACATCACTCCGAGCCAGGCAAGAGAGATAATAAAATGAGAGAGTCTTATTGGTGAAAACCCTCACGGGAACCATAGGGCGACGAGAGTTTGAGAGAAATAAAATAAGAGAGTCTTATCGGTGAAAACCTTCATAGGCACCGTGAGGCGAAGATAAGGCAAAAATAAAATCTCAAAAAGGGGCTATTGGTAGATGAACACTATAGGGCAAGCCAAGCTAGGGTTTGGCTGAAAGAATTGGGTTAGAAGGGTCACAACAACTAAATCACGGCAAAAGAAGTTCGTTCATCGAAACGTATTGGGTCGCCTAAGCCGAAGTGCATGTCATGATCGCGAAAACCAGCTATTCCTCTTAAGATAAGTCTTCTTTCTTGTCTTTTCAACAGTCAGCAAGTCTAGAATACTTCACCCTAAGTACCGTTTGGAGTCTTTGCATTTCATTTTTCTTTCAAGTCTAATTTTTTTTTTAAGCAAACGAAAGGAATTTCAAAGACGATTATCAACTCCCAAAGGGACAAAGCGCATGACGCCCAAAGGCGTAACAAAGATAACAAGTGCGGAACAACAAAAGAAGGATTCATAAAAACTGCAATTGATGGAAGAGACAAGAGTCGGCAAAGAGAAGGAGTACCACGCAGAAAAGGACGTGCAAAGTAAAACAACAAAGATTTTGGGGTCAGCCGAGCATCATACACCGATCGGGCTATCTCAGATGGGAGGTAAATTTGGCACAACACGAAGACAGGAAAGGTCGCGAAGTCACAAGGTTTGACTAAGCATAATACATCAGTCGTCAGGAAAGACATAAAGAATTCCGATAAAGGATCGAGTGCAACACAAGGTGGGGAGCGAAGTGAGGGAGTAAAGATCAAGAGTCAGTCAAGCATCACAAATGGATCGGGTAATCTCAGGAAGGGGGTAAAGATATATGGCAAAGGCTCGGAAACGTAACACCAAGATGAGAAACAAAACAAATCCACGAGGGTCGAAAGATCAGCCAAGAATAACATCCTAACTTAACAATCGTCCAAGAGGGATATGATGCTTCTAGCAAAATAGGCAAAAGCGCAACACAAAGGCAGAAAGGGCCATAAGAGTTGACCAAGCGTGATATATCAACTCATGAATCGTCAGAAAGAGGCATAAAGAATTATGGAAAATGGTCAGAAGTGCAACGCAAAGTGGAGAGCAAAGTAAAGACAGAAAGGTCAAGGGTCAACCAAATATCAGAGATAGATCGGGTGATTTCAAAACGGGTGCAAGGATTTTGGCAAAAGAGCGAAAATGTAACACAAGATGAAGAACAAAGTGAATCCACAAGGTTCAGAGGGTTGGCCAAAGCATAATACACTAATTCATCAATCGTCAGGGAAGGACATAAAGAATTTCGGCCAAGGGTTAGAAATGTAACAAAATTATGGGAAGCAAAGTAAAGTCGTAAAGGTTCGATGGGTCAGTTGAGCAGTTCAAGCGACTCATCACCAACATGGACAATGGAATACAACGGAACATGACAATGGGGAGGCCGCCTTCAATAAGAATGCCGCGAGACAACCACCATTTTTCAAACTGACAAGTTTTATCTAATTGACACAGGGGCAGAAAATTCAGGAAGAGCCTAAGGGAGGCCGTCCACAGGAGAAGGCGGGCACACGGCAGGTATGATCAAAATCTCAGGTCCCACCTGGAAGTGGGACTCAGTTAAAACTCAAAAGGGACATGGTCTATCATAAACACCCTCCCCGGCAAGGAGCATAGGGGGACAAACTTTAACTAGCAAAACCCAATAGAAACAATCGAGGGTTAGAAGAGGCATAGAATTTGAGATAGAACATAGTCTAAAACTTAAACATGTGCGGGTAACATGGGAAAGCACCAACACCTTCCTCGGTAAGAGTTGCAGAAACCCTCCGAGGCAATAATCACTAGCGGAAGCAACCAGAAGTTAGAATCCACATTTAAGGCGGAACCTTCAGGACCCTCTTGGAAAATGGGACTTGGATCAGGATACAAACAGTCGGATGGCAGGGTCAAACTCAAGTATTTCCCCAACAAGAGTCAATAAGAGTCATTAGGACCCTCCTGAAAAATGGGACTTAGAGTAGATATTCCCCAACAAAAGTCAACGAGAGTCATCAGGACCCTCCTAAAAAATGGGACTTAGACTAGATACTTCCCCAGCAAGAGTCAACAAGAGTTGTCAGGACCAGCCTGGATAATGGGAAGTAGTTTCAATCGTCAATCACCAGCAGATATAACTCAGACATAGTGGAAAATAATACTTGTTGAAAAACATAATATAATCTTAAGGCTGTCATCAGTTAAGAATTGTCATGAGCCTCCTGGATAATGGGACTTAGCTTAGATTTAGAGATATTTGGTAATGGGATTTGAATAACACTTACGGATCCGCCCAGCACCAAACTGGTGCATGAAGATTTGTTTTGTTGTGATCAGGTAAACAGGCAGCCGTCTCAGGGGATATTTGTCAAAATTTAAGTTTTGGCAATCAGGCGCCCACCTGTAGAATAAGGGAATATTTTTCAAAATTCAAGTCTTGGTAATCAGGCACCCACCTGGAGAACAAGGGAATATTTTTCAAAATTTAAGTTTTGGCAATCAGGCGTCCACCTATAGAACAAGGAAATATTTTTTAAAATTTCAAGTTTTGGCAATCAGGCGCCCACCTGTAAAACAATGGAATATTTTCTAAAATTCCAAGTTTTGGAAATCAGGCGTCCACATGTAGAACAAGGGAATATTATTAAAATTTTTCAAGTTTTGGAAATCAGGCGCCCACATGTAGAATAAGGGAATAAATTTCAAAATTCAAGTCATGGTAATCAGGCATCCACCTTGAGAGCAAAGGAATATTTTTCAAAATTTAAGTTTTGGCAATCAGGCGCCCACCTATGGAATAAGGGAATATTGTTCAAAAATTCATGTTTTAGTAATCAGGCATACCTGTAGAATAAGGGAATATTTTTCAAAATTCACGTCTTGGTAATCAGGCACCCACCTGGAGAACAAGGGAATATTTTTCAAAATTTAAGTTTTGGCAATTAGGCACCCACCGGTAGAATAATAGAATATTTTTCAAAATTCAAGTCTTGGTAATCACGCACCCACATGGAGAAAAAGGGAATATTTTTCAAAATTTCAAGTTTTGGCAATCATGCGCCCACTTGTAGAACAAGGAAATGTTTTTCAAGGCGCCCACCTAAAGAACAAGGGAATATTTTTTAAAATTTCAAGTTTTGGCAATCAGGCGTCCACCTGTAGAATAAGAGAATATTCTTTAAAATTCAAGTCTTGGTAATCAGGCACCCACCTGGAGAACAAGGGAATATTTTTCAAAAATATATGTTTTGGCAGTCAGGCGCCCACCTGTAGAACAAAGAAATATTTTTCAAAATTTCAAGTTTTGGAAATCAGGCGCCCACCTGTTAAAGGAATATTTTTCAAAATTTCAGGTCTTGGCAATCAGGCACCCACCTGGAGAACAAGGGAATATTTTTCAAAATTTAAGTTTTGGCAATAAGGCTCCCACCTGTAGAATAAGGGGATATTTTTCAAAAATTTCATGTTTTAGTAATCAGGCACCCACCTGTAGAATAAGGGAATATTTTCAAATTTTAAGTTTTGGCAACCAGGCGTCCACCTGTAGAATAAGGGAATACTTTTCAAAATTCAAGTCTTGGTAATCAGGCACCCACCTGGAGAACAAAGGAATATTTTTCAAAAATTTAAGTTTTGGCAATCAGGCGCCCACCTGTATAATAAGGAAATATTTTTCAAAATTCGAGTCTTGGTAATCAGGCATCCACCTGGAGAACAAGAGAATATTTTTCAAAATTTAAGTTTTGGCAATCAGGTGCCCACCTATAGAACAAGGGAATATTTTTCAAAATTTCAAGTTTTGGCAATCAGGTGCCTTCCTCTAGAACAAGGGAATATTTTTCAAGGCGCCCACCTGTAGAACAAGGGAATATTTTTCAAAATTTAAGTCTTGGTAATCAGGCACCCACCTGGAAAACAAGGGAATATTTTTCAAAAATTTATGTTTTGGGAATCAGGCGCCCGCCTGTAGAACAAGGGAACATTTTTCAAAATTTCAAGTTTTGGCAATCAGGCACCCACCTGTAGAATAGGGGAATATTTTTCAAAATTTCAAGTCTTGGCAATCAGGCACCCACCTGGAGAACATGGGAATATTTTTCAAAATTTAAGTTTTGGCAATCAGGCGCCCACCTGTAGAATAAAGGAATATTTTTCAAAAATTTCATTTTGTAGTAGCGTCCACCTGTAGAATAAGGGAATATTTTTCAAAATTCAAGTCTTGGTAATCAGGACCCACCTGGAGAACAAGGGAATATTTTTCAAAATTTCATGTTTAAGTAATCAGGTGCCCACCTGTAGAATAAGGGTTATTTTTCAAAATTCAAGTCTTGGTAATCAGGAACCCACCTGGAGAACAAGGGAATATTTTTCAAAATTTAAGTTTTTGTAATCAGGCGCCCACCTGCAGAATAAGGGAATATTTTTAAAATTTTAAGTTTTTGCAATCAGGTGCCCACCTGTAGAATAAAGGAATATTTTTCAAAATTCAAGTCTTGGGAATCAGGCACCCACCTAGAGAACAAGGGAATATTTTTCAAAATTTAAGTTTTGGAAATCAGGTGCCCACTTATGGGAATACTTTTCAAAATTTCAAGTTTTTGCAATCAGGCGCCCACATGTAAAATAAGGGAATATTTTTTCAAAATTTAAGTCTTGGTGATCAGGCACCGACCAGGAGAACAAGGGACTATTTTTTATAAATCTAAGTTTTGGCAATCAGGCGCCCACCTGTAGAACAAGGGAATATTTTTCAAATTTCAAAATTTTGGTAATCAGGCGTCCACCTGTAGAACAAGGGAATACTTTTCAAAATTTCAGGCTTTGGTAATCAGGCATCTACCTGTATGACAAGGGAATATTTTTCAAATTTTAAACTTCAAAATCAGGCACCCACCTGTAGAATGATGGAATAATTTTCAAAAAATTTTAAAATTTTGTAATCAGGCGCCCACCTGTAGAACAAAGGAGTATTTTTCAAGATTTTAAGTTTCGAAAATCATGCGCCTACCTGTAGAATAAGGGAATATTTTTCAAAATCCAAGTTTTAGTAATCAGGCTCCCACGTGTAGAACAAGGGAATATTTTTTAAAATTTTAACTTTCAAGTATAAGGCGCCCACCTGTAGAAAAAGGGAATATTTTTCAAGATTTTAAGTTTCGAAAAGCAGGCGTCCACCTGTAGAACAAGGGAATACTCTTCAAAATTTCACGCTTTGGCAATTAGGAACCCATTTGGAGAACAAGGGCATATTCTTCAGAAGTCAAGTATTGGCGATCAGGCGCCCATCTGTAGAACGAGGGAATGCTTTCAACGGAAGATGTGTCAAGTCCAACAATTCGGCATCAGACATGAAGGAAAAAATACAAGGCAACAAAGCAACAAGGATCAAGATTGAAGACGTAGATAGGCTTTTCTTTATAATCCGCAGCTTATAGCTTAGTCTAGTTTTATTTTTATTTTTCATAAGGTGTAATAAGGAGGTCAGCAGGCAGTAACAGCAGCATCGGCAGTGCAATCACAGCTTCTAGCAGTCCCAGCTACCAAACGCTAACTACACTGACCTGATTCCTCTTTAGCCGAGGATATGAAGGCAAGTTTTGAAGCAGGGTTCGGTCATACAGTTTTCAAAGTGGTATTCAAAGCAGGAAAAAATCTCTCAGTCGCTCACCTATCTTTGCCCGAAAACCCTTCGTGTCTCCGAGCAAAGAGGGCCAGTCGTGAGCACGTGATTTTTGCCTCAATTGAAATGTTCCTATAAGTTCGTAAACTAGGATTTTCTTTTATTATTTAAATTTTTAGGAATTAATTATTTGATTTTGTGTTTATTTGTGTCTTTTCTTTTATTATTCGAATTTTTAGGAATTAATTATGTGATTTTGCATTTTTTATTAGGAATTAATTGCGCGTATTTAAATTTTTCTTTTATTATTTGAATTTTTAGGGGTTAACTGCGTGATTTCGTGTTTATTTGCATTTTTCCTCATTAATTGTGTGATTTCGTATTTATTTGCGTCTTTCTTTTATTATTTGAATATTTAGAATTCAATTGCATAAATTGTATGTTTATTTGCATGTTGAGTGCATTTTAATTCACAAAAAATAGTATTTTAGTTGATTAGATCAATTCTGGATTTAAATCAGGTTTTGTTAATTTGGTGTTAATAGAATAATTTAATTTAGAAATTAAAACAAATAAGAACCAAAAAAAGTTTGAGAAATGTGATCTTGTTTTAAAAAGACCAACTTGGGCCATTTTTGCAATTTAAACTAGCCCAAAATCCCCAGACCTGACCCAAACCCACGTCCCAGACCCGGTCCAATCCCACATCTCATCATAACGACGCTGTTTTGGCATCCGTTCATCTCAACCGTCCATACCCCTCAATCTAACGGCTTAGATAGAGCCTTGCATTTTAAATAAAACTATCCAAACCCATGTAACATTTCAAGAGACCAAATTCACCCTCCTCATCCCCTTCCGGTGTAACGCCGCCTCCAATCCACCGTAACACCACCGTCCGCCGCCGCCGGCGTAACTTTAATAGCCTCCAAATTTACACCCCAGAATCCCCATTGTCTCCTCTTCCCAACCCCCCTAAGATCACACTTCGAAACCCTCCCCAGCCCGTCGAATATTTGTCCAAAGCCCGGTAGCTCCACTGTCCACGGCGCCGCCCGGTGACCAATGACTCCCAAAGTTACACCCCACGCTCCCCTCGCTCCCCTTTTTCCAACTCTACCATCGGCCACTCTCGAATGTAACCCCAGCCCTTCGAATATTCGTTAGAAGTAGGCAGCCCCGCCATGCACGGCGGTGCCCGGTGACCAATGACTCCCAGATTAACACCACCCAACCCCCTTAGCCTCCCCTACCCAAAAACGAGTCTAGCTTCCTTCGAATAATTCCCAGACTCCTCAAATTCCAAATCTAGGATTAGACCTAATATTGAGATGAAATTTTAGAATACGTTTGAGTCCTGAATGGAGTGGCACGTTTGTTTTGGCCAAAACAAGCATGTGACTCCGTATTGGGATTCAATTCCATTTAGTAGACCATTTGAAATAAAGCCAGTAAGTTCACTCATTCTTAATTTGTTTTTTTTTGTTTGCCTGGTTTAGCCATTGAATTTGACTTTGTTTCTATTTTTCTTAGTATAAATTAAAAATGGCATCTCATTAGATTATGTTTACAATTCTACTGATGATTGTGATTTTAATTATTAGGACTCCTGAACGTCTATTGTAAATTTTTAACTTCTGCTTAGTTTGCCATGCCTGCGTTAGGATTAATTTTAAAGTCTATGCATGTTGTCTCTAATTTCTGTAGTGTGCTTAACTTCTAAGCTGGAATGTTGGTTAATAGTTCACATGCAATTAGGGTTGGTCATGATTGTTTGGTGATTTCCTAATTTCTGAGTTTCGATTAATGGTTCACATGGTTTGGGTGTTGATTTCTGAGTTTTAGTTTTGATAGCGGTACCCTCCTATGTTCTTCTTTTAATTTTTGAGTTATTTGACCTAATTTTTATTGCTAGGGATTGATTAGCATTTGTTCTTGGTTAATGACTCAATAACGTTAGAGTTGGATATAACTATTAGCAATGTTAGGTATTAGTAATTAGTTACAAGTTAGTAAAATAGTCTTTTTCAACATCTAGGGGTAATATAGAATTTTAGTTTAGCATTGGTAATTTTCAGAATAAAATAGGGGTAATATAGAGTTTTAACTTGGCTTTGGTAATTTTAGGAATAAAATAAGGGTAGTATAGGTAGGTCATAAATGGAGGATAATGCTAGAAGCCTTTAGACCCTTCTAGAAGGGGACTTTAATATAAACACACTAGTATTATTGTAGTAACTTGGGAAACAAGTCAAAAAATGAGAGTCTAAGTAGAAAAAATCTGGAAATTGAAAGAGGGACCTTTAGTTAAAACAAAAAACAAAAGTGGTGCCCTAGCCTTTGGCTATAAAAGGGGTTCTAAATCACTCAAAAGGAGGGTTGGACAAGTCTGAAGATCTCATTAGAACTCCCAGAGTTTTGAAGCTCAAAAAATATCTCAAAAACTCCTGAAATACAACAATTTTAATGTTCCATTGCATATTTTCGATAGCCTTTGATCTACTCAGTTTCTGAGGCAATTTTGAATCGATAGATATAGAAATAGTTGAGTTTGGATTTTAAAAGTCTGGTTTGAAGTTGTTGTATTCTCAGCTCGATTGGGGTTTTGTTTTTTTACTGTTTTATATCTAATTCTGGGTTTGAAAGTGGGTCACTTGAAGTTTGTTGTGGTTCAACTTGGTCTTGGGTATAAATCTGGGTTGCTGGATTGTTTCTACTGCTGATTTCACTTGCTAGTGCCTAAATTTCTGTTGACCTCCCTTTCTTCTCTTTTGCATCCAATTTCCAGGTACATATCCTAAGCCTGACAGTGTAGAAAACAATGTGAAACATGAGAAGTAGTTTGTTGTGCAACTTTATGGATTTGCTTGTTTAAATATCAAGTAGCTACTGTAATTTGTAACAATAATTCCATGTAAATAATTTTGAGATTGTGTTAGCCTGTTTTTGGTATTATTTGGACTATTTGCTTTGGAATATTTCGAATTGTAGTAGGGTGCGATACTGTAATCAGCAATGGTAGATTGTTTAGACCCTTATTTAACTAGATAATGAGGATAATATGTGCGCATTTACTCACATTTGTATAGGTAAGTTCGCCAGCTTAGATGCTGGACTTAAATGTTCAGCATGTTGATCCTCAAGTGTTAAAGATCACATTTCAAAGGGGATCCTGGATCTAAAGACCCTTGTTTCAAGACTCGAAATTGTGCTAGTATCTTGCTAGATGTTTTTGGAGTGTTAAAATGGCCAAGCACATTCATTAGCAATGGTTGTAGTTTTGTGATATGTGGAATGCTATTCCTGACCCATGACTAAGATTAAACCCATTTTTGTTATAAAAAAAACTCCTGGGTCAAGCGCCGGGCCCAAATCGTTACAGCTACAAAAATACTTCCTACTTGCCTCTTCAAATAGCAAGCCCAATTGCAAAGGTCAGCAGCTGAAATTAGGCTTGAAACCGAGCTTGTTTCATATAGTGATGCAACACTCCAATAGTAGATCTTCAATATGCCACTTAATTGGGGTACCTTTATTTGAAATTGTAGAGGGACTACATGATAGAAATCAATAGTCAAGCTAGGGTTGGCCTTTAAAAAAATAAGGAATGAGGTGTGCCATGCTAAATGAAACCTATAATCCGCGTGGCCATCATAAAATTCCTGTTAAAATACTTAGAAATTTGGGACACGCTGTTTAGCAAATTTTACGGCATTCCCGCAAAGATAATAAACGCGCTAGCCGTTTTTAGGCACGTCTTTAATAATTTTATGTCTTTAAACACGGGTGCGCATTTATGTGACCCAAATCTAAATCCCAACGGAGTTTGAATGTGTCAAAAACCGCGGGTGCATTTATGTGACGTGGTTTGAGGCATGTTTTAACGATGTTGCAATTCTCTTTAAATAATAATAATAAAAGTAGTTAAAAGGTTAAAAAATGCACATAGGCTCATAACTGTAAAAATCAGATAAATTAAGCCAAATATAACAGTTGAGCGACCGTGCTTGAACCACGAAATCCGGGAATGCTTAACACCTTCTCCCGGGTTAATAGAATTCCTTATTCAGATTTCTGGTTCGCGGATTGTTAAATATAGTCATTTTTTCCTCGATTCGGGATTCTAAACGGTGACTTGGGACACCATAAATCTCCCAAGTGGCGACTCTGAAATTCTCTTAAATAATCGAATCCCGTTTCGATTGTCCTTTAATTGAAAAATATCCCTTTATCTACGCCTTTCGCCGGGTTGTAGTAGCCAAAAAGAGGCGTGAAACTTACCATGAGTCTTTACTTTCCAACCGTAACAGTTAGAAAGTGTTTTTCAAGACCTACTATCCATTGGTGCGGTCTTCAATAATTGATCTACCCAACCACGGAAAATTGGGAACATCCTCCACAACTTTGATGGTTGCTAATAAAAATAGAAGCAAAATTAGAGAAGGTGATTGACTTAAGTAAAAAAGGCACGAGAAAGATAAAAAACTTACATGCAAAATTCTACTTCTCAGGGAAGGGAACATTGTCTTCGCCCGCTAATCCAATAGTGAGCAGCAACAAACCGGGTATACTAGCATGGTCCTTGTCATCTTCAGGGCACACCAAAACCCTCTTACTCCTGGCTACTAAAGTAAAAACATCATTGCAGAAAAACCTCGGGGAGTAAAGATGAATTAGATGAGGGAAGGTGAAAGAAACACCAGCTGTATTGGCCAAATGCCTCAAACAGGCAACAACTCTCCATACAATTTGATCCAAACAGACATTAAAGAAACGGCAAAATTCTAGAATAATTGGGTAAATAGTTGGTCTGAACCTTAAAGTGAAAGGATATGTATAAACAAAGGAGAACCCAGTTAAATAAGAGGTAATTCTATGATTTGGATTAGGAATAATGATAGGAAAATCATTACTCCAATGACAACCTTTATGAACTATAGGAATCAAAATTTTGTAATCTGAGTGGGATAAGCGTCAACACGATATAAAGAAGAAACATGATTCCTAAGTGATTCCCTATATTGATAAAAAGACAGTTTCGTAGGGACTATCTTTTCTACTAGGGGCTCACGCAATGGTTCGAAAGGTTCTTTACCCTAGAAGAAGATTTCTGAGAAAGGGAACCTCTGGTTCTAGAAGAAAGACCAGGGCTGGAAGAAGGCATTGAAAAACCACCGCGAGTAGATCCAGAACTACAAAGTCTACTTCCTCTTCTACTCCTAATGGGGGCATTAGGGAAAGAATCAATGATAGGAACTCTCCTAGGGTTAGGACTTGGTGAAGACATGACGAAGAAGAATACTATGAGGAAGAGAAAAGTAAGCAAAGATTTGAGGAATTAAATGTTCAGTAATAGCTTTATGTGGTAAAAGACAATAAAAAAGGTAATATTTATATTGACAAACAACCGCCAAAGTAAAAGTACAATGATGAAAGAACCATAATAATGATAATTGGCACTTCGAGAATAGTGGAGCCGTAGGAAAAGCCTTGAAAAGGGCTGCAAAATTGCAAAACTAATGGAAAAATGACACGTGTACTGAGCATTAAATGGAAGCGACAATTGAAGCGTCAGTTTTGTCATAGAATTAATGGTGACAAAAATTTTCTTTTAATGAAATCCACTTTCCAAGTATTCAACTGATGAATAAATGGAAAGTGGGGGAGGGGGGGGGGGTATTATCTATATTGGAAAAAATTGTATTTAAAGAAACGTGTCAAGACACGTATACTGATTGAATAGTCAAAGAATTACAACTAGCCAAGAGGCACGAGCAGTAACAGGTACGAGCAAATGACAGGAGAAAAGGCACGTGTAGTTATTCAAATAACTCAGCACTCGTACCTATTGTAGTTATTTATATCTGAGTGTCAAAAGGAATGAATCTGACAATAGAAAAGAGTGCAGACATTTAATGGACATTAAATATGGAATATGTTAGAGAATTTGTATTGAATGTAATGATTATGTAACGTAGCATTCAATATCTTTAATTACTCATAATATTCTTATTATGCTTCGGGCAAAACGTATATCTCTAGGACACCTATAAAAGGGAGACATCTGATCAACTGAGGACACGAAATCATTGGAATATATTTTGGTTTACTTGTTTTTCTCTTGAAATAATCTTTTGGCTACTTAAATTATTTCCTTCTGTACATTCTTTTGATTATCAGTAATCCGTGTTCTTCTAAATTCTAGCTTTGACTAAAATTTTATTTTTTGGTTAAACAGGGGGCGCTGTAATTTTTTAAAGGAAGAGGGAAGGTCTGGGCCGATGTGGGGGAAGGTCTGGGCCGATGTGGGGGAAAGGGAAGGGAAGAGGATCTATTATTTATATATATGAAATACGGTTTATTAGTGTATTTTATATAAAACGCGATAATGAATGGTGTTTTATATAGTCGTCTTATCAGTTTCCAGGTAAAATACGGTATTAACATGCGTTTTATATAAAATACAATAACAAATTACGTTTTACCTTAACCTTCCAAATAATGGTAACTTTTTTTTTCTACCTCAAAAAATATCTTAAGTCCAAAAGAATCACATATCAGTTCCGGATCAAGTATACATGATGGTTCAAATCGTATGTACGACTTATTCCTGAGCTTCTCCCTCAGTTTCCTACTCGCTCGAAAAAATAAAAATAAAAGCTTCAGAAATAGAAAAGGAGCCAATGCGCTTTCGATTAACTTATCTTTATCGAAAGAATCTAAAAGCAGAATTCTCCGATGAGGAGCATTTTATGACTGACAATCTGTAGCCCTCATATGTTTACAGAATGCAATTAGAAATGTTATTTGAGTATGTGTAGCTTTCCATAATTGTTAAAAGGGAAATGGATAGACACGAATCTGGGGTCTTTGCCCCTAAATATAAAATTTAACAACAAACTGAAATTTAACAACAAACTGAGGGTTGTGTTCTATTAAATAATGAATATAGAAATTCAAGAACGTGACTACGGAAAAGGGAAAAGGTTATAAATCTTTTATTTTCTCTTGTTGATGACAGAGAAATTAAGATTCCTTTGACGGTCTGTATAAAGTGCTTATGATTACGATAAAATTATTACCATCGGTATTACCCCTCTATACTATTTTATCTATTTCGCTGATTAAGGAATTTAAAATATTAATTGGACTTATACTATATGAAAATGAATTATATACCTCCATGAGATTTCATCTTGTAATGCATACTCCCCCTATGATTTCAAACGTTATATGAACTTTTCTTGTTTCTTATTTTTCCCAACAAAAGTATTTTGTAAAATAGAAATGGACAAGTTCGCCATTTATAGCTAATTTTATTTTTTATCTATTTTCTGTGACAAACTAACCAGGCCTTTTGTTGGTAATTATATTAAGAACACTGTAGCTATTACACGACTCAACTGTCGAGGGAGGGGCCACACCTAAGAGTTGTGATATAAATAACATATTCTAATTCAAGTATTAGTGGCTACTTCCACTACTCGAATTAGTGACCTATAGAGACAACTTTACCATTGCTATAAGAGTCACCTTCTGTACGTTTCATAGCCAAATACAAAATAAGACCGAATTCACCTCAGATCTTCAAAAATGTCATTAATTGGTATTTTAATCAAGTGGTCTTCCCAAAGGTCTTTGTTATGTCATCCCCATAGTAGCGCCAAAAACCTTTACCACCATGCATATTCAAAGAAAGGGGAAAATTAGAATAAACTAAACAGCCTATCAAAAAGAGGAAGAAGAATAATTTCTTTTAAAAAACGGAATGATTGAAGTACGCTATATGTCCGTTTAATAAGATAAAAGCTGAGAAGCTGTTGATGAATGTGGTGTTATATATTTGCAATTTGCAGTAATTATACTAACAAAACCCGCCTAGGCCAATGGCTCAAACCTCAAAGGTGATCTCTTTTGACAGAATTTTATATTGAAAAAGACTACTGCACCATGTGCTCAAATTATATTATTATCTACTTAAAATAATGGCCAATGGCCATTGGTTTGTTTGAGCCTCTGTACTATAAAAAAGGAGGCTCATCTGTAATTGGAAGACAAAAATTACATAGATAACAATGGAAATGAATAGTTTCCGACCTCTTCTCTTCTTATCTTGGTTTCTTATTGCCCATTTCTTTTGTTTAGTAGCCATAGCAGAGAGAACAACATACATTGTCCACTTGGACAAGTCTTTAATGCCTAAGGTGTTCGCTAATCACCATCAATGGCATTCTTCCACCATTGATTCCATCAAGATTGCTACTCCAGCTTCACTTAATAACCGCCATCCTGTTCCAAAGCTTCTATATTCTTATGACAATGTTTTCCATGGCTTCAGTGCTGTTATGTCTAAAGATGAGCTAGAAGCTCTTAAGAAGTCCAAAGGTTTCATTTCAGCTTATAAAGATAGGTCTCTTGAAGCTCATTCTACACATACCTCTGAGTTTCTTAACCTCAACCCCTCCTCTGGTCTATGGCCAGCTTCTGGTTTTGGCCAAGATGTGATCATTGGCGTTCTTGATTCTGGTGTCTGGCCGGAGTCTGCTAGTTTCAGAGATGATGGGATGCCTGAAATCCCTAAAAAATGGAAAGGAATTTGTAGGCCGGGCACGGAGTTTAATACTTCATTGTGCAACAGGAAACTCATCGGGGCCAATTACTTTAATAAGGGACTACTGGCTAGTAATCCTGATGTGAACATTTCCATGAATTCCGCAAGGGACACCGGTGGTCATGGCACCCATGTTGGTTCTATTGCTGCAGGTAATTTTGTCAAAGGAGCTTCATATTTCGGATATGCTCCTGGAATAGCCAAAGGGGTTGCGCCACGAGCTAGGCTTGCTGTGTATAAGTTTAGCTTTGATGAAGGGGAATTCGCTTCAGATTTGATTGCGGCTATGGACCAAGCTGTTGCAGATGGTGTTGACATGATATGCATTTCTTATGGCTGGCGCTTTATTCCTTTGTATGAAGATACTATTGCAATAGCTGCTTTCGGTGCCATGGCCAAGGGTGTGTTGGTTTCTGCTTCTGCAGGAAATCGTTGTCCTGGTATAGGAAGTTTAAACAATGGAGTACCATGGATATTCACCGTGGCATCAGGCCATACTGACCGTTGGTTTTCAGGGACGCTGACCCTGGGAAATGGTTTAAAGATAAGGGGATGGAGCTTGTTTCCAGCAAGAGCTATTATTAAGGACTGGCCTGTAATTTACAACAAGACACTGTCTGCTTGTGATTCAGCTGAATTATTAGCCGAAGTACCTGATAGACGTAGCATCATCATCTGCCGGAGGAGTGTGGATGCAGAGGAAGTCTCTAGCCAAATGACCTCAGTTGCAGAGGCCAGAATTGGAGCAGCCATCTTTATTACTGACGATCCAGCAACATTAAGGTCCACTGAATTTCCAAATCCTGGAGTTGTTATAACCCCTAAGGAAGCGAAAAAGGTTATGAGTTATGTCACAAAGACTCCTGAACCCAAGGCCAGCATTAGTTTCCTGGAGACGCATTTGGACTCAAAGCCTGCTCCAGTTGTTTCTGCATCCTCAGCTAGAGGCCCCTCTCGAAGCTACCTGAGAGTGGCAAAGCCAGACATATTAGCACCAGGAGTGTTAATTCTAGCCGCCTACCCATCTAATATTGCAGCAGTAAAAATTGGTAGCAATATAGAATTAGCAACTGAATACTTTCTTGAATCAGGCACATCTATGGCTGCTCCTCACATTGCTGGAATAGCTGCAATGGTAAAAGGTGCACATCCTGACTGGAGCCCCTCAGCAATTCGTTCCGCCATGATGACCACTGCCAACCCGTTGGATAATACTCAAAAACCTATACGAAATTCTGAGGATAATAAACGTGCTACACCACTAGACATGGGAGCTGGGCATGTTGATCCTAACCAGGCTCTTGATCCAGGTCTTGTATACGATGCCACTCTGCAAGATTATGTTAATCTTCTATGTTCTTTGAATTTCACGGAGGAGCAGTTCAAAACAATTGCAAGATCATATTCCAACCACAACTGCTCAAATCCATCTTCGGATATCAATTACCCATCATTTATTGCATTCTTTAGCCCCCAAGGGAACTTCACTTGGTTGGAGCAAAAATTCAGGAGGACAGTAACAAATGTTGGAAGTGGTGCAGCTACGTATAGAGTGAAAGTTAAAGCACCAAGGACCTCAAAGATTTCTGTCTCACCACAAACATTGGTTTTTAAGAAGAAAAACCAGAAGCAAAGCTACTCTTTGACCATTCGTTACAAAGATGATGCAGAACAAGAAGTCCAATCTGGTTCAATCACCTGGGTGGAAGAGAATGGAAATCATACGGTAAGAAGTCCTATTGTAATATCTCCAGAGATAGAGGTCTGGTAATGAAGCTCTGCAACTAGCACAAGTTCTTGCATTTTCCAAGTTTGTAACTGTGAAGAGAATTCTGATTGAAATAGCCGGATACGCGGTAAAGCATGTGCACTTTGAAGTTATTGTTGAAATATAATTTTTTGCTAAATATTAAGAGCATGACTTGTGCCTAAAACAAACTGTGCGCTAGAAAGTACTCATTATTAGTTGTTTGTTCTTAAGCCAATAAAAAGTGTCACCACCAAAGACGTCTTTTCAACACATGGCTTCTTGAAGACCGATAAATGGAGCAGCATAAAATTTCTTCAGCTAATAATTAAATTCTTTCAAAAATACGGACGGGCATTCTTTTATAAACTGATTTTCTGGAATTCAATACTTGACTGCCAATGAATGCAAGACAAATTCTTTTTTCTGACAATCAAGCCTCTTAATAGGCGTGAAATGTAGTGCAAGAGCTGAGGTAAAATTCGAATTGCTAAATGCACAAATGCAATATTGTGCATCAGGTTTCTATATCGAAATGAAGTCTGGACTAGACTGGAAAATGTCCACACTAATGTGTCCTTGCATACATCTATGAATTATATCATGTAGATGTCACTAAAAAGACTAGTACATCCAGTAGTAGACTCCTCCGAACAGTTGATGAATGTATCAAAAAATTCGTGGGTAGTACAGCTGAGACTTCTAAAATGACTACATGCATATAAGACCTAGACAATAGCTATGGAAGAACGGATTACCTTGAGCCCGTACCGAGGTATCAAATGTTGGTTCTCAGATTTCCCTAAAAAATAGGATATATTGGTTCTGATAATGTGGCGGTCTTTTTCTTTTTTATTCTCTATGATGATGGTGGTGTCCTTCCATCGGATACCAACCTTCCACCAGCATAGTTATCGGGTAATTCCCTTATCAAAAGAAAAAAAAAGTAGTTACCCGGTAATTCTGCCCAACGAGGCTTAGGGAGATAAGATTATCTAATGTGGACGTTAGCTCTGAGGTAAAAACTAAGCCACATCAGGTATTTACATCAAATGAATGAATGCGAGATATTTGTCTTTCATTCACACATTTATCACTTAAACTAAGTTGCTTGGTTTAGTGTAAACACTATGCAGATATCTATCTAAAACATATTGATCAGACTTTCTCCTCAGTCTACCAAAAAGAATAGAATATATGCAGATGGAAGTCTTTGGTAATATGGACATTAGCACATAACCAGACCTTTTGCCTCAGCCTATATACTATGTGCAAAGAAATTTTGATCTAAGAGTAAATTTGAAATTTACCTGAGATATTAACTTTTGGAAATAGCTACCCCTTCAGCAGGCATAACCATATATCAAATATCTACGGAATAAAAGGAAAGAGCAATTCAGATAAATGGAATAAGTTGTAGCTTTTGTGATCGAAAAAGATTAGATGATTAATTTTCCCTATCAACAATAAGTAAGCATAAAGAACATAAAATGTCTTGGAGCTTCGCTCTTCCGAACAAAAAAACATAACAGCAGCAGTTAAATGCATGTGACTGTGACTTTCCACTTTAAAAAATTCTTTTATGCGTAAAATATTTGCTGGTCACCATCGTTGGTATTCCTTCACCATTTGTCCCATCAAGATTGCAGCCCCACTTCACTTACCAGGAACGTCCTGCTTCAAAGCTTCTCTATTCTTATGAAGATGTCTTTCTTGGGATCAGTGCTGCTTTAAGATTAGCTCAAGATCTCAATACACCCTAGGTTTCATTTAAGTTTATACAACAATAACTGAATATTGATGCCTCAAATATCTATAGGGGAAACATCAGAATTCGAAAAACCAAAAATTACCAAAGGTTGCTGACCATTTAACTCAAAACAACATTAAATTCACTTCTGACATTCTGAAATTATGTTATTTTTTCTACAATTGTAATATAACTTCAGAATTGGTTCTAGTTGGAAGAGAAGGAAGAGATTTTACAAATTAGACTGCTTGCTAATGAAAACGTGAATATATTTGCACATGTATTTACTTCCTACAAAAGATAGTCACCAACCACACTCCCTAACAATGTGGAATGCACTTGAGGAGATAATGGATTAAAAATGAGAAAACCCAAGATGCACTGAATAGCTGTTAAGAAGAATTTCCTAGAACACTACAATCTTAGTCATTCATATAGACGATGAAGCTGATCTCCACAAGTCAACATGAATATCCATGGCAACTAGCCCTAGCTTAATTCAGAGGAGGATTTTAGGCAGAAATGTAAGACAACATGCTAACCCATGATATGTGAAGAAAATCTTACTATAAAGTGAAGAGAAACTACCTGAAGACCACAGGAATTTAGAATATAACCTAGACCTTTGTCCTTCAGCACACATCCATTGACAGAGAGCAATAAGCTCGCCAACATCAGCCTACATCAAGAGATTCTTCCGAAAAGGGGAGTGGATAGAAGATTAACAAAAACTTTATCATTGTAAATCGTCAGCGCAAATCCTGTAGTGGCTCCTATCAGATATATGTGGACAAAGAGCACAAGCAATCAACAAGAACAAATTTTGCGCAACCAAGAGATGTTGAACACTTACTTCTTTTGAATTCAACAAAATAAAGTAGCAGTAAAGAGCGTGAAAAAAAATCTCACCGCTGTTATAAATTGAAGTTCAATTAAAACAAAAACACAAAACTAAAATAAAAACGTGTACAAATGATCCTTGGTTGACTAAAAAACTGGGAACCATTATCTAAGTTTCTTTTTGTTCCCGTGACCTTTGGATTCCAATCCAACGTGCAAAATCCACCCACCTGGTAAGAGAGAAGAAAAGATTTAGAGAGCTCTAAGATTTAAAAAAGAAAGTTCCCAAGGAAGACCTTAAAGCGGAAAGAACATGTACATTAATGATCCCAAAAAGGTATTGCCAGTTCGGAAAATGAAGCATAGTGCACCGAGTATGATCTTGTGCTTGTGTAGCAATGGCTCCAATATTCGTTGTTCAATAACTCCAGCAAGGATTTGGTACCTGGTAAAGGAGAAAAATCACTTAGATAACTCACAATCCAACCTCCATAATAAAAAGGAAACAAGATTCGAGCCTTTAATGTTATGACATGGTAAGGCGACAAAACCTCATAATTGTAAAATATAAGAACACTTCGTATATGCTTAGCCCTTTTTCTACAAGCTATTTTTTAAGGCCGTTGTAAACAGATCCAACTTCTTCACTAGAATGTTTAAACTAAGGTTATCCACACACACCAAGCTTGTGCACTTTATATAGTGTACTGTGAATCAAGGAGCTATGTCCAAAAAGGGCCATGTGTAAACTGATTGAACAAGGATATCTTAAAAGAAGATAATGAGACAGAAGAATACATGTTGAAAGGAAGCTGATGAAGGTGCTCAACTAGAAAAAGTAGTTTTATGGAAAGAAAACTGACAGCCACAGAAGAAACTCTTGTTTCATATTGTAAATAGGTAGTCTTGAACACAGTGACAGGGCAAAACATGTGAAATTTCCTCCCAAGTACCTCTCCTAGCAAAGAGATGGAAGAAGCTGATCACTAGTTTGGACGACACTAGTGCTCGAAAATGTAAAAGTACCTAAGGTTGCTTGAGACTGCCATGTAAACACCATATGCAGCACTAGTCGGCAGAACGGGTAAATCCTCAGCTTCACCAGCAAAGGTTTTATCAATAGCCTTTCGTGCGTTGATTAAAGCATTTGTTACACCTGTACCAATCTGGAAAAAGGGAAACATGTATTTACCAATAACATGGAAGGGAGGGACAGCATCTTGTGATTCCCACAATATTTTCTTGTCCACTAAGAACAAAAGCTCTTCACAGACTTACAAGAGATGCGCCTGAACCAACTGCAAATAGTTTGGCCCCATTTCTCTGCAGGATAAGTTAGACTATTCTAAGCTTCATCAATGCATACAATTTGCAATTCAATAAGATAAGCTTATTGTAAATATATCAAATGCATTACCACTATAGCGCCTATCCTCTGTAGAAATGTATAGGAAGTACCAGCCAACACAACCTGAGAACAGAAAATGGAAATTTAAATCAGTTACCTGTATCGGTTGACCAGAGCACGTCCCCTTACACCACAAAAGGGAGTACAACATTTATGAGAAAATTATGTTTTAGTTTCATATAATAATATTTACTTCATCAAAATTATGTTATAGTTTCATAAATCAGAAACCTGAAATGCGTTGTCGGGGCAGTTGTAGAAAAGTCTACTAAGAGGCCCAGCACCAATTGCAAGGGAAGGACGGAGAATAACAGTTGGAGCAGGGAGCCAGACCAGCATGAAATCAGCAACAATGGCCATTACCTGAGTAAAAGTACAAGTCACTCAGAAGTCTAGTATAGAAATTTCAAGAAGATATTTACTTCTCCAGAACCAAAAGGGTAATGTCAGCTAGAGAGTTATGGCTTTCAATGATAAGCAAGAAAAATGAGGACTAAATCATATATCAGAATGTTCATCAGTTAGAACCTCAAGCACCATCTAATTGATGTTCAACATAATATCTCATAATTTGATCAAGACTTGTTCATTGCAATAGAACAATAATTGCTTCCTAAATGTGAGATAAAACTTATTTTGCAGCTCTAGCTGGATTGAAATGCTTCACCTTCTTTACCCAATATGTTTTACCATGTCGATTAGGGTTCTAACTAGTACAACTTCAATACTGTATTAAATATTCTTCAGTCCGGGTTATGGGAGAAATTGTACCACATCAGCACAGACAAAGTCCAGCTCGTTTTTGAAATTCTCCCTACGCTTTTCCAGCTCTGCAGCAGTCTGAAATATAAACAATGTAATTCAGTTATCCAAATGACTATTAAACTATGGATAACAGAACAATGACAAACACAAAGAACTGTTAACGAGAGTCAGAGACAAGAGATTCCGTCAGATATGCCTAAAGGTAACAAAGGTCACTTTTGTTAAATGTCTCAACCTGACTAAGAGTAAGGAGGGAGGATAGAAGGGTCTGACCTTAAAACCGTACACTTCAATGGTAGCATCCATGAAAAACAGAGATAAAATAAACAACTGCCAAACTAAAATAAAAATAAACAACTGCCAAACTGAAAAAAAATGCGTAACTCAGACTGCACGAGCATATTGTTATCAATTTACCAGATCTTCTACGTCTTTTGTGTCAACTGTTTCCACTATTAGTTCTCCTTTTTTTTTTGGGGGGGGGGGGGGGGGGGGTAATCCATCATTAGTCATGTCAAAAAGGTCAGCTAATTACTGGAGACTAGAGATGTTACAGTTATAATATTTGAAACGTAACTATCCTGTTCATTTCAAGGCTGAGAAGTACACTTCCAGGGTCAGGATCAACTTTTAAGGATTGTCAAAGACAATTGTGCAATGCATAGAGCAAACAGATTGTCCACTAACCATTTACAAAACTAGTATTAATAATATGTAACTGATATATATCATTAGATGATTTTGTACTTTTGTAATAAAAGATTATTTGCAAAATTATTCTAAATACTAGAAAGGCAAAATACATAGTTTACCTGTCAACCTTACAACGAAATCTCTATTACACACCTCTCTTTCACAGGAAACCTTTTACACACTCAACCTATCAAAATTGTGTCTAAGACGCACTACTTTTGACCAGATAACACTTGCGTGTTTACACACACAAAAAGCACGTGAAGCCCGTAAAAATTTCATTTTTTTCTTCCCTCCCCACAGGAACCCTTCCCCCTCCCTCCAGTCTTCTTCCTCACTACCCTTCCCTCATTTTCTTCCCCAAATAGAATTTTTGAAAGAACACATCAATTTTAGACCTAAAATTGAGCAGATTTTGTTGGTTTATTGTCCAAATATTATGAAAACTATTTATTTGTGATAGATTTAAAAGCTTTAACAATAGTATTGAAGGTTTGGTAAAAAAATCTAAAAGCCACCACTGTTTTGGGGTATAAAGCTTTAACAGTAGTATTTAAAGCACATAAACTCAAGAATTTATTTGTTGGTAGAAGAATATTGGTTGCACTTGGTAATGTGACAAAAATAGTTGTGCATCAATATTCTTCTACCAACAAATAAATTCAGAATCTTTATCACATTACCAAGTGCAACCAACACGAAGCCACATCATTCACCAATTTAAACATGGAAAAAGGGGGAGGGAGAGGAGATTTATGTTGCTCGGATCGTTCAAAATGGTCGGTTTCTCCAAAACTGCACCATATATTGAGAATCCCACATGGGGGTGGTTTTGGCAGATCCGAGCAACTTAGGGAGAGAAAGGAGCAGCATTAGCAAGAGGATTTAACTTATAATCTTGACTTTGTAATAAAATGCACGTTGTTATTACGTTATAACATGTTGTAACAGTAGTTTCTAAAGTGGATTAACTTAAATACACTAACATTATAAAGAATGTTTTCACTAGCAGGTAATCACAATTAGGTGTAAATATCTTTTGGCTTACCTTATAGGGGAGACTATCTACTCTTTTCAAGTAGTTATCTTTACAAGTGAATTTTTGACAGTCTCAATGGGTAGAAGTTAAACTCTAACAAGAAGGAAGACAGAGGAATTAACCTTAGTAAAGATGCCAATGCCACATTCAATAGCAACTTTAGTCAAGAAGAGATCATCAGCCAGCAGCCGTTCTTTAAACCCGCCAAAGCCCAGCAGCCACCTGAGGAAAGGTGATTTTTCGAGCTCCAAGTACCGGTTAACGATGGCCGGAGGTATTTTCCCGGCCTCAATTGCAGCAGCCAAGTCCTTAGGCAAGCTGTCTAGTGATCTTTCCGCTTCAGCCAAAGCCATTATTGCTTCTTTCTTGTTCCTTTCCCCTGCATCCTCGTCATCCTTCCCTCCTCCACCACCTCCTTCTCCACCGTCTCTTCCGCCGCCGATATTTCTGTCACCGCCGTGATTACTGAAGATGGGGAAAAAAGTACGAGGAGGGCGAGAGTGGAAATTAAGAGAAAAACTTGGAAAGTTGGTCTGGTAAGTGAGGGATGAGAAACGAAAGGTTGAAGATTTGGAGTGGCTAAAAGAGCTGGTACTGAGGTAGGAGGTGGCCGTGGCGCCGGCGATGGCCGCCATTGAGGGTGGCCGCGCGGGGGGGGGGGGGGGGGGGGGGGTTGTGGAGTGGCAGAAAATTGTGGACTATAATGACAGTTGACAGTTGAGCTTCTTGATAGTGTAGTTCTGACTTAAAATAGTTAGCAGCAAGTAGCAGGAGAATTTTCTGACACGAATTAATCACTTTACAAAATCGTTACTATGTTAATCAATTTATAACTAAACATATTTTCTCTTTGGTCCGTTTTAAAAAAATAAATTATTTTTAAATTTAATAATAATTTATTTTTAAATTATAATTATACATTTAATGAAAAACTTTTTAATAAGAATCTTTTATAACTATATAAATATTCTAGGCTCTTTTTTAACTTATTTAGAACCACAAATTCTAAAAGTCTTTATTTTTTTAAACGTCGTGCTTAATCAAACATGTTCACATAAATTAAAATAAAAAGGGTATTAATTTATTATAGAGTAGTATATAATTCTTCTCTTGTCCTAAGGCCATCTTCGACGCTTAGCACTATCTTTTGCACCAAAATAGTGCAACATAAAATTTACTCCAACCATTACACCATTTTTTATACCAAATCTTCTCTCTCTTCTATATTATATTATTATCTTCTATTTACTTTTCATTTTTTATTTCTTTCAAACTAATACTATCTTTTTTCTTTTTTCCATATTTATTATATATAATTCACATTCACCACTTATTCAATTATTTATTACAAAATTATTTTAAAGGATGAATTAACAAAAAGTGAAATTATTGATAAAAGATAATTAAATAAATATTACATCATAATAAATTTAATTAAGTACCTCTTAAATATTTAATTTTCGCCTCTATTCTCCCATAAATGCTCGATTAATGCATTACGAAGTACGAAATAAGCATCTTTATGTTTAATTTTTTTGTGTCGAGTTAAAAATTATTCAAATCGGTGATCTGCATTTACTACCAGTTCTACTGTAGGAGCTGGACATTCAGGTGTATCTTCAAATTGGTGCATTAAGATCACGCTCGTCCTCAATTATCATGTTGTGCAGTATAATACATGTGGTCATTATATCATGTATGGCCTCTTTTCTCCAAAAAGATGACAGGACTGCAACAATTACAAAACGCGATTGCAAAACTCTGAATGCACGTTCAACATCTTTTCTTTTTGATTCTTGTTTCATTGCAAAATATGTCTTCTTTGCTGAACGTGGCTCTCGAATAGTTTGCACAATAGTAGACCATTCTGGATATATACTGCCAATTAAATAATAAGTGATGTCATATTCTTTTCTTTGAATAACATAATTTTGGTGAACCTGAAAATAACATAGGGGATTACTAAACTTATGTTTTATGTTTTTAATGTAATTTCAATTTTAATGTATGTACTTTAATTATAATGTATTTTAATTTTGTGTATTGTTAATTTTCTTTTTAAAATTGAAGTTTTCACTTTTTCATTTAGCAACATTAGATATCTTATATTTGTATTTTTTATTTTAAATAATGGTTATATTTCTTTTTATACAATAATAATAATAATAATAATAATAAAACTAACTTATAATTTTTATATAAATATAATAAATGCAAAAATTAATATAACAAAAAATAGAATATAAATTAAAATTATAAAGATCTTAAAATAAAAGTTAATTATATACAAAATATACAATAAATTAAAAGTCCAAAAATGAAAAAATAAAATAAATAATATTAAACCAAATATAGAGTGATGAATAGTGTTACATCAAATTTAGTGTAACATTATTCATGCTTTATAATAGTGCAAAAAATGGTGTCGCATTGAAGCAAAAAAATACTATTTCTAGCACCAAATTTGAATTTTGTGCAAGATTTAGAATGGCGTTGGAAATGCCATGAGGCCCTACATTTTTCTAATTCTAAGTAATAGCCTATCTCAATAAATATAAATTTTAAAGATTTATATAAATACTTTTAAGCTATGAAGGTTTGACAAATATTATTTCAAAAAAATAAAATTAATGTTAAGTTAAAGTCTCCTCAATGGCAAGGTGGGAAGTTCTTGAAGGGAAGGATGCTGTGATCTATTTGGAAACAACCTCTCTACCATATGGTAGGGATAAGGTGTGCGTACACACTAATTAAGACAATAAGATCCCATGTTTATTCACTACACACTACACTTGTTAAGCCACCAAATATTAGATTGACTTTATAGGATTACATAGAGAGTATGAGGTCCCTTTAGCAATCACTGCAATTAGGTGGAGATTGATTGATATGGCACTAATGCAGTAAACCTAGGGGGCTTTTATAAAAGTGAACTACCCAAATAATATGATCAGATATATAGTTCTTGCAGGCTGCTTGAAAATACCCTTTTATGTCAATCTGTCAATTATGGCCCCACTTATCCATTTAATTGAATGTTCACTTAGTAGCATATTATTTCTTTTTTTGTTCTTTAATCTTAACTTTTATTATCTGGCTTTTAAGTCAAATATAATTTTCCAAAGAAAATGAAAAGTCAGTCGATAATCTAGGATGTTGCTTTACGGTTTTCTCCATCATCATATCCTTCATATAATCTGACGATTATTTTAATAAGCATTGTTGATTTGGAGACTCAATCAAATGAGAATTGAAAGATTTCAAAAATATCACAGAACTAACTTAAAATTCCTAGGGAAAGAACAATAAAATCTTGAAATCCTTAACAAGGCAAGCGGATGAGCTACAGGGATTTCCTTTTTTGTTTTTCTCCCATTTCATAGTTAACTGAAGGGATTTGCCGAATTCGTAGCAGAGACAGAAACTGAGGTTTTCTTTTTCTATCCTTTTTTAGCTCCACTATCTCCGAATATTTCTCGATTCTTTTAAAACAACAACAACTACTCAGTATAGTCACACAAAGTGGGATTTGGGAAGGGTAATATGTAGACGAGCCATACCCCTACCTGAAAGGGCAGAGATATTATTTTCAATCGACCCTCGACTCAGTGAAAGAAGTAAAAACAAAAACAATATTTCTCGATTCTTTTCTCTCATATTACTTACCTTAACGTTGTTACCCAACGGTCACAGAAGGTCAAATGAAAACATGAGAAATTATGATTTGGGTTCGGTTGGCCTTCCCCTCTGCCAGTCCAGAGTCGAGGGTCTATCTGAAACCTCTTTGTTTTACTAAAAACATAAATAAGGTTTGCGTACACTTTACCGTTCCCAGACCTAACTTGTGCGACTATACTAGGTATATATATTGTTGTTATTGTTGGTTCGGTTGGAAGGAAAGGAAAAAGTTAGATAATTTCTTTCCATATATTCAAGTTTTGATAGAGTTACTTGGTAACATGTTGGTAAGTGATAATAATAATTTCATTCATTTCAAGAATTTTGAAATTTTTGGTCCTAAATAAAGTCAAAAAGGGTCCAGAATATTTGTGTGATTATAAAAACTTCTCATTAAAGGTAGAATTGTAAATTTAAGCTAAATTGTTATTAAATTTAGAATGAGCTCATTCTTTTTTACACAAACCAAAGAGAAAATATATTCACATAAACTGAAAATTAATTAAGTCCGGACACTGTTATACAAAAAATATAGTAAATAAAAAAATAAGAAATGCATTCTCTCACTCCCTTGGGATATTAATTAGAGGAGATAGGGCCATAGACAATTTTTTCTATATTTTAGAGAAGCTAGTGTTTCGACATATATGCTTAATGCCCTTTAAGGAAAAGTTAAGGATATTATAGTGGAAGAATGCCAATGATGGTGATCAGCAAAGATATTAAGCATTTAGGATTTGTCCAAATGGATTATGTAAGTGGATCTTTGCGCTACAACTAAAGACATGAGCAGAAAGGAAGCGAAGATGAATACAATAAGATAACCCCATTCTAGATCCCATGTTCACTCACCACACACCAAACATTCAGTTGACTATATAGGATTAAGCATATGAGGTCCCTTTTGCAATCAATGTAGTAAACACAGGATGCTATTATAAAAGTGAATGGTACCAATTAATATAGTAATCTGTTTGTATGGATGCCTTGTTCTCACAGTTGCTTGAAAAGATCCTTTATGTCAATCTGTCAATTATGGCCCCACTTATCCATTTAATAATTTAATTCAATGTTTGCTTTTTTATTTTGTTCTTTAATCTTAACTTTTATGATCTGGCCGAGACAATGTGACTTTAAGTACAATATAATTTTCCAAAGAAAAGCAAAAGTCAGTAGATAATCAAGGATGCTGCTTTCAAGATTCCCTCCATCATCATATAACTTATATTATAATTTTTATCTCCTTAGCAAATGTTGCTCTGATTGTAAGCAAACCTCACTTCCAACCGAGAGGTTGTGAGTTCGAGTCTCCCAAGAGCAAGGTGGGAAGTTCTTGGAGCAAAGGATGGCGAAGGTCTATTTAGAAACAGCCTCTCTAACCAAGGGTAGGGGTAAAGTCTGCGTACACACTACCCTCCCCAAACCTCATAAGTGGGATTATACTTTGTTGTTGTTGTTGTTTTTTTTTATCTCCTATAGCAAAGATTAACATCTTATTTATTTTAAATGGATATTATTTAAAAAATTATATTCTATAGATACATTTTAATGTTTATAACAAAAATTTAATTTTAGTTACCTCCTACCCCTAAACCACTAAATATATTATTTAGTTACATTATTTTCTTTCTCTCTCTACTTTAATATATCATATTCGCTTCCACCATCCCATTAAAATTTCCACTCTCCTATTCCTTCCCCATTCTCGTCTTCTGACAGTGCTAATAGTATTCCCACCTATTCTCAACTAAATCAGTCTAAAACTCTTTCAACTCGAATAGTCACGCCTTCGTGATTGCAGCTATCGTCCAGCATAAATCGAAGGGCTTAAGTTGCTGCCTCCATGGAAATCACTTAGAAGTTTCAGTCAATAATCTTCTCACCGGTCGAAAAGGCATACCAAACTACAGTTCCAACCAAGTAAAGCCCAACTGATATCTTAAAGACATCATCACTTCCTCCAGGTTTAAACGTGCAAGATCTTTGAAGATGGAAGGACTATTTGGCCACAAGACGAAAATTAGAGTTTGTTCTTGAGCAAATACGACAAAGTTTGGGGCTAGGTAACTTGATTTTTTGTTAATATATTTTAATGTATTTTCAACGTATCACACTGTATTTTCATTTATTTTATTGTATTCATTATCTTTTTTTTTATTGTAATTCAATGTATCTTCTCGTATTTCGTGTATTTCATTGTATTCACTGTCTTATTATTTCATTGTATTTCAATGTATCCTGCTGTATTCTATGCATTCATATGTTCTTTTAATTAATATAATTTATGTATTCAAATGTATTATATAATTTCTCTGAAGATTGCTATGTTTTTGATTTTTTTTAGTTGAGAATCTTTTTTATAACCGGAAATACAAATTTTTTGTATTACAATTGAGTTTGTTGAGTTATATGAGGAGTCTATTATGTTAATTAATACACTTCCAGTTTAAAAATAGTGTAATCCACTATTTCACGTCGTGAATACAATCGAATACATTAATCCGTCCAACTATAATCCCATGTTTCACGTCTTAAATGCAACCGAATACAACAACTGATTAGCTGGACTTTCATTATTCACGTCTATTTTTGCTACTGTATTCATGAATACAATAGCTTAAATACATCAAATACATGATATAACCACAGAAAAAGTATCTATCATCCGTAATATATATGAAAAATAATATCTATAAATAATTAATTACTACTAAAATGGTGATTTATGAAAAATTTTCTTTATACAATTCCGTCAGCATGTTCTCATTTTGCTTCTGGATAATATAATCTGACGATGATTTTAATAATCGTCGTTGATTTGGAGTCTTAGTCAAATGAGAATTGAAAATTTGGAAAAGAGAACATGACAGAACTAACTTAAAATTCCCAGGGAAAGAAAAATAAAATCTTGAAAGAACAAGGCAAGCGGATGTGCTACATGGATTGTTTACTGAAGGGATTTAAAAAGGAAACTAACATCGTATAGCTGCAATAAAAATTATAGTTCAAAAAATATATAAAAATTATCTATTTTTGTCAAATATATATTCTACATGTCATATAAAAAAATTATACAAGTTTTATATTTTTTTTGGTAGTATATATAGATAGTTTCTGGCGCGTTTTTTCTTTTGCTTCCTAACCTTCTTTTTCCTTCACTTTCTCTGTGTTTCGGTAGAGTTACTTGGTACGTGTTTGTGAGAGATAATAGTTGGTAAATTAATTGAAATTCATAACTTTATCCGGACAGTATTGTATACAAAAAGTGTAAGAAAATTTATATATGTATTCAACTTAATATTAACGACACTCTCCTATAATTTTTGCTTTTCAAAAAACAAAAGAGCAGGCTGGGACATTTGGGCGCTATGAAAAGAAAGAAAGAATATTCGACAGGAGTGTGTTTGGCTTGTAGTTAGAAGAGGGAAGAAAAAAAATTTGTTCCATCTAACTAATAAAGAAATGGATGCAGAATATAGAATCAATGCATCAAATTTTCAGAGAAAGTTAGGCCATTAGTGGACCAATACGGACTTGTTGACTCAACTAAAATAGCCATTAATGGACCAACCACCACTAGAAATACACTACGATAATTCAGTGCAAACTTTGAAAATCAGAGTACTCTTCCTGAAATGCACGCATTGAAATGCAATATCTCCCATTTCTATTGGCACATTAATAGTAACACAAATATAACTAATCAAAAGAATTTCTTGAGACTTGCTCCAAATGATCTTCATCTATCCTCCTCCAATAGTTCTTAGTCTACAAGAATAGCTCAACAATATAACCAATCACTAATAAGAAAACATCGCTATGTTAAATATGTTGCCCAGTAAACAGAACCTAAATGTTACAAAGTGAATTAAATATATTGTTCGGGTCAATGCAACCTGTAGGAGGAGTCAAAAGCTGTACTAGTAGAACTAATTGTTGTCATCAAGTGGTAGAGGTTGAAGTTGAACATAGCTCCAGACTTTGAAAATGGTTAGCTCACTGTGTTGTGACACTTTTGGCAAGATTACGAGGTTGATCAACATTGTATCCACGCAGTACAGTCAAATGATAGGCCAATAACTGCGCAGGACAAAGACGACAAACACAAGAGAATAAGTAAGCTGGTTGTAAAACCTCAAACAGAAAAAGCTTACAGTCTGCATATTACTGGAGCAAAAGAAAAGCTGTTGCGCAGCAACTATCATGACAATAACAACAACCCAATATAATCCCACTTAGTAGGGTCTAGGGAGGGTAGTGTATACGCAGAGATTACCCCTATCCTGGGGTAGAAAGACTGTTTCTAAATAGAGCCTCGGCATCCTTCCCTCCAAGAACTTCCCACCTTTCTCTTGGGAAGACTCGAACTCACAACCTCTTGGCCACTAAATGATCAATGCATCGAGTGAAGGGAAAAAAAAAGGTGGTGAGGGGGTTGAACTTAGCAGAAGATGAAAAATGCATGTTATGGTATAAGCTATGCCAGTGTATCATATTGCAGATGATCTTAAGTGGTTCTGGCCCCTAGCAGGATTTCACAAAATAACACTAAATTTACGTGATATGAAGCTGTGACCAAGTAAGCGGCGAAGATTGAGAGAAATTTTGCCTATTTATGACATTCAGTGGTTTAAAGGTAGAAACCAGAGCAAGTAGAGGATTAACACAGAGAGAGAGACAGAAAGAGAGGGGAAAGAGATGAGAGCAAATTCTGTACAGCTGCCAATCTAGTGTGGCAAAATAATACACATGGTATTAGAACTTAGAAACCACAAAGTGGAAAATTTATGATCTTCGCACCTTAGTTTCGGTACAAACGCTTTAATGTTTATATTGAAGAGACCTGATAAGTTCTCATGGTTTTGAACCATTACCTGATAAGTTCTCATGGTTTGAATCATTGGAGATGTGATCAAACCAACTCAAAAGAATTTCAAACTACTACGTAATTCACGTAGATGCTATTTCCAGTTGAATGAATACTCAACTTTACACGGTAAAGTTAGATAAGTGCTCACTTATTTGACTTTACTGCACACTTATAACTTCCTTTTTAGGCTAAAATAATGTAATAGGAACAAAAAGAACCCCACTTTAAGGAATTCAAATTTATGGTCTTAGTTTAAAGGTATATCGAGATATAGGCATCCTTAGCTAGCATCTTGAACCAGTTATTATGGCCATATTGTATTCTTTTCATTTTATTCAGTGGCCGAGGCACGGGCACATAGAGGTAGTTTTACTTTTGTTTGTTGGAAAATGACATTTTACAAACATGCATCAATTTTAAGGAGGCTTCCCACCTTGCTCTTGGGGATTATATAAGCTGGATATAGAGAAGGCTTATGATCATCAGAACTGGATGTACCTGCTACAAATTCTAAGGAGGATGGGATTTGGAGGGAGGTGGATTAGATGGATATCATACTGCATTTCTACTGTAAGCTTCTCAATCCTTATTAACGGAGTTCCAGCGGGATTTTTTCCTTCTCAGAGGGGGCTTAGACAAGGAGACCCTCTCTCCCCTTTTCTATTTATCTTGGCAGCTGAAGAAAGCACAGACAAACAGCTGGATAAGGGGATTTAAAATGACCAATAGAACAGATAGCAATGGAAGGATTTCTCACTTACAATATGCAAATGATACCTTGGTATTCTATGAAGCAGAAAGAGAGCAAATGAAAGTCCTAAGAGTGATATTCATCCTGTTTGAAGCCACTTCTGGATTGCACATCAACGGGCAAAAAAGCCTTATCTATCCGGTCAATGATGTAGTGGAAATACAGAGTCTGGCAAATATTTTTTTTTTGGGGGGGGGGGGGGGGGGGGGAGGGGGGGAGGATTTCTGCCTACTATACACTTGGGGATGCCTTTGGGAGCCAAGAGCAAATCAAAAGGAAGATGGAATAATGTGTTGGAAAAATGTGAAAAGAAATTGTCAAACTTGAAAAACCAGTATCTATCAATGGGAGGAAGGCTGATTTTGATAAATTCTATTTTGGATGCCATGCCTACATACATGATATCTTTATTTCCAATGCCAGCTAGGGTAGTGAACAGAATTGATGCTCTTAGAAGAAACTTTCTATGGGAAGGTAAATGTGACAAAAAGAAGCTTCACCTGGTTAAGTGGGGTGATCTAATTTCAAGTAAAAAATCAGGGGGGTTAGGGATCAAAAATCTGAAAATACAGAATCAAAGTCTGATGTTGAAGTTGTTATGGAAATTTGCAGTAGATGAGCAATCTCTATGGATAGAAGTGATCACGGAAAAATATGGAAAGGAAGGAAGCTGGACAACCAAAATAGTAAAAAGACCATATGGAGTCAGTCTGTGGAGATTAATTAGGAATTTATGGCCAAAACTAATCAACAAGGCAAAGTTCAAAGTCGGCAATGGTAGAAAGATTTTATTTTGGGAGGACAATTGGCTAGGCCAAGGATCTCTGAAGGGACTATTCCCGGATATGTTCAATTTGTGTCAACAACAGAATGCTACTATAGAAGAGGTGTGGTCAAACCAAGGCTGGAATCTCACATTAAGAAGGCTGTTAAATGATTGGGAGATTGGCAGAGTTAAGGAATTGTACAGTTCTCTGCAGCAATTCAGTAGCATCAGCTCAAACCAAGATCAAGACATGATCAAATGGCAAGGCAATAGTCAAGGGAAGTTCTCAGTTAAAAATGCTTACAAGGAGGTCAATCAGTCCAATAATCAGGTGGAATGTTGGCCATGGAAGATGATTTGGAAAGTAAAAATACCACATAAAGTGGCATGCTTCACATGGCTACTGGCAAGAGAAGCAGTTCTAACTCATGACAATCTAACTAGAAGAGGTTTCCAATTGTGCTCCAAATGTTATCTATGTGGAGAGGAGGCAGAGACAATTCACCATCTTTTTTCGCATTGCAAGTTCACCATTCAGATATGGAGAATCTTCATCAGTCTGAGGGGAATTCAATGGGCAATGCCAGGAAGAGTCCTTGATATTCTGGCAAGTTGGAGTAAAATGGGCACACCTTGTAGAAAAAGAGAGAGATGGAGGATTGTCCCAGCATGCATATGGTGGACACTTTGGAATCAAAGATACTTTGAAGATAAGTCTAGCATCATTCAAAAGATTAAGATGAAATGTCTAGTTCTTTTTTATTTTTGGTGTAAAGGTCAGCTTTTGGAGGACCATGAACCCCTTTTAGATGTTTTAGAGTCCTTATAAGAAGAAGGAGGACTAGGAGTGCATACTTTTTGTAATTATGGGGGACTTCACAATTTTAGTGAAGTCTTATATTAACATACAACTATGTTACCTTTTTCAAAAAAAAAACATGCATCAATTTTGTTATTGAAAATAGGACTACAGTAACCTAATAAAAGATGTCCAAGGAGTGCCACAGATTGAACATGTAAAATAAGAGGCAGCCATATCGCAGGTCATATGCATTAATGAAAATCATCACCCAGCCATCAAAGGAATAGGAAATTTATGTTACGAATCCAATAAACAAAACATGACGATTTCTCAATTACCCTATTTGTTAATTTATATTTGATTCGCATTGACAAAATGTTAACAAAAAATTGACACACTGGGCTTCCCCTCTTTAAGGGAATTGCAGCTTTAACTTTATACTAAATCGTGTGAACAGACACATCTAAAAGCTTAAGTTATTAGAGAGTTGACAGAACTATTTATCTATTCTAGGTCTGCAACAAGTCCCTTGCGTCCATGATTAATTCTTTTTTAGGCCAAGCGTGTGGAAATATTTCGTAAATGGCGGTGGAGAACCCCAAACATCCTCTATCTGCTCTGGTATCATTTTAAATTGTGTGAACAGCCTCCATTAAAAGCTTAAATTGTTAGAGAGTTTGCCCATATATTTATTAATTCTGGGTCTGCAAAAGCTTTTGTATCATGAGAAAACAAACTTTTTCCAGACTACCACTTTTTCCACGAACTTACCCTAATGCACACACAGATCCAAGATAAAATAAATTCTACACAGAAAGTGCTAGATAGAAACAGCACATGTATTCGCAAAAAAAAAATGTTTAGGACTAAAAAGAATGCCGATACTGTATAGTTGCCACCCAATAGTCACTAAAAGTTTATATTTCACTGAATTATGAGCCTAAGCAGAGTAGAAACATTACCTGTAACGGTACTACATTGATTACCGGCTGCAAACAGTCCGCAACCTGTGGAACTTCAATTACTCGACATGATCCACCAACAGAAACAGATGATGCATCTCCTTCTGTGCACATCACTATCAGTCGACCTTTCCGTGCGTGAAGTTGTTGAATGACTGATTGTTGTTTGCTGCACACCAACCAAATTTTAAAAGACTGGCGTTCACAGTCATGAAACTCTTATAATTAATCAAAGACTGACCTAAAACAAGCATCACGGGTGGCGATTACTACAATAGGGAGATTTTCATCAACCAAAGCCAAGGGACCATGTTTCATCTCTCCAGCAAGTATTCCTTCACTGTGCATGAGTGCCACCTCCTTTACCTTCAAAGCACCTTCAAGAGCTGTTGCATAGTTGAAACCTCTTCCAAATACAAGAAGTGATTGCTCAGCAATTAGCAGCTTAGCAAGATCCTTCATTTCTTCATCAAGCTTGAGCACCTCTTTCACTTTGCCTGAAATTCACGTATAACGTAGCCAAAAAAGGACATATAGAACCATGAGCATCCCATGACATTTAGGGACAAATAGAAAAAAAACAATGTTGCACCAAACGACAACTTACTTGGCAAGTCAAATAGACCATCAATTATTGCTTCTCTTCTTGCTTGATTTGAGAGTGTATCACCTCCAATTGCAAGAGCCAACATGGCCATCACAACAATTTGGCTCGTGTATGCCTGTTGATCAAGGAGGTAATTGAGAAGCCAACACTAAAGGTGAGCATGAAAAATTCAAGAAAGCATGAGTTACCTACCTTAGTACTTGCAACTCCTATCTCACACCCCGCATTTATGTGAACACCACAGTGCGTGTGCCTAGCAATTGCGCTGCCGACAGTATTTGTAATGCCAACACATAATGCACCATTTTCCAGAGCATACTCTAATGCAAGCAGAGTGTCAGCAGTTTCTCCTGATTGACTCACAAAGACAGCTGTATCTTCTCTATATATCGGCCCTTGTCTGTCCACTAAATCACTGGCAATCTCCATGGTTACAGGAATACCTAAATCAGAGAAATAAAACTAGTGAGACCAAAGCTACTCTAGGATCTACCTTTTGTCCGTCGCCATAGAGATCAAAACAACTTTATTAGAAGTATAAACAACTAACCAGAAAGCTCTTCCAAAATGGATCTTGCAGCAAGAGCAGCATTGTAACTTGTACCGCACCCAATAAAAAGAATTCTCCTGCTTCTTCTTATGGTTTTGAGGTGATCCTTCAGGCCCCCCAATAGCACAGTCTTTGCTTTACATGATCCTCCACGTATAAGTCTCCCTCGCATAGTAGTAGTTAGAGATTCTGGTTGCTCGTGTATTTCTTTTTGCATGTAATGCTCATATTTTCCTTTGTTTATCTGTTCTACCTCCATTTCCAAAATGGATAAGGCACGCTGAACAGAAGCAGGTCTACTAAGCGTACCACCATGGTTATTCTTAGCCTGGTCAAATTTGTAAATTGACACACCTCCGTCCTGATTTATCAGAAAGCAAAAGTTATAGAAACTCACTCTATAAACGAACAAGAGGGAAGAAAAGGTCATGTGAATAGATTAATGATTAAATGCCTCCCCCATTCAAAATGCATGTATTTCTTGTTCCGGAGTTTTTTCAGGCCCTTCATGACAATGTGGAAGAAGGGCTTTCTTCCAAAATATTTAATTAAGATTCCCACACATGCTGCAACATTCTACATAGATATTAGCCATAGATTCCAATATCTTGTCTAAATCCACTGAAACCATGTTCTAGATGGAAATTGTGGCCCTAACCACCATGTGAGCCATAGTTCAATAGGTCATGTATCCACTGTACCCATGTTCTAGATGGAAATTGTGGTCCAAAACCCCATGTGAGCCATAGCTCAACAGGTCATGAGTGTGCTTCTCAATTGTTGCTCCACTTTAGGTATCAGAATGCACCAAATGCTGAAAAACCCTGATTACCCAATCTTATTCAATCTTTTATGACTGCGCAAACTTAACATCCACATTTCTAGTAAATTCCATATTCTGGATGGATTGGACGTCAGAAATTCCATTTACTCCATAGACTTACCTTTCACTTGGAAATTCCGTAGTAAACCTCAACTATTCTATAGTGTTGTGTAACACTCCTCTAGTACTCCATTTCCGCCATCCCATTTCAATTCTATGAGTTACATCTGTCATGTTTTTCTCCTAAAAGACTTCTCTAATCTATGAATTGAGGAATCTAGACACCACCATCCCGTGTCCATTTAACCTTTATTCGTTTTATGGGGCTAAAAGGTGATGACAAAAAGATAAAATAAAGAGAAGGAAAAGGGAGAAAATCTTTAAGCCACTTGAATTTGGTATCTGCTACGAACTTTCAGCAACCATATTTAGGGAACTCCGAAATTTTATCTAAGAGAAATTTTAGAATAAGAATGAAATGGAGTCAAACTGAGAGGAATGGATATCAAGGATTATATAGCCAACACTGAACTAGATTGAAATCAGGGAGTAGGTTTTGTTGTTAAGTGATACATTCCGATATTCTGTAGCTTTCTTCTTATCTTACCTCATATGCTCTGCTAAAATGCACTGTTTATTCAACTCATTACAATCTGTCCAAGTCTGACACAGATCAAATTACCATTATTCTCCGAAGTTATCAACCCCAATTTAGCCATTGCTCCTCTCTTTCATCTGTCTAAAGTTTAGTCCTCAAAGGAGTTTTTTCCTTCAAGTTCAATAATGCTTAGTGCAGAAATCATAAAGAAGATTCTGCATCATTATCCGACCTCATCACACACACCAACAAGATGCTCCTTGCCTCCTCATAACTCTTAATTCGACCAATATTGGTCTAATAACACAAATATTTCCCTTTGATGCTCTAAATGAAGCACAAAATCTATGGTTACATGAACTCAGGCTCCCATACATCTCCAGTACATGTACAACCAGCTTTTAGCTGGTGGAGTGTACGGCTAAGCATCGACCATGTGTCTCTAGCTTTTAACAAGTTTTAATTGTGTTTTGGAGGAGTTGCGCAACACATTACCCATATGAAATTCATTAAAAACTAAAGAAAAGGGTCCACATAATGTCGTCACCAACCCACTCCATACAAGTCAAGAAAGCCGATTATAATTTGTGTAACAAGTTCAAGTAAATCCCATTTTTATCCGGGAGATGCAATATCTTTGTGTGAGAGAGAGAGAAAGAGAGAGAGATGCAGCCTTGTAATGAGAACCATGAAGAAGGGTGTAAGTTACAGAAGAGATTACAACAACAATAATAATATTAAATAGAAAAGAACCTTCTAAGGGGTCGTTTGGTATGAGGTATAAGAAGGTATAAGGGTGGTATAAAAATTTAATACCACCTTAATATAAGTTATCTCGGTGTTAATTTTAACACTGGATAATAGAAGGTGGGGTAATTAGCATGGTAAACTTATACCTACTTCTTAGAAATTATGCAATTGTCATTCTTAATACAACATACCAAACAATGAATAAACAACAATCCCAGTATAACCAATCTCATTATAACTTATCCCGATATAACTTATACCGGCATAACTTATACCGGTATAAATCATATTCTAACCAAACGACCCTAAATAATTTCAGTTTCATCTGCATCTTCGAAGAACCAACAAAGATTAAGCGTGTGTAGTCATCATAATGAAGAGGTGCTATATTACTAAAGAGAAAGCTGCTCAAGTTAGAAGGAGGGAGTATTTACAGCTAGCTTAGTAGTCATGAGCTCCATTTTTAATGGCAAATAGCTTCATATCGAGAAATAAAACAAATTATGATCGGTAGACTCGTATGGAGAAATTAACAATAAGGGAGTACCTTGATGTGAACAACTTCACCATCCTCAATTACCAAGACCTTTTTGGTATGTTCAACCAAAGCATTAGCATCACTGGACAAGAATAATTCCTTCGGTTGCCCATTGCTTGAAGGAAATTTAGCATCACTAAATGATGATTCTGCTGAGGCCTCTTCTTCTAAGTCCTGGAATCAAAGAATTTTAGATACTTGTTAACTTGGGAACCTATGGATTGCACGATCACATAAATTTCTTCCGGTGACCATTTAGGAGAAAATCCATCCCTATTTTTTTTTTTTATTAACCCAGTATAATCCCACTTAGTGGGGTCTGGGGAGGGTAGTGTGTACGCAGACCTTACCCCTATTCTTGGGTAGAGAGGCTGTTTCCAAATAGACCCCCGGCATCCTTCCCTCCAAGAACTTCCCACCTTGCTCTTGCGGAGACTCGAACTCACAACCTCTCGGTTGGAAGTGGGGGTTGCTTACCATCAGAAAATCCATTCCTATATGAATGTAAAATCCTAAATGGATCAATACAGCTCTAAGTTATGGAACCAAAGGATGATAGCCTACCAAGATAAATCAAACCCGGATACCTGTTTGTACATACAGAACTACAGAAGTTGATATAGTATTTTTATATACTGGATGACGTTAATTCTTTTTTATTATTGAATAGTCACGCACAATTCTTGCAGTCCTGTGGTTAAAAAGGCAGGAGATGTGATAAACTAGACCTCTTCCGGTAAAATGTGGGACTAATACAAAGCTAAAAACAAACTTGTGAAAATGAGACTAGACTCTATTTTTATGTTATAACCCAAAGAAAATTAGCATTTCCTTCATGGTTGAACAAAATAAGTGGGTAGCGGCTGTATAAAAGACACAAGAGCCGAGCCGTTAATGATTCGACAAGCAAAAAATAATGCATCTTTCTTGTAAATAGAAACTCTATTAAGGAAATCTAAAGATTTAAAGCGTGTACATATCAGATTCATCCAAAGTACAGGTTAACTTACCTTTACACCAAGAAGAAGTGGACTACCACGTTTGCAAGCAATCAATTCATTTGGGTAATGCGGACTTTTAAATATGAGGGCATAGGCTCCTTCCAGATGCCTTATTACCTCAAGCACAACTTGACTGAATGTCACGCTCTGGTCACCTGAGACGACAGTCTAACAGTTATTCTACTGGTAAACTATTTTAAGCTTTATGTGGAAAAAAGGTCAAAAAGAAAAGAAAAAAAAAACTGAACTGGAAAGATGTTCCAGAATATCCAGCAAAACAGTGAAGGAGAAGTTAGCTGAAATGCAACTGATTCATTTATCAGAATAAGACAACCAAAGCTCTTAGAAGTTATTCAGTCATCAGTTGTGGACTTGTGGCTGTGAAGAAAAGCTTCTCAAATTCCCAAGTAGCAAACAGACAACTCCTACAGGCGAATAAATCAACCAACAGAGTATCTACTGACTTGATAGAAAAGGGTTGATCATGGAGAAGCAAAGGTAGTATATTTATCGTTGATGCTTAGAGGTGACAGATAGATGAAATAACATCTGCGAAGAAAAATTGTTGGAGAAAGCCAAAATAAGTGGAATCATTGGAATGACAGGTCCAATGTTACAAGAGATCAGAATTGGAAAACAACGATACTACAGCTGTCTAATTCTGGCTAACATGGAGAATAAAAAGATAGATGATCCACTTAGTAAAAAAGAAAATAGTTTGAACTGCTATCATATCATGGTCAATGAATACTATGCAGTTTAATACATAAATTTGGATGCTAGAAATATTAAATTGTCATTAGCAGAAAATTTCGACTAAATCAAGATGGACAAAATGTAATTTTTAAAAAGCAAAAGAAAAAGTAGATTTAGCCAAGTCACATTTGGGGGAGAAAGAGTTAGTAACTAAATCAATCACAGATTACAAGATCTCTCTGTGACAAAACCTTTCCATCGCTATGAAAAGTTTTGACTAATGAGGAGGTAATTACTTCACACATGTACCACAAAGAAGCAAATTGACCCATCTTGCAAGAGAAAAAACACCCAAGAATAAAGATAGTAGTACATTCAAGAGTTAAAATTTGTTTTTTCAATTTGATGCTATAAAAACTAATTGCGAAAGGAAACAGCAGAACCCATTTTTATTTTATAGAAATAGAAGAACCAATTAAATAACTTATCACTCTTTCTTTTTGGAGTTAAAAATTAATATTATCAATATTTAGTTTTTAAGGCAATAATATCTGAGTTGTCATGTAAGACACTGTGTGGTGTATCTTTACTTATTAGATCAATAGGGTTAGCCCTTGACCATAATCAGTGGCTGCCTTAATAATTCCATGGACTATTCTCCTTTCATATACTTTCTGATTCCAGGACTTTAGCTGCCTTTGATCTTTTGGACTTCCAAATAATCTCTCCTAAAATATTCTTGCTCTACATCCTAGTTCTGTAACTGCCTAGTTGGAGATTCCTTCGCATATCATCACCGCTTGGCAGATCACAGCAGGTTGTGAATGATCTACATCAAAACTACATTTAAACATGTACCTTGAGGGAAATGTGCTTTGAAGCAAACGCTACAAACCCAGCAAACACAACAATGATAGTCATGCTACTCCCAGATTTCATGGTCAAGGGAGCAGAAGGAAAAAGAAGGACTAGCTGAGAAGTGTTGAAAGTATGTATTCCGAACAGTCAACTGGATGTAACTTTGCTTACCTTCTTCATTAGCTTTATCAAAGACAAACTTCGCAAGCTTTGGAATTACTTCCGTGTCTGTTTCAGACTCAAAGGTGAAACCATGTCGGAGAAGAGTCTCTTTTAGCACCTGGAGAATCAAAAGACCGCAAAATGCATAAGCGCATAATACAAAAGGAACAAGTGCATATAAAAGTGATCAAAAAAATACAATATGCATAAGAGAATGAAAAAGACTTGAGGTATAACATAACAAAAGGTCATTAGTTATTAAATTTTATGACTTCGCAGTTATATGCAAAAAATCAAAGAAAAGAAAAGAGAAACTTCAAAACAACATACTAAATGAAATAAGAAAGCACTTCAAAATTTCAAATAACCAAATCGACATATTTTCCAGGAATGATACAGCATATATCTTTCAAGTCTAAACTCATTTCTCAGTTAAGATGAAAAAAAAATGCATCGCGACTCATTGAAAGGAAACATGGAGTTCTTAGAAAACAAAGTTTTCCACAATAAACAGAAAATAGCAGCCAAAGACATTGTGGGAAAATCACCAGACCAACAACAACAACAACAACAACAACCCAGTATAATCCCACTTAATGGGGTCTGGGGAGGGTAGTGTGTACGCAGACCTTACCCCTACCCTGGGGTAGAGAGGCTGTTTCCAAATAGACCCCCGGCATCCTTCCCTCCAAGAACTTCCCACCTTGCTCTTGGGGAGACTCGAACTCACAACCTCTCGGTTGGAAGTGGGGATTGCTTACCATCGGAGCAACCCCTCTTGTCTTAAAATCACCAGACCATGAAAGAAAATAATTAGGTCCTGGTGGAAACAAATGGAACACTGTAGTTAGCACACTAATAAGTTATAGCTGATTCTCCATCCGGTAAGAGTCCTTAGCACATGATCCAGAGATTTCTCAGGCTGCGGTTATATACTGCAACCACTCTAAGAAGTCAAATCTCTTGTACAACTCCTGTAAACTGACAGCAGTAAGGTCCAGGAAAGACAGGCAATGCAATACAGTAACTTTTCTTCCTAAGCAGCTGTCATCAGTTGGTTTAGCATGGATAATAGAGCTCCTCTGCAATAAATTTTTAGATAAGGCAACAAATTTCATTAAAAGGGGGCAAAACATGCCCGTATACAAGGACTATTCCTCCGTTTATACCGCCGTAATAATAAGGCTTACATGACTAATCTGGACAGACTTTCCAAATTAAGGAAAGGTAATTAATGGTGTATCATGGCCTTCACCACCAAACCAGATTGGGAAAAGGGGAAACGAAAATGCCAGAGTGTATCCACCTAGTGCATATTTCTCCGAGCAATAACTGCATGATGCCATGATCCACAACTACAAGGGATATTCTGCACTAGCAGAAATTAGCATGTTTTTTCCTTCCAACTATGTTCTGACAATAACGAGGGATGTCCCATACTTGCATGTATCAGCAGTTTCTCTCCTACCAACTAAATTCGGATGATGCAGAAAGGAAAGGTATACAAACTTCTACCGTCACCATCCAATAACTTGAAGCTATCAAGAACAGGTAGTTACCTACTTCATTTTTCTTTTGTATTTTTGTTTATTTAAGTAATGTTCTAGACTTCATACTTTCATAAAGTTTTGGGTACTTTAAAATGTTCAACATGACAGTTCTAATTCAACAGCAAAAAGATTTTACAAGAAAACACTAACTAATTTGTGCTAGATCAAGATAAGGTCACACACAAAGAAATTCAAGGCGAAAATACATTAGCTAACTTGGATATAGTTCCCTCTAATTTTTACTTTTGGAATAATCTTTCTTTCAGGATTCAGACAGAACCACCAAATTCTAAAAGGCGAGTTACTTACTAAGAATATGTGACACATAGCAAAAGCAGTAAAACAGTTATAATTAGTAATCTTACAGATGCACAATAAGCAAATAATTATCATTTGACACACCATTCTACCGAGTAGAAAGAGAAAAGAAACCAAAAGTTAACCATCCAGAGCAGGACTCGGCCTTAGAAAATGAGGGTGACAAATAAGCAAGTGAACTAATAACAGAATGTAAAGAAACCCAGGAGGAAGAGTCGCAGGAACCTCGTAATTGGTGATAACACCATTGTGAACAACCAAAAACTCATTTCCAGCATCAGAACTCTGAGGATGACTATTCCTAGGAGCAGGCTCCCCATGTGTGGCCCACCGAGTGTGTGATATTCCAGCATGAACAGAAAATGATTCTTCCAGATTCAAATCAGTAGCAGCAACGTCTGAGCAAGTGAACTCAATGTTAGGGTCGCAAAATCATACTCAATCACTGGGAATGTGAGTGTGTACAGGCAGCTCAGATAAGAAATATTTCAGATATTTCATAAACATTTGGATGTCATAAAAAGGACAATTTCCTCCTAGGTCCTTTATTTTTGGATAACCAAGAAATCCCCTATGGGTTAGCTGGTCCATCCTTAGCTGGCACAGGGGTATAGAACTTGGGGGAGTCTCGACCCTCCGGTCTGCCCTCCTCCCACTTAAATACCAAGCTTTAGTTAGAAAATCGTGGCATGTGCCTACTGCACATCACGCGCATTAACTTTTTACCATTCAACCAAAGCTCTGGGGGCTTCTACTTACTGCCATTCTTGTAGCCAATAATTGAGTTATCATGCAGATGCAGCACTCAGATTTGCAACCATCCTACTCAAGATCATTATTGCTAGCATTCATCAACTAGTTCACCATCTCTCAGCAATTGTACTTCTTACTTTCAATACCTTATAGCACAAAACAATTGCATACTTAACCTTCCCTTCTCCTAGAAGAATGTATCCATCCCCCCACTGAGTTGGTCCACCACATTTTCCAGGTGATATAATTCATTAGAGTACCAACTAGAAGTGTGAATATCAGTTGCTGATAGAACAATAACATAATTAAACCCATCAAATTAAACCCTTTCCCTAAATAGACTATTTTTACATTCCTGCTTTAGCTTTTCTTCTCATCCCAGACTCCTCCAACACATAACAGAAAAGAGAAGAAGAAACACCAGGATAAGTGCGTGGAACATACAGCAAAATAAGTGGGATCATCAAACTGATCCTAACGTAGAGGTGATAATATTATTTGTCTGGTAACAAATTTCAACAATTAGTTACAAACTTTAAACTCAGCAAATTAAACCCTTTCCTTAACAAAGTAGCATAGTATTCCTATTCCCATTAAGAGAAAAGTTAAAATGGAACAAAATATCCAGATTAAAGCATGAACTATTAAGAACAACAAACTTGAACCCAGAAAGTTAAAAACTTTATTTTAATAAAACCATAATTTAACTGTTTCTTCATCCCAGACTCCTCAGCAATAAAAAACAATAATAATTCCATGAAGGGAATTTTGTTTAAAGATACCCAAAAATAAAAAATAAGAGCACGCAGATCAATGCATGAAACAAATCAGCCTAAAAAAGGAAATAGCCAGAGAACAAAATAATTTGAATTATGGTCGTACCTTGGTAGACAGATTTGACAAGAGATTCAATATTGCCTTCTTGACGAAACACAAGAGGAGGGGAATCAGAATCAGAATCAGAAGAATCAATGGAAATTCCAGCTGAATCATACCCTCTGTACTCTAAACGTCTCAACCCGTTGAACAGAACTTCTAGAATGTAGCGTCTCTCTCTGGTGACATTGTAATTCAAGTACGCAAATATTCCACACATTCTAGGACGAATATCTTGTACTTCTTTTGTAGAGAATTTTGATGCAATCAAGAAAGGACGGTTGATTTAGAGATACATATATATACTAGTGAGATGTCGAGTAACAAGAAAGCACATGGGAAAGAAGAGGGAAGGTAACCAGATTTGACTATTGACTTTTCTATGTCGATTCGGATTCAACAGATCATTCCAACAAATAAAGTTGTAACACGTCACTTCTTGCCAACGAAGCTCCCTGTCCCAGGATTGGGCTAGAATATTTGAAGGTAACTTTTATCTTTTTATATTATATATGAAATTTTATTATATTTAATATTTAAGATTTGTATTAATTATATTTTAGTATATCAATTACTATTTATATACTATAATTCAAATTAGGTATATAATTAAGGGTGTATTTATATTAAACATAATTATAGGACCATATCTTCCCACTTCTCGTACCCCCACGTTTTACCTTTAGCGTAACTCCCCCTCTCCCCCTACTTTTTTATTTTGAATTTCACCATTGGCCTCAATTAAAAAGCTTTGAAGTTTTGAATTTAAATTGGAGTTTCCAAAAATTATTATTTGTTTGTTGTAAATAATTCAGAATATGTTTAAGAGTTTATGTCTCAATTTTGAGGGGTTTTGGTGAAGATTTAGACTGTGGTTTTGGCTGAATTTTAGATTGAAACTCGAAGAAGAAGAAGACATATTTTTCAGAATTTGTAGATAAATTGTAGTCAAATTAGAAAAATTATAGATAAATGTAGATTATTTTTTGCAGAAAATTTTGTAGACACTTTAGTCGTTTTGAATTTGTGAAAACAGAAAACAATGCATCTACAATCAGAATATAAATAATTCACAATTTATCTATAAGATATCTACAAACTGGATACATTGAATTTTAATATCCCAATTCCCATTTTAATTGTGGCATAATTGGCATTTTCGACATAATTGTAGAAGATTTGTAGAAGTTTGTCTTCCCAATCTACAATTTATCTACAATTCTACAATTTCTATAAATATGTCCTCTTCTTCTTCTTCTTCGAGTTTCAATCTGAAATTCAGTCAAAATCAAGTCTAATCCTCACCAAAACCCTTCAAAATTGAGATATAAACTTCAAACCATATTCTCGATTTTTTCAACAACACTCAATCCAAACAAATAATGATTTTTGAAAATCCAAATTTGAATTCAAAGCTAGGGGTGTCTTCTGGCTCGGGCCTGGGCCTAAACGGGCCTGACAGGCCGGGCTTCGCGGTCCCGAGACTGGCGGTCCTGGTGGTTGAAGACCGACCCGTAACGGGCCTAAGCCCACAATGGTCCTGGGCCTGGCGAGCCGGGCCTGGCGGGTCTGAGGGTTTTTTTAAGGCAATATCTTGTATAGATTATTAGTATAGTGTAGAATATATTTTATATGGTGTACTAAGTTATAAGTATAGTATATATTGTGTTGTAGTAATTAGCATATATTATATATTATGTATATATTGTGTTGTAGTAATTAGTATATATTGTATATTATGTATATATTGTGTTGTAGTAATTAGTATATATTGTATATTATATGTATATATATATATATATATATATATACATATATATATATATATATATATATATATATATATATATTATATATATTGTGTTGTAGTAATTAGTATATATTGTATATTATGTATATAGTGTGTTGTAGTAATTAGTATATATTGTATATATGGATTAATATTATGTATATATTGTGTTGTAATAATTAGTATATATTGTATATAATGTATATATTGTGTTGTAGTAATTAGTATACTGTGTTGTACTAATTAGTATATATTGTATATATATTATATCTCTTATGTATAATGTATATATATTCTCTTATATATATTGTATCTTATGTATATATGTTATTACTTATATATTTTCTTGTAGTTTAGGTTGTACGTTATGTATATATATTCTCGTATATATTTTATTGTAGTATATATTGTATGTTATATATTGTATGTTATATATATATTCAAGGATTGATATCAAAGTAAAGACAAAGAAATGTTGAGAAAAAAGATATTCAAGGATATGATAAAGAGCATTTTTATTGACCAAAATGACATATCTTTCTTAGTCTTCCTTCTCCCAATGGAATGAGCACAACAATGTATTAATACCACCATTAAAGGAAAAAAAAACTAAAAGAAGATGTGCAAATGTACAAGTTATATCATAATCTACATTTTATCTCTAACAAATCTTATAAATCCGCCAAGGTTGGGAGGAGGTTGTGTTGGTGGTGGTGGAAATGAAGCTTGTTCATCACCACTTCCGGGCGAAGCCGAATCCTCCGAAAGTTCTGCTATCATTTCTTCATATGCTTCATCTATCGCCGGTTGTGATTCTGCAATGCCAAAGTTTCTTCTTTCCGCGCGGATTCAATCCCTAAAAAGCATCGATTTTTCCAAACTCTCCCTCATCGCCGCTCTATGATCACCGATTTGTAGTCTTGCTTGACTGAAAGCGCTCTCTGATGCAACAGTTGAAGCTTGAATTGATAAAACATCCCGAGCCATCCTTGCAAGAACGGGAAAATGTTTTTCACTTGACTTTCACCATTCCAAAAGATCGAAAGAGCCGTCTGGATTCTCCTTTTCTAGTCCTTGTGACAACTAAACTTGAAGCTCATTTAGATGTGAAATTTCATCAAAATTATCACATTGACAATCCCGAAACTCCGTCCAAGATTTGAAAATAGCCATTACTGATTTTTCAAAAAAAAAAAAAAAAAAATAGATGTTGGGCCCGCCTGGGCCCGCCAGGCCTACCAGGACCGGCCCAGGCCCGCCAGGCGGTCCCGGGCCAGACGGTTCGGAGATGAAGACCGGCCCGTCACAGGTTTTTTGGATCGGTAGGACCGGGACCGCCAGGACCGGCCCAGCAGGACCGCGGTCCCGGTTCGATCCCGGTTATGAACCGACCCGTTTGCACCCTTATTCAAAGCTTTCAAGCTTTTTATTATCAATGCTGGAAAATATATTGAAGAACAGATGAAGATGAAGATGATGAACAGAAATCTCCTTTCCGTTCCAAAATTATGCAACTTCCAGATCTCCTTTCCGTTTCAAATTTCGAATTTAATGCAGAAAATCAATCCCATATTTTGTGGCACTTTTCACGCGCTATAAATGGCAGGTTCTGCTTTTTTGATAATTGGTATATAAATTGTAGTTAAAATATTAACTGGGTGGGTGATATACAAACTATGCATATTTTTGGTAGTAAGGTTTCATATATGATATGTAGAAAATCACTCTATCTATGATATGTGCGCTTTAGTTGTATGAGCATGATTTTCAGGTATAGGTTTTGATGAATGACAAACAATGAAGTCAAGTGTCAAACAACGATATTATATGACAAAACAATCAAGATTGAATGGCGAAAAGCATATTGATGACACAATTGCATAGACAAGCCAAAGACGAGCTCAAATGTTCAAAGACCGAAGACCCAAGGCATAGGTCGTTAGGTAGAACCAATGTAAGAGCAACGCTTAAGTTATCTTGTCTTTTGGCTCAATATTAGGTCATCATAAACATGCATAAAATATTTTATTGAATCATATTTATCATAAACATATTTTATTAAATCATATTTATCATAAATATATTTTAAATACTTCAAATAAAATGTTGTTAAAGTTTTCATCTTAACCAAATGGTTTTTGAAGTAAGTTGTAAATTCTTGAGGTAAATAATCGATTATACAATAAGGCATAATCGATTATATGGTTGCCGTGGCCAAAGTGTTTGAACACTGTCACCAAATCGATTATCCAAATGTGTATAATCGATTATGAGATTACCGTTGCCAGCGTTTGAGACACTGTCTCAATATAATCGATTATATCAAATAAGATAATCGATTATCTGGCTGAAAATCAGCGATCTGATTTTCGGAACGTTACACACATAATCGATTATCCAGGATGAAATAATCGATTATGTGTGGGCAGAATCTGGCAGATTTTATTAACGTTACAAATAATCGATTATGTGAAATCAAATAATCGATTATATGAGCATAAAATCAGCATAATTAATTATCAATTAAGCAACGGTTATGCACCATTTTTCACCTATAAAAAGAGGTCTTTTGAGCTGATTTTAAACACACAACACCTCCCAATATTGATATACATATTGATCATATTTGAGCATCATTTTAGAGCTTTTGTTGAGCCATTTGAGAGACAACTTTGTGTTGTTCATAGAGCTAAATTTGTATCTCTTTATCCACTCTTTTGAGAGAGTTCTTGTGTAAGAAGAGAAAGGTGTTTGAGAAGAACATATCTTCTCATTTGTCGGGTTCGCTAAGTACCCTAAGTCTTAGTGTGTGAAGTCTTGTGGTGCGGTATCCACGAGCAAGGTGAAGTCTTGGGGTGCGGTATCCTCGAGCAATCGAAGTGTTGTAGAGTGTACATCTACGAGCAACTGTAACGGTTTGTTAGGCACCCGTAAGCTTAACAAAGTTAGCAGAATCTCGAGAGAGTCTCTCGGGGACTGGACTAGCCACAGGTTGTGGTGAACCAGGATAAAATACAGTGTGTTCTTTCTTTATTATTTCAATTACCGTATTTACTTTATTCCTGCAATTTTAATTCCGCATTATTTATCAATATTCTCGTGCCTCACTATTCACCCCTCCTCTAGTGAACGGCATAAATCCTAACAATTGGTATCAGAGCCTAACTCTCTGAAAGCCTTAACCGGTTGAGAGCGAAATATATTTTTTCTGTTGAGAATGTTGAATGCAGGTATAATAAGTGAAGGTCGATCTACCTTTTTGCCTCCACTATTTGATGGAAGCAATTACGCATATTGGAAAGATCGGATGAGAATCTTCATCTAATCAAACAACTTTCGTCTATGGCAAATCATCAAGCATGGTGAACAAATGACGACAAAAGTTGGGAAAGCCATGGTAAGTGAATACAACACCAAGGCAATCAATATGTTGTATAGCGCTTTGGATCAGGAAGACTATCGGAAAATTTCCCACTGCAAAACTGCCAAAGAGATGTGGGATAAACTTGAGGTAACGTATGAAAGTACGCCTCAAAAGGCGGACAGCTCATGTGATGAATCGACTGCCCGATGCCTCATGGCCAACGAAGAAGAAGAGGTAAGTACTTCTAACTCTCACTCATTTGAAGAAATGCAAAATGCTTATAATGAATTATATAGTGAGTTTGTCAATGCTTCCAAAACTATCAAAGAATTGAAGAAAACACTTTCTTTGCAGAAAACACTTTCTTTGCAAGAAACAGATTTTCAGAAAACACTTTCTTTGCAAGAAAAAGATTTTGAAAAACCATCTTCTTTGAAAGAAATAGATTTTGAAAAATTGACTAGTGAAAATGAGAAGCTAAAAGAAGAAAAGAATTCTTTTGAAAATGACAATAGTGTTCTTAAAAATAAAATTGAAGTTTTAGAAAAAGAAAATAAATTTTTGGAAAATGACATTGTTGATCTTAATAATAAGATCAAGGAATTGAATGAAGCCTCTTCAATTAATAAATGTTCCAATTCCTCTACTTGTAGTTCTTTAAAAATAGAGAACATAGAACTTAGGAACGCACTAGAAAAACGTAATGTTGATAATCCTAGAATTGAAGAAATTAAAAAGGATAATAAAAATGAGGTCGGTCCATCTAGAAAGAATTCTAGGAACCTCACTAATGAGTCTAAGATTAATTATTTTAGACCACCTAGAAACAACTCTAGGACTTTTGTTAATGAGTCTAGAATAAATAATTTTAGACCACCTAGACACAATTCTAGGAATTTCATCAATAAGTCTAGAATGAATAATTTTAGACCGCCTAGAAATGACTCTAGGAATTTCAACGCTTCTAGGAATAACGACGTTAGACCACCTAGAACGCATTTGGCTCAACCTAGACATATGCACAATCCTAATGTTATATGTCATTATTGTAACCGGATAGGACACATTGCACCCGTATGTTTTACTAAACATAGAGATTTATGTGTTGATTATGATTATTATTATCCTAACCCCCAAGGACCCAAAAGAAGTTGGGTACCGAAAACCTATTTTTAGGTACGTTTGCAGGTGTGCTTGAAGACTACAATATCGTAGTAGATGCACCAAGCACGAAACCTTAATGCATCGAGGGGGAACGGTGGTTAGTTGTCGTATTTTTTGATAAAAACGTCACTGTTGATATGTGCTAACAATTGATATTAATTATTGATTCATAGTTTGATAAGTTTTATTTTGAATAACAATTGATATCAACTAGTTTTATATTAAATGATTGACTCATGTTTTGATGAATATTTTTAGTTTAAATAACAGTTGGTACGTTTGAGAAAAATGACCGTTATTATGGTTAGTATGCTTTTACTAACATTTGGTGTTATTTGATGTTAATATGATTTTGTTTATAACAATTGGTGTCGTCAATAGTTTAAATAACCTTTGGTATATTCTTTTTGCTAATGCCAAAAGGGGAAAGAATATAGGCGATATGCATGCTTTAATTGAGGGGGAATATTCAATTAAGGGGGAACAATATTGAATTGTTTATATTGAATAGTTTGCATAAAATTGTATGTTGAGATATAGCATAAATTTAGGGGAAATTCAATATGCATATCTCCTGTTGTTTGTCATTATCAAAAAGGGGGAAATTGTAGAAAATCACTCTATCTATGATATGTGCGCTTTGGTTGTATGAGCATGATTTTCAGGTATAGGTTTTGATGAATGAAAAACAATGAAGTCAAGTGTCAAACAACGATATTATATGACAAAACAATCAAGATTGAATGGCGAAAAGCATATTGAATTGCATAGACAAGCCAAAGACGAGCTCAAATATTCAAAGACCGAAGACCCAAGGCGTAGGTCGCTAGGTAGAACCAATGTAAGAGCAACGCTTAAGTTATCTTGTCTTTTGGCTCAACATTAGGTCATCATAAACATGCATAAAATATTTTATTGAATCATATTTATCATAAACATATTTTATTAAATCATATTTATCATAAATATATTTTAAATACTTCAAATAAAATGTTGTTAAAGTTTTCATCTTAACCAAAATGGTTTTTGAAGTAAGTTGTAAATTCTGGAGGTAAATAATCAATTATACAATAAGGCATAATCGATTATATGGTAGCCGTGGCCAAAGTGTTTGAACACTGCCACCAAACAATCGATTATCCAAATGTGTATAAACGATTATGAGATTACCGTTGCCAGCGTTTGAGACACTGTCTCAATATAATCGATTATATCAAATAAGATAATCGATTATCTGGCTGAAAATCAGCGATCTAATTTTCGGAACGTTACACACATAATCGATTATCCAGGATGAAATAATCGATTATGTGTGGGCAGAATCTGGCAGATTTTATTAACGTTACAAATAATCGATTATGTGAAATCAAATAATCGATTATATGAGCATAAAATCAGCATAATTAATTATCAATTAAGCAACGGTTATGCACCATTTTTCACCTATAAAAAGAGGTCTTTTGAGCTGATTTTAAACACACAACACCTCCCGATATTGATATACATATTGATTATATTTGGGCATCATTTTAGAGCTTTTGTTGAGCCATTTGAGAGACAACTTTGTGTTGTTCATAGAGCTAAATTTGTATCTCTTTATCCACTCTTTTGAGAGAGTTCTTGTGTAAGAAGAGAAAGGTGTTTGAGAAGAACATATCTTCTCATTTGTCGGGTTCGCTAAGTACCCTAAGTCTTAGTGTGTGAAGTCTTGTGGTGCGGTATCCATGAGCAAGGTGAAGTCTTGGGGTGCGGTATCCTCGAGCAATCGAAGTCTTGTAGAGTGTACATCTACGAGCAACTGTAACGGTTTGTTAGGCACCCGTAAGCTTAACAAAGTTAGCGAAATCTCGAGAGAGTCTCTCGGGGACTGGACTAGCCACAGGTTGTGGTGAACCAGGATAAAATACAGTGTGTTCTTTCTTTATTATTTCAATTACCGTATTTACTTTATTCCTGCAATTTTAATTCCGTATTATTTATCAATATTCTCGTGCCTCACTATTCACCCCCCTCTAGTGAACGGCATAAATCCTAACATGATATAGTTAGGAAAAAATCCTTATGTTGAAGTTGGTTTAAAAACGAGGTCTTAAAGTTCGGTTTAAATAAGTTCGTGGTCCATGAAACTTGATTGAGGCTGGGTAGGATCGGACCATAAGCATAAAAAATATTTATTTAAAATATATAAAATATAAAAAATATATTTTTTTTAGAGATGAAAAGTCAGAATTGGATCTTTACTAAGAGGAACTATAACGTGATAGAAGTTTTAAGAAAGGGATGTTGTTATATATTGGAAGGACGATTCTAGAAAATATCTCAATCTATCAATGATGGTGTCTCATGTACTTAGTATTCTTATTACCATTGTAGCATCAGAATCAACATTTAACATTGGTGGCGTGTTCTTACAAAGTATAGAAGTTGCATTTATTATGAAAATGTCCAAACACTTGTTACTACTCGAAATTAACTGCACAGGTTTTCCATCAAACTGGTAGTACTTTTTATGCAAATTTAAATATTATTAATTTTTAAATTTTAATTATTTTTAATATTTAATTAATTAATATTTAATATGAATTCTAGATGAAGTGAAGATGTTAAGACAACCTTATTACAGGCGGATTCAAATATGTTTGATGAAGATGATGTGTTGGATATCTCATAAGCATCATGAACATTTGCTTGAATAGTTTGTTTTAAGTTTTGACTTTTAGTGAATGAAATATAGTCATATCTTTTACTTTTCTTAGTATTTATTGTAATATATTGGAACAATACAAAAAATTTATTAAGTTGCGAATTTTTTCCAACAAAATATTTTTTAAGTTTTAAATAATTATATTTTTTAGGTTAGAGATAAAATATAAAATTATATTTTTAAAAATATTGTGTTGGTCTCTAGGGATCATGGTGCCCGCAGCCCACATAAGTCCGGGCTTGACCGACCATTATAAGGCACATCAAACTGATGGGCTAGCCCAGCCCAATCCGCCCCGCCCATATTATCTGCTTCATACTTCTACTACTAATAAATAAGGTAGAGTAATACATAATTATCCCATTATGTTGTACTAAAGTGACAGTTGCACCCTTAAAAATAGGAGTATCCTATGTCTTTCTTATTTTATTTGAACAGTAATAAATATCATAATTTTAACTGACGTGGCGCTTTGTGTGTTTTACACCTTTGATTGCGTGAAAGGCCTACAATTTTTAAATTTTTTTCTTTTTTCTCTTTTTCTTTTCTTTTATTCTTTTTTTTGTTTACTTCTACCTTAAAACTCCATCCACCATTTTCACACCCCCAGCAGCAAGCTTCTTCCCTCTTCTTTTCTTTTTTCTTTTTCTTTTTTTCTACTTTTTTTTTTAATCCTTATTTATTAATTCCTTGAATTTGTTTTTTACTTATTTTTTATATTTATATTTGTCTTCTTCCTTCTGATATTTCGCCGGATAAGTTAATGATTCTGGTGAGAACCAATTTTTTGTTACAATTATGTTTCTTTTTTTTTTTCATCTATATTTTTCTTTACTCTTTTTCTTTCCTTCCTTTCTTGTTTCTTTTTCTCATTTGTTTTCTTTACGATGTTTTTTACCGGAAAAATGATGATTACGGTCATCTTTCTATCAATTTATTTCTGATATTTATTGTTTTATTCCCCATAAATTTAGAACATCATTTTTATGCTATTTCGGACCGCCTGGAGCTAAATTTGAGAAACTAGACTTTTCAGTTATGATTTCCTTCTTCATGAACGTGAGAGGGCCATTGCGTTTGCGAATAAGGATTCAGAGCAGTAGGCAAATTACCCTTCGTGTTCGAGGTCAGGATCATGCATTCGTGAAGCCATAAGTCTAAGCCGCATTTGCGTAGGGGAAATGGGGCCGGGGAGGGCTAGTGGACTTTTCCATTCGCGTTCGTGAGAGAGTTTGTCACGTTCGCGATACTCAATCAGTGTAGGCCTTTGCGAACGCGAGGCTTCTTCTGCGTTCGCAAAGAAGGCCGTCACAGCTAGGCTGAAGCTTGTTTTAAATAAGAGAATTAGGCATTTTTTCTTCCATTTTTCACACACTTGGGCAATTTTAGAGTTTCAAAAAAGGAGATTTCAAAGTAGCTATTGATGGTAAGTAATTATTACTTAATGTGAGTTTAATACATAGATTATAGATAGATTTTAACATGTGATTTTATGGAGTTTATGATTTTGATAGAAAATATAGGTTTTTGATAAAAATAATATTTAACCATGAAATTTATTATGAACTTTAGTAAAAATCATATATTTATGTTCCTATGGTTATGGGTAAAAACTTTCTTTGAAATTTTTTGGAATTTGAGTATGTGGGCCTGGGGTGAATTTTAAAAATCTTGCAATTCAGGTTGGGTAATCACTCTAATGGTGAAGATATGAACTTTTGAGCATAGATTAATTAGTTTATGCAATGTTTGACTAGTTTTGGGTCGTTTGGCGTCAAATTTGCAGGTCTGAGTGCATTCTCAAATTGGGAAGTAGGCTTTAAGATGAGGTAAATCTCCTTTCTAACATTGAAAGAGAGAATTAACCCAATAGGTGAATTGAATAAATGAGTGTACCTAATTACGGGATCTATGTACTTACGAGGTGACGAGAGTCCATATGCAGCTACTATTATCTTATTGTCAAGGTAGTTTAGGACATGTATCATGCTTTGTTTGAAATTTTTTTGCTTTTACTACTACTTCAATTACTTGAGTCATGTTATAATTTGATAAAAAAATTCATAAAAGCTTAAGTTTACTTATTTGAAGAATTTATTGGAATACTTGATTATAAATGAGAAATTTTTGTTTCCTTAAAAATAATTGTTATTTGTGGATCAGGCTGCGGCAGTTTATAGTTTAGTATTATGTTGGACCGGACCATACGACCTCGGCATAATTTACGCATGATAATTCGTTGAAACCTTCCATGATTGATATAGCTTAAATGCTTTGAAATGTAAGCTGTTAGATTATATTACCGAATTTGAAATTTATATTTGTGAAAGAAGGACTTATTATTTCTTATTTTGAGTCTTCAGTATTATTCATGCAATCCATGCTTAGCATAACCTTTTCATAGATTATTGATAGTCTTACTGAGTGTCAAGTTGCCCCCTCGTCACTACTTCTTTAAGGTTAGACTGGATTTTTAACGGGCACACATTTTTTATGTACTTATACTACACTTTTATACTTAATTGTACAGGATCTAAGGCAGGTGTATCTAGTTACCCGCCTGACGCGCATTCCTAACATTGGACCGAGATTTCATGGTGAGCTGTCCCCCTTTTGAGTCATTCAGCGGCATGCCAGGGTCTCTCTTTTGTCTATTAGTGTCTATTCTATTTCAGGTAGTAGGATAGTCTTCTTTTGTATATTCTACTAGTTGTTCACACACACTTGTAACACATGATCTTGGCACATATTAGTAGACTTTTGATTTTCGGGTTGTATTTCTATAGTAATGATTTCCTTTAGTTGTATTTGCTTTTGTTTGCCTCAAAAAATTGTTATTTTTAAAATTAAGTAAAGTTAGTTGTTGAGATTGCTTAATAAAAATGGGAAAATCACTAAATTGTTCACTGTTGGCTTGTCTAGTAATGGTGCTCGACGCCATCACGACCTAACATAGAGTTGGATCGTGACAACATAGTATCAAAGCACTAGGTTTATGTAGGTCTCAAAGTGATGGGCATGCCTAATAGAGTCTTGCGGATCGGTGCGAAGACGTCCGTACTTATTATTGAAAGGCTATACAGGGTGTTGGGAAAGTACTCTTTATTCATCTTATATCGTGCACTTGATGGTATACTAAGTTTCCTTCTTCTATTTTATCAGATGGTGAGGATGTGTGCGGCGGCATTCTAGACCTAGGAGGAGCTGCTCGCACCGTTATTAGAGGATGAGGTAGAGGCCGGGGGAGGGAGCCGACCCGAGGTAAGGGATGAGGGCACCCCAAAGTTGCCCCGGTAGCACCAACAGCAGATTCAGTGGAGGATCCAATTATTGAGGAGCAAAGTGAGTTGCCCGCGACAGTAGCCCAGATAGATTTTATGAAAGCACTGGGTTTTCAGGAGGTCATAGGTCGTATGCTGCGGTTTACGGATTCTATGACCCAGGCTGGTTTATTCGCAGCAGATCCAGCCATATCTCAGGTGGAAAGGGGAGCATAGACTCCTACTGCTCAGGCTCTGGGGAATGCAACTGCAATTTATCAGACTCCTGGTACACTACCCAGGGACGAGACCTAGTCAGTTGCAGCAGTTGTGCCTGAGCCTAGACCAGATGCGGATGGCGAGCCTCAAAAGCTATTTGATAGATTGACTAGATTACACCCTCCTATCTTCGGAGGCGAGCATCATGAAGACACCTATGAATTCATTGATAGGTGCAAGGATAGACTGTACAACATGAGAATATTGGAGTCTCATGGGGTGGAATTCACTATATTCCAGGTGGAGGGCAGGGCCCATAGGTAGTGGTAGTCTTATCTTCTTGGCAGACCAGCAGGTTCTCCTCCCATGAATTGGGGCCAGTTCACACAGCTTTTCTTGGATAGGTTTATTCCAGCCTTCGAGAAGGAAGAGTTGTGGTACCAGTTTGAGTAGCTCGACCAGCGTCAGATGTTAGTGACTGATTATAAGGCGAGGTTTTCTGAGCTTTCCCGCAATACACTTATGAGACTTCATACTGATACAAAGAGAGTGTGAAGGTTTGTTGCAGGGTTGCACTCCGGTATTAAGGCTAATATAGCCCGAGAGATTAAGATGAGGAATCCTTATCAGCTGGTAGTGGAGATTACTCGGAGGATTGAGAGATACCGTCAGAGGGGTAGAGAGCATATGCAACATGATAAGAGGGTCTATTTCTATATAGAGCTTATAGGTTCCCCAGCTAGGGGCAAAGGTCAGTTTGCGAGAGGTCGGCGTATTAAGCCCCCATATTCAGCACCACCACCTCCTTGAGGTGCTCTAGCGTGCCCCTTTTTCAGTGTCATGCCAGAGAGTTCTTACCCCCCATCAGCCATCTAGGGTTCTTCCAGTAGGTACTTAGGCCACCAATTTCCAACTCCTATTTTAGTGCCATTCCAGAGAGTTCTTACCGCCCGCCAACTGTTCAGGTTTCTTCTAGTGGGTCTTCAAGCCATTAGGGTCAAGCTTCAAGGTAGTAAATTAGTGCACCGAGGGTTTTTTTTAGTGTAGAGATCTCAGTCACATAAGGAGATGCTGCCCCAGGCTTCGAGGTAAGTTAGTGCAGCGGAGTCATCATCCCATGGTTACAACACCGACTATCCGGCCGCATAGAGATGGAGGGAAGACTGGTAGGGTCCATCCTAGAGGTAGAGGCCAGGTAGTAGGAGGTCATCCAGCTACTGTTCAGTTAGGCGGAGGCCAGCAAACCGATGCTCCATCCAGATTCTATGCTTTTCGGCCAAACAAAATGCATTAACCTCATATGCGTTGATCGTGTGTATTAGTTCTATATGGGGTAGGGATGCTTCAACGTTATTTGATCCAGGGTCTACCTATTCATATGTGTCATCTATGTTCGCTCATTTCCTGGATATTCCTTGTGAGTCCTTGGGTATTCCTGTCTATGTGTCCGATCTTGTGGGCATGTGGATCTGATCTATTAGTCCTATATGGTCACATTCTATGGTTACAAAACTAGAGCAGACCTCTTGTTACTTTATATGATCGACTTTGAGGTTATCTTGGGCGTGGAATGGTTATCCCCATATCATGCCATTCTTGATTACCATGCCAAAACTCTTACATTACTGATTCCAGAGTTGCCGAGATTGGAGTGGAATGATTACTCTGTTAGTACATGTAGTCGGGTTATCTCTTTTCTCAAGGCTAGATATATGGTCGAGAAGGGTTGTTTGGCTTATCTAACTTATGTTTGAGAAACCACTGTAGAGTCTCCAACGATTGATTCAGTACTAGTAGTTTGGGGATTTGCCGATGTGTTCTCTTTTGACCTTCCAGGCATACCACCGAATCATGATATTGATTTCTGTATTGATATGGCTCCAGGTACCTAGACTATATCTATCCTACCGTACCGCATGGCTCCAAAATAGTTGAATGAGTTGAAGGAGCAACTTGAGGAACTATTAGCAAAAGGGTTTATGAGACCAAGTTTAACACCTTCGGGTGCACCATCGTTATTTGTGAAGAAGAAAGATAGGACTATGCTGATGTGTATTGATTATCTCCAGTTGAACAAAGTTACTATCAAGAACAAGTACTTGTCGCCACGCATTGATGATTTGTTTGACCAGTTTGAAAATTAGGGTATAATCAGCTAAAGACTCGAGACTCAGATGTCTTGAAGACTATTTTCCGTACTAGACATGTCCATTATCAGTTTCTGGTGATGTCCTTCGGCTTGACTAATGCCCCTGCGGTGTTCATGGATTTGATGAGCAGAGTGTTTAGGCCTTAAATTGATTCATTTGTTATTGTCTTCATTGATGAAATCTTGATTTACTCATGTAGCCTATGGGAGCACGAGCAGCATTTGAGAGTGGTGCTTTAGACATTGCGGTAAAAGAAGCTATATGCTAAGTTCTTCAAGTCTGATTTTTGGCTAAAGTCTATGGCATTCTTGGGACATATTGTATCAGAAGAGGGTATTAAGGTGGATCCCAAGAAGATTGAGGCAGTTCAACGTTGGCCACATCCTACTTTAGTGATTGAGATCAGGAGTTTCCTAGGGTTGGCAAGTCATTATTGCCAATTTGTGTAGGGATTTCATCCATTGCGGCACCTCTGAATAGATTGACCCAAAAGGGTGCTCCATTCCATTGGTTCGATGATTCTGAGGCGAGCTTTCAGAAGCTCAAGATAGCTATGACTACAACACTAGTTCTAGTGTTGCCTTTCGGTTCGGGGATGTATACGGTGTATTCCGACGCTTAACGCATTGGTTTGGGTTGTGTATTGATGCAGGAGGGGCGAGTTATTGCATATGTTTTGCGTCAACTGAAGATTCATGTGAAGAATTATGTTGTGCACGGCATAGAGTTAGTCGCGATTGTTCATGCTCTTAATATCCGGAGGCATTACCTTTATGGGATGTCATATGAGGTTTACACTGATCATCGCAACTTACAACATTTGTTCAAGCAAAGGGATCTCAATTTGAGGAAGAATAGATGGCTTGAGTTACTGAAGGATTTTGACATCACCATTCTTTATTATCCGGGCAAGGAAAATGTGGCCGATGATGCCTTAAGCAGGAAGGTTGAGAGTATAGATAGCTCGGCATTCATTTTAGTAGAGGAGAGGCTACTAACTTTAGACATTCAGTCATTGGTTAACAGACTTTTGAGGTTGGAGCCCAGCGTAGTTCTTGCATGTGTTGTTTCCCAGTCTTTACTATTGGGGTAGATCAAGACTCGACAGTTTGATGATCCGCACTTGGCAGTTCTCCGAGAGATGGTACTACAGGGTAGTGCCAAGGAGGTTTTTTACTGGCAAGGATGGTGTTCTATGACTCTAGGGTCATCTATGTGTTCCTAATTTTTATGCTTGAGGTAGAGGATCCTAGAAGAGGAACATAATTCTCAGTATTCTATTTATCCAGGTGCTAAGAAGATGTTTCGTGACCTGCGACATCATTAATGGTGGTGACAGATGAAGAAAAATATAGCGGATATGTAGCTAGGTGTCTAAATTGCCAGCAGGTCAAATATGAGCACCAGAGGCCAGGTGGCCTACTTCAGTAGATTATTATACTTATGTGGAATTGGGAGCGCATCACTATGGACTTCGTATTTAGGTTACTGCGGACCTTTTGGAAGTTTGATGCAGTTTGGGTCATTGTCGACAAGTTGACCAAGTCGGTGTACTTCATTCCAGTTGTGACTACCTATACTTCATAGAAGTTAGCCCGGATTTATATTTGGAAGATAGTTTGGTTGCACAGTATTCCTGTTTCTATCATATAAGATAGAGACCCTCAGTTCACTTAATATTTCTGGAGAACCGTACAAAATGAGTTGGGGACCCATGTAGAGCTCAACACAACATTTTATCCACAGACCGATGGGCATTCGGAGCGAACAGTTTAGATCCTGGAGTACATGCTCAGAGCATGTGTTATTGACTTTGGAGTGCACTGGGATCAGTTCTTGCCCTCGATGGAGTTTTCTTACTATAACAGTTATCAGTCCAACATTGAGATGGCTCCATTTGAGGTTTCATATGGACGGCAATGTCGTTCTCCCATTGGGTGGTTTGAGCCCGACGAGGCTAGGTTATATGTTACTCATCTGGTGAAGGACGCCTTGAAAAAGGTAAAGTTGATTCAAGAGCGAATTGGCACAGCCGCAGTGTAGATAAAAGAGTTACCAGATCAAAAGGCGCGTGCTATATCACTTATGTTAGTCGAGAAGGTTCTCTTGAAAATCTCTTCGATGAAAGGGATTATGTGATTCGGAAAGAAGATCAAGTTGAGCTCAAGGTTTATAGGTCCATTTGAGGTGTTGAGGCGAGTTGGAGAGGTTGCTTATGAACTTGCTTTACCTCCCAGCCTATCAGGGGTATCACGTCGACTTGTAACATGTATTAGAATTTAGCACCACTCAGCTAGATGAGAGGTTTGGGTTATAAGGAGGAGCCAGTAGCCATTATTGCTAGACATGATCGCCAATTGAGATCCAAGAGGATTTCCACGGCGAAAGTCTAGTGGAGGGGCCAACCAATCAAGGGGCGACCTGGGAATGTGAGGAGGACATGCGTAGTACATATCCACACTTATTCAATACTTCAGGTATGAATCTAAACCGGTTCGAGGATGAACGTTTGTTTAAGAGGTGGAGAATGTAATGACCCAACCGGTCATTTTGCCTTCTAGAACCTCTTCCCCTAAATAAGACTTCCTATACTGTCTTTTACTAATTTACGACTTGCGGGGATGGTTGGTTCAGGATTTGTAAGAGTTTGTGTTGGAATCGGAACACTTGGTTCCTTATTATTGGGTTAAAAGGAAAAGTTTTAGAATTTTTTGGCGTAAACGACCTTGGAATCGGAATTTGACGGTTGCAATAGGTTCTTATGATGATCTTGAACTTGGATGTATGTTCAGATTGAGTTTTAGATGACCCGAGAGTGTTTCGGCGCCTAATAGTGGAAGTTGCTTCTTTAAATGTAGTTGAAGTTCTTTATATTTGGTTTGCAATAGGTTTCGGTGATATCGAGGTCTAAATGAAATTCCGAGATCGTGAATAGTTCCATAATGTCATTAAGAGTTTCACGTAAAATTTGGTGTCAATTCGAGTAGTCTAAGCATTATTCGACGCGTTTAGAGAAATTTAGAAACTTGAAGTTATCAATTTGGTTTGGGATGTGAATAGGGATGGCAATGGGGCAGGGCGGAGCGGGTTTGTCAAAACCCACAAAAATTTCAACTAGCCTTGCCCTGCTGCGCATAGTTTTTTTTTTTCAATTTTGAACCTGCTCCTCCCTGCCCTGCCTCGCTTAATTATTTTTCTAAAATAAACTAGTTTTACATTTTATTATTTTATAAAATGGAGAGATTAATAGAATCACATAAACATAAAATTGAGAGTGTACCGGTCTCCCAAAGTAAACTTGTTGTCTATGTTAGGAAAAATATGAGAAATTGAGAAATTGCCGACAATAAAATTGAACTATACGTATAGTTATTCTATAATTTTTATGTATGTATATTCGGTTTAGATAATAAAAGTATTGAGTCAATATCATGATATATGCTGAAAAATCTGGGGACGTCCATCACAGTAACTTGACTGTTTTTTAAGTCTGGGTAAGACTTTTGATTTAGAGTATAACTATTACAAGTGAAAATGTGAAATATCTAGTTAAATTTAATTTCTTTTAAGTGCGCAGACAAATCTAATTTTGTTAAGCCCTTGTTTCCATGAGTACATTAGAAGATGCAGAAATTGCATACGTAAAGTTGCCCCGCATTGAACCCGCAACCTGCGCCGCCCCACTTAAAAATTTTTAAAAATTAATTCAACTCGCCCCGCCCTACCCTGCCCTACACCCGTATAAAAGTAAACTTTCCCTGCCCCACACCTGCCCCGCTCCATTGCCATCCCTAGTTGTTATTCGTGGATTTGTTGTTGTTTTATGCATTTCTTTGAGTAGGTCTGTATTATAATTACATACTTGTTGGTGTAGTTGGACGGGGTCTCGTGGGGCTTAGTTGTATTTTGGACCGCATAGAGCTAAATTTTAGAAACCAGATTTTCCAGTTCTAGATTCCTTCTTTGCGAACGTGAGAGTGCCATCGTGTTCGCGAAGAAGGATTTGGGGTAGTGGGAAAATTGCCCTCCGCGTTCGTGGTCAGACTCACATGTTCGCGAAGACATGAGAGCCTATTCCTTCGTGTTCGCGAACCCCACTCACGTTCGTGTAGGGGAAATAGGGCCTGGGGGGGCGAGTAGACTTTACTTTTCGAGTTCGAGAGAGATCTGCCGCATTCACGATGCTCAGTTAGCGTAGACCTTCGTGAACGTGAGTCTTCTTGCACGTTTGCGAAGAAGGCCGCCACAGCTGTGCAGAAGCTTGTTTTAAATACGAGACTTAAGCAATTTTTCTCCCATTTTTCACACACTCGGGCGATTTTAGAGCTTTAAAAAGGGAGATTCCAATCTAGCTATTGAGGGTAAGTAATTCCTACCTAAAGTGAGTTTAATACATAGGTTGTGAATATATTTTGACATGTAAATTTGTGGAGTTTATGGGTTCGATGGAAAACCTAGGTTTTTGATAAAAATGAGATTTAACCACGAAATTTGTTATGAAATTTTGTGTAAATCATATATTTATGTTCCTAAGGTTATGGGTAACAACTTTGACTGAAAATTTCAGGAATCCAAGCATGTGTGCCGGCGGGAGGGGGGAGGGGTGAATTTTAGGAATCTTGTAATTTGGGTTGGGTAATCACTCTAATGGTGGGGATATAAACTTTTAAGCAAAGGTTGAATAGTTTATGTAATGTCTGATTAGTTTTGGGTCGTTTGGTGTCAAATTTGGAGGTTTGAGCACATTCTTGAATTAGGAAGTAGCTTTGAGACGAGATAAGTCTCCTTTCTAATCTTGAAAGAGGGAATTAACCCCATAGGTAAATTGTGGGGGCTACATTTGTACGAGGAGATGAAAGTCCGTATGTAGCTACTATTATGCTATTGTCCATGTAGTTTAGGACTCGTATCATGCTTTGTTTGAAATGTTTGTTCTTACTACTACTTCAATTACTTGAGTCATGTTATAATTTGACAAAAGAATTCGTAAAAGGTTAAGTTCACTTAGTTGAAAATTTTATTGGAATACTTGATTGTAAATGAGAAATTTGTGTTTCCTTAAAAATAATTATTATTTTCTGATTGGGCCGAGAGCCTCGATAATTAATAGATGCATCTATGGTTCGCGCCGTTTGACCCTCCTGCAGTGTACATTTTAATATTATGTTGCACCAGGTAGTATGACCTCGCATAATTTGATGATAATTCGTTGAAACCTTCCATGATTGATATTGCTTAAATTCTTTGAAATGTTAACTGTTAGATGATAATAACGAATTTGGAATTTATATTTGTGAAAGAAGGACTTATTATTTCTTGTTTTGAGTTTTCAGTATTATTCATGCAATCCAGGCTTAGCGTAATATCACGACCCAAAAATCAAAAGTCGTGATCACCTAACTCAACCCGCTAGGTAAGCCAACTAATAGAAATGTAACTTAACTGAGGTTATATTAGAAAAGAAAATAGATAATTGAGCATTTACAAATTCACCCAAGACCTGGTAGTACGAATCACGAGCTTCTAAGATTTTGAATTTCAATATTGATACAAATAAATACACATTCTGTTTGCAAGTACTTAAATAGATTAGCAATAATCTAGACTACCAAGGACAAGCGGCAGCTATAAGCAAACCACGAACATCTTCTGAATCAGCACCCAATGTTACCAGCAACTCCGCTTCAAAATCTGCACGGAACGTGTAGAAGTGCAATATTAGTACAACCGACCACATATACCGGTAAGTATTTTGCCTAACCTCGTCGAAATAGTAACGAGAATTTTAGTTAAAAAGATGCTTATTGCTATAACCTGTACAATAGATTAACAGTAAGGCATTTCAACGTATAGCAGATAAAAATCACATACAACTTGGCGAGACAGTCAATTATTACTAAAAGAACCATAATGGAATATTTACGATATTTCCTAATATGAGATATATGTCCAAAATGTCAAATCACATAGCACGGTAACACTCTTCGTTCTTTATCTCATCCTCATCATGTATAAATAAATTTGTGTAACAATTCAATTAGCACGGAAACACCCTTTGTGCGTTCAACACAAATTTCCAAAAGATCATATAACATAGCCAGCCATATCGTAGGAACACAATAATAGAAATTATTAAGTAGGAATTACACAAGTAACGATGGTGGGAAAGGATGGACATATGGGTAACAGTAAAGGACTAAGCGAAAAACACATAAGTAATAAGAACAAATGGAAAACAAGGAATATCAACTTCAGTAACTAGCATATTGGAGGACTAAGTACAAATATAACAATTAAGATCTAAACACATGATCTTTTCAAGTTAACAAGTAAGGGAACGAATGGGTAGCATGGTGGAAGGCTTAAACTAAAGTGCAACAGAATAAATACAACATGAGTATAATTATAAAAGCAGGAACTAGGCACAATATTCACAAGATAAGCAAGTAAAAGACAAGGACAATGTAACAACAATTTAGATAAAGGTCAAGTACATGACAATAACAACAAGTCATACAAAATATGTAAGTACAACAATAATAGCTTAAGGTAAGGGCACAAATGTATATATGGGAAATAGATGTCACATCATAATGCACATCCCTCTTCCTCACCTGCACATAAACACCCTTCGTGCCATGACCTCACAATAACATACAAACATAACAATATAAATGAAATGGCATGGCATCACCCTTCGTGCTTTTACTCTCAAATAATATTGCATGGCATCACCCTTCGTGCTTTTACTCTCAATAATATGTCACGACACTACCTTTCGTAGCTTTACTCTCAATAATGTGGCATGACATCACCCTTCGTTCTTTGCACTCTCCCTCACATGATAATGTATAAATAATGGCACGACATTACCGTTCGTGCTTCACACTCTTCCTTACCAAACATAATCTAACAATAACAAACAAGGCAGGAAGCATAAATGACATCAATGATAGTGTTTTAACGGATATTCCAAACATTTCCCCGTCACAACCTTGCAAGTTAATAACGATTCAATAACCCTCAAGAACCGTATTATTCAAATTCTTTAACAAATATCACAAATGATCCACAGCACAATTATAGAGTCTAGTGTCTGAAGAATATCGATCGTAGCAATGTAGTAATGATTACGCATAGAGATGACCAAACTAGACACATTAATGTACTCTCCGAATTATATCAACTTCGATCAAGTTATATTAAGCTAAGTATTGATTGCTAACATTTTATACTATGTTCTTAATATTGGTAAATAAAGTAAAACATGAAGCAAGGGAGTTACGTAATTCTACAAGACACAATTAGACCACAATATACCCCCGAGCATGATTAACCTCGGCACATACATATATGCTCTTCAGCTTATATGTGTATCGCCCCCGTATGTAGACAACAATTACAAATAGGAGGACAAATTCCCTCAATAAAGTTAGACAAAACACTTACCTCGATTCAGTTAACTTAATACTCAACTTAGCCTTTTCCTCTACAAATTCTCCTCCGCTCAACTCAATCTAGCCAATGACGACATGAATACACTACGCAATACAAGAGAAAACAATTTCAATCAATAAAGCTATGATTTTTATCCAATTTCTAAAAAGTCAACAAAAGTTAAACCCCGGGTCCGCCCAGTCAAAACTCGGGTCCAAGAGTAGGTCTTGACTATGCGTAGCCTCACGAGTCCAACTATGTGCTTTGTTTTCAAATTCAAGTCCTATTCGACTCTCAAATCCTAAAATTTTATTATTCAAAACTTTTACAAAATCCCCAAATTTTCCCATAGATTTCTCATGAATTTGATGTTAAACTTGTATAAAATCATGAGATGTAGTTGGAAATAGATTAAAGATACTTACCCAATATTTTGGTATGAAAATCCCCTCTAAAAATTGCCTTTACTCGAAGCTAGGGTTCAAAATAGGAAAATGAAGAAAACAAACTCAGAATTCTCAGCACTTAATAGGCTAAACTTTGCATTTGACAATGAACAATATTTTTGCAATTGCCATAAATAGTTGGAAATTGCGGATGAATAATGTTTTTGCAATAGCCATAAATGGTTGGCAATTGCAGATGAACAGTGTTTTCGCAATTGCCATAAATGGTTGGCAATTGTGGATGAACAATATTTTCACAATTGTCTTAAAAGGTCCGCAATTGCGAATGAACAGTGTCACAGTAGAAACGAACAAAATCCAAACTTCTCCAAAATGATTCGAAACCACCGCAAAACTCATACGGAACCTCCCGAACACAGACCATATATGAATTTCAATTATAAAACATGCTACAGACCTACTCACGCACTCAAAACACTAAAAAGAGGTCATCTAAACCTGGTATTGACCATGGTCAAATTTCCATATTTCTTAACTTTATTAGTCTCTCAACCAATGAACTAAAAATACACCCAAGCCCCTCGGGACTCCAAATCAAAAGTGCAAACCAGTATAAAAACATCATACGAACTAGGTCACGCGATCAGATTGCCAAAATAACACCTAGAACTACGAATTAGACACCACATCAAATGAGATTTTCAAGAAAGCTTTGAAGTCTCTATTTTTACCACTGGACGTCCGAATCATGTCAAACCGACTCCGTTTCCCACCAAATTTCATAAATAGGTCAAAAATATTATATTGGACATGTACCAGGCTCTGGAACCAAAATAACGACCTAGTATCAACAATGCCAAACATTCAATCAATTCTTAAAAATATTAGATTTTTAGACTTTTAATTTTCAATAAAAATTCATAATTCAAGCTAGGGACCTCAAAATTCAATTTTGGTCATACATCCAGATATCATATTTCAATACGGACACATCAAAACTGTCAGAATCTAGTTCTGGGTCCATTTACTCAAAACTTTAACTGAAATCAACTAAAATTAACTTTATAGCAAAAAATCTTATTTTTATTAGTTTTTAAGAATATAAGCCTCCCATGTCAATACCCAGACTACACACGCAAATCAAGGAATGCTAGAATGAGGTTATAAAGTCTTCAAAACATAGGGTTTGATCCTAAATCATCGAGTGAAGTGCAGATACTCAAAATGACCAGTCAAATTGTTACATCCTCCACCACTTAAACACTTGTTCTTCCTCGAATGTTCCAGGAGTTGTTCCAAAGCTGTCAAATCACTGTATAACCTTACTATGAATAACCCCGGGATGATCCTACATCACCATGTTCCACATAAGCCTGCCAACACAACACAATTAGAGATCCTTATTTCAACGTTGGTCCTGAAACCTTAGAACTCAATCTCTATCATCCAAAATTCACTGCAAGACCTGAATCCTAGATCTCCACTCTATATAAGTTGAACAAGTCGTATTAAGTCACAACCATAACCCAATATGTAACCACATGATATACCCCATCACTTCGACACTAACAGTAGGATCTGCTGACCACCATTACTGTCCAAAACAAATCCAAACCAAATCCCGTGCCGGAAGCAAACCTCATATTGATTAGAACCTCATTCAAAACCTTCACACCATACTGATGATGAAAGAAACATGCATAACCGCTTAACCACCCATCTGCTCAATAAGCCAAGAAATTCTTTCGCCTGACCAGGGCCATTGTCCACATTCTCAACAAGATATAGTGTTATTCTTCCAAACCTTCCTCATCCTAATATAATAGCATAATCTCAAGTCTAGAAACCTCATCTCAGCCAAGACGAGCAACCACACCGACAAGCACCAACAATAATCATATGGATCCACACACAACCCGGTTCTATACACTAACAAGTAATAATTCTGAGATGACTGATAACAGTAAGAAAAATAAATATGAAAACCATTAAGCAAGATAAGAAGGCGGGAGATTTTAGCATTTTACTATGAACTATAATCAACAATGTGGAAGCAAAATACACAAAATAAAAATAAGGAGCCACATTTCACTACTGTATCATTGCGACACACAACCCGATCCCATAATATCAATCCACATAGGGTACCCTTCGAGCCATAGTATTCGAGCTCACTGGTCACATGTGCGTCAACATCAACCATAATAGAGTGTACAAAAATATAATTATGGGGAAAATCATTTGGAACAAACTATACAGAGAAGGACAAGCACAACTATGGTGCAATATGCAACTCAACATCACAAAGGCCACCTCGCCCATGTTTCTATGAAGTCTAAACTGAATCATGATAGCATGCGAAGAATCATGTAACCCTCACAACCCGCCATACTATAAGAGAGAAACATATAACATAAACTAAGGCGTGAATGACATATATTCCATCTAATGATATACACATGGCAACAACTGCGCAAAACAAACAGGTTTGATCCGATACAGAATACTCATTCTTATTAGGCTCAAAATAATCCGCAAACCAAATTCCAATCTTCCTCAAACATGTAATAAACCTTCCAAAAGTCTATAGCAACCTTTCGTAGTACCTACCATCAATCATCCAATCCTCTACACGTCTTCTCAACTCACCAATTTAGGAATAGTCTCTCAACAAGAACATTTAGTCTCTGAACCTCACAAATACTAGAATTTTCATACCTAATCTCAACGCTGCTATTTAATGGCTGAAACATAACTCATACTCCTTTATCTCACGGAAAAACACCCACAAGTCAAAACACATGGTACTTACCAACATGCGAACTCTACTTCAATAAGAACACATAGTGCCATCAAACCCTTAAACACCTAAAATCATCCGTGCCATCAAGAACTCATATCCCTCCCTCAAAAACTATCTGCAACCTTATACTTGCAAATTTCAACCCCACACGGCGTATCGCCTCTAACATGCTACTCGCAACACTATGAAAATCTCATAGCCAACTTTGAACCATAAGCAAATTGAACACCTCATCAATCGAGAATCTTTCATTTAACCCAATCCAGGAATACACCACCACATGCAATATAGACTCTACACATTTAGAAAATATCAATTCTTATCGTGGTCATAACCATGATAAATTCTTCAGAAGTCATTAATACATAATCGAGGAATAAAACCAATCGTCTCTACGTCAACCGAGTTACGCAGAATGCCAACCCGAAAGTAACTCAATCTGATACGCCTGCCCTGAGGGAACCTCTTGGGAACTAGAAAAAATTTCTCGCATCACTCCAACAGTGACATCTAGACCCTTCTTGACAAGGAAATACAGCGGATTAGAGTACTACTCGCTACCATTTTCAAGCATTCTCGTAGATAAATTCAAAAGTTCTTAAAGGCTACATATGACTTGTAACTTGCCATAACCTCCTCGATAACCACTTATCTTATTCTGATCTTTAATGCACAACTAATACGCATCAAGCAACCTATGCTTCACCAGCATATGACCATTCGAAGAAATAACCAAAAATTCGTCATCTTAGAAGCTGATACGGCCCATGACCCTACGATTCGATCATCATTAGTAGACTCTACCACTTAGCTCAAAGCCATAGATCACCTCATCGGCATCCCAAAGTACTATATCTTCACAACATGCCCTGATCTGCACGGGTATTGCTGAATACTTCAAAAGTTCATGCAATACTGATCATAGAACACCCTGAAGATCTTGTCAAATGATTACCCACCATTTCAATAGTCAAACAACTTTCCCAAATGCTTTAAAATGATAACATATGCACTCTACCGAATGGACACCACATAACAGAGACACAATCCAAATTCATCATGCAGTAGATGGCCCACTGGTTATACTCACATCGACGTCTTGCCATGAACTCACCTTAATTACAATGGCCTTGCCACCAACCGATCTCCCCAGATATGTGCTTTCCAAACAGACATATGAACCCGTCTCGCACCACAAATTAATAACTAGAAGAATTAACACTACATCTGCTTTTGAGGTTGGACAATACATCGCGATGATAATAAATCATCCATAGCCTATCGTAATCCATCTACTACATCACCATCAACACATAGCAAATACTGAGCGCACAACATTACATATGAGCAATCAGGAATAGTCAAAGTCATAGATTTCAAGCTGAAGAAAAGCCTCACAATAAGAAAAGAAGGAAGGGAAATTTTTCCTAAATGCCCTGTACCTTCTCGAGGATAGGTATGGACGTCATCATACCGATCCGCAGGACTCTACTTGACACTTTCTCAAGACTCGTAGAACCTATGAGCCTAGTGCTCTGATACCACCTTGGCACGACACAAAAACCACAAGTCGTGATGACACCTAACTCAACTCGCTAGATTTTCCAACTAACAGAAACACAACTCAACTGAGGTCATAATAGATAAGAGAATAGATAACTAAGCATTTACAAATTCGTCTAAGACCTGGTAGTACGAATCACGAGCTTCTAAGATTTTGAATTTCAAAACTGATAGAAATAAATACATGTTCTATTTGCAGGTACTTAAATAGATTACCAATAATCTAGATTACCAAGGACAAGTGGCAGCTTTAAGCATACACACAAACATCTTCTGAATTAGCACCCGACGTCACCAATAGCTTCGCTCCAAAATCTGCACAGAACATGGATAAGTGCAGTATCAGTACAAATGACCCCATGTACTGGTAATTATTTTGTCTAGCCTCGTCGAAGTAGTGATGATGCTTTTAGTTAAAAATATGCTTATTTCTATAACCTATACAATAGATTAACAATAAGACATTTCAAAGCATGATGGATAAAAGTATCATACAGAACTCGGCGAGGCAGTCAATAATTACTAAAAGAACCACAATGGAATATTTTCGATCTTTCCTGATGTGAGATATATGTCCAAAATTTCAAATGTCAAATCATATAGCATAGTAACATCCTTCATGATTTTATCTCATCCTTACCATATATAAATAAATTTATGTAACAATTCAATTAGCACGACGACACCCTTCGAGCGTTTAACTCATCTTTCCAAAATATCATATAACATATCCAACCATATCACAGGAACATAATAATAGGAATTAATAAGTAGGAAATACATAAGTAATGACGGTGGGTAAGGATGCACATGTGGGTCACAATAAAGGACTAAGTGGAAAACACATTAATAATAACAACAAATGGAAAACAAGGAATATCAACTTCAATAAATAGAGTATTGGAGGTTTAAGTACAAATATAGCAATTAAGATGGAAATACATGATCTTTTCAAGTTAAGCAATGCATTACAATTTTATTGTAGCATTAACAAAACATGATAATATCTTTCTTAGTCTTCATCCTCCCTATGGAATGAGCTCAACAACATGCTAATACCACCCCTGAGAAGAAAAAGAAACTAATCAAGACATGCCAAAATACAAGTTACATATTAATTTACATGATATCTATAACAAACTTCATAAAGCCATTAAGGTCTAGAGGATTTTCCGTTAGTGGTGGATGAAAAGAAGCTTGGTCATCACCGCTTCCGGATGAAGCAGAATCCTCCTCAATTTCAGCTAGCATTTCTTCGTAAGCTTTGTCTACCTCTTGTAATTAGCAAGTCAAAAATTTCTTCTTTCCGAATGGATCCAATATCTGAAAAGTACTTATTTTTCCAAGCTCTCCCTCAACTCTCTATAATCACCGAGTTGGATTCTTGCTTAACTAAAAGCGCTCTCTGATGCCACTGTTGAAGCTTGAATAGTTAAAACGTCTCGGGTCATCCTTGAAAGAATTGAAAAGTGTTATTCTTTTTTCGTCCACCATTCCAAAATATTAAAGGAGCCGTCAGGATTCACTTCCTCAATTCCCCATGACAAATAAATTTCAAGCTCATTTACTTGTGAAAAATCACTAGTATTAGAACCTTGAGGTCATACCAAAATTGAGGAGCTCCTAATTTCATAGTAGGATTTAACAAGGTAGCAATACCATATGTAGGGAATAGGGAAAAAATATCTTTTAAACTTTTTTCTTATTAAATCAGTAGCTTGTTCATAAATTTCCTCACCCTCAGAAAAATGAGCAAATAAATTTGCAAGTTCTGCAATATAAAATAAACAGTTAGAACTAGTAGGATAATATTGCCCAAAAAATTCATTTATAGCAATATGAAATTTTTCTATGAAATCTACAAGCACTTTAACATTAGCCCGATCCGCATTTGTAAGGTGCTCATCATCATCACTTACATGAACATTAAACATTGAGTTTATGGGGTTTTATATTCATATGCAATAACTAAACTTTTATATATGTAATTTCATCTAGTTGGACAAGCTTTAAGACGTTGTCTAGAAAAAGTTTGGGACATTGTCTAGAAAAATTAGGGGCAGTAATAGGAGGGTCAGACGAGGCATCATTTGGATTATCATTAGTTGTGGGTGTGTTTTCATCCGGTTGGGTTTCATCAAAATCTATTTCCTTCTCATCATCTTCATTCATAGTTGGATTGGAATAAATAGCATTCATATTTATGGTTTAACTGTTCACAACCCCAACATTACCGAAAAATTGACTCTTAGTAAATTGTAATAAACTATTATCACTATCAAGAATTACAGGTATATGACAGATACGTGGTTTGGGTGGGGAAGCTGGAGGAAGTGGGGAGAAATAGATTGGCTACTAGATTTATCACTCTTGGATTTTTCCTTATTTTTACTAAACATTTTTGTAAGGAATAAGTAATCTTAGTTAATCAAGCAATACAATAAATAAAACAAACAAAACTATAATATTAAAACTTAAGAGTTGGAATGAGTTTACCGAATCGACGAACAACTTGTTGGAAATTAATTATCATTGGCAGATTTAACGGCTATAATTTAAATGCCCTAACGGGCAGTTTTTTTTAATAAAAAAAGTGATCGTTGGGAGTATATAGGCCCACTAGGACCGGTCCAGTCCCGGTCTCGCAGAATTCAAATAGGGGACCAGCCCAAAAGACCTTCCCGTTCTCGATTATAGACGGTTAGGACTGTTTAGGCCTCGAGCCCACATAGACCACGATCCCGGTCCTGAACGGCTCACTTGCCAACCTTATACTTAAAATGAACGCAAAAAATTAAATAGTCAGGACCATTATTGGTAAAAATTGTGTAAGGTAGCCACTTTTTAAAGTGATATTTACTTTGTATCCAGCATTTTTAGTGCTTGGCAATAATAGCCACTAGTTTATTAAAATTAATATGAAAACATTGTATTATCCTTTCTTCTATCTCTTTCATGTTAGGAAGAAGAAATGTGCCGGAAGGATTTTCTTCTTTAGTGTTTCTTCGCGAGACTTAGATTTAACACATTGTGAATTTTGGTTTTGTTACGTAGTAATAATTTTTATGGATATTTTTTTGAGTGATGTAATTGGGTAAAAATAGAGCAGATATTAGTAGAACGAAGAACTTAGGAAACTAGAACAGAAAACTTTAGAAAATAAACTTTCTGAGTTTCATTTATTTTTCTTTTTTTTTTTATTGGTTAGGTTCTGTAGTCTTTTATTTTTTTAGTTGTTTCTTTTTGTTATTAGCTTTCCGTTGTTTAATTTGACATCAATCTTATATGTAAATTACAATTATTATTATTTTTATTTTTATTTTTGTGAAAAGATACAAACAAAGTTTGGTTTTCTGCTACGTTATGGATCCAGAACTTACAGTTACAAGTTCAAAAGTTAAGGACACTCGGTCCTAAACTTCGAGTTTCAAGTTCAAAAGTTAAGGAAATTTGGTCCTGCACAAAGAATTACATGTTCAAAAGTTAAGGACACTTGGTCCTGAACTTAGACTAACAAGCTCAAAAGCTAAGGATAATAGGTCCTGAACTTAGGCTAAGAAGCTCAAAAGTTAAGGACAATAGGCCCTGAGCTTACAGTTACAAGTTAAAAAGTTAAGGACAACATGTCCTGAAGTCCTGAACTTATACTAACAAGCTCAAAAGTTAAGGACAATAGGTCCTGAACTTAGGGTAAGAAGCCCAAAAGTTAAGGATAATAGGTCTTTAACTTAGACTAACAAGCTCAAAAGTTAAGGACTCTTGGTCCTGAACTTACAGTTACAAGTTCAAAAGTTAAGGACATGTAGTCCTGAAGTTAAGTTCAAAAGTTAAATCCATGTAGTCCTGAAGTCCTGAAATTAGAGTTCTAAGTTCAAAAGTTAAGTACATGTAGTCCTGAAATCCTGAACTTAGAGTTATAAATTCAAAAGTTAAGAATATGTAGTCCTGAAGTTCAAAAGTTAAGGCATGAACAATATGGTTAGGGTAGTTAAAGTTTATTAATGCGGTAACTAAAGATTAAAGATATTTTAAACAGTATCTTAAAAGTAAATACATGTGTTATTAGTGCCTAACTGTGCACTTTTTCCATTATTGTGCCATCCTTTATCGGAGGGTAACAATAATTTCAAGGCAAAAAAAGGAAAAACAATTACTATCAGTAGTAAAAAAGGGAGGGGGGGGGGGGAAGGGATACTTACACAAATGTCCCAAATAAATCTTAACTTACCAACCTCTAGCCATTAGTCATAGACTTACCAAAACTAGCTAACAAAAATAAAAAAACTGTTATGAAATAGAAGATTCTTACACTTCTATTTAAGGTGAATGTCTTTAATGTATTTAATTAGAGAGATTTTAGAGTCCTATTATTGGTAGCAAGATCTTCCTCCTCCCTATAAATAGAGGTGCTCTCTACCATTGTAATTCACCCCTCTCAACTCAATAAGAAGAACTCTCTCTACTCTTCTCTCTATTGCTATTGTTCTTGTTCTATTGTTCTTGTCTTTTGCTTTAGTTTATAACACGTTATCAGCACGAGACTCTACCGTCTCAAGTACCATTCTCGAAAATCCAAGGTATTTTCCCTCTTCCTAATTTAATTTTCGAGTATGTCTGACATTATGAAAAGAAAGTTCGTTGCCCTTGAAATTTCGGGCAAGAACTATATGACATGGGTGTTGGATGCTAAAATCCACCTAGATGCTATGGGTCTCGGAGACACCCTCAAAGATAAAGAAAAAGCATCCACCCAAGATTGTGCGAAGGCCTTGATTTTCTTGCGCCACCACCTTGACGAAGGTTTGAAGATTGAATATCTCACCGTCAAGGATCCACTCGTTTTGTGGAACAGCTTAGAGGAGAGATATGACAACCTGAAGTTGGTCACTCTGCCACAAGCACGATATGATTGGGCCCATCTGAGGCTACAGGACTTTAAGTCCGTTTCTGAATATAATTCTGCTATGTTCAGAATTACTTCTAAACTGAAGCTATGTGGAGATAACATCTCCGATTACGATATGCTTGAGAAAACGTTTACAACGTTTCATGCCTCCAATATGGTACTGCAGCAACAGTACCGAGAGAAAGGCTTTACGAAGTACTCTGAACTGATTTCTCTCTTACTAGTGGCTGAGCGAAATAATGATCTGCTCATGAGAAATCACGAAAATAGACCAACTGGGTCTACACAACTGCCTGAAGCAGATATGGTGCACTCGCATTATGCCAAACATAAAAGGGACCATGATCACGGTTATAAACGGGGTCAAAGCCAAGGACGTGGACAAGGAAGAAATTCCAAAGAAGTCCGTCACCCCCCAAAGAGAGATAACCACCGAAAGCAGAAACGGGATCCAGAAGATCCTAAGGCAAATAGTTTAGAAACTATATGTTATCGTTGCGGTGGAAATGGGCACTGGTCTAGGATTTGCCGTATACCAAGACACTTGGTTGACCTTTATCAAGCATCTCGAAAGAGAAAAGGCCCTGAAACAAATTTTGTCTATGACGACAATGAGGATATCACCCACCTGGATGTGGCAGACTTCTTTGAGCAACCCGATGGAAAAATAGACCACCTAATCGGCGATGGATCCATGATGAAAGAAGATGGAGTTATTTGATTTTGTTCTACTTATTTGTATTAGTTAGTGAATAAACTAATAGTCATTAGCATTAGCTCGTATTAGTTAATTCATAAAGCAATGTTAGCAGTAGTTCTTTAGAATATCTTCAATATGATCAAATATCAATAAAACTTTTATTTTCCAGTGGGGGTAATCGACTAGCCTGAAAAACTAGTCGATTATCAACTATTTTCGCATTAAAGTTGAAAAACAATTGATCAACAATCGATTGTCTTTGGCCAACAATCGATTGTCTTGAAACAGTGCTGGAATTTTTCAAAAATAGCCAACAATCGATTGTCTTTGTCTAACAATCGATTGTCTTGAAACAGGTGAATTTTTCAAAAATCACCCACAATCGATTGTCTATATCTAACAATCGATTGTCGTTAGGCAGTGATCCGGAATTTTTCAAAAATCATCCACAATCGATTGTCTATGTCTAACAATCGATTGTCTTAAGACTGATCTGTTTTTCAAAAATAACAAATAATCGATTGTGTGTGTTTAACAATCGATTGTCTATGTTCCAACAATCGATTGTGTGTTTAATAATCGATTGTCTTATGAAAAACGCTGAAATTTTCAAACTGCATAGTAATTGATTATGGACAACATATCTGATTTTGTTAGTCAACTGTTAGTAGCAGATTTTGAAAATATTATGTGACACAAAAAGAATTGAACTTGCTTATTCTTGTGTTCCTGTATTTCTTTTGTATGTCATACCATGGAAAGTAAATTGATCGAAGGCTCCGGAAGAGCCATTGTAACTCTGCCCAAGGGCACGACGTTAATCATAGAGAATGCTATGTTCTCCTCCAAGTCTATAAGAAACTTGTTGAGTTTTAAAGATGTACGCCGGAATGGCTACAATATTGAGACAATGGATGAAGATAATCTCGAATATCTCGTCCTCACTTCAAAGAATGTCTCCGGCCAAAAAGAGGGTTATTGAGAAATTCCCGTCTTTATCTTGTGGCCTGTATTGGACAAGAATTAGTGCAATTGAGGCACATTCAACAGTAAATCTAAAGAATACTGAGTCCAATACATTTGTACTTTGGCATGATCGACTGGGTCACCCAGGATCAACCATGATGAGACGGATTATAGAAAGCTCATATGGGCATCCGTTAAAGAATTTCAAAATTCTTTCAAGTAATGAATATCCTTGCACTTCGTGTTATCAAGGCAAGCTGATTATCAGACCATCCCCAACAAAGGTTGGGACTGAGTCACCCCAGTTTCTGGAACGTATACAAGGGGACATTTGTGGACCTATTCACCCACCTAGTGGGTAGTTTAGGTATTTCATGGTCTTGATAGACGCATCCTGTAGATGGTCTAATGTGTGCTTGTTGCCACCACGCAACCTTGCGTTTGCAAAGTTAATGGATAATAGATGAGAATAATCTTGAATTCTTCATGAAAACGAGGCTGCCCATTTCGGTTTGGGTTCACGCCATTTTGCATGCAGCAATGCTACTTTGTCGGCTGCCCGCTTCGGCTTAGGGTCACGCCATTTCGCATGCAGCAATGCTAGTTCGTCTCTGACTGACGAATTATCACAAATATTCCCTATTGCAATTGGTTTTGGGTCATGAACCCAATATATCCCATTTTAAGAAGCTTTGGATGCGCAGTATAGGTGCCTGTAGCACCGCCATCCCGCACCAAAATGGGTTTGCAAAGAAGGTTAGGAATATATGTTGAGTATGAATCGTCCTCCATTATTCGCTACCTCGAAACATTGACAGGAGATTTGTTCACTGCACTATTTGCAGACTGTCAATTTGATGAGACACTTTTCCCAAAATTAGGGGGAGAAGTCGGTAAAACCAAATGGGAAATTTTGTGGAAAAATGTATCATTATCTCATCTTGATCCACATACCTCTATTTGAAAGAAAGAGGTACAAAAGACTATCCATTTGCAAAGAATAGCAAATCAAATGCCTGACGCATTTACGGACTTGAAGAGGATAACGAAATCCCACATTCACGCGGAAAATGTTCCGATCCGTATTGAAGTCCCTATTGGACAAATATCTAGTGTCATATCCAATGAGTCAAATGCACGCCAGAAGCGTGGCAGACCATTAGGTTCCAAAGATCGAAATCCTAGAAAGAGGAAAAAGAACGATCCAAATGACACTATGAAAGAATCACATGAGGACGCTCATGATTTGATTAATTCCGAGATTCACGAAGAATCTATTGAGCCTGAGACTCTTGAAAATACGGAATGCAAGAATGTGAGGATCTCGAACCTCAGTCTGTGGTAGTACAAAATTAATTGAGAGCTCTCGAAGAGCCAATTATTACTATGTTGGAGAAACACAATTGAGTATTGTGCTGTAGTAAGTCTCAAAGAAACTTATTCAGTTTCCAAAGTACACGCGAAAGCGATTGATTATATTGAGACTATAAATAAAGGAAGGCTTTGATTCTCCTATTACTACAACTTGTAGCGGGGTAATTTGTATATGAAAAGCTACCCGCTTTGTTCTCCAGTTTGTACTACACAAACGAAAGAATGCCACAATAAAGTGGATATCTATTGGTATAAAACCCATGTCATAATAAACCCGAAGTTTATTGATAAGTGCACATGTCATGGTGTAAATTTGAAGTTTACCAATATTGATAATTTATTCAGTTGACATTCGTGTTAGCCATCTCATTTGAAGTATGATGTGCAAATTCACATAGGTGAATATCAAAGAACTAGAAGTTCTTGTTCTCAGTAATGAACTGACCAACTAAAGAGTTCGGGTTGAAGCCCCTAAATTCTGGAAATATCAAAGGTGAATATGGGCACATTCACCCGCCATGTATACCACATATGATGCATCTATGGAATGGTTACATGCGCAATTGTTATTAACCCGCAGCCTGGCCGTGCTTGCGAGGTAAAACGCTCAGTAATCTAACTTCGAGCATAGTTTCCAGATTCTCTACTCAAGACAGTTAATCTTGATAAGTTGGTTTATATCAAAGTTGGTTTAGCAAGATAATTATTGAGTGCTTCCACTTAATAGCTAAACTGTTCCTTATGAGAACGAAGTTGTATATATCAGTTTGATATAAGTTGTATACAAGAGTATATTCTCCCCTCAAAAGTGGTTCAGGGTCAGGAACCAAATAATTTCATCTTATATTAAGGTGCTGTGTATATTGACATAATGCACAAAGATGATTTCCCAAAGTTGAGGAAACAAGTTAGCTTTACTAACATGAGGGGGAGACATGATAAACACTTGAGAAAAGGTTACATGGGATGAATTATCATTTGTATATGTATATCCCCGAATATCATGATATGAACCTGAAGTTCATAAAAGGGATAATTCAATTGCAACATATTGCAAAGCATGCTATACGCATTTGCTGACCCAAAGAAAGTAACTAAATGGAAGAGATACAATTCAAGAAGAATTGATTCCATATGAAAGACATGTAGTTTTGAACCTATAGTTCAAATGCTTGAAAGATAAAAGTCAAAGGTATGTATAGTCAGTTTTCGATATCTTATTTGTTTAGTATCACTAATGAAAGATTGATATGCAGCTAAAGTCTATTATGCGACTTATATGACTTAACTTGAAAGATTTAAGTTGCTTGAAGCATATGCAATCCTTGGTCCTGAAGTACCACATCCTTAGTACAATTTATGTACATATGTATCTTGCCATAACTATAATCATGATGGCATTGAGAATGCATCTATGGAGATATTGAAGAGCTATTCCGCAACATTATATGAAGATGTTCATATCTATCAAGAATGATGATTTCAAGGTGCGGAATATTTATTCAAGTCAATATGGTTGATTTACTTATCAAACGTCTACCAAAGATCGTTTTGAAGATGATGCACAAGATTGGAATGCAAATGCTCAAGGATATAAATTGATGTACTCATTAGGGGGAGTTAATGCGCGTTGCACTCTTTTTCCCTTACAAGGTTTTGTCCCACTGGGTTTTCCTTGCAAGGTTTTTAACGAGGCAACCAATAGGCGCATATTCAAACATGTGTACTCTTTCCTTACTTTAATTTTTCCCATTGGGTTTTGTTTTAAGGTTTTAACGAGGCACATCATTGAATAGACATTCAAGGGGGAGTGTTATGAAATAGAAGATTCTTACACTGAATGTCTTTAATGTATTTAATTAGAGAGATTTTAGAGTCCTATTATTGGTAGCAAGATCTTCCTCCTCCCTATAAATAGAGGTGCTCTCTACCATTGTAATTCACCCCTCTCAACTCAATAAGAAGAACTCTCTCTACTCTTCTCTCTATTGCTATTGTTCTTGTTCTATTGTTCTTGTCTTTTGCTTTAGTTTATAACAAAAACTAAATAATAGGGTTCTTTCTATCAAAGAATCACATGCAAAAATCACCTTCCATATTTTTAAGCATGATTAGCAACATTATATACAAGATGGAAAGGAAATTTCATAGAGGGGGTAGCAAATAAGGTGATGAAAAATAAAAATTTATACAATATTCCAAAAATCTAAACAAAAAGAGAATTTTTTCAATGGGTATAAAGGAAATTCATTGAAAATATATAGATAAGTCAATATACAAAATTTGAGGAATATTGGAGGTGATTTGGACTGGTATATCAAAATTCGTAATTAAATCGAGTTCGAAAAAGTCCTCTGCGACACATGTATCAGACATGTATCTCACACACAAATATACATTAATATACACGTGATACACAATCGATACATGTGTGATACACAAATAATACACCGTATGATACACATATAATATTTTTTTCATGTTCAGCTTTATTTTGAATTTTCAATTTAAACCACCTCAAAACTTTACCAAATCATCCTAAAACTGATATTCAAGCTCCTTAAGTTGTGCCCAATCTATTCTAATAACACTCAGTCAAAACAAAGCAAAAATTTAATATTTTTTGGCTACAAATAACTAATTGGCTAATTTAGCTAATAATAATAATATTTTATTAATTAATTAATTTTTATAATAAATTACTTATAAATGAACATAGCTGATAATTTACACGAAAAAAAGGAAAGAAACTATAACAAGAACGAGACCGGTGCACTTTAGTTCCCATAGAAGGACCCGAACCGGTCTAGATCTTCATTCAGGACCGCATTTCGACGAATCGGGTAAATATAAACCCTAGCATCCTTTCAAACCAGTTGAGAAAGAGGGTTGAAAAATGACACAAAAAGCAGGTCTATTCAAAGGGCAGCAGAAGAAGAAATCAGTACCTAGTCGTCATGGAAAAGCCCCTCAAATTCGCAAAGGTATATATCTGTTTCTTTTGTACGTTGTCCCATTGATTGTGTTATAGCGTCTATTAATTTGGGGCTTACAGCTATTCTCAATTGCAGGGAAAAGAGCTGTGAAGCCGTCAAAGAATACAAAGCAGATGGATGTCGATCGGGTGAGTATTCTCATCCTTGCCTTGTGATTTTGAGGTCTATAATTTATGGTATTTAGAGTTATTTATGTGCTTAATTAACATAAATTGCCAGCATGTTTTGCACCACCACCACAACCAACAACAACAGCTGGTGCATGTTGGGACGGTTTGCTTCATGTCACTTGTTGTAACCAGAATTTAAAAAACTTAAAACTAGTCTTTGAACTAAAACAATTTACCAATGGAAGGAAAAAAACTTGAACACATTTTACATTATCCAAGCACAAAAACCGAGTAATTGAGTACATAGAATGCAATAGACCTGGAGGTTGGGTTTTAGGACGGGCTGTATTTTTTGGTGATGAATAGGAGTGGGCGTATGTTTGTAGGAGTTGTTAGGAGGAGTAGGAGAAAGTGGAAAATTACTTAGACCCGTAAAGGACTAAAGTTATTTTTCCTTTGTGTTGTAAATTATTTTCTTCTGTCACTTTTCGTCTTTACTTTAATTAAGTTCAGGATAGTGGGGAAAACAGTAACAGTGGAGCTGCAGTTGAAGCTTATTTCCTTTGCCAACTATTATGCATATATATGGTTCGCATCAGGAAATGTAATATGTTACTGCTGGGTGTAAAGTTGCTACAATAGTAAGGGTGGGGAAAGGTAGTTAGTTAATCTTTTTTTTTTGTGTGTGTGTGTGTAAAGGGCTTCCTTTAGTTTCATAGTCCACTTAGTCTGCTATCTTAATTCTGTATTCCCAGAGGAAACATGGGACCGGTGCAAACAAAACTAAAAAGAGTGTTTGAGGAGGGTGTTAAATAAGTTATTAGCGTGCTCCTGATAAATGAATAAATAAAAAGTGATTAGGGTGCTATAGTAGGGTAACACAACTGGTTTGTTTGCTTCTTAAAAGCGCTGAAAGACGTCAGACTGGTCAGGCTTAGCTTATCTGTGAACGATTTGCAAAAGCATCAATTCTGCTCAAACATTCGGGTTGTTTTTATTTATGCAACCTTCAAGTACTTGAATGTAGATGCCACAAGTGGTTAAGTTTAGGGTTACAAAGAATGATATTATGCTGATTTCATATATTCTGGACACAAGAAAGAACCGAAATGGTAGGAACCCTCAGGGTTTAGCCTGGTGGAAATTGACTTGAGCCTTAGGATTTGCTCCCTTTCAAGGTCTCAAGTTCGAAACCCACTGGGTGCAAACAATTTCAGAGGGCTATCGGACGGTATAAAACCTGAATTAACCGTGGTGCACTTGCGGGAAACTCCTTGTCGAGGGCCTGTGCGCTCCTGGGATTAGTTGGGTCTCTTAGAGACTCGGACACCCGGTGCAAATTAAAAAAAAAAAAAAGAACCGAAATGGTAGGCGGCACAATATGTAGTTGCACTTCCTTTGTTTTTCTCTTTTCTCTTGGTGTTGGGTACGTCCAGCTATGTTTTGTTTAGATACCATTGCTCAGGTTGAAGTCTTTAAGCTTATTAATTTCCTCAAACTTTTGACTGCTGGCATGATTTCTTTGGTTGGAAAAAAAGGTTATTCAGCTGTACCTTCAAAGTTAAAAACTTTAGTATCAAATAATTTGCTCAACTAATATACAGGTTTAAATGGTAATGTATAGTGGTATCTCTGTACTTGACAAGCTGACTCTGTTGGTAAAGGGAACTTGGGTATTGACTGCTTTAACAATTCAATTGCTGGTTCTTAGCAAATGATTAAGTCTGTGTCTATGTGCTTTTTTGCAGAACTATCTATTCATTGTCACTTAGAAGCAGCCATTAACTAAATTATAATGATATTGTTAAAATTAGATTGCTTTGTCATATTGTTTTTCCTGTGGGATTGATTGACCCCATAAAGGGTATTCAATATTCCAGCTTCACTGGTCTTTTTAAGTTTTAGTACTAGTTCAACTCCCTCTATTAGTCTGTTCTAATTTATATGATATGCTCTCCATTTTGGGATTTCGAGTCTTTTACATGAATCCACAGATAACAGTATTTTACTGTAGCTCACATATCCGTAAAGGTTATATTCAGGTAAACAATTCTACTTAGACAATCATGTGAAGTTTCCTCCAATAAACATATCCAAGCACTTATTGAATAATTTTGTCCTTTTCTAACATATAAGTAAAATTTAAGAAACTCCACGCTCATCTACATATGATAAGTTAGTTATAGAAGAAGTAATGAGTTTTACTGTTGCAGTCGGTATTTTTTGCAATGTCAAGTTTCAAAATAATTTTGTGGCAACACTTAAGTGGAATTCCTAGATTTATCTCAAAAGCAAGAATTGATATAGCTATCGCACTTGTTATTGATTGCATTTGTCTCATTATTTTGCATTGTTCTTTTCTGTGACCAGGAGTTGACAAAGTTTATAAATCACTGCAATGAAGTAAAGGCAGCCACTTTTGCTACTAAGGATGGTGGTCAATTAAATATAATTAAACCACAGCCTGAGTCCTCCAGTGGTGCAAAGAAATAGTGCAAAGATGAGTGATGACTAGGAATCAGTCGTATAAACAAAATTTTGGTGTCTGTTTGCAAAGGTCTTCTTTTTCACTTTTGTGAGACGTGGTCATGATTTTTTTCTTTTATAAGGAGCCTCGTTTGAAACGAGTACAATCAGCAAAAATTTCATGCCATGTTATCCTGTTCTGGGTCTTGTTCCAAAGGAAAACTGCCATATATTTCCCGGCTTAGTCATTACTGAAGTTCTCCGTTGTTTGAAATTTGAAATCTGATATTTTCTAGGCTTAATGGCCTCATGACCACTTAAACTTGTACAAGATTTTAAAGTCGATATATAAACTTACATAACTTTCATTTGAAAACTCAAACTCGTATATTTGATAACTAATAAATATATTTGACCGTTGATCATATACATGTGGCAGTGACAGAGGTGATATAGACAAAGTGTGTGCAAATCACATTAAGTGTGTCACAACAATAATTTTAATTAAAAAATCTAAAATAAAATAAAATATAAAGAAAAAGAAAGAAAATAAGCCCCCTCTCCAAAATCGTTAAACCCTTATTCTCCTCACCTCTTTTTGTTTCTTTTCCCTGTTCTCCATCATCGTTTGCCCTCCCTTGCTCCCCCTTCCCCTTCCTTCTCTTTCTACCCCACTCCAATCTTTCCCCTGCTTCTTCATCTGTTTGCTCCAAACCAGTGACAAACAAACAAAAATTTTATCAAAATTTTTCTGCCAATTTTTTCTCAAACTAGAAGAGAGATAGAGAAAAGAGAAAGATCATTAAAAAATTGATAAATTTTGGGTGAAAATTTCTAATTACGCAGTTTGACTTCTTTTCTTTGGCTCTTTTTGCCTCGACAGAATTTTAGAAGGTGACTTATCGTTTCTTTGACTTGTAATTGAGGTGTGGATTTATGAATTTTGTTAGAAGTGAAAAATGGTGGATTTTATGGAAATTTATGGCTGATTTGGGGTTTGTTTATTGATTAAAGAGGGTGGAGGGTGGGGGTAACGTGTAAAATTTTTATTGGTCATTTACTGACTGGATGGACACGTCTGTGTATGTGTAATACATGTGCATAGACTCAAGGATCAGGTGTGCTTATTAATTAAGGGAATCATGAGTTCGAGTGTTCAAATGAGAAAATTTAATGTTTATGTATCAGTTTTCAAAAGTCCTACAAATTTAAGTGGTTAGAAAGTCATTATGCCTATTTTCTGTTTGTATTGAACTATCTATGCTATTCTTAAATAGTGAACCTGTTCTCTTGGTAAGTTTTCCCTTCTTCTAATACTTCTCCAATTTATTCGCATCTGAAGTATAACTGCATATGAGCATTCAGTGGAACTCGGTGAACTATTTTTTGCAATCATGTCCGGTACCGTTAGGTTTGTTGAGTCAGTTGTTTGGTTCGCATTATGTAGGGATTTTTTTGGTCAGCATAGGGATTATGATAATGGACTTAATATTATCCCAATTATCCCGAAGAAATTCAAAAATAGCTAATTTTATAATTTGTCGTTTAAAAATAGCTCAATTTTAAAAGTAATCGAAATTATGTACTTTTCATATAAATATAAATTTAAGCAAAAATACTGTTCAAAACCCGATAGATACTTCAGTATATTATGCTGAGTTCCAGCACAAGTATACTTGAACTCAACCATATTATATTGGAGTTCCAAGATATGTATGCTGGAACTCCAGCATAATATGATGGAGTTCCACCGTAAGTACACTAGAACTCCAGTATAAAATAGTATAAAATACTGGAGTTCTAGCAAGTATACCGGTCCAACGTAATATACTGTAGTTTAGAGCACCAGTGCTCCAGTCTCTAGTATATTATACTGGAGCTAGCAAAGTATACCGGTCCAACATAATATATTGGAATTCATATACAGGTGCACCGAACTCCAGTATATTATGCGGGACCGATCTCTATTGCAGCAAAATATTAGCTATTTTTCATTAATTTGGTAAATGCTGGTTATTTTTGAATGACAAATCTGAAAACTGACTATACCGTCCTATTTTTATAAATTATCTCGGTTACTAAATGGCCCCGCAAAATAAAGAATGGATTTCAGAGTTAGGATTGTTCTAATGGTTGGTATTCCTTTCTGCATTACTTAAATATATGATCTAAAGGTTCTCTTTTCTACCTTTCGGATCTAATTAATCATGGGTTCAAAAGATTTAGAGAATAAATAAGCAATAAGGAGGAAGTAGAGATTTGAAGATTTTTCGTTCAATCATTGGTCAAGCAGGGCCTGCTCTAACGTACATCAGAACTTCAAGAATCTAATGACCATTAGAAAAGCGAGTAAAGAATCCTAGCTAAGCTATTGTCCATAAATGACCTACCGCTTATTTATCCATCAAAAATGCTTTCTTCAGTAAAGGACAATACAACAACAACAACCCAGTATAATCCCACTTAATAGGGTCTGGGAAGGGTAGTGTGTACGCAGATCTTACCCCTACCCTTAGGTAGAAAGGTTGTTTCCAAATAGACCCCCGGCATCCTTCCCTCCAAGAACTTTCCACCTTGCTATTCGGGAGACTCGAACTGACAACCTCTCGGTTGGAAGTGAAGGTTGCTTACCATCAGAGCAATCCATCTTGTTTTCCTTCAGTAAAGGACACTGTTTTGGAATATTATTGAGAAAGTAGAAAAGACCTATGGTAATACCAAGAAGAATAGATATAATCATATGCGAATTTGCAACATGATCAGCTATCGAATATTCAAAGGCAATAAGACTTACCTGCTTTTTTTCTCTAAAGAAAAGCACTGATTAATTACAATATAATTAGAACATTTCAACATGATGTGATTGTGCAACAAGATTGTTTCATTTCTTTTTTTTTACTTATTAACTAACCGATATACACAAATATGCGATAATTATAAAAGTGATATGTGTCCCTCTATGAGCCTTAACACCGCAATATCAATATTGCTTTTTGGTAGGACCAAAACAAGAAAAAAAGTTATTTTCAGTTGTTAACTGTGGTCTTTCTTGTTCCTTCCTTTTAACTTTTATTCCTTTTTTTTTTCCAATTTTCACCAAAATGTTTAAGGCTAGTAGCCACAATCTTGAACATGCCAGCCTGTTAGATTTCTTGGTGAGATTTTTTTTTGCAATTTTAGCTGTTTAAGTTTTTTCTTTTCCTTGACTCTTATATTTTTAATGTTTAACAAATGGAGCAGGAAATCCTTTCACTGTCAGTTGCATTAATAAAATACCAAATATGCACTTGTATATTAATGTCCTTCCACCTACCATTCTTGCTTCTCGGTTTGGCTGATTAGTGATCTGGGGCAGAGTTTATTTCAGGTTTCTCAACCTGATTCTCTCTGTCTCTTACTCGGGTAACGGTCATATTTACTTGGACCAACAACTAATTATCGCTATTGCATATTTGAACTCGCACTGTATGTGTTTATTTTTCTTCAGTTCTTGTATTTGTATTCTCATGCTAACACATCAATCGGTTCACCATACTTCACTAAAACATTAATGACGTTAAAATTGGGATATTTGCATCTCTACCCAATTTTGGGATCACCATTAAACTTAGCCATATCGGACTTAATTACCCCCTTAACTTGGTTTTTTTAGAGCCATTATCTCATAGACGCTAATGTGGCAAATAGTGTGAGTGCACTCGCATGCCACGTGAATTTTTCTGTATATGTAGCAGGAATATTACTTTTTTAGATAATTTTTTCAAATATAATTTACAATAAACTTGGATAGAACTACATTATTTAGGCTAAATATTTTTATTTTTTCAAAAATAATAAAATTTTAGTTAAATTTTTTTTACTTTGACCTAAAAATAAAGATTTATATATTGAAATAAATACTTAAATCATCTAAAAAGTAATAAAAGATACATAGTTTAAAATTAATTTTTTTTGGTAATTAAAGTTTTTATTAATCACCGATGAAATAGTATTACAAACCATAGTCTAGCTTATACGCAGCTGACTATCTCTATAACATCATTAGACTACATATAAATCCAAAATAATTCATAACATTACTAAAGTCGGAAATGTTGCAACTGTTTTCTAGTTTTAGGGGTTCCTCTAACATTACAAATGTATACTATCTCCCTCAGCAGTTCTGCACAACCACATACAACATTGTTGAAGATTCGCGCGTTCCTTTCCATCCAGACAGCGTATGCAACTTCAGCAACAACCATTTTGAATATAAAAGCTCGACACTTTTTGCCTTTGCCTTTACTTATGAACCAGTTGGAGGTTTTGGTCCAAAGTAGTTAGCTGTGGATAACTCTCATGTAGCCACTGCATTGTCTGTTCCCACAGCACAATTGTAACTGGACATGATAGCATAAGATGGTCTCTGGTCTCTATGTCTTCCTGGCACATTACACACTGTTGATCAACATTCATCCCTCAGGTGGCTAATCTGTCTTTGGTTGGTAGTTTGTTTTGTAGGAACAGCCACAGGTTGAAGACTGCCTTTGGTCTCGCATGGTTCTTTATGATCAGATTCCTCCATGGTACCCTCGGCAGGTCTCTAAGCTGCAGGTGATATGTTGTCTAACTGAACAAGTCTATTCCTTCCAGTGTTGAAACTTCTGCAGTACCTCTCTAAAAGCTATAATTTCCCTGACCATCCAGCTTGCCTGTGCAGGAATTGGCATGTCTTCTGTTGGATTGTTCTTTATATAATAGACAGTTATCCATCTTATCTACAATTTATCTTTTTTGTGGGCTAAATCCCAGCAAATTTTCGCAATAGCAGCTTTATTCCAGAGCTTGAGGTTAGTAATATTCATCCCCCATGCTGATTTTAGGGTGCACATTCTATCCCAAGAGATATAGGCCTTCTTAGTGATGGAATTTATACCATAACACACAAAACTTCTACATATAGCTTCGATTATCTTAAGGACTTTAGTAGGGAAGATGAAGAGTTGGGTCCAGTATGCTTGAATGCCAAACAGGACAAATTTGATTAGTTGTATCCTCCCAGTGTAAGACAGTTTCCTGATAGTCCACGAGGTGATCTTAGCAGTGATCATGTCGATTAAAGGTTTCCATTGGAGCAAGGTGATCCTCTTGGTGGATAGAGGAGCACCTAAGTACTTGAATGGTAACTCACCGTTAACATAACCAAGGTGTTCTATAATCTGATTCTGCACTTCCAGTTTAACACCATCAAAATATATTGAGCTCTTGCTAGGTTTGCATGTAGACCAGAAGCTTCAGAAAATTGAGAGAAGCATTTGGAGATGGCTATGATAGAGGCAGTTTCCCCTTTAGCAAACAATAGCAGGTCATCGTCAAAGCACATGTGAATAATCCCTAATTTTTTGCATCTTGGATGGAACTGGAAAGTTGGTTCTTCCTTTAATGCATTACATGATCTGCTTAGGTATTCCATGACAGACGCAAATAGGAAGGGGGAAATAGGATCCCCTTGCCTGAGTCCCCTTGCAGCTGCAAAGGGCTCTGTTGCCTCTCCATTAACTAGGACAGAGAAGCTAACTGTTGTGATGCATTCCCATGATCCAGTTACAGAATCTTACCGGGAAACCAATCTGCTCCACAACCTGCTGTAGGAATATCCACTCCACTGAGTCATAGGCTTTTTGGAGATCTATTTTAATCATGCATCTAGGTGTCACATGTGTTCTGGTGTAACTCTTGAATAACTCATGTGCTAGGATGATATTATCAGCTATCTTTCTGCCTGGGATAAAACCTGCTTGAGCTTCATTTATGATGCTTGGCATGACTTTCTACATTCTGTTGGCTAGGAATTTTGAAATGATTTTGTAGAGGACTGTGCAGTAAGCAATTGGTCTATATACTTTGACTGTACTTGGCTTAGATACTTTAGGAATTAGAGTGATAGTGGCACAATTGATAGGCTTGTGCATCTTGGTTGTTATGAAAAACTCCTTGATGACACTTGTAACCTGCCTGCCAATAGTGTTCCAGGCCTTTTTAAAGAAAACAGAATTGTACCCATCTATTTCTGGAGCTTTATCATCTCCAATTTCTTTAAGGCTTTCCACAATTTCCAGATCAGTGATATAATCACTTAATGCCCTTCTTTGCTGCTGTGTTAAGCATGGACCATTTGTCATATACATTCGATTTATTGCTGGCAGGGATGATGCTGAAGAACCCATAAGTGTCTTATAGAAGTCAATAATCTCCTTTTTGATATCTGCAGTTGTAGTGAATTTGATTCCCATTGCGTTGGTGAGTTCTGATATGCTGTTATGCTGAGTTCTTTCTTTCATGACTGCAGAAAAGTACTTGGTGTTGGAATCTCCTAGTTGTATCCATTTTGCTCTGGCTTTCTGCTGCAGGATACTTTCCTCAATTAGTGACCATTTTTCCAGTTTCAAGACTGCCTCTTGCTCTTTCTATTGCAATTCATCAGAGTATGCTTTTGACATTTGGTCTTGTATTTCTTTCAGTTCTTTCCTGGTAAGGTCTATCCTTTGAGTGATGGTTTTGAACTCTTTAACATTTAAGGCTTTTAGAGGACTCTTCAAGGCTTTGAGATTGGACCAGACTGCATTTATAGTGTTGGCAGTATGCCAGCCAGTAGCCACAATTAAATTAAATTAATTATTTTGGTTATAATTTTTTATATAGCTCTAAATTACGGTACTCTAAAATTATTTTTTTTACAAATTTTAACTAAAAAAAGTGGAAATACACAATTGAAATAAATAATTCATTGCATCAAAAGAAGGGAGAAAAAGAGTGTATGCAAGTGATTCATTTTATTTCTTGCAATTGTACACTTTTTTTTATTTATTTTGTTGATAAAATAACTGTTTATTTCAACTATATATTTTTATCTTTTTAGGTATAATCTGTAATATATATATATATATATATATATATATATATGGAGCACCGTAATTTTGAGCTATAATTATAGCCAAAATAATTAGTTTTAAACTATGTATTTTTTTATAACTTTTTAGATATCTTGACTATTTATTTCAATTGTATAAATCTTTATTTTCAAGTCAAATTCAGAAAAGATTAACTGAAAATTTGTTATTTTTTGCTAAATAAAAATATTTAGCATAGATAATGTAGTTCTATCCAAGTTTTATTATAAATTGTATTAGAAAAAAAATATTTTAAAAGGTAATATTCTTAAAAAGGTAAAAATATATTTTATTTTTCAAAAAAAATACCGTATATACATACAAATTCACATGGCATGCGAGTGCAGTGGAGGGGGGGGGGGGATAATGACTCTCAAAAGGCCAAGTTAAGGGGGTAATTAAGACTAGGCATAATTTGTAGAGGATATTAATAATTTAAGCCAAGTTTAGGGGTGGTTTAAAGTATTTTGCGTTAAACTAATACACACTTTGCACAAAAGTTTACAAGTCTACCCACGTTAGGATCTATTTCTGACTTATCGGGTCTAAAGTTGAAGGAAAAAAAATTAGTCTGCATTGCTACACATTTACGGCCAATTAAGTCTAAAGTGCAAAACTACAATAAGATGCACTTAAGACCAAATAAATTGAAAGTTCAACAAATAATTTCATGAATTTAAGGCTAAAATAGGTCAGTGAAAAAATTGCACTTAATATACACTGAAGTGCAGAAAATATTTTCATGAACTTAATGTCAAATAGGCCTGAAGTGCAACTTATATTTTCATGCACTTAAGGCAAAAATAGGTTTGAATTGCTATTGCTCAGAAACATAAACTTATTCTTCGAATTTTAACTATCCAACACACAATTCAACACCTAAATCTATTCCAAATGAGCATAAATTTGAAACATAACCTTCAAATATCATAAAGAATAAATTTCAATCATCAATTTATTAAAACAATAACAAATCTAAAAACTCATTTTGCAATTAAGAAGAAAAAGAAAGAGAAAAGACTTCGGTAGCAAAGAAAGGAACGTCACAACAACTCACTATTATAAAATACCATAAACCACCTTAAAACCTGCTTACAAACACCATAAAAATTTGTCGTCACCTTTGTTTTTAAAGCAAAGAAGAAGAGGAATAAAATATCATTTATACCTTGGTTACTAATTAAACTTTTTTTTAAAAGTAGGCACAAGTTAAATGTATGGGTGTTTAACGGGTGGGTTGGGACGGGATGAATATGAAAAATCTCAGCCCGTTCGGTTAGCGGGCAGGTTGTTAACGGGCTAGGGATAGTGGGTTGTTAGCAGGCTAGGGCGGGCCGGGCTCCAATATTGTTTTAAATTAAATTTTATTTTTCTTATTCAATGTTATTGGTAGTTAAGTATTTACAAACTTTTAAGGGTTAGAATTAAACTTTTTAGTTTAAACTTTAAAGTTTTAAATTTGTATTTTAAAATTATAAAATTGTATATTTGAATTTTTGAAATTAGAAACTTATATAGTTAAGTATTTACAAACTTTTAAGGGCTACAAAAAATTATTTAATAAGACAAATAGGCAAGTTTAAAACTTCAAATTATATTCTTCATACTTCAAATTAATTTGCAAGTTATTTTATTATATTTGAGCTTGCAAATTAAAAGTTTACAACAAATATAAAAATAATAAATAGTACATTTCATATTTTGCATTATTTTACTAGTTCTTCCATGTCAACATGTTGTTCTATGTTTCCGCCATTGTTTGAACGGATCCATAAAATATTATATCTCCAATTTCTTGGTCCTCCTCTTCGTCTACCTCGACAAGCCCCTAATTTCGCCCGTTCTGATCTTAACCAATCTATGAAGCACGCTAGAATTTTTAAAGCGTTGCTGCCTAATGAATAACATGTATCTCCTAACTGTTGTTTTGCTTGGTTAAATGCGTTCTCTGATGCAACTGTTGAAATCGGCCATTTAATACATTTCGAACCATGATCGAAAGAATAGATAATTAATTTGAATTGCTCTTTCACCAACACAACAATTGAAAATCCTTTGTGAGAGGCCCCGGTAACTTTTGCAAGTAGAGCCCATTTAGCCAAGCACTCAATGGCAGATCTTAACTCGAAACTGCTGCAAAATTTTCAACCAAATTGAACACGTGTGAGAAACGGCCGCAGACAGGGACCGTGTAATCACGCGCCGTAAGATGCACGTTTGGAATGTTTTACCGACATTCGGTCTTTAAGAACAAGTATCATGACACTCTGAGGTAAGATATGTAAAAAGCTAAGTTGGTGATAGCAATATTTCGATACCAACCAATAGCAACATCAGCCCCCACAATCCAACATAGCAACAAAATCTAACGTTCCTCTCACCATAACATCAATGCCATGTTGGAAAAAAATTGAATTTTTATTAAAGATGACGTGGCATAATATGTAGATTAATTAAATAATTAAAATATAATAAATGATTAAAAGATACGGTAGAAAAAAAGGAAACAAGCACGAGAAGGAACCATAGATACGATTCTCGTGTCTATCCAATATATTCAATATCAACGGATAAAAAGGATATTTGTTATAAATAGAACTCTATTTAAGGTGAATGTCTATCTTATAAGAAGAGTTTTACTTCAAGGCTAAGTCTTTTATCTTCCTATAAATAGAGGGGTCTTACCCCATTGTAAATCATCCCAAAAGTATTAATAAGAATACTCCCCTCTCTCTACTTTTCTCTCTATTGTTCTTGTTCTTGTATTATTGTTCTTGTTCTTATATTATTTCATAACACGTTATCAGCACGAGACTCTACCGTCTCAAGAAGCACTTTGAGAAGATTAAGGAGTAATTCGCCCACACGAATTTCGCTAATTCCGGGCATTATCCGGGTCACGCTTCAAGAGATAAGTATCGATTTTATGTTCGATTAAAATCTATAATTATGTGTTGTCTATATTACATACAAGTGATCCTAGCTATTTACTTCCGCTATTCCTTTCTTTGTTACAATCGAATTGATGACTGGTTTAATTTAGTTGTATAGTGGAACGTTTCTGGTCAATTATGCAAACAATGGGTTTTTGGATTTTTAAAGTTTGCTGATAGTTTGGAGGTCCAATGGCAATCTTGAATTTCTATACGGAAAATATGTCGCGTTCTCCGGCATCAAATTGGCCGCGGGAGTCGACCAAAGTTGCCAGAATTTGTTGCCACGGGATGGAAACTCAAGAGGTATATTTGATATCACAATATTGATTGGTATACCTTAAAGGTAAGTAATTTACTTTTCCCTTTCAAATTCTTGAAATTCTACGATTTGATTTTATATACAAACAAAGACAAAGTTTGATTATAACTCTAATGGAGTTTGTAAGAAATTACACTCACATGAAGTGGTAAAATTTCTATGCCTTGCCATGATCAAATTCATGAATGATTGTGGGCAAAGAATTGAAAATCCGTCCCATTGAATTTGCTCCATTCCCTTTAGAGAATGTGGTAGCAGTATGTGATAAGTCTGAAAGAAGACAAAATTATTACCATGATGGTATCAATGAATGTGGACGTGGCAATAGACGGAATTATAATCGTCATTATGATCCATTCCCTGAAGTGAATGTGATAATTGTAATAAAGCCTGTAAGTATGAACACGCTCTTGATGTAATTGTATCTTATGTCTGACATTATGAAAAGAAAGTTCGTTGCCCTTGAAATTTCGGGCAAGAACTATATGACATGGGTGTTGGATGCTGAAATCCATTTGGATGCAATGGGTCTTGGAGACACCATTAAAGACAGAAATAATGCATCCACCCAAGACTATGCTAAGGCCTTGATTTTCTTGCGCCATCACCTTGATGAAGGTTTGAAACTGTGCTAAGGCCTTGATTTTCTTGCGCCATCACCTTGATGAAGGTTTGAAACTGTGCTAAGGCCTTGATTTTCTTGCGCCATCACTTTGATGAAGGTTTGAAAATTGAATATATCACAGTCAAAGATCCACCTATCTTGTGGAATGGCTTAAAGGAGAGATATGACAACCTGAAGTTGGTCACTCTGCCACAAGCACGATATGATGAGAATCCAAAAGCAAATAGTTCATAAACTATATGTTATCGTTGCGGTGGAAAAAGGGCACTGGGCGAAAATTTGCCGTGTACCAAGACATTTGGTTGAGCCTTGTCAAGCATCTCTAAAGAGTAAATGCCCTGAAATAAATTTTGTCTCCGACGACAATTTTGGCATCACCCACTTGGATGTGGCAGACTTCTTTGAGCACCCTGAGGGGAAAATTGACCACCTAATTGGTGATGGATCTGTGATGAAGGAAGATGGGATTGTTTGATTTTATTTCACTTATTTGTAATAGTTAGTGAATAAACTAATAGTCATTAATTATCAGCTCGTATTAGTTAGTTTATGATATAATGTTAGTATTAGTTCTTTAGAATGTTTCAATATGCTTAAATTTCGAAGAAATTTTTATTTTCCAGCAAAGTTAGTCGATTAACTAATAAGTTAGTCGACTATCTAATATTTCGTATTAAAAACTGGAATTTCCGCAAGCTAAGATAGTCGACTATCTGATTTAGATAGTCGACTATCCTGATGACTGTTTACTAAGATAGTCGACTATCAACTTAGTTATTCGACTATCTAATATTTCGCATTAAAACTGGATTTTTCCGCAAGGCAAGATAGTCGACTATCCAATTTAGTTAGTCGACTATCCTAATAACTGCTTCCCAAGATAGTCGACTATCAACTAAGTTAGTCGAATAACCTCAGCAGATTTCGAAAATATTGTTTAAATATGAAACAAACGGATTGAATTTGTTTATTCTCATGTTCGTATATTTTCTTTTGTATGTCAAATCATGGGAATTAAATTGATTGAAGGCTCCTGAAGAGCAACTATAACTCTGCCTAAAGGAACAATATTTTAGAGAAAGCAATGTTCTCCTCCAAATCTAAAAGGAACTTGTTGAGTTTTAGAGATATCATTCAAAATGGATATCAGATTGAGACATTACATGAGTATAATCTTGAATACCTCATTTACTCATGAAAACGAGGCTGCCCACTTCAGTTTGGGGTCACGCCATTTTGCATGCAGCAATGCTAGTTCGTCGGCTGCCCACTTCGGTTTGGGGTCACGCCATTTTGCATGCAGCAATGCTAGTTCGTCTATGACTTACGAATTGTCACAAATATTCCCCGTTGCAATTAGTTTTGGGTCATGAACCTAATATATCCCATTTAAGAATTTTTGGATGCGCAATATATGTGCCTGTAGCACCGCCATATCGCACCAAAATGGGTCTGCAAAGAAGGTTAGGAATATATGTTGAGTTTGAATTGCCCTCCATTATTCGCTACCTCGAAATATTGACAGGGGATTTGTACACTGCACGATTTGCAGACTGTCAATTCGATGAGACACTTTTCCCAAAATTAGGGGGAGAAGTTGGTGAAACCAAACGGGAAATTTTGTGGAAAAATGCATCATTATCTCATCTTGATCCACATACCTCTATTTGTGAAAAAGAGGCTAAAATATTATCCATTTGCAAAGAATAGCAAATCAAATGCTTGACGCATTTCTCTTGTATTACTTGTTCTCATTAATTAACTGACCAACTAAAGAGTTCGGGTTGAAGCCCATAAATTCTGAAAATATCAAAGGTGAATATGGGCCCATTCACCTGCCATGTATACCACATATGATGCATCTATGAAATGGTTACATGCGCGATTGTTATTAACCCGCAGCCTGGTCGGTGCTTGCGAGGTAAATTGCTCAGTAATCTAACTTCGAGCATAATTTCTAGATTTTCTATTCAAGATAGTTCATCTTGATAAGTTGGTTTATATCATAGTTGGTTTAGCAAGATAATTGTTGAGTGCCTCCACTTAATAGCTAAACTGTTTCTTATGAGAACAAAGTTATATATATCAGTTTGATATACGTTGTATACAAGAATATATTATATTCTCCCCTCACAAATGGTTCAGGGTCAGGAACCAAATAATCTCATCTTATTATTATTAATGTGTTGTGCATATTGACATGATAATGCACAAAGATGATTTCCGAGAGTTGAGGAAACACGTTAGCTTTTCTAACATGAGGGGGAGACATGATAAACACTTGAGAAAAGGTTACATGAGATGAATTATCATTTGTATATATAGATCCTCGAATATCATGATATGAACCTGAAGTTCATAAAAGGGATAACTCAATTGCAACATATTGCAAAGCATGCCATGCGCATTTGCTGACCCAAAGAATGTAACTATATTCTCACTGCAAATGCTCATATTAAGTCCTAGAAGGACAAAGTCTTGGATACGCCTGAAGCGTATAGACAAATCGGTTTCAAAAGGAACTTCTTAATAAAGAAGATGAGCAAATGATCAAAGTGATCATAATAAGGAGGCAAGTGATCCAGAAGATCACATGACATAACACTTCATAAAATCTCATGAGAGATTCAGGTACCTGAATATATGAATGAAGAGATCTCCATGTTATGTCTTTATGAAAATTGACTGAAACCGATATAAAATGATCGTCGACGACATCTATGATAGCGCTAAATATCGATGAGGATCTTATGTTTGTCGAATACAAACAAAACTATTGGCCAAATGGAAGAGATACAATTCAAGAAGAATTGATTCCATATGAAAGACATGTAGTTTTGGACATGTAGTTCAAATACTTGAAAGTGTAAAGTCAAAGGTATGTGTAATCAGTTTTCGATATTTATTTGTTTAGCATGACATGAAAACTTGATATGCATCTAAAGTCTATTATATGGCTTATATGACTTAACTTGAAAGATTTAAGTTGTTTGAAGCATATACAATTCTTGGTCCTGAAGTACCACATCCTAAGTGCAATTTGTGTACATATGTATATTGCTATAACTATAAACATGATGGCATCGAGAATACCCCTATGGAAGTATTGAAGAGTCATTCCACGACATTACATGAAGATGTTCCTATCTATCAAGAATGATAATTTCAAGGTACGGAATATTTGATTTATTTATCAAATATCTACTAACGATTTCTTGAAGCTAGTGCACAAGATTGGAATGTGAAGGTTCAAGGATGTGAATTGATGTTCTTTTTAGGGGGAGTTAATGCGCGTTGCACTCTTTTTCCCTTACAAGGTTTTGTCCCACTAGGTTTTCCTTGCAAGGTTTTTAACGAGGCAACAAATAGGCGTATTTCTAAACATATGTACTCTTTTCTTTTTCTAGAATTTTTCCCATTGGGTTTTGTTTTAGTTAAGGTTTTAACGAGGCACATTATTGAATAGACATTCAAGGGGGAGTGTTATAAATATAACTCTATTTAAGGTGAATGTCTATCTTATAAGAAGAGTCTTACTTCAAGGCTAAGTCTTTTATCTTCCTATAAATAAAGGGGTCTTACCCCATTGTAAATCATCCCAAAAGTATTCATAAGAATACTCCTCTCTCTCTACTTTTCTCTCTATTGTTCTTGTTCTTGTATTATTGTTCTTGTTCTTATATTATTTCATAACAATATTGAAGATACGAATATGAAGACAAAAAGTAGTCTATATGCATTATTAAATACTTGATACGTTAGTTATTCTGTATTTAATAATAGTGATTATGTAACGTCTCATTAAATGCTCTTTATTATTTAAAATAATCCGTTACTCCTTGTTAACTATGAAAGGAGGAGGTTTTATCATTTGTAGGGACACAGAGAACATTCTTGAGATCATAGTGAAATACAATTTTTTATTGTTTTATTCTTATTCTTTGAAAGCCAATTATATTTCGGTCTCTTTAATTATCAGTAATCCGATTTCTTCTCTAAAATTCAAGCTTTGACCAAAATTACATTTTTTCTTAAACAACCACGACAAATTTTCTTCCCGCCTCCTCATCCTCCTTCACGCGCTGCCGTTCTCCGCCGCCGTTCATGGGTGCAGTAGAACCTGTAAGTCCAGCTCCTATATAATTTTTCCTGCAAAATATCCATTTTCTTTGGTAGTTAAAAGTGAGACTAGAATACGAGAAGAAGAAGAGAGAGATGTGGAGAAAGGTGAAATGGGTAGTCAACAAAGGGGATTTCAGACGCAGCCCCCACCTCCGTACCAACAACCACCTCCACCGGCAACAGGCAGTGATAATTTTAACATGTCGAGAATGCAAAGATTGAGTGCTACAAATCCTCTTAGGCTTGTAATGAATGCAGGAACTAGAGTTGCTTCGCCTTCTCCTCCTCCTTATCATCACGCTCCGCCACCTGCAGCTCATCATCAACACCGTTCCTTTCCGATTCCTTTTCAGCACCGCCCTTCTCCGCCGGCTCAGGCTCCGCCTCCGTCTCAGCACCGCCCTTCTCCGGCGCCTTCTCAGACTCGCTCCACCCGTACCACTACCCCTCAAGTATGTCGTCTCTAAGCTACAACTGGAGTTACCTTTTTCCTTCTTTATTTTTTTTTGAAGAAAAGGTCCAAATTACTTTTCTGCTATACGAAAAGGTCTTAATTTTATCGTTCATTAAACTTTGAGCCCCTTGATACCGTTGACTTTAGCAAATCATCTCGATTGCCCCTGACTTTGACGGAGCTCTAACGTGCCTGTCAAAATATTTCGGAAAAAAGATCCAAAGTTAATACATATGTTTGACCATGATTAAAATTATCTTCCATTATACGTTGATTAGGGTCCATGTTAGAGCTCCATCACGCTCAAGTATAAATACAAGACATATGTTAGTGGCACACCAAAGTATAACGGACCATAAAATTAAGATATTTTAAATAGCAGAGTACTTATTTATTTTTCAATATATTTGATAAAATTTGAACCATTTTTTTTTTGTCCAACCAGCAACCTTCAGTAATAACACTGAATTCAAGATCCTACACGAACAAGTTTTCACTATTTATCTTCCTCCTACACATGGTTGCGGCAATTGGACTAGTTGGTTTTCTTCTATTCAAAGGGGTACAAGGCCTACTAGAAGCAGGGGAAGCACAAAGAAAGGAAAAAAGGCTACTAAAGTATTTTTTGCCACAAGTAGAAGCAGCTGCTCTACTTAGCATAACACTAGCATTTATATGGCAAAAGGCAATGAGAGTGAGGCCTACATTCATGGTTCATTTCATACTCTGGGGTTCATTTATTCTCACATTATCAGCTGGAATCCTATTGATTTGCTTCCAAAAACCTGCAACTGATGGTGTTGGAGTTGTGTTTATCATGTTTGCAATTGGCAATGGATTATACTCATGTTGGGTGACACCAAGAATCAAGTTTTGTACAAAGATTTTAATCAAAGCCCTTGAACCTGTACCAAAATTCCGTGATTTAAACCGGCCCACTTACATAACACTTTTTGTTGGATTCTTGTGGATGTCAATGTGGATTTTGGCTGTGATTGGAGCTATAAATTTTTACTTTCCACCATTGATTATTATATTATTGGTTCTGAGCATGGCTTGGATTACTGAGGTAATGAGGAATGTGGTGAATTTGACAGTGAGTAGAGTGATTGCTCTGTATTATCTAAGAGGGATGCAATGTAGCACTCAGTTTTGTTTTCAGAGGGCATTGTCTGTGAATCTTGGGAGTGCAAGCCTTGGTTCTTTATTTGTACCTACAATTGAAGTGCTGAGGATTGTGGCTCGTGGGTTAAATTTGCTAGAGGGTGAAGATGAGTTCATGTTTTGTTGTGCTCATTGTGGGTTGAAAATCATGGATTCCATCTTTAAGCGTGGCAATGGCTGGGCATATGTTCAGGTACTTTTCATTCTAATAATAGAATAATATTTCAAAAAACATTGTTGTTATTAGTATAATAAATTTTTCTAATTTAAAATAAAAGTTTGTTTCCAAAATTTGACAGTAATATGAGTTTTTCAGGACTTAATGGTGATACTATTATCATTCATATAACGTTAAACCAAAAAAAAAATTGTGATTCTATTTAATGAAATTATGATATTATATCTAATTTATAAAGAACAATAAACTAGATTAGTTGACTATTTTAATTGTTTGGATTTGTTAACGCTTTGACTTTTGAGTGCAATTTTTAGATTTTTACGACATTTATCTACTCTGCTTGGAGTTTATAGGAAGACATGAGGGGTTGTGAAAGAATGGACTTTGGGCCTAACTCAACCCCAAAAGCTAGCTTATGAGGTGAGGATCGCCCAAGCCATATAAGGAGACCAAGGACTTCAAATCCCTCCGATGTGGGACAACTCAACCCCCCGCATCACGCCCAGATCTCTGAAGCGTGGACAACATAAATGGGGGCCCAACATCGGTAACAATAGTTGGAATGAGCCTGGCTCTGATACCATGAAAGAATGAACCTTGGGCCTAACTCAACCCCAAAAGCTAGCTTATGAGGTGAGGATTGCCTAAGCCATATAAGGAGACCAAGGACCTCAATTCCCTCCGATGTGGGACAACTTAACAGGTTGCTCTGATGGTAAGCAACCCCCACTTCCAACCGAGAGGTTGTGAGTTCGAGTCTCCCCAAGAGCAAGGTGGGAAGTTCTTGGAGGGAAGGATGCCGGGAGTCTATTTGGAAAGAGCCTCTCTATCCCAAAGTAGGGGTAAGGTCTGCGTACATACTACCCTCTCCAAACCTCACTAAGTAAGATTATACTGGATTATTGTTATTGTTGTTGCTGCTTGAAAGTTTAAAGGAATTCGCATTTATATGATCAGTTAGTAGTGTTCTGGTTTTTTTTTTGGTTGACTGGTATTTAGAGTGTAGTAACAAGCCTTCAAATGGAGAATATTTTTTTATTCACTAGAAATTTCTAAATGATAATTTGCTAGTAGTTTCTAGGATTTACATTCGATGTTGACGTTGTTATCTTACGATTTAATTTTCCTAGAAAAATCGATGTCCATTTGACTAAGTAACATGTGGACATCTTTTACATCATACTCTGAGTCATTCTCAGTTTATAACTTAATACGGGCGTTTCCGACTTGTTAAATATATATCTAATACATAGAGTTAGAGTCATAATTCCCTCTCGCCTTCAATGAGGCGTGAGTTGAGATGTCAGTAGTTTCCTTAAAATATTTTTTTTCAAATATTCAGAAAAAAAACATATAAAACCCACTCCAACTTGCACCATTTTGCAACCATATTTAGTTGGTGACTCTTTAATACATCGAATTCGTGCTTAATTATTCGGAAGTTTGTCACTAAGGGTCGTCCATCACACAATTATTCAAATAAAGAAATAAATTCTTTAATTAAATTTAAATTAACTAATTTATCTCTACCTTCTTCCTTTATTCGAGCTTTTGGATCGGCAAGTTGTTTAATTAAATGTAACGTTGATTGGAAATTCGAAAATATTTTCACAGATTGCTGCATATGCGAAAAGTTTTGTGAAGGCAACACAAGACACATGGGAGTTGTTTGAAAAGAGGGAAATGGAGACAATAGTAGATTCGGACATGACCAGTGCCATTTGCTTTCTGACCGGAGTTTGTAGCGGTTCCATTTGTGTCATTGTCATTGCCGCTTGGACTGCCACCGTCTACCCTAATTTCATCGCCACCTTGTCCCTCCTCTCTGCCTACATCGGTTACCTTCTGGTCACTCCTTTTTCTCTTATAACAAAGAATATTTTTTCCTCTTAAATCCACGCTTAATTGTTTGTTTTATACTTGTGCTTAGACGTTAAATTGACATATATTTATTGGTTTGATGTCAGACGAGGATTGTCATGGCTTTGCCTCATGCTTGTGTAAGTAGCTACTACGTATGTTATGCTGAGAATCCTGATAACAGATGTTTTGACAAGTCGATAATTCAAGATCGACTAAACTTAATGAAGTCTGATCGTGACGTGATTGTGCCGACGCCTAGATCAGTTCCTGCTCGATTTGCACGGTAGCTCAATTATGGAGATGTACATAATTTTTTTTAAGATTAACCATCATTAGATCAATTTATAAGTAGCAAAAGGCTCAAGCTGAGATTGGTATATGGATCAAGCTAGTGTTTTCCACATCAAAGTGGGTGGTAACAATTATTCGTGAAATTAGTTGAAATACGTGCCAGTTAATTTGAACAATCATGAATGATAGGAGAAGAAATGATGATGTGAGAACCGTCAGGATTGGATTCTTATGAAAAAAGAAAGGAGAGTGCCCACTCAGTTTCCCAACAGGAAGGCTCGAGGAGGTGTCTTATGGTCCTGTCTTTTGTATTTATTTAATAATTGATAACTATTGTGGTTGGCCCCACCACTATTTTATTGTCAACATCTTAGTTAGGTAAACCTTATGTTATTTAATTAGATTTCATTCTTTACGTAATCATGTAAAGCTAGAACTAATTATTTTCATTTTTCAAATTTTAATCAATTTTTTTCTGTTACTTGATTGGTGGAACCATATTGAGACTATAAATGGATCGAAAATCTCCATCAGCTGTTCTAGTTGCATATTATTATTTATTTATTTATTTACTTCTACGATTATATTGGAAAAAAATTGTATTTAAGAAAATGTGTCAAGACATATAGACTGATTGAGTGGTTAAAGAATGACAACTAGCTAAGAGGCACGAGCTACAACAGACACGAACAAATGACAGAAGAAGAGGCACGAGTAGTTATTCAAATAACTCAGAACCCGTACCTATTGAAGTAATTTATATTTAAGGGTCCAAAGGAATGAATCTGACAATAGTACAAATACGATTAAATGTGGAATACGTTAGAGGATTTCTACTGAATGTAATGATTATGTAACGTAGCATTCAATGTCTTTAATTACTCATAATAGCCTCATTATGATTTTGGCAAAATGTATACCTTTACGACATCTTTAAAAGGGAGACATCTAATCAGTTGAGGATACGAAAACATTGGAATATATCTTGGTTTATTGGCTTTTCTCTTGAAATACTCTTTTCCTACTTGAATTATTTCCTCCTATACATTCTTTTGATTATCAGTAACCCGTGTTCTTCTAAATTCTAGCTTTGACTAAAATCCTATTTTTTGGTTAAATAAATTAGTTCCGTTACCGAAAATATGATAATCTATTTTTTCTCATTTAAACTTCTCTTGTTGGTCAACTAAGTAGAACAACAATGCCAACACTCGAGGAAACCAAGAAAATCAACAAAATCAGGAAGATCCACAAGATATTAACACTTCAATTCCTACTCTACAAGCTCTCCTCAACAATCTCGTGAGGGAACCCCTGATGGGTCTCAAATAAATGAGCATGCTCAATTTGAGAATGCTGAAACTGTTGATGACGCTTTGCACAAATTAATTGATGTTCATGTCAATAAAGCTATAAAGCACTTGTTAACCGGTTATATATTGCAACCACTGCACCAACTCCCAATAATAACACTTTGGAAAACTCCTCGTTCTAGACTTGTGAACTCAGGCAGCGGAGGGACTCCCAGTGAATCACAAGAGAGGCAACCAGGTAATGTGGTTAATTCTGATTTACAAAACTTAGTACTAACCTTGCAGAGACAACTCAAGGAGCAAAATGAGCATAAGCAAATACATGGGGTGCCACCTGTAGTCGAAGGAGTAGATATGGATCGATATTTGCAACAACTCTGGAAGCCAAGTGCTGCTCCTTTTCCAATTCCAAAAAAGTTCAAAAAAACTGACATTCCAAAATATGATGGAACATCATACGCACAAGACCACGTGACTGCATTTACGACGGGTGTCAAAGGCAACGACTTGTCTAAGTAGGAGATTGAATCTGTATTAGTTAAGAAATTTGGCGAAATAGTCATTAAAGGAGCACTCACATGATACTCTCTTCTACCTGAAAATTTTATAAATTCTTTTGCCGAGCTTGCAGATTCTTTTATCAAAGCACACTCGGGTGCTCAAAAGGTAGAAAAAAGAATGAAAGATATTTTCAAAATTAAGCAAGGAGATTCAGAGTTGCTTAGAGAATTCGTTGACCATTTTAGCGTGAAAGAATGAAATTTCCACATGTACCTGACAATTGGGCAACTATAGCTTTCGCGAGCAATTTGAATGAAAAAATTTCGGAAGCCAGGAGGAGACTCAAAGAAAACCTTCGAGAATTCCCGGCTACAACGTGGAATGATGTTTATAACAGATATAGCACGAAGCAGATGATTGAAGAAGATACTGTTCCACGATTTCAAAAAAAAAAGGAAAGTTCAAGACATACGGAGACCGAAAAAAGATCCGGTAAAAATAGATACGAGCCTTACATAGGACCTGCGAGAAGAGACTCACGGTCAAAACAAGATAGTCAGAGGTACGATCACAGATCAAGGAATAGAGAATCAAGTTCGAGATTTAGGAACGATCGAAACACTCATGAGCCACGAGAAGATGATACAAATTTAAAAGCAAGATTTGATGGCTATAACTTCAACATTAGCACCTCCGAGCTCGTGGATATTTTGAGAAGCATGGGAGATAAGGTTTGATGACCAAAGGAAATGAGATCGAATCCGAACAGGCGCAACCCTGATCATTGGTGCGAGTTTCATAATGACCACTGACATAAAACAACCAATTACAGATTTTTACAAAGTGAAGTTGATCATTTATTAAAGTAAGGATACCTCACAGAGTTGTTTAGCGAGAAAGGCAATCAAGCTTACATGAAAAATAGGCAGGAGCCTCTAAAATCATCGTCCCCCAAAAGGACAGTCAACGTTATTAGTGGAGTTGAAGATATTCATGATATATCATACATGGCCGCTAACAAGATTTCAAAAATAGCAATTACTCAAGGAAAACGGGTGCGACACACCTTAAAAGAAGGCAACATTACATTCAAAGATGCAGATGCATATGGCATATCAATACCTCATAACGGCGCACTGGTAATATCTTTAATTGTATATGATACTAATGTAAAACGAGTTTTAATTGATCCAGGTAGCTCGGTAAATATTATTTTGCTAAGAGTATTACGTGAAATGCAAGCTGACAACAAAATAATACCAAAGGCCCACACTCTAGCTAGATTTGGTAATTCCAGTATAGTCACGAAAGGGGAGGTAACACTCACCACATTCGTTGAATGTGACATCAAAGATACAAAATTACAGGTGGTAGATATAGATATTGCTTATAACATAATTCTTGGGAGGCCATGCATCTACGAAATGGATGCAGTACCTTCAACTTTGCATCAAGTTATTAAATTTCCATCGCAATGTGGAATTCGTCAAATTTGTGGAGATCAACGCACATCCAGGGTGATCAACTCCATTGCAGATACAAGCACGAGGAATGAAGGTAAATAGCAACCACAGAAGGTAGTTGAGGTTACCACAACACAATCCTCAACTGAGCAAGGGCAAATAGATATAAATTCAAGGCCTGATACTATTCAAGAAACATAGAAAAATGAAAATATCAAAACCACAATTCAAGAATTGGAGCCTGTCGTGTTATTTGCTCGATGTCCTGATAGGAAAGTTTACGTCGGAGCTAATCTTAGCCAAGGAATGAAAGTTAAGTTCGTTGAATTTTTAAAAATTAACATGGACTGCTTTGCTTGGTCCCACTCTGACATGGCAGGGATTTCATCGTAGGTAATGACTCATAAGTTGAATGAAGATATACCCTCCAGTTAAACAAAAAAAAAGAAAGCAAGGAACTTTCAAGAATCAGGTGATTCAAGATGAAGTCCAAAAATTGCTGAAAAATTGGTTCTATTCGGGAGGTAAAGTATCCTAACTAGTTAGCTAATACTGTTGTGGTTCTAAAGAAGAACGGTAAGTGGCGAGTTTGTGTAGATTATGCTGATCTTAATAAAGCTTGCCCTAAAGACTTTTTTCCACTACCACACATAGATAAATTGATTGATGCGACTGCATATCATGAGCTATTAATTTTTTTAGATGCATATTCAGGTTATAATCAAATTAAAATGGATCGGAGATGAGGAAAAAATTTCATTCGTAACAGACAGGGGGACTTATTGTTATAAGGTAATACCTTTTGGTCTAAAGAATGCAGGTACAACGTATCAAATGTTAGTTACCAAAATGTTTCAAGAATATTTAGGAAAAACCATGGAAGTATATATAGATGATATGCTTGTTAAAACTCAGTATTCAAAGGATCACATATCTCATTTATCTGATACATTTTCAATTTTGCACAAATATAATATGAAGTTAAACCCCGAGAAATATGCATTTGGTGTAGCGTTAGGTAAGTTTTTGAGTTTTCTTATTTCTAACTGTGGTATTGAAGTAAATCCTGCACAAATTAATGTCATTGAGTAAATCCCTGATATACTTCCAAACAAGAACGAAGTTCAAAGGTTAACATGGAGAATTGCAGCTTTGGGGAGATTCATTTCTAAGTCATCGGAGAAATGCTTTAAATTTTTCTTAGCCCTTAAATAGCAAGATCATTCTGAATGGAATGAAGAATGTCAACAGGCACTCAAGAACTTAAAAACGTACTTGTCAAATCCGCCCTTACTGGCAAAACCAAAGGCAGGGAAAGGTTACTTATTTACCTTGCCGTTTCGGAAGTAGCGGTAAGTGCTGCATTGGTTCAAGAGGAGCAAGGTAAACAATCCCCTATCTATTATGTAAGTAAATCTTTGTTAGATGCAGAGACACGATATCCTCAGTTAGAAAAACTTGCACTGGCATTAATTATGGCATCTAGGAAGTTGAGACCTTATTTTCAGTGTCATCCTATTGCTATAACTGCTTACCCTTTACAAAATATATTGCATAAACATGAGTTATCAGGTAGATTGGCTAAGTAGTCTATATAGTTAAGTGAATACGAAATCATCTATCAACCTAGTACTGTTATAGAATCACAAGTATTAGCTGATTTTGTGGCTGATTTTAGCTAAGGTATGAAATTAGAAGCAGAAAAAGAATTACAAGTGTTCAACGAAGCTAAACTAGGAAGTTGGACTTTATTCGTTGATGGTTTATCTAATGTAAAAGGGTCAGGTTTAGGAATTGTTTTGGTACCACCTACGGGTGAAACTATTCGACAAGTTATTAAATATAACTTCATGACTAACAATGAAGCAGGGTATGAGGCTGTTATTGCAGGTCTAGAACTGGCATGGGAACTTGGCATAAATCAGGTTATAATCAAGAGTGATTCGAAACTCGTGGTTAATCAAATGTTGGGGACTTATATAGCCAGGGAAACAAGGATGCAGCAGTACCTAGAAAAGGTACAGGAATTGATAAAGTAATTTCAAACTTGGAAAGTTACACAAATACCAAAGGATGAAAACGTTGAAGCAAATTTTTTAGCTAACCTCACGTTGGCGGCTGATGAGGCAAGTGATTAAAATGAATCAGTTATACATTTATTTCATTCAGTTCTTGACCCTGATAAGAATAAGGTAAATTTTTAACAATTTTACTTGAGATTGGAGGAACCAAATTGTTGTTTTTTTTGCAGTATGGTACCGTGCCTGATAATAAGAAGAAGGCTCATGCACTTCGTAAAAAGGATGCATGTTATTGTTTAAAGTAAGGAAATTTATATCGCAAAATGTTCAGAGGACCTCTAGCAAGATGTCTTAGACCTTCTCAAACAGAATATATAATGAGAGAGATTCATGAGAGGCATCGCGGAAATCACGCAGAAGGAAGATCATTAGTAAGAACCCTTATTAGAGCAGGCTATTATTGGCCCAAAATGGAAGAAGAAGCAGAAAGCTTCGTGCTAAATGCGATAAATGTTATAAGTACGACAATAATATGCATAAACTTGCAGAATTATTACATCAGTAATTGCACCATGCCATTTATGAAATTGGGAATGGATATCATTGGTCCATTATTACAAGCAAAAGGACAGGTAAAATTTTTGCTCATACTTACTGATTACTTTACTAAATGGATAGAGGAAGGTGCATTTAAACAGGTACAAGAAAAGGAAGTCAAGGATTTCATTTGGAGGAATATCATATGCCGATTCGATGTACCAAAGGAGATTGTGTGTGATAATGGTCCTCAATTTGTAGGAGCTCAAATCACTGGTTTTTTTCAAAGTTATCAAATTAAAAGGATTACATCAATACCTTATCACCCAGTGGGTAATGGGCAAGCAGAATCAACGAACAAGGTTATTATAAAAAATTTAAAGAATCGATTAGAGGAATCAAAAGGTTGCTAGCTTGAAGTGTTACCTGGAGTTTCATGTGCATATCGTATAACTGCAAAAACAAGCACGGGAGAAACACCATTTTCATTAGTTTATGGAGCTGAGGCTCTGATTCCTGTTAAGATTGGAGAGCCAAGTACACGGTTTACACAGGTAACATAAGAATCTAATGACGAGGAAATGCGGGTCAATCTTGACTTACTCGAAGGGAGGAGAGAAACTGCATTAATAAGAATGGCAGCACACAAATATGTCATAGAATGATATTACAATCGAAAAGCACGCCTCATATTTTTTAAAGTTGGGGACTTCGTGTTTAAAAAAAGGCTTTCAATCTTCAAAGGCAGCTAAAGTGGGTAAATTAAGTCCAACATGGGAAGGACCCTATAGAGTTCAGAATATAGCAGGAAAGGGAGCATATGAACTGGAGATAATGGATGGCAAGATACTTCTTTCACATTGGAATGTTGTTCATTTGAAGAGATATTATTACTAAGGAATACTCACGGTCAGGTATTGTTATTTTAAATTAAATGTTTACGTTGCTAAGATTTTACTAACGATTTTAGATTATAGGCAAAAAGCTAACCCATACTAAATGATGAGTCACGGCCTGTAAAGCACACGGAATAATTTAAAATTCCTGGCCTAGGGTTACAATTATTCTGATAGAAATTCAAATGAGTTAAGCAGTCTTAATCTATAATCGTACCTTCGAGTGTCGTATGTTTTTCCTTTTAAGAAAAAGGACCAAATGAGAGAAATAATCAAGTGCCCGAGGGTTCATACTTCAACACTCACACACTTGGGGGACTACATAATATACACAAGTATGTATAAAGAAGGCAAAGAAGATTGAAGAAAAATCAAGCCTGAAAACGTCAAGTGTAGAGTAAAGTCACACGAAGTCATGAGCCACGGTTAAAGAAAACCTTACTGTAGTTAAGGTAAAAACTATGTACCAAAGCATGTTATAAAGAAAAAACTTGTGTGTATTGTTCTGAAATGGGTTATAAAGAAAAACCTCGTGTTTATTATTTTTTCATAAAAATATGTTACAAGAAAAATAGTTACGAGAAAGTTATAGATGTACTTCAAATACATGTAATGTATTATTCAAAACTTATCAAATTTATTTCAAAGAAACATGTTGTTCCTATTTCTTTTATCGTATGATAACACCATTATAAAGTTGAGACGTCTTCTTCATTAAGTGTCGAAATATAAAAGGACCCTCTTTTATAAAACTCAAATTTAAGTTAATTAGTCATGAGATTCACAAAAGCATTTTTATAGGACAAAAGTGCAAAACTATTTTGTAAGTCCTTAAAAAGAAAAAGGCAAGAGTAAGTATAATAGAAGTTTGAAATACTAACATAAGGAACTTATTAATAAAAAAAACTTAAGACTAAGTACAAGCTTGGTCATAAAGCTACGAGATTGTTCATACAAATTACCCCATAAAATACTTTGGGACTTGCATTCCAAGATCAACCCTCAAATAAAGCCAAAGGTTTTTTTAACATAACAAAGTAAATAAAAGGAATTCAAGACAATGAAAATTTTTCACTAAGAAGATGAGGGAACTGAAGAAGATGCTTCAGCGGCAACGGGCTCAACTTGGACATGAGCATCAACAGTTGCGGGTTGATCTTGATTTGCAGCAACATGCTCAACTTGGGAAAGACCAGCAGCAGGTGAAGTTTCAACTTGGCTTGCAGCAGTAGGTTTGATTGGCTCGAATAAGATGTGATACCCGTATGAGCTTCAACCACGGGATAAGGAAAGTTCAGTGGTTGCTGAGTTTGTTCAATAGTTTCATTAACCTTAGCTAATTAAGACTCTAGGTTGAAGTTTTCTTGACCAGCTTCAATTAGGATATCACGACATGAATGCAGGAAAGCCCAACTTACCTCAACATCAAATTTTTCTTCAAGGATATCATAATCCTTTTCCCATGCAGCAACCTTATTCTTAAGATCTTCATTTTCGGCAAAGGAAGAATTATAAGAAGCTTGGAGAGAAGCATGAGAGCTATCTAAAGCACATACCTTATCAGTAGAGATTAAAGATCTTCTTGTGCTTGAGTTAAGTTTTGTACGAGCTCTACAGCATAAACTTCTTTTTGACTCAACAGAGCCTTCAATGCCATGTTCTCCTCGCTAGCCTTAGATAGCTGTTTGGAAAAGGAGGATTCAAGGCATTCTTTTTCTTTTTCTACTTGGCTCAAGAAAGCCTTGATAACTACTAGCTCCAAGGTTAGTGCTCATACCTGCTGCTCTATGGTATCCCTTGTCTCTTGTAAATCCTCCATGTCAATTTGAGCATTGTCAAATTGTTTTTTCCAATTGATTACTTCTAACTGCGAATCACGTGCAACCTTCTTTGAATCATGTGCTACTTTCTCCAAGAGGTAGATTCTGTTCATTAGCTCTGCGCCGATAAGATTGGACTAAGAAAAAAGGAAAGGAAATAAGAATCCTAAAGATAGAAACTTTTACAAAGTAAAGAAGAGAAATAACAAAAATACCTTCAAAGTGGCATGCACTATGTCATTCATCAGAGTCAGGCAGTTACAGATCTCTAGTTTTGCTTTCTCGATTGGGCCAATTAGAGGCTCGAGCCAAATGTCTGCTTGACCTGGTTTAATTAGAAGGCTACTGTCAGCAATAACTTCAACAGTTACGTTCCTCATTGCATCACTTCTACTTGAAGAGCCTACCTCCGTATGGTGAACGATAGTGGGGGGGGGGGGGGGGGAATTGTCAAAGGAGGAGCGGTAGAAGAAGTAAAAATATCAGAGGGAGGAATAGAAATAGTTGGAGCAGGTAAAGAAAGGGTCACAAGCGTGGGAGTTGAAAAGGAAGATAAGGGAAGTTCATCTAAAACCAATCTTAAATCTCCACTATAAAAAACACTGATAAAAAGTAAGTTAATAGACTCACGAGTATCACGAGAAGTGGCGTCTTCATCAGAAATAATAATTGGGTTATCAACAGGAAGTCGGGGTGAGACTTCAGCTTCGTTATTAGAGATGATACGTCTTTTAGCTCGTGGTCTCATCACCAGGGATCCTCCTTTATACTCTTCTTCGAAGTCTTCTTCTTCAGAAACTTTTCTTTTTGTAGAGGAAGAACTCGGGACTATTTCTTGAGTTAAGGAGGTACAAGCACCCGAAGAGTCACGAGAGTCGCAACTCCTTCAGCAGTAACTCCTCGAATAGAAAATCTTGATAAAAAGAAGGATGAAAGTTAAAACAATAAAGGAAAGCATTTATATAAATGAAAGATAAAATAGAAACTCTTACCATGAGTCTTTACTTTCCAACTGTAACGGTTGGAAAGGTTTTTCCAGGACCTACCCTCTATTGGAACGGACTTCAGCAACTTATCCACCCAACCACGGAAGTTGGGTTCATCATCTACAACTCCCATAGTTGCAATGAAAAGAAAAGAAGTAGTATTAGAGAAACTAATAAACTTGAAGGAAAAAGGCACGAGAAGGATAAAAAACTTACGTGCAAAATTCTACTTCTCAGGGAAGGGAACGTTATCTTCACTCACTAAATTAAAAAACAAAATAATTTCTCTCAATGTTTGCAAATTTGTAGATTTTCGTGGCATTTTATGTTAATTATTTGCAATTTGTTTGTGCATCTTAATTAGTAAAAAAAAGTGTTGCATGTGCAATTAGAAGTTAATTTTAGATTTTTCAAGAATTAATTAGCAATTAGTCATTTTATAAAAAATAAAAAAGAAAAAATAGTTTAATTCGCACCTTTAATTTTATCTTTAATGTTAGATGATTTTTCTTTGAATTTGTTTTAATTATTTGGCATAATTTGGTTGCATAATTTAATTTAGGATTTATTTTCATATTTTTGGTTAATTAGGTACTTTATTAAAATAAATATAAACAAAAATGTGTTCATTTGGCATTATTCTTTTTAAAATTTTGAATATGAGAATTATTTGATTTTTATAAACTTTGTGATAAATAATTAGGCTAATTTAGTAAGAAAATTGAGTTTAAGAATTAATTTAGATTTTATTTTAATTTAAAAAATAATTAAAAATCAAATTAAGGAGAAAAAGAAAAGGTTTGATTTTCTTTTGGGCCAGCCCAATTTAATACCCTATTACCCACCCAAATACCTATTACACTATCCAACAAACCTAATTAGTGAAATGACGTCGTTTTGTTTGAATAGATCTCAATCGTCGAGGTTGTAAGGTCTAACGGCTCAGAAGCCGGGTTGGCGGAGTATTTATATGTCCAAATGAAACCCCCACCCCGTCTCTCATCTCCCTTACCCTCAAAGAAACCTCCACTGTCGCCGCCTTCGGAAATCGCCTCATGGCGGCGGCAGGCCTCCGATGGCCGTCAAATTCACACCACAACACCCTCTTCCCCCATATGCCCATGGCACTATCATCTTCTTTCGAATCTTACATAAGTCTTCAAATATCCAAAATCCTAGGACGCCGCCATTGGTTCATCCACCGTGTCCTGCGCCGCCGCCTCTATTCCACCCTAAACTAACACCAAAGGACCCCTTCACCTCCTCCTTTCCAAATCTGTTGCTCGTTCCCTTCAAATGGCCTTAGAACCTATCAAATTTTATTTTAAAGTCAAATCTGTAGGAGTGTCAAGGCAAGGTTTTGGTGGATTGAGACCAAAACGAGCCTTGATCATGTGTTTTTGTTGGAGAACACATGAGCGAGGTTCTTTTTGATTCAGAATCGAGACTTCTAAGGCAATCGGAGAGTTAGTCCTCATTTTGAGGCATTTTTGTTCATTCCCTTTCTGGTTTTGCATGTTTCTTTTTATCATTGTGATTATTCTTATTCTTGTTAATCGTCTCTTCATTAGAATTGCATGATTTCATTTCACATGAATTGTGTTTAGTTTGCTAGTTTTTCTTTAGTTCTTGTTTAAAGGGGAGTCGTTCAATTCAAGGGTTTTATTTAGTTTAAAAATATTTTGGCCACTTGGTTAAAATTCTATCATGTGTTTGGTTTTGAATCCTGAAACCCAGGCTTGTCGTGAAAGCGCAAATGTAAGGGTCAATTCAAAGGGTTAAAGGCCCAGACTTGGTTTGACTTGGGTCAAATTGACCCAGGCTGGTAGTTTAAGCTAATTTTCAAGGATATGAGGGGTAAAATTGGTAGATAACTTAGGGAATCTTATAGTAACAATAATAGGAAGCTTCTAGTACGAGTTTTTCTGTAAAATACAGGCTGTAACTTAGCAAGTAAGCTATAAAATTAGGGACTAAAATGAAAAACTTAATTGTAAAGGTTGCCCAACTTGCCTTTCCTATAAAGGCATTTATTCTTGCCTTTTAAGAAGAGAGGAAAAGAGTTGAAAATCGAGAAAAATACAAAAGGCTGCATGTTTACTATTTCATAGAGGATTTGAGAGCTAAAAATATCAACAAAAAAAACTTCAGACGGCGGAAGATTTGAAAAAGCTAATATTCCATTGAGCTTCAGGAATTTTCTGATTCTTCCAACTTTTGAAAATGATAGTGCTTCATTAATGGGATTTGATATGGGTCTTGAAAAGTTTTAGGGTCTACTGTGTATTACTCCTTTACTGAGCCGAGGGTCGATTGGAAACAGCCTCTCTGGCCTTTCGGGTAGGGGTAGGGCTTGTTTACATATTACCTTCCCCAGACCCCACTTTGTGGGACTATACTGGGTAGTTGTTGTTGTTGTTGTTGTTGTGCATTACTCATTTGGAATTGTTTTTTACTGATTATGGGTTGAATCGGGGTTGCGTTTTCAGTTGAATTCACTATTTCATTGGTGATTGAATGGATTTCACTAGGCATTTTGTTTGAATCTGGGATTTTCTTTGTTGCTGTTGAGTCCTTCTGCTTTAATTCTCTACTGTTGTTGTTTCCCAAGCTTATACTCCTTTTGTTTGTTGCTATAATCAGGTACATCTCTCCTGAAACTCTATTTGTGCTGATGAAGTTTAGAATTGAAGAATGGAATGAGAAAGAAGAATTTGAAAGCTAGTTTATTTCATTTGATTATTTTTTTTGTTTTAAATTTATGTTGTTAGTTGAATATTATCCTGATAAATAGATCCTTGCATTAGAATCTCTCTTATTATTTTGGAACTACTGTACAACTAACGGGACATTTTAAGTTTTATGGACTTATCCAGAAGACGCCTTAGTATTTAGCAATCATGCTTAGTCAGTCATGTGGCATTGGGTTATTCGAATGTTTACTGGATTTTAAGTGTTGTAATCAAGGTTAAAGGAAGAGGGGTTCATAGTATTGATGGTTGTTATATGGCTAAGTATGTTTAATAGTCTAGCATGTTTGATCATATAAAGTACAAGTGTGAATAAGTTTTTCAATTCAACAGTTTTCTTTCTCTTCTCTGAGCAAGTTATTTTAGGTGTTTGAGTATCTCATCAGATTTCAACAATGAATTTTTCTTTCAAAGCTTTTCATAAGATATTCTGAGATTTTATGCATTCATGCTTTGAACAGTTTAAGTGAGTCAATCCTATTCCAAGTTCTGTGTTGGCCTCAGTTGATTAACATTACTTGATTTGGATCGTTTGGGCCATAATAATAGGGGTTTCATGGTGGCCCAGCTGCGCAACAAATGAGCCTAGAGCTCTTGCATACATGTATTGGTCCATTGCATGTTTTGTTTCTTTCATTAAAACTCGCTGGTTCTTGGCTGGCAGGGACTTGATGCTGAGTCCTCCGTTCAAACCTGTTGAAATTCCAAATTTGGGGATTAACGTTGGGCCCAAGCTTGAAAGAGTCCTTGAATGTGTTTTGGGTCTTTTTTTTAAGCGGGCTTCTACTGAATCTGGTAGTTCAAGACATTTAGTTGACCTAAGTGGAGTTTTTTTAATGAGATTCTTTTAAATAATTTGAGGTGTGCCGCCGCAAGAGAAAAATAGCAATTTTATGGCCCTCGTTTTAATTAATATTGTGATGATCCTTAGAATTCGAGGCATTCCTTTTCGCTAAATTCCATGGCCCTCGCAAATTTTGAAATGCGTAATTGCTTTAGGTGCGTTGGTTAAAAATCTACCTTCTTAAATACGGGTACACATTTATGTGACCCAAATCCAAATATCAACGTTAGATAGAATGTGTTGCGAACTATGGGTTCATTTATGTGACGTGATTCAAGACGCATTTTAACAATATTGCAATCTTCTTAAAATTAAATAAAAGCGGTTAAAAAGTTAAATTTGCACATATGCTCAAAATGTACTAAAATCAGATAATTAAGCCGAATATAATAGTTGAGTGACCGTGCTAGAACCATTGAACTTGGGAATGCCTAACACCTTCTCCCGGGTTAATAAAATTTCTTACCTGAATTTTTGGCTTGTAGACTGTATTGTAGAGTCAAACTTTCCTCGATTCGGGATTTGAACCGGTGACTTAGGGCACTATTAATCATCCCAAGTGGCAACTCGGAATCTAATTAATAAATAATATCGTTTCGATTTTCACTTTAGTTGAAAAATTCCCTTATCTACGCTCTTCGCGGGGTATAGGTAAAAAAGGAGGTGAGACAGTTCTGGAGACTCTGTTTGGGACCGAATAAAAAATCTCTGGTTCATGGTTCAAAAATTTAAGCTTAGAATAATAGACGCATTTGGCGTTGTTTAATATCTGATTTTATTATTGTGCCCAATGTGCTAAGTGTTTCTTTTTACCGCTTTGAATTATTTGAACTATATATAAATTGTGCGAAACCTTTCTATTCTCATCTTCAGGGATGTGCACTCTAGTCGAGCCTCCCTATTCTGTTAGTGTCATAACTTGAAATAAGAAAGAGGCTCGGGCAAGTTACTAAGCCGGATGGTCTTTTAGTTCACGGTACGTAGCCCCCTCCTCGACTCGAGTTGTCCGCTCGGGTATACAATTCTAGAACATATACTCAGTTTTGAACCTAGAATAACTTAGCCTTAGGCTGGATCCCTAGTAGGAACGCTTATTTGTATCATGCATTTGACTTAGAGGACTCAACACAGGGGTTGGGTCCACATAGGACAGGTATACCCAAAATAATAGACCATCTTGATGCATCATATGTTCTCCATGTTGCATTTATTCACGGTTAAAAGGGTCATTGGCAGACCAACGATAGCTGATGATAAATGAAAAAAATAATAAAAAAAAAGAAAGAAAAGAAAAAGAAAAAGTGAGGGTGGAGTGTGAAAATAAAGCAAGTGGGGTCTAATTATGTTTTTATTAAAAAAAAGACAAAATAATGTGTATGAAAATTCCAAAAAATTTTGCACTTTTCATCATTTTCCGAAAATCAATAAAGGAGAAAAGAAAATCCAAAAAAGAGTTTACATGTTTCATCATTGTTTTTTTTCAAAAAAGGGGACAAAAAATATCTTCTCTAACATTATTTTTTTTCTAATTCTTGCCCGTATTCAATTTGTCCGAACTACGCAAATTTGATTTTCGTCTTTCGGAGCATGATACGCAGGTAACCCACATAGGGTCCAGTATTCTTAGTAAATCTTAGGTTTTTGGCTCTACGGGATCTTAACTAAATTTTACACTTCTAGCCACCTTGTGGCTAAATAAGTCATTTTGCAAAAATAATTGCAACCATGTCTTGCATGTGTCTAATAGGGAATGTTATTGTCTCACATATTGTTGATTTAAGTTTTCCCATACAGGTATGGATTTTTTCATTGAAATGTGAGCATGACAGATGCCCAGGGCCACTACAGTCATAAGTTGCTTAAGGAGATTTTTTTTTTTATTTTTTATGTCATCTTTTGCTTTCTAGTTTGCATTGTAATGTCTAGTTTTTTTTACTATTCCGCACCTGGGAAACTGTGTTATAAATTAAGAATTCAAAAAAAAAAAAGATGTTGCATTTTATATTTTCGCGGAAGTTTTCTTTAATACTAGTTCTAGTAATAAATTGTTTTTCCTTTAGGCAATTAATATCAAAATAAAAATTATTTTTATATCTCCTCTACTATATTATGACCAAAATTCAAAATTTTAGATGGGATGTAGAACATGTAGTCATATGTTCGTCCCGGTAGTGAAAATTCAAAATATTTTTTTCTGCGGTTTATTCTTTAATTTTTCTTCCTAAAAAAAATCAAAAAGATAAGAAAAATATTTTTCGCTTCTAAATGGAATATTTGTTTCAAAAAGAAAAAAGAGGAAAAAAAAAACATGCTCGTTTGAATAAATCATTAAATCTAGAAATTAAAAAAAAAAAAGCGATTTCTTCTTTTATTTCTCTTTGCTTATCAGGTAATAAAAAGAAAAGAAAAGAAAATGAGAATGTTAGTTTGTTTACTTCATTCACGATCTTCCCGAACTACGCAAAGATCTCATTCATGCGGGATCATGATACGTAGGCAACCTACATAGGGTTCGATCAAATCATTTTATTTTATTAAAAGGAAAAAAGAGAAAAAGAAAAAAAGAAAAAAAGAGAAAGGAAGGTAAAATAATGGGATGTGAGAAATGAGAGGGAAGAAAAGAGCGAAAATCTGAAAAAGGGGGAAGGAAAATGAGTGAGCTAGAAGTGCGAGAAAAGAAAAGAATACATAGGATGAAATGAACAAATTGGGATGATGCCAACTACCCTTTGTACCTTTGAACTCATTTTAGAACCGATAATTGTGCTAGGTACATTGCACATAAAGTGAAATTCCTTATAACCTAATGCTAACGAAAAGGCTTTATTTTGCTATATTTATATCAGGATGGGGTTGGTTTGTGGTTTTTGAAGTGGTTACTCTTCTCTACAATATAAGGTCAAAATACAATGGTAGACAACAACAGAACTGAGTCGGTTGATACCGGTGCCCAAAAGTAATTGGTTGAACTAGACAATGGGTTGGTTAAACAGGTAAAAATGTTAAGACAACACATGGCGGACATGTATCAGGCTTGGGTGACTAGGAAAGCACCACCGCCACCACTAGGGGTGTTCAAAACCGATCCGAAACCGAAAATCGATCCAAACCGAAGCTTAACGGCTTACTGGTAACGGCTTAACGGCTTAACGGACGGGGAACGGATTGAATTTTTTTTATTAACGGCTTATCGGTTTGGGGATGGATTATTCAATTTTCTTAACGGCTAATCCGTTAACTCGTTAAGAATATAAATATTATATATATATATATATATATATGTATATAATTTATATATATTAAATATAAAACAATTAAAACCCTTGAAAATATATTTTTATCCTCAAATTAAAATTTTCAAAATAAATTTAAGATTTTACGACCAAAGCTTAAACTATTCCAGCACTGGCGTCCACAAGGATTTGGCGAAGAGTGACATGCATGAAAGCTCTAATAAGTCAACCTTTGGAACGTAAACATCCACACAATACTAGAATAATTGCAAAAGTAATGATTTTTGGGCTAATTGTTTTGTTTCCACTTGCCAATAACAAAAGTGTGTTCTTCTCCAACTACCAATGGGAAGAGCACCTTGTTGTGAGCAAGTGGGTCTAAAAAGAAGCAGATGGACTGCAGAAGAAGATGAAATTCTCACTAAATATATTCAAACTAACGGCGAAGGCTCTTGGAGATGATTACAGGTGGCTCTGGCAAAGAAAATTGAATGCATCATATTGCCTCTAAAATATTATTTTTTATAGTAATTCATTATTTGTAAGACGAGGAGAATAAGAGATATTTAGTGAATATGTATGTTAGGCCGATAAACCACCCATTAACCGCCCTATAAGAGCTAACCCGATACCAATCCGCCCGATATCTTATCGGGTGGCTAACAGATTAATACATTTAAAAGCCGATAACTGTTAAGCCAAACCGTTAAGAGTAAAAGCCGCCCAATCCGCCCGATGAACAACCCTATCCACCACCACCTAGCTTCCTAGATGTTGCCCTTACCCAAACTCCGGACGCAATGCCAGATGGTCCTCCATACTCTCCAGATCCACCTACTTATCATAGTTTTTCTAACCACCCTAGTAGCTCCATCACTTGTCCTCCAACCATCTTTTCCCAAAAGTGTCCTCCTATCACATCCACTATCCCCGACAAGGAATATCCACTCAAAGATCATGATGCCAAATGCTACCCCACAGAGGTTGCCCACAAAGTTCCTGACTCATACAAGAAGACCCTCGAGATGAGCTTCATGCTGAAAGTGAAAAGGTGAAAGGAAAAGAAGGGCGAGATGAGATATCCAGGAAGTTGAAAAGTACAGAACAATCCTTAAAGAACATGTAAGGGATTGGAGACCAGGTCAACATGTCTTACAAAGAGTTGTGTATGTTCCCTAAAGCTCATCCGCTCGTGGGGCTTAAAGTGCCAAAGTTTAACTTGTATGATGGGTGTGGAGATCCGGTAGCCCATTTGAGGGGTTATTACAGTAAAATGAGAAGTTTTGGTGAAAAATATAATTTGTTGATGACGTGTTTCAACGAGAGCTTGACTAGGGCACCTTTGGAATGGCGTAATCGTCCAGATGTCGGTAAGTGGCATACATTGGATGACATGGCTCAAGATTTTGTGCGACACTTTTAGTACAATATAGACATTGTCCTAGTTCACTCCTCCCTACTTCATATGGAAAAGAAACCCAAGGAAAGTTTTAGGATCTTTAGCCCAGGTGGAACGAACAAGTTGCTCGGGATAGTCATCCCATCGATAGAAAAGATATTTCTGAGCACCGCTGATGATAAGGTCCAGTAGTCGTTCTTGCTAAACGCTTTCACCTTCGACAACGACCCCATAATATATCCTTTTGCACCACATGACCCTCCTCAATTCTACTTTTCTCCATAGAACCCTCAAAGTCGTGCATCACTTTCCTAGTACCCTATCTGCAATGCACCACCATATGCTCCACACCCACGAGGCGCGCGATAGCCCGCAACAATTCTCCAAATGTCTTACCCGCCCCCTCAAGCATATCAACCACCTGCCCGCAAAAAGATTCCAACCAAGGCTAGAGTATAAAATGAAAAGACTACTGAAAAATAAAATGCTTTCCCACCCATCAGAGAATCCTACATAAGCTTGTTCGAAAAGTTAAAGCATGCCGGCCTGATTAAGCCGCTCCACGGCTATACTCCAGACCCATATGTGAAAGGCTTTGATCCTGCTGTTCGATGCATGTACCACTCTAATGTCTTGGGGCATAACATTGAAGGTTGTTGCTCTTTGAAAATGGAAATAGAAATAATGATTCAAGAAGTGGTCGTTATGGTCAATGATAGTGACAGAGAGCATGCGAATACTCTCGGGAACTTGGTGGTTAAAGTTGATAAAGGTCTTGGAAATATCGATGCGAATATCAGTGGCTAAGATGTCGTGCTTGGTAATTGAGAAGATGCTCCATTTCTTGGTCGGTCAGAGTGGAGGTTTTTTGTGGTTTATTTTGTTTATCATTTCTATTGGTCGGGTTATTTTAGGGTTGCAATTCGGATATTGTCTTGTGACACAAACCCTTCTATCCTTTCATTTGGCCTAGTTTGTTTAGTCACGGTAGCTCGTTTTGTCTTGTCTAGGTTTTTTCTAGGTTTGTAACCCCAGTTTAGTTTGCTTGTTTTGTTTCCCAAACCATTTCACCATCTGTCTAATGCAATTTCCAATTATTTTCATTTAGTTCTCTTTTATATTTATAGTCCTTTTCCTGGTGACTCTAGTGATATGACATGCACACGTAATTCTTTGCCTTGTTTTAGAAAGCTAATTTATTCATGAAGTAATGAAGCAATTTTGAAAGAAATAAGTACATAATTTGGAGATCACTTCACGCCTGAACTGTGTGAAACTGGGGCAGATAGAACATAGAGAAACACTATTCAAACAGACCTTGCTTCATCGAGTTGAAACTAATGACAAGTTTGTCCCAAATTAACAAGGGTCGTTCGTGGTAATGAGAGTGAGGGTGTTGTCCAATGGTTCTTTTAGTTAACAGATGTAGAAAGAGAATGTGTGGATATGGTTAGCAAGTCTGGTACAATCAAAAGATGTTACGAAAGTTTTCAGCAGTTTGTTTAATTGGGTTATTTGTACTTGGCACATTGTGAAGATTGGAATGACGAAGGCATTTTGTTCTGCTATCTAAACACTTAATCCTTTGTTACCCCTTTGAGCCTTATTCATCCTTCATATCCTTCTTTTGGAATCAGTACCAAATATCAGAAATGAACGCGTGAAAAATAAGTTAAGGAAAAGAGAGAAAGAAAAAGAATGAAAAAGAGAAAGAAAAGAAAAAAATAAAAAAAAGAAGAGAAAAAGAAAATAAAAGAAAGACAACAACAAAAAAGAAAAAAGCAAAAGAAGGAAAGAAGAGAAAAGAAATAAAAAGTAAAATCACAACATACGAAGTAATTCCTATGATATGAACTACGTTTGAACTGATTCCTTTTAAGGATACGTAGGCGGCCTCACCGTACGATCCTATTAAAATAAAAATCCAAGGGTCCCCAAGCAAGAAATTGGGGCAGAAGTTATGGTTGCTATAAGAAATTTGATTCCGAAAGTTGTAATGTTTAACCCATTTGAATTGTTTTGAGCCTTTAATACCCTTTCTTTCTAACCCTATCCAAAAGCTCACGTCCAAAGAAAGACTTTCTGATCAATCTTCGAGAGATTCCAAGTCGAGTAAGTAGAGGTGATTCATGTCAGTGGCAACACTCCGGTTCAAGTAGAAAAAAATAATGAAAATGAGAGAGCCTTATTGGTGAAAACATTCACGGGCACCATAAGGCTATGGTGAGTTGAGAGAAAGACCAAAATGAGAGAGGCTTGATGGTGAAAACCCTATGGGCACTACAAGTCGAATAAAGATTGAGAATCAGATCACCAGATGGAGATTGTAAAAAATAACTAACGATAGAGCATCGAAGCCCAGTTTCATAGTTATGGGTATAACAGGAGCTGAACATCATATTTGCTTTACATGATAGACCGATGGCGCATTTCATGGTCATTAGAGTTAGTATCCATATCAGATAGGTTTCTACTTTGTAGTTTTCTTGTTAGGAATCATCTCTATCCATTATTCTCTGCTCTGTTCCTTTTGTCTTTTTTACTTCCTCTTCTTAAGTCTGTTGGATCAGAACAAGTAAGAAATGACTTCAAAATTTCTCACCAGCTTTTCAATTGCACAAAGCGGGATCTGGTTAGCACATCAAAGCGTTATGAGTCCGAAAAGAACAAAAAGCACACTGTTCTGGTAACAATCAATATGCTTTGGGATTCGTGTGAAATAAATAGGCTTGGTATATAGCAATCCATGGACAATGGAATAGAAAGGGGGGCTAGGGCGTACGGATCAAAGGTATTTTCTGTGATAAGATTGAAAAAAGGGTGGTTAACCAATGACAAGCAAGACCTTCCAACCAGAAATCAAAGTTATCATGGCAAATAAGGGAGTTGTAGACCTCAAGAACAGGACCAGTGATTTAAGTCAAGAACAGAATACGCAAGGATGGGTGACAAGTGTCGTGCTTTGGGGTTCATGTGAGACACAATGATTAGTAAATGTCAGTTCAGGAGCAATGCAACAGATGGAAGGCATTGGGTTTGAACAGAGAAAAGGTATTTTCAGTGTTAAGGGTGACAACAGAATAGGATAGTCAAGGAACAAGCAAGGTCTTCGAATGGAAATCAGTCACCATGGGAAGTGAAGGAGCAATCACCCTCAAAGTTCAAGACCACAAACCAACCACCACGCTTTTAAACATATAAGATTTTTCTTTGATTGAAATAGGGGCAGGAAATTTCGGATGTTTCAGAGAAGTACTCCATAGGAAATTCAAGTACCTAGCAAGTTCAAAGGTAGCCATTTCAGGGAATACAATTCAAGTTTTAGCAATCAGGCGCCCACCTGGAGAACAAGGGAATACAATTCAAGTTTTGGTAATCAGGATCCCACCTGGAGAACAAGGGAATATCATTCAAGTATTGGCAATCAGGCACCTATCTGGAGAAGAAGGGAATACAATTCAAGTTTTGACAATCAGACACCCACCTGGAGAACAAAGGAATACAATTCAAGTTTCGGTAATCAGGCGCCCACCTGGGGAACAAGCAAAATACAATTCAAGTTTCGGTAATCAGGCGCCCACCTAGAAAACAGGGGAATACCATTCAAGTTTTGGTAATCAGACGCCCACTTGGAGAACAAGGTAATACAATTCAAGTTTTGGTTATCATGCACCCACTTGGAGAACAAAGGAATACAATTCAATTTTTGGTAATCAGGCGCTCACCTGGAGAACAATGGAATACAATTCGAGTTTGGCAATCAGGCATCCACCTGGAGAACAAGGGAATACAATTCAAGTTTTAGTAATCAGGCGCCCACCTGGAGAACAAGAGAATACATTTCAAGTTTTGGCAATCAGGTGCCCACCTGGATAACAAGGGAATACATTTCAAGTTCTGGTAATCAGGCTCCCACCTAGAGAAGAAGGGAATATAATTCAAGTTTTGGTAATCAGGCGCCCACCTGGAAAACAAGGGAATATAATTCAAGTTCAGCAATCAGGGATCCACCTGGAGAAAAGGAATCATCAACAAGCAACAAGGAGTTTCATAGGGAAAAATACAAGTCAGCAAGGCAACAGATCGAGAATTTCAAGTTTCGGTAATTAGTCACCCACCTGGAGAACAAGGAAATACATTTCAAGTTTTGGCAATCAGGCGCCTACCTGGATAACAAAGAAATATAATTCAAGTTTTGGCAAGTCCACCTGGATAACAAGAGAATACATTTCAAGTTCTGATAATCAAGCGCCCACCTAGAGCACGAGGGAATATAATTCAAGTTTTGGTAATCAGGCGCCCACTTGGAGAACAAGGGAATATAATTCAAGTTCATCAATCAGTGATCCACCTGGGGAAAGGGAAACATAGCAACAGGCAACAAGGAGTTTCAAGGAAGAAATACAAGTCAACAAGGCAACAAGGATCGAGAACAAGCTTGAAGACATATATAGGTTCTTTTGTAATCCATAGGTCATAGTTTAGTCTAGCTTCTTTTTATTTTGACTCGATGTAATAATGGGACCTAGTAAGCAGTAGGAAGAACAACAGAAACAGTGAGACTACAGCTTCATGGTAGTCACGGCAACCAAACATTCCTGAACTACACTGACCTGATTCCTTTTTAGTCAAGGATATGTAGGAAATCTCCGAAGTCGGGTGCGGTCAAGATTTTCAAAAATGCTTCCCACGAAGTATTCAAACGGGAAAAAATCGCTCGTATCCGCTCTCTTATCTTTGCATGAAAACTCTTCATGTTTCCGAGCAAAGAAGGGCAGCTGTGAGCATGTGACTTTTGCCCTATATGAATTACTCCCATAAATTTAAAAATAAAATAATTTCTCCGTGTGTTTACAAATTTTTAGATTTTCGTGGCATTTTCGGTTAATTATTTGTATTTTGTTTGTGCATCTTATTTAGTGAAAAAATACAAAAAATGTGTTGCATGTGCATTTAGAAGTTGATTTGTCGTTTTCAAGAATTAATTAGAAATTAGTCATTTTATAAAAAAGCAAAACCAAAATAGTTTAATTCGCACCTTTAATTTTAAATTTGATGTTAGGTGATTTTTTTCCAATTTCTTTTAATTATTTGAGATACTTTGGTTACATAATTTAATTTAGGATTCATTTTCATATTTTTGGTTAATTAGGTGCTTTGTTAAAATAAAAAAGATGTGTTCATTTGGCATTCTTCTTTTTAAAATTTTGAATGTTAGAATTATTTAATTTTTATTAAATTTGTGATTAATAATTAGGCTAATTTAGTAAGATAATCGAGTTTAGGAATTGATTTAGGTTTTTATTTTAATTTAAAAAATAATTAAAAATCAAATTAAGAAGAAAAAGAAAAGGTTTGATTTTCTTTTGGGCCAGCCCAATCTAATACCCTATTACCCGCCTAAATACTATTACCTTATCCAACAACCCAATAAGTTAAATGACGTCGTTTTGTTTGAATAGATCTCAACCGTTGAGGTTGTAAGATCTAACGGCTCAGAAGCGGGGTTGGCATGCGCCCCCACCCCATCTCCCTCACCCTCATAGAAACCTCCACCATCGCCGCCGCCAGAAATTGCCTCACGGCGGCGGCAGGCCTCCGATGGTCATCAAATTCACACCACAACACCCTCATCCCCCTATGTCCATGGCACTATCATCTTCTTTCGAATATCACCAGAAGTCGTCAAATATCCAAAACCCTAGGGCGCCGCCATTGGCTCTTCCGCCGTGTTCAGCAGCGCCGCCTCTATTCCACGCAAACTAACACCAAATGATCCCCTCACCTCCCTCTTTCCAAATCTGTAGCTCGTTCCCTTCAAATGGTCTCAGAACCTATCGAATTTCATTTTGAAGTCAACTCTGTAGAAGTGTCAATGCAAGGTTTGGTTGGATTGAGACCAAAACGAGCCTTGGTCATGTGTTTTCATTGTAGAACACATGAGCGAGGCCCTTTTAGATTCAGAATCGAGACTTTTAGGGCAATCTGAGAGTTAGTCCTCATTTTGAGGTATTTTCTGTTCATTCATTTTCTGGTTTTGCATATTTCTTTTTATCATTATGATTGTTTTGTGCTTGTTAATCGTCTCTTCATTAGAATTGCATGATTTCATTTCATATGAATTGTGTTTAGTTTGCTAGTTTTTCTTTAATTCCTGTTTAAAGGGAGTCGTTCAATTCAGGGGTTTTATTTGGTTTCAAAATATTTTGGCCGCTTGGTTAAAATTCTGTAATGTGCTTGGTTTTGAATCCTGAAACAAAGGGTCAATTCAAAGGGTTAAAGGCCGAGACTTGATTTGCCTTGGGTCAAATTGACCCAGGCTGGTAGCTTAGGCTAATTTTCAAGGATATGGTGGGGGGGGGGGGTAAAATGGGTAGATCACTTAGGAAATCTTATAGTAACAAGAATAGGAAGCTTCTAGTAGGGGTTTCCTATAAAATTCATGTTGTAACTTGGAAAGTAAGCTAAATTAGGGAGCAAAATGAAAAACTGAATTGTAAGGGTTGCCCTACTTACCTTGCCTATAAAGACATTTATTATTACCTTTCAAGAAGAGAATAAAAGAGTTGAAAATCGAGAATAATATTAAAAATTGCATGTTTACTGTTTCATAGAGGATTTGAGAGCTAAAAATATCAACAAAAAAACTTTAGATGGCGGAAGAACTGAAAAAAGCTACTACTCCATTGAGCTTTAGGAATTTTCTAATTCTTCCAACTTCTGAAAAATAATAGTGCTTCATTAATGGGATTTGATATGGGTCTTGAAAAGTTTTTGGGTCTACTGTGCATTACTCGTTTGGAATTGGTTTTTTTACTGGTTATGGCTTAAATCAGGGTTGAGTTTTGAGTTAAATTTACTATTTCATTGGCGATCGAATGGATTTCACTGGGCATTTTGTTTGAATCTGGGATTTGCATTGTTGCTATTAAGTCCTAATGCTTTAATTCACTATTGTTGTTGTTTCCCAAGCTTATACTCCTTTTGTTTGTTGCTATAGTCAGGTACATTTCTCCTAAAACTCTATTTGTGCTGATGAAGTTAGAATTGAAGAATAGAATGAGAAAGAAGAATTTGAAAGCGTAGTTTATTTCATTTGATTATGTTTTTGTTTTTTTGTTGTTAGTTGAATATTATCCTTTAAATAGATCCTTGCGTTAGAACCTCTCTTATTATTTTGGAACTATTGTACAACTAACAGGACATTTTAAGTTTCATGGACTTAGTCACAAGATGCCTTAGTATTTAGCATTCATGCTCAGTCAGTCATGTGCCCTTGGGTTTCGTCGAATGTTTACTGGAATTTAAGTGTTGTAATCAGGATTAAAAGAAGAGGGGTTCATAGAATTGATGGTTGTTATATGGCTAAGTATGTAAAATAGTCTAGCATGTTTGATCATATGAAGTACAAGTGTGAATAAGTTTTTCAATTCAACAGTTTTCTATCTCTTCTTTGAGCAAGTCATTTTAGGTGTTTGAGTATCAACAATGAATTTTTCTTTCAAAGCTTTTCATAAGATATTCTGAGATTTTATGCATTCATGCTTCGAACAGTTTAAGTGAGTCAATCCCATTCCAAGTTCTGCGTTGGCCTCAGTTGATTTGCATTACTTGATTTGGATCATTTGGGCCTTTATAACTGGGTGCCATGTTAGCCCAGCTGCATAACAAATGAGCCTAGAGCTCATGCATACATGTATTGGTCTATTCCATGTTTTGTTTCTTTCATTGAAACCTGCTGGTTCTTGGATGGCAGGGACTTGATGCTGAGTCCCTCGTTCAAACATGTTGAAATTTTGAATTTGGGGCTTAACGTTGGGCCCAAGCTTGACAGAGTCCTTGAGTATATTTTGGGTTTGTTTTTTAAGTAGACTTCTACTGAGTCTAGTAGTTCAAGACATTTCGTTCACCTAGGTGGAGTTTTTTTAATCGGATTCCTTTAAATAATTCGAGGTGTGCCGCGCCAAGCAAAAAATGTCAATTTTATGGGCCTCGTTTTAATTAATATTGTGGTGATCCTTAGAATTCGAGGCATGCCGTTTAGTTAAATATCATGACCCTCGCAAATTTTGAAACGTGTAATTGCTTTAGGCGTGTTGGTTAAGAATATACCTTCCTAAATACGGGTGCACATTTATATGACCTAAATCCAAATCTCAACGTTAGATAGAATGTGTTGTGAATTACGGGTGCATTTATGTGACATGATTCAAGATACATTTTAACAACGTTGCAATATTCTTAAAATTAAATAAAATCGGTTAAAAAGTTAAAAATTTGCATATAGCCTCAAAATGTACTACAATCAGATAATTAAACCGAATATAATAGTTGAGCGACCGTGCTAGAACCACGGAACTCGGGAATGCTTAACACCTTCTTCCGGGTTAACATAATTCCTTACCTGGATTTCTGGCTCTCTGATTGTATTACAGAGTCAAACCTTTCTCGATTCGGGATTTAAGCCGGTGACTTGGGACACCATTAATTATCCCAAGTGGCGACTCAAAATCTAATAAATAAATAATTCCGTTTCAATTGTCACTTTAATTGGAAAAACTCCCTTATCTACGCCCTTCGCGGGGTATTGGTAAAAAATAAGGTGTGACACCAGCCACATTCTTTATCATCTTCAAGACTCATTAAAACCCTCTTGCTCCTGGACGCTAAGGTAAAAACGCCATTGTAGAAAATCTTAGAGGAGTAGAGGTGAATTGGGTGACGGAAAGTAAAGTCAACATTTGCCATATTGGTAAGATGCCTCAAACAGGAAATCATCCTCCATACAATTGGACCAATCTAACCCAACTAGACATTGAAAAATGGCAAAAATCTAGAATGACCAGATCAATAGCTGGTTTGAACCCTAGAGCGAAAAGATATGTATAAACGAAAGAGAATCCAATCATGTAAGAAGCGATCCTGTGGTTTGGATTAGGAATGATAATGGGAAAATCACTGGCCTAGTGACAGTCTTTACGAACTATAGGAGCTAAAATTTCTGTAATGATTAGGAAAAGCATCGGCTCGATCTAAAGTGGCAACTTGGTTCCTGAGAGATTTCCTATTATGGTAAAAGATAGTTCTGTTGGAACTATCTCTTCAACCAAAGGATCACGTAAGGGCTCAGAGGGTTCTTTGGTTCTAGATGAAGACCTTTGAGAAAGGGAACCTCTAGTTATAGAAGAGGGACTAGAACTGGGAGAAGGCGTAGAAGTGTTACCACCACGAGCGGACCCTAAGCTACAGAGTATACTACCTCATCTATGTCTAATGGGGGCATTAGGAATATGAGTTCTCCTAGGGTTAGGGCTTGGTGAAGTCATGGCGAAGAAGATTGAAAAGAGGAAGAACTGAATAGAGATTTGAAGAATTGAATGTGAATAGAGATTAGAAGAATTGAACTGTTCAAAACGTTTTATGTGGTAAAAGACAAGGAAAGAAGTTATATTTACATTGATGGGCAACCGGCAAAAGGAAAAGTACGATGATAGACGAACCATAATAATGATGACTGACACTTAGAGAATAGTGGAGCCATAGGAAAAGCCTTGAAAAAGGCTGCAAAGGTGCAGAACCAATGGAAAAACAACATGTGTACGGTGCATTAAATGGAAAGAAGTTTTGTCATTCAACTGATGAATAAATGGAAAGTGGAGGGACTATCTATACTGGGAAAAAATTA